>VONZ01000397.1:0-651248 GCA_012976165.1 Labeo catla | reverse complement strand
ATCTATCTATCTATCTGTCGTTCTCTTTTTGTTCTTTCAGTCTATCATCCATCCATCCATCCATCGATCCATCTATCTATCTATCGTTCTATTTATCGTTCTATCTATTGTTAGTTCGTTCGTTCATTCTATCTATCGTTCGTTCTATCTATTGTTCTATCTATTGTTCTGTCTATTGTTCTACCGCTCTATCATCCATCATTTTATCTATCTATCTATCTATCGTTCTGTTTTGTTCTGTCATTCTATCTATCATCCATCCATCCATCCATTATTCTATCTATCTATCTATTGTTCTCTTTTGTTCTGTCATTCTGTCTATCATCCATCCATCCATCATCTATCTATCTGTCTATCTGTCTATATATCTATCTATCGTTCTATCTATCTATCGTTCTATCTATTGTTAGTTCGTTCGTTCATTCTATCTATCGTTCGTTCTATCGTTCTATCTATTGTTCTGTCTATTGTTCTACCGCTCTATCATCCATCATTTTATCTATCTATCTATCTATATATCTATCTATCTATCTATCTATTTATCTATCTATCTGTCTATATAAGGATAGGTCTATACATACTGTAACTTTCAAACATCAAGGCTTGAAAACATTTTGAAAACTTTCACATATAGTTTTGTCAAGCCAGCATCAAAGTTTGCTTTGAACTTTCCTTTTCTATTTTTCTTCCTATAGTGTTAAGATATTTTCACACAAAGTTGCATGTTTAATTCAGCAAGCGTAGTCCATTGTATCAATGTAGCATACTATTGTTTAAAACATTTATTTTTAAATAATGCATACTGTTTCACACACTATTCTGGAGAAAAATAGTAGGCATTGTACACTGTATACTACCCAGTATGCATTAGGTAGTGCACTAGTATTTCATTCCACACAGCGAAATTCACCTTAGCAGCAAATCAGACACATAATATCAGTCCTGCGTCTCTACAACAGAGTTTTGTTTCAGTTCATGTTTCGACTGCCTCCAGAGTGACGTCTGTTCTGATTGCTCTAAATGATGTAGAAGCCAAGAGTTGTTGTAGTACACACACTCGTCTCTGTGTAATTGTGCACGGGAGCATTTCTTCCCAAACTCATCTGAATTCTTAAACAGCCCGATGTGACACTCATACCAGTTCAACAAGCTTCCTAATCTGTTCCTCGGCACAACGATGTCACAACCGCTTCCGCAGGGTAGAGAAATAGACAGGCGTCAAGTACAGCATGTGTGTGTGTGTGTTTGTGAAATAGAACAGCAGGTGAGACAAAGAGAGAGAGGGAAGGAGAGAGACTGTAGGGATGTTGGGATGATATGGATGGTTTATAGAGCTCTTAAGGAGCTCTTCTCTATGGCTTTACCCTTTTAAGAAATGGTCTTACACATGTTTACTTCACTAACCCTCAGTGTGTTGACCTGCAGTAACTACTGAAGCCAAGTCTGAAGCTGACAGAATAGGTGTACTAGAATAGGTTTTCATGCTTGATTGTTTCAAAAGTGTATTATTTTAATGATATTTTACATTATCGCAGCACCTCTTTTCACCGTCTGTCTAAAACACCCCTCCTTCTGAAATACAAAATATGCTCTGATTGGTTAGCTGGCCTTGTGTTGTGACTGGAAAACTGCTTAGAGCTTTTTTTGGAAATGACATGGAAATTCAGAAATTTTCTTTTTTGGTTTAATCAGCATTTTTCATTTTCTTTGAGTAGTTCTTAAAAGTACGGCCTAACTTTGAGGGTTGCAACCTAGTGAACTGTGTTTGTACTTTCCATTAATATATTCTGGATTTCTGATTTGTTTTTATTTGTGTATGTGTATGTATGTATCAGTTGTTGTCATTTTTGTGAACAGCTTTAATACAGCCCATCTATAAAGTCCATCCCCACAGTATATCACAACACCATGGAAACTAGTCCACGAGGTCAAGAAATAGATGCAGTGAGCGAGAAAAACCCCTGCAAATGTAAGAGAAAGAGAAAACATAACAAGCAGCTGTCAGTTGTGGGTGCTTCACTCCTGACAGCCTCTCTTCTGAACGCTTCTTATCAGCTGGGCTTTTTTTCTGTGAAGCCAGAGAGTTTTCCAGCGTCCTGACAGTGCTTACAGACCAACAGGACTCGTCAGGTTTGTGTGTGTGTGTGTGTGTGTGTGTGTGAACAGCGTGACGTGTGTGAGTGTGTGCTGTCTCCGGCAGACGCCTCAGATCAGCGGGCTGTCCTTACTGCGTGTGTGACAGGAGAGCCGTCCTGATCAATACACACTCCTGGCACCTGACCCCCCTCACCCAGAGCCCCCCTCAGCCCAGCCTGCCCTGGTCTTAATGATACGTGGCCGCCTCATGCCCCGCGGCCAGAGACCCGGATCACCCCACCACACACACACACACACACACACACACACACACCAAAACAAACACACTGAAGGATGGTGGATACAGTCAGTTGAATGTATTTATTTACAGGAAGCAGTCTATCTATCTAAATATCTATATTGTTCTATCGTTCTTTCGTTCAGTCATTCTGTCTATCATCCATCCGTCCATCATCTATCTGTCCATCCATCACCCATCCATCCATCAATCTATCGTTCTATTCTATCGTTCTATCATTCTCTCTATCGTTCTTTCATTCTATTGATCTATCACTATCGTTCTATCATTCTATCATTTCATTATTCCATTCATGCATCTATTTATCTATCTAATCATTCTATCGTTCTAACATTCTTTTGATCTATTTATCTATCATCTAACTATCTATCGTTCTGTCATTCTGTTGTTCTATCGTTCTTTCATCCATCATTCTGTCTACCTATCTATCTATCTATCTGTCTATCTATCTATCTATCATTCTATTGTTCTATCATTTTCTCTATCATTCTTTCATTATATCGTTCTATCACTATCGTTCTATCATTCTATCTATCATTCTCTCATTTCATTATTCCATTTATGCATCTATCTGTCTGTCTATCTATCTATCTATCTATCTCTCTGTCTATCTATCATCTATCGTTCTATCATTCTATCGTTCTTACATTCTTTTGATCTGTCTATCTATCATCTATCTATCTATCTGTCTATCTATCTATCATCTAACTATCTATCGTTCTATCGTTCTGTTCTATCGTTCTTTCATCCATCATTCTGTCTACCTATCTATCTATCTATCGTTCTGTCGTTCTATTGTTCTAGCATTTTCTCTATCGTTCTTTCATTCTATCGTTCTATCACTATCGTTCTATCATTCTATCATTCTCTCGTTTCATTATTCCATTCATGCATCTATCTGTCTATCTATCTATCTATCTATCTATCTATCTATCTATCTATCTAGTTCTGTTGTTCTATGTTCTTTCATCCATCATTCTATCTATCTATCTATCTATCTATCTATCTATCTATCTATCTATCTATCTATCGTTCTATCATTCTGTCTATCTATCAATCGTTCTATTATTCTGTCATTTCCTCTATCGCTCATTCATTCTATCGTTCTATCATTCTGTCTGTCATTCTCTCGTTTCATTATTCCATTTATGCATCTATCTATCTATCTATCTATCTATCTATCTATCTATCTATCTCTCTATCTATCTATTGTTCTGTTGTTCTATCGTTCTTTCATACATCATTATATCTATCTATATATCTATCTATCGTTCTATTGTTCTATCATTCTATCTGTCATTCTCTCATTTCATTATTCCATTCATGGATCTATCTATCTATCTATCTATCTATCGTTCTATCATTCTATCGTTCTATTATTCTCTCTTTTGTTCTGTCGTTCTATCATTCTATCATTCTATTAGTGTTTCATTCTGTCATTCTATCTTTCTCTCTATTCATTATCTATCTATCATTCTATCTATCGTTCTATTGTTCTATTGTTCTATCGTTCTATCTATTTTTTCATTATTCTATTCATCCATCCATCCATGCATATATCTGCAATTCTATCTATCGATCTATTCTATCTATCGTTCTGTCGTTCTATCGTTTTAGCATTCTATTGTTCTATCTATCGCATCTATCTTACTTGAGAGACTAAGTGGAATATTTGTTTTTGTTTTTTAATTAATTTGTCACACATTTAAAATAAATTAGTGAAGAATAGTGACCAATGACCAACTCAAACGACCTGATATGTCTGTGATTTCATATGCAGATATATTTTAAGCTAATATTTAGCCAAAAAAAAATTGTCAACTGTGCATTTCCATCTAGCTGTGACTGATAAATACATACAAATATATGCATGGAGCAATTATTCCAGAGGGTGATTTTAAAACTGGTCCCCTGGTTTAGATTCTACACAGAAAGTCCACAAATTCAACACAGAGCGTCAAAAACACTGTGTGACATTTCAGTTCAAAGCCTTGTTCTTTCCTCTGGTTCAGAATGGATTGTTATCGCACACAGTAACCCACCCTGTGATAATTATCGTCAATAATTTATGCAGGCGGGCAGTGGATGGTGTTTTTTAAATGGGGTTGCTGTCTGCAGTCGTGCTCTGGCTGCTCCTGCTCATTTAGCTGGCTTTAATGTGCCATCTACCATTATCTATATGAGTCTGCTGTGCTTGTTTTTCACCGCTGTAGTTTTGTGCAGAGGGGCAGATTTTTTTCCCCTCTCCCTCCTTTCCCTCCCTCCTTTCGACTCTCTCTGGCTTCATTTTTTGTTTGTTCTCTTTTGTGCTTTTCCTCTTTGTGTTTCCATGTCACCCCTGTTACTTCACTGTCCCTCTGCTTTTTTATCACATTCTCTGTTCACCCTTGTACACATAAAGCTACATTTAGAAAACGGTATGATTGTTTTTACCATGTTTTTTTGATATATACCATAGTAATACTATGTTTTTTGACATACACCATAGTCCTTTGAGATACCTATTTTCTAAATACCATGGTATATAACCATGGTAATCTTTAAGTGATGTGGTAAATATCAGAGGACTGTCATCTCGTATAATAGTTTTTCAGTGGCCAATGCTGATAAAGATAATTAGAGAAAATTATAACAAGGAGATAATACTAATTAGATAATGCTAATTTATTTAAAATACAATATAATAATGGAAATTAGATGCAAATAAAGTAGACATTAAGTTAACACTTATTTTAAATTAAAAAATCACAGAAAAAATGCAAACATAGACTGTTTATTATAAACAAGCATGCATCAACAATGCTAAATAAGTAAAGCATCTTTGTTGTTTATATTATATTCAGAATTCATTTTCTGAAAAAAAAATATGCAATTTTGATGTACATAAAACTGTAGAAATCAAATGAACACTAAAAAACTCAAATAGATATTGTTTATTATCAGCAAGGGAATTGCATAGATCAGAACTGATGGATAAATAAATAAACAAACAAACAAACAAACAAATAAATAAATAATATTTTTATTTGTATATTTGTTGCATTTGATTTTCAGTAAAAATTTTAAATAGTAAATTAACCTCATTTATACATTATCTGAAAAAAGCTCATGCAATTTAGCATATTTAAAAAATAAATAATAAAAGTAAAGCTCTTGGTTTAAGGTTTTTTATTTATTTTTTTATTTTATTTATTTTTATTTTTTTGCATATTTTATCAGGAAATAAAGACTGTGAATAAGAATTTTGCAGTGTTACACATAAAAGAGTTACCTTCCATGCCAATCAGACATGATTATCAGCTGACGCAGATATCAAAATGGTCAAATGTTGACTAATTAATCAACCTGGTCAATATATTGGTCTACAACTAATCTGAAATTGTTGCTTGTTCAGTTCTTGCACACTTTATTCATTTATTGTTTTCTTTCTTTATCTTTAGATGCATAACAGATGAGCATGTATTTATTTCCTTGTGGAATGACACACATCAAACATACAGTTTTAGACTGATATATTGATCGTTAATTCATCAGACCTGCACTTACCTCAATCTAGCTGTTTTCTGCTCACATCTGCAGCACCGTTTGATTGTTTCGAGTGCCCAAGCAAATGTATTTGTCTTGTTTTCCTGTGTCCTGCAGTTCTGCATTTAATGTCTGCAGTAACGGTTTCTCTTTATGAACGCGCAGGCGTTTATTTGGCCCTTTCAGGCAAAGTGGTGATAAAGCAGGAGTGATGGTGGACAAGAAGGCTGGGTGTTTTTGAGCTGAAATGAGGCCGAATACTGTCAGAGGGTTTGCTGGCTCTCACACTCAAGATGTGCTGAGGTTCCTGTTGTCTGGATGGCAAAACGAGAGAGATTCTGCCAGCTTGCTGCACACTTTGTGCTGACAAAGACTTTTTATGACAAAAGATACCAATTTTTAGCTGCCTAAGAGAAGTGTTCGCTGGAGGGAAAGCGTGTGTTTGTTGGAAAAAGTCAGCCAGAAAGAGAGAGGCAGAACATGAAAGCTTGTTTTCCCGCGCAAACCCACCAGTTGCACATCACACGGTACTAATGCGAGAGCTGTTTTCCTAAAAGAGAAGACGTTCGCCATGCTTTCAGGCCGTTTTGTTGTCATTTAAATTAGGGGTGCTTTAAATCTCTCCGTTTGTCGGAGCAGAAGTTCTAAGCGAACTCAAGGTTTCATACGGTCTGACATTTCTCATCCTGTCTCCCTCTCTCTCACCCATGAAAGAGGTGCTCTCGGATCGTTTTGCCTTCCTTTGGCACAATGAAAGTTCAGGGTCAGCATTGACTGAAAATGATACACACTCCCAGGGGAATCTGTGCACTTTCCAAAATGTAAATCGCACCTCAGAAAAGAAACACGCTCGTTTATGTGTGTGTACGCGCACGCGCGCGTGTGTGCGTTGGCTCCCTGCTGTTCTCTAAGCTAGTGCTGCTCACCTTTAAACAGCACAACAATAATCAATGGGCCGTTATTAATGATAAAAGTCATTTATGTACACAGTTCTCGCCTCCCGCAGGGCTCGATACGACTTTGTAGTTGTGGAGAAGCATTTGTGCTTGATCTGTGCTCTGTATTGGATTCTTCAGCAGGGCAGCCAGTCTGACTGCGGTCCTCTCCAGAGCTCCGCCGAGGCTATCGGCTCAATCGCACAGCAGATTGATCCAACCTTTTCAGAAAATATGGATGTGCCGCGTGCCAAATGAATTCAGCAGGACGGCTGTAATATGGACGTATCTTTACTTCAACCGTAGTGAACTGAAAATCACTGAGGCAAAATGTTTGATTGTATCGACTGGAAATGTTGATGGTTTCAAATGCATGGGATATTTGGTTTCTAACAGGAGAGAAATGGATTATCGGTATCAGGGGAGTTGAATCTCCTTTCTCTGAAAATATTATAAGATTCCAAATCACAGAAAAGTACACTTGTATGAAATATTAAGTATAAGGATGATAACAAAAACTTTAGATTTGTTCAAAACAAGCTAGATGATATTTATTGTGCAACCCTAAAGATGTCTTGTTTTGGATGAAATTTAAAGCAGCACTGCATGTATTTTTCAAGGAAAGGGCAATCCCAGAATGCATTGCAATGAGCTTTTCCAAGATGGTCTAGAGAAGTGTCATTCAAAAAATGTAAAAGTATTAAGTATACAAATAATGTGCGTTTTTCATGCTTATTAGATTAATGTATGCTTAGCTTAGCATCATTATAATGTATTATGACAAGACAAAGAAAAATACTGATTATAAATAAACAAACACTACTGTTCAAAAGTTTGAAGATCAACAAAAAAAGAGTAAATAAATACTTTCATTCAGTGAGGATGTTATAAATTGATCAAAAGCAACAATAAAGACATTTATTATGTCACAAAAGACTTATTTTTCAAACAAACGCTATTTAACGCTAATTTATAAAAAAGTTTTAAATATTGATAATAATAAGAAATGTTTCTTGAGCAGCAAATCTGCATATTATAATCATTTCTGACTGGAGTAACGATGCTGAAAATCAGCTTTGCATCACAGAAATGAATTATATATTAAAATATATCCATATAGACAATAGTTAGTTTAAATTATAATAAAATATCAGCTAAGTGCAGCTGTGGTGAGCATAAAAGTCTTCTTTCAACAAAATTTAAAAATTTTCTTTTGAATTGTGTTTCTTTCGATACTGAAAAGTGTTTATTCTTATTAAAAATGTCAGATTTTGTCAAATATATTTGCATGCTATGTATTTTTTAAGTTTGTTTGGTTCTAAAATCTCTTTACATATACTGTGAGTTGAATCTCCCATAAGTCATTTGTGACCCTGGACCACAAAACATTTATAGAACATATGAAAGCTGATTAAATAAGCTTTCCATTGGTTTGTTATGACAATATTTGGTCAAGATACAACAATTTGAAAATCTGGAATCTGAGGGTGCAAAAAAATCAAAATGTTGAGAAAATCACCTTTAAAGTTGTCTGGATGAAGTTCTTTGCAATGCATATTACTAATCGGAAATTAAGTTTTGATATATTTACGGTAGGAAATTTACAAATATCTTCATGGAACATGATCTTTAATTGATATCCTATAATGATTTTTGGCATAAAAGAAAAATCAATCATTTTGACCCATACAATGTATTTTTGGCTATTGCTACATATATCCCTGTGCTACTTAAGACTGGTTTTGTGGTCCAGGATCACATTTGTGCAGAGCATTTCAAATCACTCTCCTATGAAGTAAAACAAATGACATGCTAAAAACCTGTGATGCAGTTTGTGGTTATAGAGCCAGCTCACATGAAGTCATGTGATCTACATGTGATTGATACAGGTCTAGTGTGCACAACGCCTAGTGTGTACATGGCGTAGAAATGAAAAAACATATAATGAAAAAAAGAGATGGAGAGACACCGAAAGGAAATTACGCTGGCCGTGCATAAATCATATTAATTATAAAGGCAAAGCCATATTAAGAACTCATGGAGGGAAAATGAAATGATCAAGGCTCATCCCTGGCTGGAGTTAATGAAAATACTAATTACCTGATGATAAACTGAGAGTACAGAGAGGGGGAGAGAGAGAGAGCGCATTTATAGTAATCGAGAGGTAATAAAGTTTCCATTTTATGCTGAGTCATTCTGTTTGACTGGTTAATTGACCATCACTGCACAGATTTTATTGGTCAATTACATCCCAGCATCTGATGACTCAAACTGTACCATGCTCAATTATTTATTACTCTGGATGCTTTCGATCCTGGGTGCTGATTATGTTCATTACAGTGATTTTACCATGGGAAAAGAGTGATATTACTGCCCTAAAACCTTCATGGGTAAATTCGCTGTAACATCCTGTCGATTGCTTTTAGGGAGCAGAGAGAACACGAACAACCCAGCATTCACTTAATAATTACTACAAGTACTTGATATTATTATTTTATTTATTTATTTATTTATTTATTTATTTTTTGTTTTTTGTATGTTAAAACAGTTATATTATGAATTATTATTACAATTTAAAATAATGCTTTCTATGTGAATATATTTGAAATTTTAATTCATTTACTGAATTTTTGGCATCATTGCCTACAATCTTTAGCATTACATGGTCCTTGAGAAATCATTCTAATATGTTGATTTGCTGCTCAAGAAACATTTCTTATTATTATCATTGAAAAAAAAGTTGTGCTGTGTTATTAATTTTTTTTAAAAAGTATGCATGCTTCAGCATTTTGCAGCTTAGAATTTAGAGGTTGCTACTATACATAACACATTTTTCAATATTTGTGTTAGTGTTTTAATGCAGTTAATCTGTTGGTGAGTTTTTTCCACACAGAGAGACATTTAGATCCATCACTGCAATCATCACAGGGACCCTTTTACTCTGTCTTTGTTTAATTTGCAGTTAATATCAGATTTTGCTCCCATTGATTTCCTCTCTGTGTTTTCACTCTAAATAATTCAGTGACATTCTTCACCTCTCTGTCTCTGTATGTCTCTCTCTCTCTCACTCTCTGTATAGTCATTTAATGGTCAATAAGTGGGTTAAAATTGGACAATGGTGGATGGGACCGGTTTTGACGTGAGGCAGTGTGGATTTTGTCCCCTAGAGGAGGTGTGCGGATGGGGGGTGTCAGGGGCAGTAATATGGGGGAGCTGTGTAAATTTAGACAGACGACAGAGCACCGCAGTCAATCAGAGCAATCAAGACATACATCAATAGTGGTTTCCCCTGTTTGAGCAATGGATAATGGACAGACACCAGAGAGAGAGACTATAGTGAGCTGAAGTCAATGAGTCTTCAAACAGCACACAGTGGTGCTCAAAAAACTCTTTTTCTGAACCCAAATGATCAAATAAAATAAGAGATGGTTCACCCAAAAGTTAATATTTTGTTAACTCAAAATGTATATCAAAATTAGTGCTGTCAAACGTTTCATCGTGATTAATTGCATTCGAAATAAAAGTTTTTGTTTACATAATATATGTGTGTGTCTACTGTGTATATTTATAATGTACATATAAATACACACACGCATGTATATGTTTAAGAAAATTGTTATGATTTATGAACGCTTTGGAATACAGACCTAAGGTTGGACTCATTTTTAAGAAGACAGTTAAAGGGTTAAATATTATATATAATATCAATTATATGAATAATAAAT
Source organism: Labeo catla (assembly GCA_012976165.1). Taxonomy (NCBI): domain Eukaryota; kingdom Metazoa; phylum Chordata; class Actinopteri; order Cypriniformes; family Cyprinidae; genus Labeo; species Labeo catla. The sequence goes on along the minus strand of VONZ01000397.1, from coordinate 640,668 downwards.
ATATCCATGCAAATATTTTCAAAATGTATACCGTATGCATGTGTATTTATGTATACATAATAAATACACACATTAGACATACATATATTTTGTAAACAAAAACTTTTATTTTGGATGTGATTCATTGTTTGACAGCACTAATCAAAATATCTTCTTTCATGTTCAGAAGAAAGTCATAGAGGTTTGGAACAACCTGAGTAAATTATGTCAGAATTTTTATTTTTGTACCAACTGTCCTTTTAAGTGCAATAAAGTGCACTTGATACTTTGTGCCCCCCATTAAAAAAAGTGTAGACATACAGAAATGACTCCAGTCGTAGTGATTTTGTGCAATGCTTCCTCCACACCACTAAGTGTCAGTATAGTTAGACATCAATTGTTATGCTTCACCCACCTAAGTAGCCCCACCTCTAAAAGACTATTCAACTTTAAATACAAACTTTTTTTTTGTATCTGGATGACTTACTGCTTCTGATGAGAACCTGAACTGCACATACGATGGACACTTTACTGTCCCATGAGGCTTTGGCAGAGGGTTTGTGAATGGCAGTGACGCGACCCAACTGACACTGGTAGGTCACATGATTATTAGGTGCAGATTATATTCATACTACACACATTCATACTATAAAAAGCATACTTTATTAACATTCACAAAGTACTTTAAAAATTAGCATTGACTCAGAGAGTATGCAATTTTTTACATAGCCACACACTCCATTTGATAGCATGCACGGACATACATTTGACACATGCACACTAGAAAGTTTCATCCTTATCCAATGTCTGCCCTATTTCTCTCCAGATGTTATAAATGGCATAGTTAGTTGTTGTTGTTCTGTCTCATCCTTTTCTATGCTAGCAGTGAAACAACAGTTCAGGCCAGTGTTGCCACCTTGTGGAAAAACTAATTATTGCGAAACAATTCAAAGTGAATATGCGAGCTGAACGTACAGAATATGAATGGTTAAACAAACGTTCTGGCTGTGCATGTACAGTGTGTGTGTACTATGATGATGATGATGACCCCTACAAAAATCAGCCATGGTTTACTACAAAATTTACTCTTATTTTTGTCCATAAAATAGACACCAATTGCTACCAACATTCTTATGAATTTCTTCTTTTATATTGCACAGAACAAAGTCACACAGATTTGAAATGACATGAGGGTGAGTAAAATTTATTAATGCTATAACAGTAATATTATGAATTATTATTACAATTTAAATTAACTGTTTTCTCTGTGAATATATTCTAAAATATCATTTATTTACTGAATTTTCAGCATCATTACCTACATTTTTCAGTGTCACGTGATCCTTCATAAATCATTCTAATATGTCTAACAATAAGAAACATTTCCTATTAGCATTGAAAAAAAATTTTGCTGTTAGAAATTATTTTTTTAAAATATGCGTGCATTGCACATCATAATTTAGAGGCTGCTACTGTACATAACACATTTTTTACTATTTCAATATTTTATTGTTTTAATGCAGTTGATATGATGGTGAAGTTTTTCACAACTGTGTTAACTATGGTTAACACAACAACAAAATAACCACAAAATAACCAGACTTTTACTACACAAATCATAGATTAACCATGATATTTGTAGTGGTAACAAAAACTACTTTTCCTAAGAAAACCATGGTTATTTTTCATAAAGGAATCCATGCATAACCTACTATAAGTGTAAAAACCGAAGTGTAATTTGGTTCTTGAGTTTTCCAAACCATTGTGTTTTGATACCTTTTTCACTCAGACATTGCTGTTCAATTTTTACAAATACTTACAAAGTAACAGGGAACATTCAAAAACATTTTGAACTAGAGAGACTGAAGTAGTAAATATATAGTAAATATATAGTATTTACCTTTTCAAGAACTCATTTTTATAGTGTAGCTATTATCTAACCAATAGCATGAGTTAGGGGCAGGGCTGTATGTTTTATTATCCAGTGGTAGTTGGGGGGGTTTTGGAATCTTGTTTGAAAACTGTAACTGTTTTTGCAGTTCCATTTAATGCCACTAGTGATGCAGAATTTACACACTTCAGCCTTAATGAATTGTTTCGGGAGTCTGTCGGACATTGAGTGTAGCGCATGTCAGACGGTCCACTGATGATGTTGTTGGTGTCAATCTGACCTCTCATTCACCTTCATTTCCTGCCCTCACCCTGACAGCTTGATCAGGTTGACCGGCGTTAGGGGAGCGTTGGGGTGGTGTTGTGAAAGCGTGAGGGCAAATCCAGCTCACCGGGGCTCCAGCCTTACCTGTCAGTCTCAGACATCAGGGGGGCTCGAGGTGTCCCTGGTGGGCTCTGGTTAGAGACAGTTCTCACTCCCGATGACCCGCGGCCGTCTCGCCTAGACACAGAACCGACATGCTAATCAATGATGGTCTGTCAGGATGACGGGCTGATAAGACGGGACGAAAATGACTGGGAATGAACTGCAGCAGTGTGTGTGTGTGTTTCAGGGTGTTGCAGGTGTCTTCTCCGGTTTGGTCCTGCCGTGCAAAGGAGTGCTGGGAAAGTGATGCTACATTTGGCCAAAGATTTCCTTCACGTGTGGAGTCTGAGGGGTTTGTCAGAATAAATGTGTGTTTAAGGTGCACTGGAACAATGGACTGTAGAGGAACTGCTCAAGGAGCATCTCGAGTGTAATTCTATGTGTGTGAGTATGTATGTGTGTGTGTGTGTCTAAGTAGTGTGTAACAGGATCTAATGGATGATATTTCAGTCTGGCAGCAGGATGTTAATGAGATCACACAGTCACCCTCCACAAATACCCACACATTCTTACCTAAATGAGAACAAAACAGACTTCTAATGGTTTTCTTTTGAGTTATTAGACTAACTCTGAATATTCATTCATGAATTAAATTCATTCTATTTATTTATTTTTTTAATTTATTCGTTCATTCATTTATGCATTCATTCAAAATATAATTATTATTTATTAAAAAATATGTATTTATTATAAATATGATTAAATGTATATATTTGTTTTATTAAATGTATAATTTATATATACATTTTTATATTTAAATTATTTTTGTTTATTATGTTTATTCATTTATTAAATATCTAATCAAATTCAAACATTATAAAAAGTATTTAGTAAAAATAATATTTTTTATTTATTATTTTATTATTTATAAATGATTTATTTATCTATTATTTTGTTTTATAAATTATTATTATTATTAAAATAATTTTGCATTTTTATTAAGGCATTATTTAATATTTATTAAGCCCTCACAATGTAGGTTATTTCAGGTTTTACCCTCATTATGTAAGCACAATATGACCTCATGCACAAATAACTTTTTTGACATTTTTTTTTTTTTTTAGAATTATTTTAAAAGAAAATACATTTTAAAAAATACAACTACTGCTCATTTTGGCCTTAAGATGTTTATTTTTCAGTATGCATACATTACACATACAGTATAGCAACTTTTTTTATGGGTCAACTCAATATAATCATCCTGACACACAAACTGTCACAGATCAAAACAAACACTGTTGCTGACATTGGAGACATGATCAATTATTCATGAACTTCTTCTTAATAACCACCCAAATATTTAAAATATTGTTATTTAATAATTCATGCACAGAATATGAATTCATGCACAAACTCATGAATGATGTCACAGAGTTCAACAAACAAAACAGAAAAATCTTTGATTAATTCAATAAGCATTAAATTCGGGCAACATTTTACATTTTATGCAGAAAATATGAATGATGGTCATCAGAGCGTTGCTCTGCATTGGCTGTTCTGAGTGATCGTTAAACAGTTGCTACGTGGTTGCTAGGGTGTTCTGTGTGGTTGCCTGGGCATTGCCAGGTGGTTGCCTACTGATCCGAGTCAAAAGAGCCCAAGTCTATTCTTGACACACTAGAAATGGCTTGAAGGGAGAGTTCACCCAATTTCTGGTTCCCATTGACTTCCATTGTAGTTTTTTATTTTTTTCATTCTATGGAACTCACTGGATATTGTCAACAGTTTGGTTTCCAGCATTCTTCTTTGATGTTCAGCAGAAGAAAGATATTTTTAAGATTGTTATTAACCAACTTATTTTGGTTCCCATTGACTTCCATTATTTATTTATTTATTTTTGTCCATAAAATAGACTTTCTTCTTTTATATTGCACAGAACAAAGAAAGTCACACAGATGTGAAATGACATGAGGGTGAGTAAATGATGACAGAATTATAATTTTTGGGTGAACTGTCTCTTTAATAAAGTAACAGCACGTGTCATTTCAACAAAATGTATCATTTGAAGATTTATTCATGTTTGTAACACAAACAATGCAGGATGAGTTACACAGAAAAGTTTAATACTTATACTTAGGGGTTTGTTTTGATTTAAACAGTGATCATTGATGCATAACTTGCATGCATAACATTTTTCTCTCTCAAATGGCAAATAAGTGTTGTAATGTATGATGGAGTAGTGAATGACAGTACTAAAACACACATCTTACTCTTAATGCTCTCTCTCTCTCTCTCTCTCGTTCTCTCCGGTGCTGTAAATGAGTTGGGCTAACCTCTCTGACCACGCTCTTTCCTGTCTCTGCTGAACCACACATCTCATGAAATATTTAATGTGCTCGGGAGTGACCGACCTCTCTTCTCCTCTCTTCTTCTTTTCAATTCATTTTTTCCACCCATCTATTCCACTATTCCTGTCCTGTCAAGTTCACTCCTGTCCTCGGCCTGATCCTCTCCTCCACTGCGTTCTTCTTAAAGTAACAGCTCGCCCAGCAATTAAAACATCAGTGCCCAATAACATTACTCTTTAACATAGCAAATATAACACTCACTGTATGTTACTAGGGCTGTGTATGAAAAGAATCTTTTGAAGAATCTTAATAGTTCAAAATGACCATGTTCATAAAGAGTCACTTGTTTTGTTTTTGAATCAGTGTTTTTGAATAAAAGGGTTTAGTGGATGATTCAGTGACTTATTCATAACTTATTCAAGTTATTCACTGAATTAATCACTATGTATGAACAAATCATTTGAGTAAATGACTCAGTGACTCACTTATAAATACAGTCACTTGTTTCATTCTACAAGATTCCTTTGAACGAATCGGTTGTGTAAATGATTCAAGGACTCACTCATAAAGATTTTGTTGCCACCTACTGGTGTAACGATGTACCTGCAAATATAACTTGCATAAATGAGCTGGTAAACAAGAATCAACAAACTGTTTTATATTTTAAATACATTAACTTTTGAGGGTTTTTTTTTTTTTTTTGTCTCTTATGCACACCAAGGCTGCATTTATTTGATCAAAAATACAAGAAAAACTTTGATATATTATTACAATCTATAATAAGTGTTTACTTTTTAAATCTATTTTAAAATGTAATTTATTCATATGATGCAAAGTTGAATTTTCAGCTTTTTTTTCAAAAAAATCCTTCAAAAAACTTTTTTTTGCTGCGTAATATTTTTGTTGAAACAGGATACTTTTTTAATTCTTTAATAAATATAAAGTTTAAAAAAAAAAGTACATTTATTCATTCATTTACTTATTTAGAGCTTTAAAGCCGTGGTCACTGTGGACTGTTATGTGATTCTTCAATTTTTTTTTTCCACTGAGAAAAAAAAAGCAGCTTACAGGATTGTTTTTTTTCTTCTTGTCTTTTTTTTCTCTTTCCTAATTTCATCCCCTCTCGTTTCTCCTTGTTTTCTTTCTGAATCAGTGGTTTTGAATGAATTGGTTTAGCGAATGATTCAGTGACTTGTTCTTAAAGACAGACCATGTTTCATTCCATAAATGAATCACTATGTATGAACAAATCATTGAGTAAATGACTCAGTGACTCACTTATAAATACAGTCACTTATTTCATTCCTTAAATGAATTTGTGTGTTTGAAAGAATCGGTTGTGTAAATGATTCAATGACTCACTCATAAAGATGATCACTTGTCACCACCTACTAGTGTAACGATGTACCTGCAAATATAATTTGCATAAATGAGCTTGTAAACAAGAATCAGAACAAACTGTTTTATAGTTTAAATATTTAAAGAAGTTTGAGCATTTTTTGGTCTCTTATGTGCACCAAGGCTGCATTTATTTGATCACAAATACAATAAAAATGTTGAAATATTATTACAATCTAAAATAAGTGTTTTCTTTTTAAATCTGTTTTAAAAAGTAATTTATTCCTGTGATGCAATGTTGAATTTTCAGCATCATTACTCCAGTCTTTAGTGGCACGTGATCCTTCAGAAACTTTTTATTAAACTTCTAATTATTAATGTTGAAAATAGTTTTTGCTGCGTAATATTTTTGTTGAAATGTGATACGTCTTTGATTCTTTCATGAAAATACATTTCATTCATTTACTTATTTAGAGTTTTACAGCCGTGGTCACGGTGGACTGTTATGTGATTCTTCAATTTTTTTTTCCACTAAGAAAAAAAGCAGCTTACAGGATTTTTTTTTCTTCTTGTCTTTTCTCTTTCCTAATTTCATCCCCTCTCTTTTCTCCTTGTTTTCTTTCTGAATCAGTGTTTTTAAATGAATTGGTTTAGCAAATGATTCAGTGACTCATGTTTCATTCCATAAATACATCACTATGTATGAACAAATCATTTGAGTAAATGACTCAGTGACTCACTTATAAAAACAGTCATTTGTTTCATTTCTTAAATTAATTTGTGTAATTAAACGAAACGGTTGTGTAAATGATTCAATGACTCACTCATAAAGATGATCACTTGTCGCCACCTACTAGTGTACTTGCAAATATAATTTGCATAAACTAGCTTGTAAAAAAGAATCAGAACAAACTGTTTAAAAACATTAGCTTTCAAAACTTTGAGCTATTTTTTGTCTCTTATGCACACCAAGGCTGCATTTATTTGATCAAAAATACAATAAAAATGTTGAAATATTATTACAATCTAAAATAAGTGTTTTCTTTTTAAATCTGTTTTAAAAAGTAATTTATTCCTGTGATACAATGTTGAATTTTCAGCATCATTACTCCAGTCTTTAGTGGCACGTGATCCTTCAGAAACTTTTTTATTAAACTTCCAATTATTATCAATGTTGAAAATAGTTTTGCTGCGTAATATTTTTGTTGAAATGTGATACTTTTTTAATTCTTTAATGAAAATAAAGTTTAAAAAGAATTACATTTATTCATTCATTTACTTATTTAGAGCTTTACAGCCGTGGTCACTGTGGACTATAGTTATATGATTCTTCAATTTTCTTTCCACTGAGAAAAAAAAACTGTTTACAAAACTGTTTTTTTACTTCTTGTCATTTCTCTTTCCCAATTTTATTCCCTCTGTTTTCTCCTTTCAAAACATTTTCTTTCAGCACTCATCTCACGTCTGTTCTCACATGGTCTCCTGTCCTCTCTTATCACCATCATCCTCATCCTCATGTCTGAGCTCACATCTGTGAGGCTGCAGTAATTCTGATGTCACGTTCACCTGCTGACCTCAGACTGCAGGACATTCCATCCCATTTCATTCCTCTTTTTGCATATGGTTGGGCGTTCTAGCACAGTGCCACCAGATCTGTGGCCGGTGTCTTGTTTAATCAACACTGATGAATATTTGATGGTGTGGTGGTGAGCACAGGGGTGGCCCAGGCCGCTTCTCTCATTATCTACACACACACACACACACACACATGCAGCCTCCGTCTCAGCCGACACACACTCACACACACGGCCATTAAGCTTGGAACGTGCACACAAAGTTTCAAACTTCCACTAGACTCAGGCTGATGAATATATTCAGTCATTCATTGGCGGTTCACGCTTATCCAGATTGAAATGTGACGACTCAATGAGTTTATAGTGACACAGTGTTGGCCCGTCCTGTCAGATCTTGTTTGGGATATGTTTCATGCATAATGTATCGCATTAGGGCTATCTTTACCTCTGCGTGCAGACATCTGTGATCGATAAGCCATTCATTGGGATAAATGATCAGCTGCCTATTTTTCCCATGTAAAGATCTGTGGAAGTTTCTGCTAGAGGCGTTTGATGTCATTCTACAGACAGTAATGTTTGATGAGTCCCCTGCTGTCTAAATATCATCAATGGTTTAGCAGAATTAAATGAAAAGTTGAAATAAGATGGATGTTGTGATGCAGTGACATAATTTTTACATGGTATTATTATTAAAACAATTAAATATAAAAGAAAATTAAAAGTCTGTCATCTTTAGACATTGCTATTTATCTGTTGTCAATCATATATATATATATATATTTATTTATGTATGCATCTATCTAAATGACTGACTAGAAATATGATTTTTGTGTATTTAGAAGAAAATCACTGTTTAATGGAGTTATGACTCATTTGAGTATCAACATTGGCTCAGATAAAAACAGACATAAAGTAAAAATATTCATTTAAATTAATTTGAATAGATCATTTGGTCTTGCATGAGAGATGTTGTTTTGAAAGTTGCATGAAAAATGACTGCGGTCTTTTTCTCAGAAAAACCTGACAAGCTCTACAATTTTCTCCATACCTTTAATATAATTTAATTTAATTTAATTTAATTTTATTTAATTTAATTTAATTTTATTTTATTTTATTTTGTTTTATTTTAGAATATTGTCTTAGATTTTTTTTCCCTAAAATAAAAATAGACACAAAATGAGACAACTGTTAAGATAAAGTGAAAATATAGAGATATAAAATTAATTTGGATAGATCATTTGGCTTTTGAAGAGAACTCTTGAACTCTTTTTTTTCTGACTTTTACAAATCTGAGCACTGTTTGAGACATTGTTGAGATCTCTTTTGAAACAGATATTAGAATTTACTGGGTTTTTTCTCAGAAAAAAAACCCCTGACAAACTCAAATTTTCTCAATACTTTTTCATTTAATTTAATTAATTTATTTTAATTTAATTTAATTTTATTTTATTTTATTTTGTTTTATTTTAGCATATTGTCTCAGATATTTCTCCTGAAATAAAAATAAACACAAATGAGAGAACTGTTAAGATAAAGTGAAAATATAGAGATATAAAATTATTTTGGATAGATCACATGTTTGAGTCCTTATTGAACTCTTGATTGCAGACTTACTGAGCACTGTTTGAGACATTGTTGAGATCTCTTTTAAAACAGACATAAGAAATTGCTAGGGGGTTTTCCCTCCATACTTTGAATTAAATTTAATAAGTATTTATTTTATTTTATTTTAGTACATTGTTTCAGATTTTTTCCTGAAATAAAAATAGACACAAATGAGAGAACTGTTGGATAAAGTGAAAATACACAGATATAAAATTAATCTGGATAGATCATTTGGCCTTTAAAGAGAAATGTTTGAGTCCTTATTGAACTCTTTTGATTGCAGACTTTTACAAATTTGAGCACAGTTGGAGACATTGTTGTGTTTTTTTTTTCTCAAAAAAAAAATCTGAAAAGCATTTGCCTGGAGCAAAAATCTCTAGTTGTTCTCTATGCATCTCATTGCTGTCTAGGAGAAACCACTGAGACATCTTTTATTATTTTTTTTTCCAACTGGAAGCCCTGTTTGCTTCTTTTTAAAAAAAGATTTAGAGATGTATGATAAAATCTCCACAATTTTCTCTGCACTTTCTCCACGCTCTCTTTGTGCAATCAAATGGCTTCAAAACTCCATGTGAAGGGCCCATTTGTAAACAGTGTCACCCAGAGCTGGTTTGTAAATATCTCCACGCTTTGGCGAAGAGGGATTGCTGGAACAAACGATGAACTCCAGAGGCAAAATGAGGATAATGATGAGGGGCGAGTGTGTTCAATAGAAGGTCAAAAAGTGCAGGGCCCGGGGCCATGAGAGCGTTAAAGAGACAGGATGAGAGAAAGCACTTGACATTTATACAGCCCATCATAAAGAAACAGACTGACAGCTACTCTAACAATCCAACGGGAGACTCGGATCAGCCACAATTCTCACGTGCTTAAAGCTATAGCTGGATATTGTTTGGCAGGAACCTTGCTGGCTCTTTAATTTCTGTCAGTTTGTTCTTGAAGGGTGCGTTCGCTTCTGGAGTCGACCTGTCTGCGACGGAGCAGCATTTGATGCGCAGATAAATGCAGAGAGCCGAGCAGGTTTTGATCTGCATAAAGACTTTCACCTCTATTTCCTCTCAGCTGCAGTAAACGCTGCCGGTTTGGAGGGGGGTCAGCCTTGCTTATCAAATATTTTTCAACTTAAATGACGGATTTATTAAACAAATAGCTTTTTGGTCTGACTCTGAACCCCTTGTGATTGAAATATGCCGCTGTGTCAACAGCCTGCCTCCCCTCGTCGCTGGCGAGATGCTGAAGATCACTGAATAAATACAAGTTGGAAATGAACACAGATCCGGAGGATTCGCTCTCCCAACCCCCTGTTTGACATTTCCGTCCACGGGCCATCCTTCATGGACATTGTTATAACCAATACAGAGCCGTGCGTTTGCTCTCTGTGCACGTGTTTCCCATTAAACAGGCTGCTTTAGCTGCTACAGTGGCCAAAATAAATAAATAAATAAATGGTTCATGCCATCATGTAGACATATAATAGTTTATTTAAATGTGTTTTTAGTACTTAAAAATACATATTTTAATTTATCATATAAATAACAAAAAGGTTACATATTGGCTACATTTGCCAAAAAAGGTCAAATAATTGAGTTTTCTCTAAGTCACACAGATCTGATAATTGTAGGCCAATAGGGAGGCTCTCCTTGATCAATCTCAGGTTGAGCATTTTATTTATTTTATGACGTTCACATTTGATTTTGATTTATTCTTCTCAGTTAAAAAGAAAACTTGTTTTAAAATAATTAAAATCTATAACATCCATATGGTTTGATTTCTGCAGAAAAAAAATATATTTTAATTTATATTATCAAGGGTTAAAAATTATACTAAGGATGCTCTATTACTTCATGCATTTAAGCGTGTAAAAACCTACACAACCGCACAGCTCACATCTTTAAGTTTCCCCAATTGCTCGTGTTTTTCTCTCTTTCACATCCATCCGCAGAGTGTTTCTCTTTTTGCTTTAAATGGGTTAGCCGGTGTTCTTGTTGTCGCTGTTTGTAGCAGCTGAACTTTGAGGGTGGGATGCTGTTGAGTTGTGTTGATGAAGTATCTCTTGATTAATAGATCCATGAGGCAAACCGGCTGACATATGGCTCATGAAGCAGCTGGGATCTGTACCTGCGGCATCCCCTCCGGCCATTAACATATTAGAGGCTTTAGTGCAGGCAGAAAGACAGCAGCACCCTAGAGCTGTTTGATATAGACTCTCAATAATGCATTACTCTTCAATCTGCGAGGGAGCTGTTCGTGGTGCTGAAATATGGCGCTTGCGCTTTTCGGTGGCGTCAAACGCAGGCAAAATGTAGTTTTAGAGGAAGTTTTAAATTTATATAAAAGGGAGACTTAGCGAATTGGTGGTTTTTGTGTTTAAAAAGTCGTACACAGTTTAAAAAATATATATTTAAATGATAAAATGATTATAAACTCTTCGACATCCTGCTTAACTGTAAAAGCGAGCTGTTTCTAGCTAACTCTTAAAGATGATTTTCTTTTAGGTAAATGAATGTAGTCAGGTTAATGCAGTGATATTAAATAATTAATTTGACTTTAATAAACGAGTTTATTTAGTTCTTATCATAAATACGTTTTTAGATTATTTAACAAAACATTTTATAGTGTAAGAAGAAAACTCGATCTCAAAACTGAACTCCAAGGCAGACAGCATAAAGCCGAATGAAAATTACTACAGCTGTAAAATTGCCAATTCGAATTTCGTTTGTAGAAATTGTTATAAAATAGAAAACAAATTGAGACTGACATTGTGCATTGTCGGATGCCACAAACTCACTCGATGGCACTTGTAAACTAAAGCTGAAAATGAAAAACCTGCTCTGTCTTAATAAGCTGTCGCACCAATAAAGCGTCGAATTACAAAACAATCTAAATGCACGTCTAGATTTGGAGAATTTTAATGCCAGTCAAATCAAACGAGTCATTCTTTCCCAAAGAAAATGTCCATATACTCACTGCGTTCTCCTCTTCGTTGCCAAAAGCCAAACAGTAGCAATAAATGTTTCTTTCTCCAGCAGCACTGCAGCTGCGACCTGCTTTCATCAAGTGCTTCCCTGAAAAACCCCGATAGCTGTCTGAAAATATTGCATTTTATATCAGCAAAGCGCGATTAATATTGCATCACCTACATATAACATATCTTTTTAAAGGCAGCAAAATGTAAAGCTCCCCACCCCTTCCCCCCTGGATTTTCTCAAATATTACAGTGAGAAAGATCTGCAGTGTCATTTTTTTATGAATAAACAAACTTTCGAAATTAGACGCATTTCTTTAGTCATTGTGAGGGTGAATAAAAGACACTGTTTGGAGACGGCCTGGTCTCAGGCTTCATTAAATGTTTATTGTGAGTTCGGCAGAGTAAAAAAACGTCCTCTTTTCCACAGCCTTCGCTTCTGTTTTGAGGAAATAATACGCAGAGTTTTCGGCTGATATATTATAAGCAGATATGGAATCGCAGAATTGCATTCAGATGGAGATCTAATGTAATGCTCATGTTACCTCATTTAGCAGACACGTGCATGGCCAAAAATTCCATTTGTTTGACACACTAACATCCCATTAGGGCGCCGATAACAATTACCGAGCTTTTTAATTAGTGTCTTGTTGTATTCCGTTTATTAATTTTCCAAACCACAGAGCATGAATTATTTAATAAACCGTAGTAAGGGTATTTAAATTTAATGCTCAAGTAGAAACATGGCCGAAATAGTGCGACATTTATTAACAATTATTACTAAAATTATTTTGTTGTTATTACTGTTTATTATTATTATTATTGTTGTTGTTGTTATAGTCCGTTTTGTCTTTTATTTACAATTTTGTCTGCTATTTATTTCGTTAAACTGAGGACATTTCTTTATTATCAAAGTTAAAAACGCGAATTTCATGGTAAAAAAATAGTTTTTACTGGTATAACGGAATAGTTATAGTCTATAGAGCATAGTCTAGACTGAGAATTCCAGATCATGGAAATGAAGAGAAATAAAATGTATAAATAATGCATGTTTCTAGAGAGTAATGACTGTATATCAAAGATTTGCGCTGATAAGGAAGTCAATTAAACCGCTGTAGGAGAAAGAAAGAAAGAAAGAAAGAAAGAAAGAAAGAAAAGAAAGAAAGAAAGAAAAAAAGAAAAAAAGAAAGAAAAAGAAAGAAAGAAAAAGAAAAAGGCGAAATGTTATTGGATGGATATCTCTTTCAAAACAAGAGAGGGTTGTGCTAATATTAGGTTAATTTTTTCCGCCATTGTATGTTAATTATCTATTACGTTTTAATTATGCCATAAAACTTTCTGGGTCCATCGTTTTTTCCTAATAGTATTTCACAAAAACTTTATGAATTTAATTGTGCAGTGCACCATTTAAAAAATAAATAAAATCAGGTGTAAATAGCAGTGGGTATGTGCTGATAATTATGAATCCTAATAAACATAAATACATTTTACACTTCTTGTTGATGTGTAAATGGAAATCATAACAGGCTGAAAATGTCTGAGAACGAAAAATGTGTTTGTCTGTGTTGTAGAATAAGATTCTCATTCCATACACCTCAATGACAGCCTTGACTTTGATTTTCCATCGTTTATTTAGAAGAATGCCGGGACTTGTGTCCCTGCAGCTGGATTTGGCTTACAGAATGGAGAAAAGTTTGGATGATAAGATGGTAAGACAGCAGACTGTTGGACAGGTGCACAGGTATGACAGAGTGAGACGTCTCGTGATGTGCACGTGGTCGCTGTTTGTAAACATACTTGTGCACAAAATAAAAATCATTACAACTTTTTTTCAGGAACAATTAACACGACAAACAACGTTGTGTCTTTATGTGAAAACAGGCATTAAACAGTGACTTACACCATCCACAAAGGTCTACCAGTAGATACTCTATGTAGTGCTTGGTATTTTTTTTTCTTTCAATGCATAGAATGTTTGCACTGCAAACCAAAGTATACAAACCAACGAAATTATATTTTAGGACAGTTTTCCTTTAGCATGTAAGTATAATCATCTTTATCATGCGAGTTAACTAATATCCGCAGAGGAAGAATTCTGATTTGCCAAAAGAATCATCGTAATACAAATAAACATAACATAACAAATCGGGAATTGAGTTTTGCACGGTGAGCAAGTGTCATTTGTACGTATATTTATATATATACAAAAGCATTTGAATATATCTAACCAATCTAAATAACAGTAGATTTCAGTGCAATTTCAACAAATACGAACGGTGGTTGCCACCTTAATTATTTAAAAGGGACTCTGTATAATTTCCTTCGTTTTCTTTTCCTAGCGAGTTTTGTATTCCTCAGAGCAGACCTTTGAAACACTGAATGATCACATTAGTTCATCAGCAAGACTGTGAAAAGGGGATCTGCTTTGAACACATTTAATAATCAAAAATATAGCAGTTCCCTGTACGAATGAATAAATACACAAATATGCCGAACGTAAATAAATACATAAATAAATAAATAATAAATTAGGATAGAGTTAAACTATGAGGTAATCCATCAATGGCTATTTTTCGTCATTCATTGGGGTCGGGGAGAAAAAAAATCTAAGTAGAGTTAAACCGCAGAAAAGTAGTTCATCTGGATTACCTGTTATTTGCATACTTCACATTCACCAGTACAGTGAAAAGAAACATGAGTTGTGAAAATAAAACGGTACTAATCATGAGCACACGCGTTTGAGCCAAAGCGATGTTCCTTGGTCCCCAAAAGTCAAGTTTGATTTTGTTTTCTCCTAGAAGTATAGTCCGTCAGTGAGCCGCGGAAAATTTCAACCTCTTCTGTTTTTGTCTTTGGTTGCAAAACCATACTCGCACGACGTTCTTTTTGAGGTCCAATTTCTCGGCGATAGCCGCGATTTTCTCCGACGACGGCCGGGGCTGGACCGCGAAATACGCCTCCAGAGATCGTTTCTCCGGGGCCGCTATGGAGGTCCGCTTGCGCTTCTTCTCGCTGCCGTTGAAAATGTCGGGTTTGCTCATTTTCTCGCGCTGGGCGCCCTCGGCCTCCTCCAGCCACGCCTGGAGGATGGGTTTGAGCGCGATCATGTTGTTGTGCGACAGAGTTAGAGACTCGAAGCGACAAATGGTACTTTGGCTCAGGGAGCCCACGCCTGGGATCTTCAGGTTGGCCAGCGCGCTCCCCACGTCCGCCTGAGTCACCCCGAGTTTGATCCGCCGCTGTTTGAAGCGCTCCGCGAACGCCTCCAGCTCCCTCGGGTCCGTGTCCGAGTCGTTAATGGAGGGCAGTCCGTTGTTGGCGAGTCCCGGCGCGCCTTGGTGCGCGCCGCCGTGGTGGCCCGGCAAGAGGCCGTGGTGAGTGAGCGGCGAGTTCATGTTCATAGCAGCCTGGTGGGACAGGTGCGTGAGCCCGTGCATGTGCGAGTGCGGGTGGGCCGACGTGGAGATCAAGCCCCCGCCGCCGCCTCCTCCGCCGCCTCCGCCGGCCCCCTCGTGCGCGCTGGGCATCAGGGCGAGCGACGGCGAGCTGATGTGCTCCATGAGGTCGGGCGGCTCCAGGTTCTGGTGGTGGTGGTGGTGATGGTGGTGGTGGTGGTGGGCGAGTGGCACGGTGGAGGTGGACGAGCATGGCACGGTGTTCATCGTGTGGTACGTGGCGTCGGGCTTGAACGGGTGACTCTTACCCTGGGACACCGCGATGTCCACGGCCGCCAGAGCTTCGGCGCGGGCCAGCAGCGTCTCATCCAGACTGGCGAAGATGTTGCTTTGGAGCTGGAGTCGGGGAGAAAAAGAGAAAAGAAAGAGAAAGGGGAGATGTCAGCTGGGGAATAGTGTCAACACATAACACAGAGAGAATATTCCTTTTAAGAGGCTTCCAGTCATAAAAATTAATACAAAAAAAGGGTGAAGCCTGAGCCTTCAGTGAGCATGCCTTCAGAAAAGATCACAGGCGTGCAGATGATTGCTGTGGAATACATGAAAAAAACATTAAGGCAGTATATGCGCCTCCAGCGCTCCTCCTCGCTCGCGCGCGCAGGAGAAGAACGCGGGAGGAGAAAAGCAGAAGTTTTGGAGCTCGCCTTACCTGTGGAGTCTGCAGGCAGGCTCTCCTGATCGCCTCCGAGCTCGAGTGCAGAGTTGTGTACTTGTGCTCAGGTAAGCTGGGATGCATGGCGAAATGAGGCTGTTTGCTGTTCATGGACATCATGTTTGCGCGGGATCCGGCTCAGATAAAGTGCACACGAAAGGAGGACAAAAACCAAAGCGAGAGTCCGGCGCCTCCCGCCCTCTCCTCTTCTGGCGTCTCGCAGCAGTCACAGGCGGATACGGTAGCGCTCGGCTGCTGATGGTACAGAGGAGATGCCCGCAGTGTGAGTGTGTGTGTCTCTGTTTGGCTGTGCTGTGTGTGGATGAGGAGCGCTCTTACACCTGAGTCCCTCACATCTCGTCCGGCAGCCTCGCCTATTCTCGCGAGACGAGCGCGATTGACTCTCTTCTCCTCCTCTCATCTCATCGCGCCTCTACGCGTCTCATGTCCTCCTCGAACTGTAAATCGGCCTAACGACGGAGAGGGGGGCTTCCTTCCGTACCTGTGGATTCTGCGCGCGTGCGCGCTGCCGCCACCGATTTAGAATGTCTTGGCGTTAACAGTGGGACAATGTAACCGCTAACATTCCATATGCAAATGAGGGCTGTTTAAATGTCTGACTTTTTTTTAAAGCACATTAAGCAAAAACAAAAAAAATCATCCGAGACAGACACGTTTATGATCATTAAGAAAATTAAGAATAATTAAGAATGTGTTTTCTAAACGATATTAAAATACAATAAACAGGCTATTTGTTCGTGTAATATAAATAAAACAAAAATGGAAACAAATGAAATATATAAATGTACTTAAACAGGGAAATAATGTTATCGTTTTAAATTTATTTCTAAAATCGTTTAAATTAAAATTTGTCAATTGTAAACGTTATTGATTCAGTAGAATTTGCAAACCTGAATATTTAAATTTAGCTAATGTTTATGCAAGAACTGGTTGTACCGCGTTGATTTATTAATCAACTCGGATGGTGTATATATAAGATAAGGTAAATGGAAACAAAATAAAAACGAATGCATACACATAATTAAAATATATAACGGAAATCGCTTTAGACATTTCATAAACATTTATTACACATTACGTAAACATCAAAATATCTGTGTATTTATATCAGTTTCAGAAGCGTAATTTGTATTGGAATATTTAAATTTCGCTCTTGTTAACGCGAGTCATGGTGGCATTGTCTTGATTGATTACGCAACTTTAACTATCATGTATATTTCACTAAACTCTAATCACGGCATGAATTTTTAATCGCCTAACGCTTCTAGTTGGGGCTAATGAAGTGTTAATTCACTAGCATTAATTAATTCTTTAAAAGACTGAAGGAGGTGGGTATTAAACAGATTTGTTTAGTATTCCGGTGATGACACAGGCATAATTCACCGTTAAACACAGGAAGACATGTTTTTGCATGCGCTGTTATTAAAATTACGACGACATTTACATTTACATTTGTTGTCACAACACTAAATCATTGCAAATGTGAAAATGAAACTATAATTTGTAGTCATACAACCGTTTTGTTTTATTCAGACAACATCCAGATACAAAAACATTTACGGAAATATTTGAAAAATAGAAAATGAATTGATGTTTTCAAACCATGTGCGCAAATATCATTTATTGTTTTCACAGCACAAATACAGGAATATTCAGAATGCCACGTAATTCTGTACAACGACTGAAATTCCATAGAAAAAAATCTGTTTAATTTTAAGAGAAAAGCATAATGTTAACACCTGATCCCCTCAGGATACTGAAATGGTTTTATAACATACAGTAACATCATCCAGCACACACTGCTGTCATAATAATGAACAGTGAGGCAAATTCATAATAAAAGGTCCTGAGGGAAAAGAAAGGCTGTTAAATCTTGTTGAACTCCTAAAAAGTCACAGAAAGGTAAACCCACTGAATCAGATCAAATAGGAGACCATGCTGGAAAATACTTGAGATGCTGCTTCTTCTACTTTAGTTTTGAGAGTTTCGATGGACTGGAGATGGACAATCCTGGGGGACACTTGCGTTTGGTGGGCTGTGTGGGATTTTCCACCATAACTCCAGCACTGAACTCAACAACTGAAGCTTCCTCCTCAGAAGCCGTAGCAGCATCACAATGGGTGGTCTCCTGTGTCAAAGATGCGGTTTGGTGCTCTCTTGCTGTTCCAGGATCAGCCAAGAGGTTGCTACAGAAATCCAGTTCTGGTATTTGGGTGGCATCAAAGTCTGGAGATCGTGATGAAGATGATGATGATGCTGCCAGAGGAAGGTGAGAGACCTGACTGCTGGAGCTCTCACCTTCAGCCATCATAGAGTCCAGCTCAGAGATCTTGTCCAAGTACGCCGCATCCATACAAGCTTCACTGTTACCCACAGGGTCCTCGGACAGCTTGAACTCCCCTCTGTTTTCATCCAAACGGGGAAGATCAGGTCCACAGTCCATCCAGCCTCCACACAAGACCTCTTTGTTCAAACTCACAGAGGTTTTCTGACCAAAAGAAGCCCCTTGGTTGACTGAGGATGAACTGGTTGGGGCCTGGCAATCATCAAAACTCAGTCTTCTCAGGTAAGTGAGAGGTTTGAGACCTAACTTTCGGTCACTACAAACCGCAGGACTCTTCAAGCTTAGAGATCTGAGAGCAGAGGAGGGCGTAGAGGGAACCGTAACATCTTTGAGTCCATCCTTCTGTGGAGTCAGGGTCCCTCCTAGAAAACCTACCCTTTGGCACACATCAGACGTTGTCAGGAGGTGCCCATGGTTGTTGGGAAGCTCTGAACGCTTGCGGCCCAGGTCTGTACAAACAGAAGTTTCCTCCATTTCACTCAGACTCCTTCGCATCAGGGCGATTCTTTCAATCCCTCCGTTTTGAGTCCCTCCAGAGGCAGCGTTTGAACAAACACCTTCTTCAGACTTAGGGCCGTCCCTCTGGTTCTGGGCTTCAAGCTCTTCGATGTATTTATCGCTGCGCTCCAGAGCTCTTTTCAGCTGCGCCACGTCCCGCTCATACTGATGAATTTTAGCCTCAAGAGCTGCAACGGTATACCTGCCAAACCTCAATGTAAAACACAGACAAACCACAAATAAGATACATAAATATGAACTAAATAAATATGAATAATCTACTCACTGTAATTTTTTAAATCTATTTTTTAAAATGCAAGTCAGTACACCTCACCAACATTACATTTTGAACATTGTGCTTACTTTTGAGGAGATCTGCTGTCCACTTCAGCTTTCAGGCGCATATTTTCCTGGATTAAGTCAAAATTTTGGGTCCGCAGAGTTTTGTTAGCCTGAGGGAAAGAAGCATGATGCTTTCAAAGTAGTCTCTTTTTTATTTTTAAGCACAGAAAACAAATAATACCATTTCCCATATTTCTAGTAGTCAGTGAAAATTCATCTAGAATATAGAGAATAGCTGGGAATATATATTTCCCTGTATACTCAACATTTCTCACATTATCACAGATTATTTGCTATAGTTTAATAAAATATGACAAGAACTCAAGAGTTGAACAGTGTCAGAACAAATTCATAATATCAGATAACTTTGATAGAAAGGTATGTAACAAAACAAGTGTCAAATCAAATTTTCGGTCCCAAATTTTAATTAATTTTACTGGTAGTCCACTCTATGAAGAATTTTTGGGGTATAATACGTCACAGTTTACTTTATTTTGCTATCCTCACTTACATAAGTGAACTATAGTGTCCTGCACACACTACTAAAAAATATCAAAAATTATATATTGTGCATAATTTTTGGTTTGTTTGGTGTGTGTGTGTGTGTGTGTATATATATATATATATATATATACACACATATATATTTTTTATGTGTATCTATTTATTCATTATTAAAACCACAAATATTAGTAAAATTAATTATTAACAGTTAATAATAGCAAATGAGACATTACATTTCTGATGTTAAACAAACGATAAACTCTTCATTTCATATATTTTCCAAGAATATACTACAAAATATTTGAAAACAGAAAATTTGCATTTGAACGTGCATTATTTTTTAATTTTTGAAAATGACACACAACAGCTAAAGTTAAATGACCAAATGTGTAGTCACTGCAGATTATCTTAAAATGGCTAAATTATGGGGATATATTTCTTTATTTTGTGTGTTTTTTGTGTGTGACCAATTTTTAAATTGTTCTTAAAAAAGCAATCACATTCATACTTCTTTCAGCCTTTCGAGGTCCTGTTTGACCTTCCTGTAGAGGTCATTGGCAACTCTCAGCTTATTGGCCGATTCCTCCATAGCACTCGGGTCGACAGTACTGGTTTCTCTCTGAGGAACCAAGACCGTGCTCGGTTCCACAGCCGTCTTAAGTTGCATCTCAAGGCTCAGGTTTTTGCTTTTCAAGTCCTCATTCTCTTTCGAGAGGGTTTCGATTTCATCCTGTAAGACAGATGATTCATAAGTTCAGTGAATGAATCTTCTTGGCTTTCATTGCATACCTAGGACAATTTCTTACAGGCACATTGTGTTAAAACGTGGTAAAAATCTCATGAAATTAAATTTAAATCTCGGAGGCCAAATTTAATGGCCGATATTTGTTCACATTTTTTGCACTGATTTCAGAGGGAATTCTTCAGATGTTTGTGGAAATGTCAACATGGGGAAGCAAATTCATTGTTCATCAAACCATTTCATGGCTGTTTGACTAGAAGTACCTCATATTCTCGTAAAAGCAGCTCCCCTCGAGTCTTTCGGAGGCGTCTCTTAACAGAATTGCTCTCACTGGACTCACAGTCAGCTGTGGCTCCTGTGAGCACATACACACGCACATACAAAGAGAGAGACAAAGAGAGATATTTAATCACACTCATCCCACATAAAACTTAGTTCTATGGCTTTACATTTTAAAAATGACAGTATATGATGTTGAGGTCTGCTGACATTACCAATGATTTCTCTGCAGGGGTTTTCTGGGGTGATGGCCACTCTACAGGTGGGACACTGACTGCTCTTCTCCAGCCAAACATTGATGCAGTTGGAGCAGAACACATGGTTGTTGCAACAAATGACCGGCTGACGAACCTTTGAGGTGTAGATCAGAGCAACAGGTAAATGCAACATCATGACTGTTAATATTAAATCATGCATGACCAATAGAAACAAACACAACAAAAAGATATATAAACAGGAAGTACAAAAAACATCACTGCAAGCAAATGATCAAATGCTTTTCTTAATCACATTTGTACCATTAAATATTAATTAAATGTTAAATATGACATTACAATGCATGCATGTATATTTATTCCTTGTTTCCTATTTTTCCCTGTGAAGCTGTTTTGAAACAACCTGTACTACACGTGTGCCTTAGCATGTCAGTTTTCCGATCCTGCCTCTTGCCCTGCCCACCTTGAACTCACACCAATCAGATCAGCTGATGCATGTCAAGTACTGTGTTTGTAAATGCTTTAAATAGTTTGCAGCGACTGGATATTAAATCTTCAACAACTTTAACGCCCCTACCTATCTGTGATTATTGATTATAAAAATATATCAAAGGCAGCAGTGCGAAGTGAGAAGCAGATTTTTGTGTTTAAGTAAGTGCTGGCTAGTCGTTCTTGTGATTTTATGTTTTGGGAGAAAACAAAAGGGCCCTATTGTGTTATATTGTTAAAAAACTATTATCGCTGTTTTAGGTTATAGAAACCTTATTATCTATAAAATACACCTATTATTTATACCGTATCTTCCTTAATGCAAGATAACAGACTGGTGCAATTATATATGCAAATATACGCTTATAAAATAAATTGTACAATTCAACAAAGAGCAAACATGAAGTTGACGCGCACACTGCACGACTGTGTTTTACTCCTGTTGCTTATTTAAACTAAGTGTATTAAAAGTTTGTTACCTTTCCGAGACAAATCTGGCAGGATATCGGTAAAGTCAGTGAAAGAGTGACGTTTTGGAAACTTTGTGCCATGATTTTTAGTCCTCACATGTGAAACATGATCCAAAACTCCCTCCTTCAGAAACAAAGTAACGAGCGGCACACGCGACTACGGCAAGCGAAGAGTACTAAACTACTACAACGAAACGCGTCCGCCGTAGACTGCACATACTTCCTGCGGTTAGGGTTGAAGACAATAATTAATGCCTTTCTGAGGTAACGTTGTTAGAGTAAAGTTCTTATGCAATAAACCTTGTTTTCATAGAATTTCTGGTCATAGCGAATTCAAAATTAATCTCTCTTAATATTGCGGAATAGGATTTAATATTTTCTGCTTAATAAATTACCGTAATTCAGCAACCACCACCACGAACTCATAAGAATAATACTTATTATTGTTGTTTGTTGCTGCTGCTGCTGCTATGTGAAAATATGAGATCGAATAATATTTTTAATTATTATTATCATTAGTAGTTGTAGATAATTAATATGTAATTAGATTAGTAGAATTAGTATTAGTAAATAATAATAATAATCATAATAATAATAATAATTATTATTATTATTATTATTAGTTTGTGGTGTGATGGTGGTGGTTGCTGAATTGTTATTATTATTATTAACCACTAATATTAATATGAAATATATAAATTATTATTATTAGTTAATACAAATCAGTAGATAATTAGTAGAATTATTTGTTAGTATATAATAATTATTATTATTATTGTTTCTGTTGCTGTTGCTGTTGTTGCTATGAGAAAATATGAGATCTAATAATATTTTTAATAATTAGTAGTAGTAGTAGTAGATAATACGTAATTAGATAATACGTAATTAGATTAGTGGAATTATTATTAGTAAATAATAATAATAATACAAATTATTATTATTATTATTATTATTATTATTATTATTATTATTAGTTTGTGGTGGTGATGGTGGTGGTAGTTGCTAAATTGTTATCATTATTAGTAGTAGTAGTAGTAGTATTGTTGTTGTTGTTTTTATAATTATTATTATTATTGCTGTTGTTGTTGCTGTTTCTATTAGAAAATATGAGATCTAATAATATTTTTAATACTTAGTAGTAGAATTAGTAGTAGTAGATAAATAATATGTAATTAGATGAGTAGAATTATATTAGTAGATCATAATAATAATAATGATAATTATTATTATTATTATTATTATCCACTAATATTAATATGAAACATATAAATTATTATTGCATATAAATCTGTAGATAATTAGTGGAATTATTTATTAGTATATAGAATAATTATTGTTATTATTATTATTATCATTATTAAATGTAATTACTGTTGTTGTTGTTGAATATATTTTATGAGTACATTTTATTTATACGGCCAAATGTAAATGTATTATTGTGAATTCCATCTTAAATCTTATATCACAGGCTGATGTCTAAGTGATCAAATTAGAATTTTTTTTACAATGTGTCCTGAAAGGCATTAACACATGGTGTTTTCATGATCGGATATCTATTCGATAAAAATAAATAAAATAAAAATAAAAATAAAAATCATGAGTATGTGAGTGATCATCATATAGAAATGTATGTTTGTAGTGATATATAGCAATTAAAAGTAAATAGAGTGATATACAGCAAAGCCCAACCATGTGTATTTTTATCTACTCAAAATACTTTTTGATGTATTAGAAAAATTGTATCTATCCCTCATGTCCTGCTAATGCATCTTGTCTCTTTGTTTCGAGAGTTTTATCACAACAGTGTAAACCTTTATAGCTTTTACTTCATTTTTATTTGATCTCATAATTCATTGGTCATTGCCAAATGATGGCTTTATTATCCCATAATGACAGACCCAGTGGCTGAGCGCTTTTGAGATAACTTCATTAGCATCGAACTGATGCAAAACAATGTTGTACATTGATTGCATCAAGCGGACTATTGGTGCTGCGACTACATTACTGTCATTTGTTGCAGGTCTTTCATGTCAACACGGCGCATGGAGACTTCGCTTTGTCTAGACTATGAGTAGTCTGACTGTATGCCAGCAGGTCTGAAACTCAGAATTAGACATCTGCATGTGGAAACATTCCTGGAGAGAGAGTTTGCACACGTTTGTGAGCAAAGACCAAACTGCTGAGGGTGCGCTTACATAATAACATAAATTTGCCTTGTTTTCTTATTTTTACAGACCTCCTCCCTCCTCTTTTGTCTCCTGTCAGTGAGATCAGCATCTCAGAAATACACACAAAAATCGCTTGCTACTCACTTCATCGTTCGTAAGTGGAACAAGAGCTGTGTCAACAAGAGACGTCCATTTCATCACCAAGTCTCCAGTGAAATGAGTCATCCAGTGCAGTGAAACACCTCATCACATGAGTCTACTAAAAACGCCCATTTGGAGATGAGAAGGTCATCCTTTCTGTTGTTAAGAGAGAGGTATGGGTTGATTTGCATTGCTGAAAACTTTTTTATGATGTAATATATTATATGTGACCCTGGACCACAAAACCAGTCTTAAGTAGCACGGGTATATTTGTAGCAATAGCCAAAAATGCATTGTATGGGTCAAAATTATTGATTTTTATTTTATGCCAAAAATCATTAGGACAGAATTAAAGATCATGTTCCATGAAGATATTTTGTAAATTTCCTACTGTAAAAAAATTTAAAACTTAATTCTTGATTAGTGATATGCATTGCTAAGAACTTCATTTGGACAACTTTAAAGGCGATTTTCTCAATATTTAGATTTTTTTTTTTTTGCACCCTCAGATTTCATATTTTTAGACAGCTGTATCTTGGCCAAATATTGTCCTAACAGAACATATATAAATGGAAAGCATATTTTTTCAGCTTTTAGATAACGTATAAATCTCAGTTTCAAAACACTGACTCTTATGACTCTTATGAGTTTTGTTGTCCAGGGTCATTTATATACACTGATGTTCCAAAGTTCGGGGTTGGTGTAAGTTTTAAAATGTTTTTTATGCCCACCAAGGCTGGATTTATCTGATTAAAAATACAGTCAAAATGGCAATTTTGTGAAAAAATATTGCAATTTAAAGGATAGTTTTTTATTTGAATATACTTTAAAACAGGGGTGCCCAATCCGGTTCCTGGAGATCTACTATCCTGCAAAGTTCAGCTCCAACCCTGATCAAACACACCTGAACCAGCTAATTAATCTCTTAGGTAGCACTTGATAATTACAGACAGCTGCGTTGGAGCAGGGCTGGAACTAAAGTCTGCAGGTAGGTAGATCTCCAGGAACAGGATTGGGCACCCCTGCTTCAAAATGTAATTTATTCCTGAGATGCAAAGCTGAATTTTCAGCATCATTACTCTATTTTTCAGTGTCACATGATCCTTCAGAAATCAGTCTAATATGATGATTTGCTGCTCAGTAGAAACAAATGATACTTTTTTTTTTAGAATTCTTTGATATATAGAAAGTTCAAAACAACAGCATTTATTTGAAATAGAAATCTTTTGTAACATTATAAATGTCTTTGTCACTTTTGATTAATTTAATAAAATTTTACTGACCCCAAACCTTTGAACGTTAGTGTATATTATGTTATATTATAATTAATATATGATTCCTAATGTTTTGATGATTTGTACAGTTAGATAAACAGGATGCATAATGTTTATAGTCATGATAAATAATTGCATGTGTTTAATGCATAACTGCATGTTTGAAAAACCAATGGCAGTTTATTTCAGAAATATATTTAAAAACACTCATTTGCATGTAAAAACATGTAAAAATCTAGTTCAAATCATATTATTGAAAGCGTTCCGATACTGTATTTAGCCCACATATGCTTCAGACAATGGTTTGTAATCTTTCCCCCATTAATTGGTGACAGTCAATTAATCACAGCCGGTTGAGGAGCGCAGGCTCTATTGATCTCGTCGGAGGCCTTATTTTTCATCCCTTAAATGACACAGATCGGCACATTTGCCTTGGCCGGGTAATGGAGGGTGGCGAGCCAATGACCCGTGTGTCAGGCCTACATGTGTCCCATGCTCCCCCATTGTGAAATGGCATCTTTACCATTTAAGCTGGAAAGGTTTAGACTGCCCTAAGAGCAAGGCGCTGGGACAGGCCTTGCTCGGCTGCTCAGCTGACCTTTCTGTTTAAAGCTTAATCACTGGCAAATGCTTACATTAATTAGCCTGTCCTCTCTCTATCGCCCACCTGATCCCGCACACGCACACACACACACACACCAACGTCATGCCAATGGCTTTTGCAAACCAGAATGAGTGTAACCTGCAGCCGTGCACATCTTGAGGACATTAAGACATTTTCCCCCGCACTCCTGCAGGCTTCACGTATTGATTAGCGTGGCCCCTGACCGCGATCGCTGCGGTGCCAGAGAGTGTGTCATGGAGATGAGGGGCCCCTGCTGTCCGCGGGGTTCTTTCCTAAGCCCCGGCTCTCTCTCCGCAGTCAAGCCGCAGCTGACGCCCCCTCCTCAGTTCAGACACCTTTCATTGCCCTTTCGCAACCCTGCCCTTTAAAAGTCGGAGCAGCATCCGGTTCTTTACGTTTTGCATCATGGATTGAAGCTCACGGCATATGGAATTATCCATTATGTGTCAGAAACTGCTAAAAGCTTTGGAAGGGAAGAGCAAAACATCTTCGGAAGTGTTCACACCAGTTCTTCTGTTATTTTTTGATGTTAAACATTATATTCCATCTTAAAACACAGGAACAACAGGCTGATTCGCCTGTTAGGTCTCATTCACTAATACGTGTGTGGATTATTCATATTTGTATGCACTCGATATGATAAAATGCCTTTAAAATTAAATATCGATATTTTAACCCCTTAACTGTCACCCCCTTTTTTGAACATAGACATGAAAGTGCAATATCCAAACTTAAATTGTTGTAGTTCATTAATGTTTTTGAATACAGACCTAAAGTTGTTTTTTTAAGAAGATAATCAGAAAATTATTATGTGAAATCATTTGTAAAAATAAACTATAAAAAAGTTACAGAAGTTTAAATTTACTGTAAAGAAAATGTACTATACTAATACTGTACTATTCTATTTTTTTTTATAAAATAAAATATATAAATAACAAAATATTTATACATTTATTGTATAAATGCATTTATTGTAAATATTGTAAAACGGTATGATATATGATATATAGTTTGTCATGATTAGATTTAATTGTAATATAGTGAAGGCGTCCTGCTAGTGGGACGGTGAGAGTTAAGAGGTTACAAAAATCAACTTAAAATGTTTATAAGGCTACCCAAAGTGTGATTTTTTTGTTTATTTATTTATTACTCACTTATTATTTTTGCATATGTGGTTTAGTAGTTTCAGTTGTTCCTACATTTATGAATTTTAGAAATAAAGTTTTTGCATAGAAATTTTAGAAATTGCTGAATTACTTTGTGAAATGTCCATAAACGTATGGATTCAAGTTCACAGCATCTGATTAAATACATTTAAAATGACATTTTCTAAAATATCATAAAACAGTTACCCAGAGTATTAGGGGTTTTTTACCCAGTTTTTTTTTGTTTTTGTAAAGGTGGTTTCAGTTGTTCTCACTTTTTTTTTTTCTTTCATGAGTTTAGAATTACTTTTGGAACAAACGTTATTGCTAAATCATGATTTGTTAATGAAAATAATTGTCTACACAAATACTGTTAGTGACTGAGACTCATTGCTCTGTTTTTTTTGTACATCCTGATCAGGGGCGGGGCCAACTATTTGTTCAACCAATCACAGACAGGGACAGGTACAGTATTTGGAAAACATGTTTGGAAACATGTCAGAGCAGCATGTTTACATTCATTTTGCATCATGAATTGAAACTCATGGCTTTTGGAATTTATTTGGAATTATCCATTATGTGTTAGAAACTGTGCTAAAAGCTTGCAAAGAGAGAGAAAAAAACATATTTGAAAGTGTTCGCACTAGATGTGTTCTTGCATAAAGATTAATTCTGTAATGTTAAAACTCTTGGTATCACTTTAGAATAGGGAACAATTCTCACTATTAATTAGTTGCTTATTAGCATACCTATTATTAACATATCGGCTGTTTATTAGTACTTATAAAGCACATATTCTGCATGACCATATTTTACATCCCTAATCCTACCCTTTCGAATCCATTCAGCCGATCCCTGGGTCCGACGGTAGCACTTTAAGCATAGCTTAGCATAGACCATTGAATCTGATTAGACCGTTAGCATCTCGCTAAAAAATGACCAAAGAGTTTCAATATTTTTCTATTTAAAACTTGACTCTTCTGTAGTTATATCGTGTACTAAGACTGACGTAAAATGAAAAGTTGCGATTTTCTAGGCTGATATGGCTAGGAACTACACTCTCATTCCGGTGTAATAATCAAGAAACTTTGCTGCCGTACCATGGGTGCAGCAGGAGCAATAATATTACTCAGTGCCTGAAAATAGACTCCCTGTGCAAGCAGGTGGTCACATTGGTTATGTTGAAGGAAGTTAGCCTATTTTCAGGCGCTGCGTAATATCATTGCGCCTGCTGTACCTAGGGTATGGCAGCAAAGTTCCTTGATGATTACGCCGAAATGAGAGTATAGTTCCTAGCCATATCGGTCTAGAAAATTGCAACTTTTCATTTTCGTCAGTCTTAGTACACGATGTAACTACAGAAGAGTCAAGTTTTAAATAGGAAAAATATCGAAACTCTGGTCATTTTTGCTATCGGTCTAATCAGATTCAATGATCTATGCTAAGCTATGCTAAAAGTGCTACCACCAGACCCGGCGATCGGCTGAATGGATTCAAAAACGGTTAACTGTTTAACTCTAGGGGAGTTGGAAAATGAACCTATTTTCAAAAAAAGTGTTCCCTTAAAATAAAGTGTGACCAAACTCTTGATTCCAGCTTAAAACACAAAAATGGAACAATTTTGGAAGCAGTCCAATTATTTTTGCACTTTCGTTTGGTCACACCAGTTTTGAAGAATTAACAGACTTCAAAACAGTTAAACATAGAGAATAAAAGAATAAAAATGTCCTTATAATTTACCCACCCCCATGTCATCCATGATGTTAGTGTCTTTCTTTCTTCAGGTGAAAAGAAATTAGGGTTTTTGAGGAAAACATTCTAAGATTTTTCTCCATATAGTGGACTTCAATGGGAGCCAATGGGCTGACGGTCCAAACTGCTGTTTCAGTGCAGCTTTAAAGGGCTCTACACAATCCCAGCTAAGGAATAAGGGTCTTATGTAGCAAAACGACCAGTCATTTAAAAAAAAAAAATTCTATACATTTTAACCACAAATGCTCATCTTGCACTAGCTCGACTTTATGCATAAGGTTACATGTGACGTAGGTGGAAGTTTTATCTCAGAGTTTACAAAGTAACTGTGCAAAGAAAGTCAAAAAAGTTAAAACAATGATGTCAGGTGATTTTGAAGTTGGAAGAGAAAATAAGATGAGTTTTATTGTCCTACCCTACCTTTCTGAACCAAAGTACACAGACGAAGAACAAACCACACATGACCTTTCCAACTTGTTTACGCAATGCATAGTCCTAGACGCGCATCATAGAGCTACTGCAAGATGAGCATTTGTAGTTAAAAAGTTTTTTTAGAAAATGACAGATCGTTTCACTAGAGAAGACCCTTATTCCTTTGCTGGGATTGTGTAGTGCCTTTCGAAGCCTCATTGAAACTGCAGTTTGGACCTTCAACCCATTAAAGTCCACTATATGGAGAAAAATCCAGCAATGTCTTCCTCAATAACCCTAATTTCTTTTCAGCTGAAGAAAGAAAGACTTGAACATCTTGCATGACATAGGGGTGAGTAAATTATCAGGACATTTTTATTGTGGAAGTGAGCTACTTCTTTAAGATGTTTGTCCCGCCCTCAGATTCATTTTATTGGTCCTTTTTTTACAAACTGACATTACTCCAAGTGGAGCTACAGAAAGGCGCAGTCTATTTGGCGCATGCGTACATAGTTCAACAGTTAAGCACAGATTAAACACAAGAGCCCATACCCTACACAAACGACCCCTAATTCAACTTTAGTCTGACGAAAAGCAGACACATAATGAATACATGCATATAAACACTTCTCTAATGGAGAGTGTGGGATGCCACCCCAATTATTAGTATCAAAGTCTGTTCTCTAGCTGTGCCGCCACCCCCTTCCTCTCGCTTTCTCTCTCCAGTCTCAAATTTATTCTCCTCCGCGGGTGCAGTTTTAGTGGTGGGCCGTGCGTCGCGGTGCAGAGAGGAGCAGCGTGCGGTGATTTTATTGCATTGCCTACAGGCTGCTTCAGCCACACGACTCGCTCGTGCCGCCCCCACCCTTCCACGCCGCAGATGAGGCTCCACTCAGCTCGACGGTGGCTCCGCTACACCCCTCTTCCTCCATCCATCCCTCTCTCAAGGGGCCCCTGGGAGCCGAGGGTGGATTATTATGGAAATACTATCATCCACTGGCCCTCTGAAGCACAGCTG
This sequence comes from Labeo catla, assembly GCA_012976165.1. Lineage (NCBI taxonomy): Eukaryota > Metazoa > Chordata > Actinopteri > Cypriniformes > Cyprinidae > Labeo > Labeo catla. Next base: position 610,057 of record VONZ01000397.1, on the reverse strand, counting down.
GGCAGGGCCATCATTACATGCATTGTGGCAATCTGTTCTGGGAAGGGCAAACGCGAACGTCACGGCAGCAGAGATGAGAGTGGCATGCATAGATCACATAAAATGTGTGTTGGATAAAATGCAAAAAACTTTAAAATGACCTCGATAAATTTTGCACTTTTTGCCTCCGGTTTTATTAGGGCTCCCTTGGAGCTGTAGCTTATAGGACACGTGTAAATAAGACATTTCATCTCAAATATTTTATGTCCACTTGCATTACGGCCTGTTTCCTTTGCATCTCAGGAACTCTTGTGTTATGGCACCGATATCAGCGCAATCTGTGCGGCAAACGTCACCGGTTTTGTTCCTGTCGAGGGACGGATGGTGTGTCCGTCTATCAATCATAGTCACCGGTCTGAGCGCTGACCAGCCTCTGAGTGATTGCGTTTAGTTCCTTACGAGATATTTCTGCCATGCTTGTTATCAGATTAACCCGCCCACCGAGGCTGATCATTCACTGCCCAATAAACGGGGTCAGTCACATCCATCAAATGACTGTACTCGCTCCTTCTGCTCCAATCTCGTTTGCTTGCTCAAGTAAAGCTTTGGAAATGTAAACAAAACAATAACATCATAAAATCCTCATTTCATTTATATGTAGCACATACATTTTTAGAAAAAGTCGATAAAAGCACATCATAGTCTCATGTTTAAGACAGAGGTGGTTGGGTGTGGAATTTGTCACAATGATCCATTAAAAATGCATAGAACCTCATTAACTTTTGCAGAGACTGAAAGCTCTTTCTTATAATCTCTTTCTTTTTATATCACTTCTTTTTATATATATTTGCAATATTGGATTCATGGCGACAGCTTTATGAGTGCAGGATCTGATCTGCTGAATTACCTGTGAAAAACTAAAACCTTTTTGAGATTATACAAATGGAATGTTCAGATGAAATACTTATGACGTGCTGAATTTTATCAGAAACTATTTTCTATTATAATTTTTAAAATTTTATATCAGTTTAATTTTTTACTATTATTTTATAAATATTGTTTTTGTAATTTATAATTATTCTTTTATTTAATATATTTTTAAATTACATATGTGACTCTGGACCACAAAACCAGTCTTAAGTAGCACGGGTATATTTGTAGCAATAGCCAAAAATGCATTGTATGGCTCAAAATTATCGATTTTTCTGTAAAAATTATGTTCCATGAAGATATTTCATACATTTAATACCATAAATACAGCAAAACGTAATTTTAGATTTTTAATATGCATTGCTAAGAACTTCATTTGGAGAATTTTAAAGATGATTTTCTCAGTATTTTAATTTTTTTGCACCCTCAGATTCCAGATTTTCCAAATTAAATTATTGTCCTATACTAACAAACCATACGTCAATGGAAAGCTTATTTATTCAGCTTTCAGATGATGTATAAATCTCAGTTAAAAAAATACCCCTATGGTTTTGTGGTACCGGGTCCAGGGTTTTTTTAAAATAATAATTATTGTTATAATTATGCAGTTTTTTTTTTTAATTGAGAAGCTGTTGAACTATTTACTTTTTTTGTGTGTGGTTTTAAAAAAAAAATTTGTTAAACCACAGGAGGTTTAAAATGGCAAAAATATAAATATATATATGAAAAATAATAATTAACAAAAAACAGCACTAACTATTAGACAGAATGTGAAAATAGATGTTTTGAGATTATGAATTGTTTGAGATAAAAAATGACATACTGTATATCATCTAAAGCTATTTAAACAGCATTTTGATAATTATATTATAGTTTTTAGAATTTATTTATTATATATATTTTATTTATTTAATGTTGTATTTAATATATTTTTCAATTATTTATTTATTAATTATTGGAATTGTTATTTTTTAAATTATTGTTTTTAATATAGATAGTTTTAATATTTACACCTTTTGTACTTTTAAAAAATTAATTTGTTAAACTGCAGGATGGTTTAAGATGAAAATCTTGATGCTGATTAAAATAAAGCTAATGGACATGCACCAACCTCCTGTGAAATCGAAATGAAAAAGTAGTACTTTTTGAAGTCGTTTCTGATTGCGTCAGTACAGCGTGCACATAGACATGCAAAACACGCTTCTTGTAATCAAACACACTCTCAGCATAAGGGCTTATTAATTATTAGTGCCCACTTGACTTCATATTGTGCTGCCGGTGGCCTGGTCAAAGATTATAATTACCACTTTGCTGTTTGTATCGTATTCATCTCCTCTTGCCTGTAGTACTGTATTACTCTCAGCATCTCTCCCTCTCTCTCTCTCTCTCCCTCTCCCGTACACAAGACCAAAAGTGCAGGCACATCATTTATTGATAAGACAAAAAGAATGTAATGAAATTATCAATGTTCTTGAATTAATTATGAACATGATTAAGAAAGCTAAAATCTCAGGAGCCGAGATCTCATTACCCATTCAGTCTCAGGGATTGCTTTCATTCAGGGAGAGGCAAAAGAAGCCGTCCACCCGGCCCGGCTCGAACAGTCCTCTCTTGCCCCTGCATGGAGCTCCTCTTTACCCTGCTACTCTGTCCCTGATTTATTCCCTCCCGCTCGCCGCGCCGGCCTGCGCCGCTCCGTCCTGCTGGAGCCAAATGAGATCCGCGACCGTTCGCACGCAGAGAGGTCCTGACCTTCCCTCTCAGACAGCAGCTCCTCGCTGGAGGTAAGACACACAAGCTGATTTTACTGGAGAGCAGCCGCTCGGCTCAAACTTAGTTTGCTGTCTGTGTGCTGGAAATCGTCTGTTAATACCAGATGCTTTTGTCCTAATTGTGGATAATTACTTTTCTGCACTGTTATGGAAAACTTTTTCCCTGTCTTGTGTTTGTACGGAGGGTGTGTTGTTTCTTTAAAGTCTGAGGAAGAAAAAAAATAGGTTTTTATCTACCATAGTTCAGTAAGTTTGATTTGGTCCGACAAAGCATTGAATAATTATGTTTTTAAAAAAGTTGCATATTAAGAGTTTCTTCGGGTGTGTGTCGCTCCAGTCATTTAGTATGTTTGCATTATTACTGTGCCTTCGCTGAGTATTTGTTTTGACCTGCTTGTTTAGTGTGAATCCAAATGAGTCGCTCCTGTGGAAACGAGTGTGAGAATGACAATTGCTAGTTTTTTCGTTTCTTTGGTCACATGGGGAAATGTGCACCAGTATATGGGCGTCCCCAAAGGAATGGAGCTGGGGTTTCAGAGTCCCATCTCTCCCAACGTCTCTGTCTTTCTCCCTTCCTGTCTACCTTTCTCATATCCCTGTTTTCTTGCCTCTTTTTTTCTTTCTCTCCATCTCTTGTGTCTTCCCATCATCAGGCTCCAACACACACACATTTACCGCATTGTAAAGCCGCCCATCGGGGAACGGGTATGCAGCTGGCGAAGAACTTGTCGCATCGTGATGATACTTTCTCAGCCGTTTCGAGGTCCTGCAGTAAACATGCATGTCTGTACTGTGACCTAAACAAATAAAAACACACCAAACTCTCATTATTCTTCCAGATAAGAAGACTCATGTTATTCGGTTTTAGAAAACGTGCGTTTTGCGCCCAACCTCGGTCTCGGCGGATAAGAAAGCCTCTGGAGGATAATGAGAGCTCTCTGGCCCGAGGATTGATCCGTGTATTGGATCTCACATAAGACTGCTGTTACTGGATATTACCCAGCGCTATCGGCCAGCCGTGATGGCCTCGTGATAAGAAGTGCTTACCAAAGGGGAAGCTCCTACAGGGCAGATACGGTTTCTCAGCCGCCCTCGGGGGACCGTCAGCCTCATGCTGCTGAGCTCAGGAACTTTTTACCTCATCAAGTAAATTCAGACCCTTATCAAGTTACCAAGCAGGCCTCTTCCAGTCAAACAAATATTTCTGCCCATTGCCACTGTCAGTGCTAAAAGAGCCGGTCGCATTACAGGGTACCTGCTTTTCATTGATAACCGTGGAAATTTGTGAGGTGATGGATTTGTTTGGGTAATTAAGAGAAAAGTGGGAACGTGCGCAACTTTATCTCTTCAGCAGTCTCCAAGACGAGTGCTTTCTCTGAGTCTGGGAGTCTTTAAGATTCTAAATCATGTAGGATGAGAATTCCCAGACAAATGATTTGGAATTTACAGTTGGGAAGTTTTTATGTCCTTGGCATTGTTGACAATGCAATCTACGTCCTGTAGCGCAGTTTAGTGAGTTCTAGATCTCTAAAAGATGCTAAGCTCTCAGATAATGAAGTGGTCGATACATAATGTGCCATCTCAAGAGTTTTCCAGCCCTTCGTCGCAGTGTTTAGGGCCCAGCAGAGAGGCGATGTTGGAGTTTGTCAGCTCCGGCGCTACCGCTGCGGCAAAATTAGCCAGGTGGCATCTGGTACCCGCTGCCTGCCAGCGGAGGAGGGCCCAGATGGTGCGTTAAGCAGGCTAATTATTTCGACACAAAACTCTTGATATCGCAGCCCGCCAGGGTCCAGTTTCCCTCTTTTGAATCTTACTCACCAGGCTTTGTTTCGGAACCGCCCTCCCTCATTCTCAGTGAATGTGTCCTTGCGGGGATGAGTAACTGGATCCTACGAACTGGTGGTAAATTATGAGCGATCCCAAGCAGTGGGAGATGACAGCTGTAATGTTAGTAATGAGAGGTGTCACGGTACAAAACGCCTGGCTGGTTTTATTAATTTACATTAATGCATGGATAGAGAACATCTTCAAATCTCTCGTACTACCTCCTGATGTTACCTGAAATGTGTACTTGCTGTTTTTGGAGTTATACTGTCTCAAGCTTTGCTTTGACATGTTTTTTAGGAGGTATTGAACCATAGCTCAGCATTGTGACTCTCAACTAGTAGGTTGTGACCTTAAAAATAATCGTTGTTCTGATAGGATAACTTAAATGCAATTTTTTGGGAAGAAATAAGATTATTTTACTCAGTAAGGATGCTTTAAATTGATCAGAATTGACAGTAAAGACATAGTAAGGGTACAAATCGTTTTCTTTTTTCAAACAAATGCTGTTCTTTTGAACTTTCTAAACATTAAAGAATTTAAAAACAAAAAAGTATTACAGTTTCAACAAAAATATTAACCATGTTACATTAACCATTTAATATTAACCATTTTCAACACTGATTCTAATTTAAAAAAATGCCTTTTGAGCAGCAAATCAGCATATTAAACTGATTTCTGAAGGATCGTGTGACACTGAAGACTGGAGTAATGATGCTGAATAAATGACATTTTAAAATATATTCAAACAGAAAACAGTTCTTTTAAATTGTAATAATATTTCACATTTTTACAGTTTTTACTGTAATTTTTATTAAATAAATGCAGCCTTGATGAGTAAGAATAATAAGAATAAACTATTTGTGCTGTCCACAGTGTGTTTTATGCTGTGTGTCGAGATCATGAAACAATGAAATTCAAACCAAAACTGTCTATTCTGTCAACAATAAAATGTAAACTACATCTTAGTTAGTCTACACTCTTAAAAATAAAGGTTCTGTACTGGCATCAATGGTTCTATGATGAACCTTGAACATTCATGGAACATTTCAAATGCAGAAAAGGTTCTTTATAATTGAAAAAGGTTCTTTAGATTTTTAAAATGTTTTTTTTAGGAACTGTTCACTGAAAGGTTCTTGGGGAACCAAAAATGTTTTTATTTCTGTAGAATCACTGCAAAAACACCTTGAAACCTCTATTTTTAGGAGTGTACAGTAAATATCAGTGCTTGATTTTTAAGGCCAGTTTTGTTTGCTTTTTGTACTATTTAAATCTTTTTCTGATATTGTAACCAACAATAAAAGTAGCAAAAAATGGTTGAATTGTATTGATGGGTAATATAACACAAAACGCTTACCGAACAATAATTCAGAGTTGAGCAGTGTGGGCAAATAAACGCATAGTTTTGGCAGTGAATGGTCACCATTTCCCCATTCATTGACCGGGCCGTTACTGTCCAGCGATAGGGCCACTGAGTAATGGGTCAATAAAGGCCAAGTCAGTGCGGAGCACCTGCTATCAGAGCGCCGCAATAACGCAGCAATACCTCTCGCTTTCCTTTAAGAGACCTCAGACGTCGTCATGTAGTCCAATCCAGAGTCCTTCTCATAATAAGGGTCACTTGCTAAGTCAACATTAAAAGCCTATTCCATTAGGAGTCCAAAATTACATGCGACTTTAATGTCTTACCGGCTTCAGTCAAGAGCGAAACAGCTCGCGTGCATTAGCAACACATGTTGAAATAGTCATGAGATTATTATCGAATCACATTTTAGTATGTTTGGCAACACAGATGTTTTTTATTCATGGTATACATCTGTTTCCAAGTCATGCTTTCCACATGCTTTATGATGGCTCTTTTGGGAGCTGCAGGTTGTAGAAAAACAATATTTACTGCACGCTGAATTTCCACCTTTGAGTTAAACCCTTCATTGATTGTGTATTGGGAGCAGTCGAGGCCAGGCCGTTTACACCACCCCTCCTCCTCATCTTCATCCTCTGGTGGGCAGCAACACCTCCACCTCAATAAAGACAAGGTGCAGGCCTTCGACTGATAACCTGCTGACTCCTACAGCACAGGTTTCTCCTCTGAAATTGAGTCCTACATCATGATCAATTGGTTGTTGTCATGGATGAGTAATGCTACTTTACACACGTTATCCCAAACACACACACACATGCACTTTAATTAACACACTTTCATGGACCATTTAAGCAGAGAGGATACAGTCCATTATGTAGGTTTTTGCATGGTATTTCAAGATCAGGGTAAAATTAACTTATTTTGTCTTCTGGAAAACATGTAAGTATATTCTGTAGCTTCTGAGAGCTGTACTAAATGGAAAAAAAATTATTTAGGCAAAATTATGAATTCTTCATTCTGTTCAAAAGTTTACACCCCTGGTTCTTAATGCATCGTTTTTCCCTCTGGAGCATCAGTGAGCATTTGAACCTTCTGTAATAGTTGCATATGAGTCCCTCAGTTGTCCTCAGTGTGAAAAGATGGATCTTAAAATCATACAGTCATCATACAGGGTTCAAATACACAAAAATGGTGAAAAACCAAATAATTTGTGGGACCTGAAGGATTTTTCTGAAGAGCAACAGGCAGTTTAACTGTTCAGGACAAACAAGGGACTCATGAACAACTATCACTAAACAACAAAAAACACAGCTGTGGATCATTCAAGTAAAACACAGTATTAAGAATCAAGCATATGTAAACTTTTGAACAGGGTCATTTTTATAAATGTAACTATTATTTTCTCTTGTGGACTATAGTCGTCTTTTATATGAAATACCTTATTCAGGTCAGTACTAAATAATAAAATGCATTGCAAAATGCACGATCCCTTTTATTTTTATAAAATAATTAACATTTTGCAGATTCTGAAAGGTGTATGTAAACTTTTTACCTTAACTGTAATTCTTCTATTACGATAGATAAAAATCAGTCCTCTGCAGTGAATGGGTGCCATCAGAATGAGAGTCCAAACAGCTGATAAAAACATAATAATCCTCAAGTAATCCACACCACTTCAGTCCATACATTAACATCTTGCAAAGTTTAAAATTAACAAATTCATCATTAAGGCAATTTATATTGTTGCTTCTGGCCAAAATACCAGTCCATAATCCATAATAACTCTTCCTGTTGTCCTCTCACATCACAATCCACCAACATATTTGTTTAGAACTGTTTTGAATTGTTTTTGATTCTAAACAGTGCTTAATCTGTGCATATTTCTCTCCTGATCAGATAAAACAACCTTTTCACTGAAGAAAGCAATATTATGAATAAAGGACTCGTAATTTAGCTAGAAGCGATGGTTTGTTGGATTTGTTACTTACAAACATGCAGTTTTTCACTTTGCAGGATGTTAATTGATGAACTGGAGTGGTCTGGATTATATGTGGGTTATTGTGATGTTTTTATCAGCTCTTTGGACTCATTCTGACGGCACCCATTGACTGCAGAGGATCCATTGGTGAGCAAGTGATGTAATGATAAATTTCTCCAAATCTGTTTTGATCAAGAAACAAAATCATGCGCATCTTGGATGGCTTGAGGGTGAGGACATTTTCAGCAAGTTTTTATTTTTGTGTGAACTGTTCCTTTAAAGTAACAGTAATACTAATGTTAATGTTATGAATAAAATAAATTGGAGTGTCCATTGGGACATTGCAGTTTATAAAATCAGTATGCAAAGAGATTTATAACAATATGGACACTTAAAAACAAAACAAAAAAAAAAAAACAATAGTACAGATAGATAGTGTCTAGAATTTAATCTATAGTCAATTTAATAAAATGGGTGATTTTTTTTTTTTTTAAGGAGAGTCCACTTCCAGAACAATAATTTACAGAGATAATGTACGTGTCTTTCTTCAGTCGTAAAGAAATCATGTTTTTTGACAAAAACATTTCAGGGTTTTTCTCCATATAATGAACTGCTACGGTGCCCCGAGATTGAACTTCCAAAATGCAGTTTAAATGCAGCTTCAAACGATCCCAAATGCAGTTGTAAACGATCCCAGCCAAAGATAAAGGGTCTTATCTGACGAAACGAAAGTAAACATGCAAAGAAATTCAAACAACCTTAAAAAAAAAGGTAAAACAGCGATATAGGACGATTTTGAAGTTGAGGGCGAACATGAGATGGGAGTTTTTCAACATACCCTAACTGTCATGAACTGGAAAAAAAAAAAGTTCAGGCAGAGCAAGACAAGATGAGCGTTTGACATTAAACAGTATTTAAATTTTGGGTTTTTTTCGCTAGATAAGACCCTTCTTCCTCGACCGCATTTGGGATCGTTTAAAGCCTCATTTAAACTGCATTTTGGAAGTTCAAACTCAGGGCACCATATCAGTCCATTATATGGAGAAAAATGCTGAAATGTTTTCCTCAAAAAACATAATTTCTTTACGACTGAAGAAAGACACCAACATCTTGGATGACAAGCGGGTGAGTACATTGTCTGTAAATTATTGTTCTGGAAACAGAGTTCTCCTTTAATGCATGTTTTTGATCTTATTGCAAATGTATGTAAAAAGTACATTTTTGTAAGTGACTTTCTTTTACAGCAGGCCACAGCTAATGTTGGGAATATGAGACCTAATTAAAAACAAAGTAATAAATGAAAGCGCACAATAAAGAAAGAGCTTGTCACAATAAAGAGATTTCTGAATAATAGCCATTTCAGTGTTCTTCAGAGACTGTATTGCTGTATTGGAGACGGCTGCATTATAAAACACTATGATCAGTAAATTTCAGTCACCCTCTGTGTGAAAGTTAATCATTTTCCAAGTGTGCCATTGATCAGCGTTACATCTGGAGACTGGCCTTCTGCCTTTCTCCCAGGAGTCCTGATGCCCTGCGAATTAGCAGCAATAAAGCTATAAAACTGTTCATTTGTATCTCCACATCCCTCCACCTCTGTCTCCCCTCCTCCTTCACTCCCTAAAGTGTCTCCCATCTGCTTTTGGGACTGTCGGTTGCGGTCTTACAGCGGGAGTGAGATAAGCACAACATTTTCCTGTCGATATGTTTCTATTAGGCTCTGCAGCTCCATCCATCAGCGAGGCCTTCAGGACTGTACGGGACTGACTCTCTGTCTCTGCTTTTTCACTCAGTGCTGAAGTTACGAGACTTACAGCCTCATTTGACTGCAAGGAAGGAGAAAACAGAGACTTCAACTTAGGGTTGAGATGTGTTGAACATCTGACAGCTCTCCAAGTTACTTTTGTTTGACTTTATCCATTTATACAGTACTGGAGAGATACCTAGTTCACAGTCAGTGACATAAAATCATTGACACACAGTCTTTGTGTGAAGCACTTGGTAGCAAGCTAACTAGACATCTACTGAATATTTGACCTATGCTTTGTTTGCCAAGTTATTTTTGTGAATGCTTTTTCAATGTCAGTTGTTTCTATTGCAAACTAATAGCACCTAAAATCATTGTAAAATCACTTTTCATGTTTCTTATGTCTCAGACACTTTTTATGCCAACAGGCAGTTTTATTCTAATTTGCTGAATGTTTTGTTCTAGATTTGGAGGACAAATGGACTTGTAACAGGGCGGATTTTCAATGAGCAATTAGTGTCAAGTGTCTTCATTTGTAATCCACTTTAAGAGCATTAAGACAGAAGCACAAATCCCACTAAAGAGGACTAAATCAAACATGCTCTATTGATATTGCCAAAGGTCACGACCTGGAAATGATGTCCCCTTTTGGTCTCTAACCTTTACGCGTGGTTGGGCTATAATGACGTTGCAGAATAGCAGCGAATATTGAGATGTAAGTGACAGACAGTGTTAATGTCTCATTTAAACACAATAGACGACACAAGTCACACTGAGATTGCTTATTGATTACTGGTTAACCATTTGGATCATGAAATCTGTTTAAACTGTCACAAAGTGATTTTTGCATTTTTGAACTCTCATTCTCAAAGAGATTATGAAAAAATGCACATTGCTCATAATAGCTTATCATTCTTAATCTGTATGATTTTAGTTCTTGTGTGGAAGATGAAATAAGGTTTCAGTTGTTTTTGTCAATTTTGTCCAAAACAAAATTGCATCCCACTGACCTTTATTGAAAGGACCAAAAATATTTTTCAAAACATGTTTCTTCATTGGTGTTTCATCCAAATGTCAACTGCATTGCAGATGTTTCTCCTAAAAAAAAAAAAGAAAATCCTATTCACATAACACCAGCACGCAGGTGTATGAATATAAGTATTGCTGTGTTTTTTGTAAGTATGCACTGTATTTGCACACAAGAAGATGAAAGATTGATTCCAGATAGATCTCTCCTCCACCTGCAGTTCTCCTCAGATCGTCTTTTAGCATTGAGATGAGAGAGTTGCTTTAAAGCACAGAGTCTTTATTCAATGGCAGACTGGCCTACTTCCCGTAACGGGCCTCGGTTTGAAACAAAAGCACTACAGGAGCTACATCTGAAGCTATTGATTCAGTAATGTCATAAGAGAGAGAGCACGCAAAGCATGAATGGGCTGTTAAACAGCAAAACCAGAGAGAGCTGAGTTACTCATACTGCGCTCAGGGCTAAAAATGAAAGATTCATTTTGGAGTTTTCTTACTTATGAATGTGGTACGTTTCTGCCTGCTACGCTGATAAATGCAAATCCCACAATGCCAGCAGATGTACACATGCACACACTCACAGATACCTGTATTGTGAAAATATGAGCATATGGCTGTGAACGACATGTGGGTTTCCTGGGGACAGTTTTCCAGGTGCTTCCAGAGGAAGAATGCAGACAAAAACATGTCACATCTCCGTTCTTTCTGTCTGTCTCTCTCTCTCTCTCTCTGCCTCTGGCAGGTGTCTTGTACGTACTGACTCTTAAGCACTTGATAATCACAGTGCCTGAGAGCATTGAGCAGAGCAGTGAGACCAGCTCTATCTATCTATCTATCTATCTATCTGTCTATCTATCTATCATTCTATCTATTCATTTGGTTTATTCATTCTATCATCTCTTTTTCTATCATTCTGTCTATTGTTTTATCATTCATCGTTCATTTTGTCTATTATCTGTCTATTGTTCTATCTATCGTTCTGTCATTCTAACTTTATATTGCTCTATCTATCATCTATCTATCTATCTATCTATTTTTCTATCGTTCTGTCATTCTATCTATGATTCTATCTATCTATCTATCTATCTATCTATCATTCTATCGTTATATCTGTCCTTCTATCATTCTGTCTATCTATCTATCTATCTATCTATCTATTCATTTGGTCTATTCATTTTATCATTCTATCTGTCTGTTGTTCTATCTATCTCTTTTTCTATCATTCTTCTATTGTTTTATCATTCCATCATTCATTTTGTCTATATTGTCTATTTTATCTGTCTATTGTTCTATCTGTCGTTCTATCTATCATTCTAACTATCTATCGTTCTGTCTTTCTAACTTTATATTGTTCTATCTATCTATCTATCTATCTATCGTTCTATCCATCGTTCTATCAATCTGTCACTCTATCTATCGTTCTGTCGTTCTATCTATCTATCTATCGTTCTGTCATTCTATCATCTATCTATCATTCTATCTATCTGTCTGGCTTTCAGACAAGGCTTGGTCATTTTTGATCATTAAACAGTTAAATTTATTTTCATCTCCTATACCTTGAATCAAAAGAAAAAGTATTGAATTTAAAAGGCTTTCAATTCTGAATGCACAACCCTGGTAACAGGAGTTATGAAGGTCTAATAATGTTTAGGTTTGTTTAAATCTCTTAGTATGAGCAATGTTAACAGTGATGCTTTCCATTAATGTCCATGTTATGTTATCTAAGTGTCATCTAGTGTTTGACATGTGAAATAAGGTTAAGTGAGTGAACAGGTGTTTTGTATCACAGCTGTTATTATATCACGTATGGCTGATATTGCTGTATTGATCAGTCGCCCAGCACCGGAACTGTCTGATTTGTAATTTCTGATAAGAACTCCCTCCCAGGCCTTTACCGTTACATTCAGCCCTCATTATATCATATTTACCCAAAACCCCCTGCAGCCACAGTGTAATCCGCCAATAATCACCCCAGCAGCAGTTTTTCTTCCTGCCTTTTTTGTTGCAATCGCTTCTTTTTTCTTCAGCGTTTTTTCCTGCTGTTACTGGTTTCTCGAGTCTCCACAGGAAATCCAGTCTCCTAACAGGTCATTTAAATGCTGTCTCTCTTTCACATTATTGATCGGGCGGCCGGCACGGACGAATGCAGGGTCCTTGAGATGTGTATCTGTCTGGTAAGGGCAGTAGTGTCTACCATGAGCTGATACACAGCTCTGACCTTGTGCTGATGTGCTAATACTGCCAGAGAAACACTCTACAAATGCAAAATGTTCAGACGTTTCCGTCAAGGGAAGACTCAGTGTATTTTTAATTATGATCACACTTCAGTGGATATGTTTGGAATAGCATACTGCATATTATTTTTTGAAGAAGTAACAGTTTTCTGTCTGAATATATTTTAAAATGTCATTTATTCCTATGATCAAAGCTGAATTTTCAGCATCATTACTTCAGTCTTCAGTGTCACATGATCCTTCAGAAATCATTCTAATATGCTGATTTGCTGCTCAAGAGACATTACTTAATATTATCAGTGAAAACTGTGATGCAAACTCTACTAAGATTTTTTTTAAAACAGGAAATTAATACTTTTATTCACATAAGACACATTAAATTGATCAAAAGTGAGGGGAGTGACATTTATATTGTTACAAAAACAAATGCTGTTTTTTGAACTTTTTTTGTCAAAATATCCTGGGGGAAAAATAGACAAAAATCTATTGGATTAAATAATGTGTGCTATTGTGAAATGGAATACTAGCTTACTAAACAAATTCTAAATTAATGATGCTAATGAACTCACGCATAAACAGAGTTGCGGAATTCAGTTTAAATTCCTGATTTGAAAAATCGAAGAATGTCTGTTTTTTTGCAGTAAAATGAAAGAAATAGATGAGACAAGAAAAAAAGTCAAGAAAAAGATGACATTGGCTGATATTACTTCCTGCTCATTCATCACATTGTAAATGGAAAGTCAGGTCAAGCAAACTACAGGGTTACAGTATTCCTCACAGTAAGCTCTGATGTATACTGGACATTTTGGCAAATGTAGTATTTTTTGCACAGTATGCGTATTTCCAATATATTCTTTAAAATTTTCTGTTGTTGCGAATTGCATACTGTTATGAAGAAAAACCAATACATGTGCATATGATACAGCATGCAGTAAGAAGTGCACTAGTATTCAATTCTGAACATAATCAACATTCTTTGAATATCCCACTTGTACAGCAATTTCCCATTAGCAGTGTCTTTACCATTCGCGTGATTAATCTAAAAACTCACACATGCTTGTTTTTCATCTCAGAGGCCTTCATTTCCCAGTCCACTCTTCCTTTCTGTGTTCGGTTTCAAATGCTCATGTTATCAGAAGGCTGAAGCGCGTTCATTAATAACCAGCCTTTGTTCTGAGAGATTTCCATTATCACTGCAGAAATCTATCACTCTGCATTTTCATCTCTTAACATGCCAGCTTTAATGAGCGACTGGGACTCCAGAGCGATTCATTCAGATATAAAACTAATGGAACAGACTCTGCCCAGAATTGTACTGAGAGAATTGGGAAAATGTGTCCCTTTTCTTTTATTTCTACATTGATTCATAAGATATACCCTAGAGTGGGTTAATGCTTTAGTCTCTCTTGCAATATCCACAAGAGATATGAGTTTGTCCTCTCGGTGAGCAGTGCAGCATCTCTGGCCTCCAGGCAAGCCGATGAGATGAGACTCCACTGCGCATGACTTGCACATGAGGGGTGAAAATCAAGGCCTTGGCATAGAAAAGAAATTACTCTAGCCTGCTGACTACAAATACAGTGTTATATTAACCCTGAAAAGGCACGGTTAAAGCAGTTAATGTTATACAATGCTGCACTAACGTGTTTTCCGTGGCCTCTGTGAGAGTCTAGGTCACTGCTTCCCAACTGGGGTTATGTGTACTTCAAAGGGCACACAAATTGTTAAAAGAAAAATATGATGGCAGTTTAGTAGATTACAGTAAAGTATCCCATTCATCTGTTTTTAGTATATTTTCCTTTTAGTCATTGAATCATTCGCTCAACCGATTTGTTTAAAAACATTGATTCATTAAGGAACAAAACACAATTTGTCATTATGAGTGAGTCATTGAATCATTCATTCAACTGATTTGTTCAAAAATATTGATTAATTTAGGAACAAAACACGTGATTTGTTATTATGAGTCATTGAATCATTTATTCAGCTAATTTGTTCGAAAACATTGATTATTTCAGAAATAAAAAAAACTATTTATCATTATAAATGAATCGAATTGAATCATTCATTTAACCATCTTGTTCAAAAGCATTGATTCGTTTAGGAACAAAACACATGATTTGTCATTAGTGAGGCATTGAATCATTCATTCAACCCATTTGTTCAAAAACATTGATTCATTTGAGAACAAAACACTTGATTTGTCATTATGAGTGAATCATTCATCCAAATGATTTGTTTAAAAACATTGATTCGTTCAGGAACTAAACATGTCATTTGTCATTATGAGTGTCATTGCATCATTCATTCATCATTCATTCAATTAATTTGTTCAAAAACATTGATTCATTTAGGGGGAAAAAACATGATTTGTCATTAAGAGTGGGTCACTGAATCATTTATTTAACCAATTTGGTTAAAAACATTCATTCATTCAGGAATGAAACACATGATTTGTCATTGTAAGTGAGTCACTGAATCATTCATTCAACCGATTTGTTCAAAAACATTGATTAATTCAGAAATAAAACACTATTTGGCATTATAAATGAGTAATTGAATAATTCGTTTAAATGACTTGTTCAAAGACATTGATTCATTTAGGAACAAAACACGATTTGTCATTATAAGTGAGTCATTGAATCATTCATTCAACCGATTTGTTAAAAACCTTGATTCATTCAGGAATAAAATATGATTTGTCATTATGAGTGAGTCATTGAATCATTCATTCAGCCAGTTTGTTCAAAAACCTTAATTCATTCAGGAATAAAACACCACCACTTTGTTGTTTCGCTGTGACTAGGTTTGGATCTATTTGTGTTTGCGATGGAAACAAAGAAATTGGCAATATTGTGTTTAAAATGTCTAAAGTTACTGAATATTAACTTGTCTATGAGATACTCCTTGTTTTTGTTTTTTTTAATTCTTGTTTAGCAAAATTACTTAAACTATTAAAATACAGGAAATCATTGTACAGCCAAAGAAGAGGTTTTTGCTATTACTGCTATTTAATAAAAACTAATTGCTTAATTATTTATAATTATTTCTATTTAAATAAATAAATAAATTACGTTTTTCTATTTATTATTTCAATTTTGAAATTGCGTAGACTTGCCCATTTTGTTTCTTTCAAAGTGTTCGAAAAGACATCACTGCTTTTAAATTTAGCATGAAATGCAGTAACTCTCAAACAGAAAATTGTGAATTGTCTGTGAAGTACTGGATGGCATGGACAGGCTGGTTTATTGTTTGCAGTGCAGTTGTCAGCACCATGGTTTGCTATCCAGTCAAATTTGTATCAGTAGTGGATGCCAGTGGTTCTTCAGTAAAGCAGTTCAGTGATAATGTGCTTACGGTTATGCTTATCGACCTAACAAATATTATTATCAGAGAAAAACAGCCTGAAATTGCTCACCTATGTGAAGAGAATATACTCGAGAACGACTATCACAGTCTGAATTCTGCTCTTATGACTTACGGATTATGTGAACATCATTACTATTGGTGACATTCAGAATTGAAGTTTCAGATTCAATAGACAGAATAAAATAAAATAACACTGGCTTGTTGATATCATCCAGTCTGTTTCTAAGGCTGTTATTTTTTAATTGTTGTGCTTTCTAGCACTCAGACAACATCCCAGCTGAAACGTCCCAGCATCTGTGTTGACACTTTTGCTCATGCAGTATTTCTTTAGAGTCTTTCTGGCCGTCATTCTCCGTCTTGATAAGTGTTCAAGCTAATTCTGTCCAGACGGAAGACTGTCGCTGCATATCAGAGAGAGATCGGAGCAGAAACCTGGACCTTCGGTGGGGAACATGTGGCGTTATAATAGAGGACTCTAGCCTTGCACTGTCATTATACCAAAACAACATGTCCTGCAGCAAAAACCTTGAATCACTTTGTCCTTTTATGTGACTGAAGTGTCCTAAAAGGGGACATATCTCATAAGATCTTTTGAAATACATTAATCTATCACTTATAGTTCCCAGCCACAGATATACTTAATAACAAAACATCCTTTTTCTCCCCGCTGTGTCCATCATTTTGCACTACATCCAGATCGCTCCTGACATTCCAGCACTGATCTTATAGCCGTCTATTAATCTAGGGCATTACAGCCCTCCGGTCCCTCTGCAAACAGCCAAGCAGCCCAGAGAGGCTCGTTCAGTCTCTCACCGGCCCAAATCTGATTATTCTGCTGTGAGGAGTCGTGGCCCGCGGCCAGAGCCAGCAGGTCCGGCGCAGGACCGCTCCACTTCTCTTGACGCGTTGCCATGCCCTCACACCTTCAGAGTGTGTCTTAATTACGGCGTGTGTGTTGAGCAGGTGGGAGCAGACGTGCAGTACAAGGAGCCCTGAAGCAACGTGATCCAGACCTGTGAAATTTTATAGCGTTTAGATCAGGCAAATTGGTATCACGTTAAATTAATAGAGCAGATAATATGACATATGGAATTCCAGACAACATGGGATTAAGAGCTTGTTTTGGATTTCAGGAATAGACTGATAATGGGAGGGAAATGATGAATTTCTTAAAACATCTGGAATCTAGTATTGCTTTGCTTGATTTAAAAGTAGAGTGCTTAATTTAGTGCTTAGTAAGCATTTTATTGTTTATTTAATAAATAAATGCATTATTGATCTCTTTTTTATTTGAAATTGCTTAGATGTTCCTATTTTGTTTATTTCTCAATGTTGTTCAACTTCTCCTTTAAGGAAAGTTGTCTTTTATCTACACAACTGTTCAAAGTTTTGTGTCAGTAAGATTTTAGTTTTTGAAAGAAGTCTCTTAGCTCACCAAGGCTGCATTTGAGCAAAAGTACTGTTAAAAAAATAGTAATATTGTAAAATATCATTACAATTTAAAATAAATGTTTTCTTTTTAAATAAAATTTAAAATGTAATTTTTTCCTGTGATTGCAAAGCTGACTTTTCAGGATTCTTTGATGAATGAAAAGTTCAAAACAACATCATTTATTTGAAAAAGAAACATTTTGTAACAATATAAATATCTTTACTGTCACTGTTGATCAATTTAATGCATTCTTGCTGAATAAATGTATTGCTTTACTTCAAACAGTAGTGTAAATCAAAAAATGTAACACAAATGCCATTTTAAAAATGTGAAAATATTCAGTATAAAAATATTTATCTACTGACCCCAAAGTTTTGAATTGTATTTTTTTTCAATGTTCTGATTTATTTAGCCCCTTTTTAATGTATTAAATTAAGTCCTTATTTTATTTTATTTTAGTTTAGTTTAGTTTAGTCCTTAGCCATCTTCAAGAAAACAGCAAAAAACACATCGCTTCCATTTTTATTTGACTCTCTAACTCTAGCACTCTCTATTCTAGTTATATTCTTAAAAAACAAAAAAACTTGACCCTTTAAGTCTTGCACTTTATTCGTTTTCCAACTGCTTGTTTTCCAAAAAAAAAAAAGAAAGAAACAGATTCTGTGATTCTAGATTCTGTTTTTGTTTTTTTTTGTATTCTATTTATTTGTTTTCTTCTTATTTTTATTTACTATTTAATTAACTAAAAAAGGTCTCTAACACTAGCTTGCTCTATTCTTTTTCCATTGTGTTGTGTTTTATTTTTTATTTATTATATAAAAAAACAAACAAACCAAAAAAAAAAAACATTACTATGTGTACTGCGTTAGGCTAAATGACACTTGTCATAGCACTTGCATATCAATGCTCTTTTATTTTATTTTATTTTATTTTATTTTATTTTACTAAATATTTAAAAACCAATTAAATTCTGCCATTCTGAATTGATGTGCCACTATTTTCCTAATTATTATGAGGTTTGTTGCATGTACAATACTTATGAAAGATGATTTTAAATGCAGTACAGCTCATCACACCGCAGGACTTGTCAGTTTTGCAAAACTTTTTCATGTCAACAGCCCAAACACGCAGAGTGCAAGTGAATGTGAGATGTGAAGAATGGTATTTAATAAGTTGTGAGACACTGAGCCAAACTGAAAGTGTGCAGTGAATCACAGATGGCACAGAATGAGGAATGATCCTTCTTCTGTTGGATTAATTATTGAGTCTGAACTCTATGGCTATTGTTTTCAGTGAGGATCATCAGAGCATGTGGCTCCTAACAGGAAGTGTCACATCCACATCTGTCAGTCTTTTAGCTCCTGAAAGATGGACTTAAAACATTTTATTTGGCATTTTCTACATCTAAGTTATGTTTGCTTGTTAACCTTTCTCACAGCTGCGAGTTTGCAGCACTATGCTGGCCACAAATTCTGCTGAGACTTTCCTACTTAAGAGTTTGGAATACTTGATTACAATGTGATGTGTGTTCATGCAAGTCCTTTTGTTTTGAATAAAATTTACATGTTCTTTTTAATCACTTCTTGACTTACAAATACACTACAGTTCAAAAGTTTGGGGTTCGTAAGGTTTTTTAATGTTTTGAAATCCATTATGGTCATCAAGTCTGCATGTATTTGATCAAAAATACAGTAAAAACAGAAATATTGTGAAATATTGTTACAATTTAAAATAACTATTTTCTATTTGATTATATTATAAAATGTAATTTATTCCTATGATGCAACGTTGAATTTTCAACATCATTACTCCAATCTTCAGTGTCTCATGAACTGATTTGCTGCTTAAGAAAGATTATCAATTTTGAAAACAGTTCTGCGGCCGAATATTTTTGTGATACATTTTTTTCAAAATTTTTGATGAATAGAAAGTTTAAAAGAAACAAAGTTAAAAAGAACTGTGTTCTGAAATAGAAATATTTTGTTATCATTTTTTATATGCATTATGAATGTTTTTTATTGTCACTTTTGATAAATTTAATACATCCTTGTTGAATAAAATCTTACTGACCCCAAAGTTTTGAATGTTAGTGTATATGTGAAATTTTCTTCAATGTTTTGATTTATTCAGTTGCAGTTTAATTTATACAAATAAACCACATTTTATTTTATTTTATTTTATTTTATTTTATTTTATTCTATTCTTTCATCAACATTACTCTGTTTGAATGACCTGTCACTGTTTGTCCAAATTGCTACACAATAGGAGAAAAAAGTAATTGTTTAACTGGTTATTGTATAATAATTTCACAATCTGTATTGGTCAAAGAAAATTAACTGCAAATTCTGACTGCATTTACATTGTGTAAATACACTCTGGGGTTTTCACTGGGGTGGTACCTTTTCAAAAGGTACACTTTGTACCTTATTTACCCCTAAAGGTTGCATATAAGTACCTTAAAGGTACATATTAAAAATGTGCATATTAGGACCTAAATTGTACATATTTTTAACTTTTGAAACGGAACCGCCTCAGTGACCACTTTTGTACCTTTTTTTCTGAGAGTGTGTGATT
This sequence comes from Labeo catla, assembly GCA_012976165.1. Taxonomy (NCBI): domain Eukaryota; kingdom Metazoa; phylum Chordata; class Actinopteri; order Cypriniformes; family Cyprinidae; genus Labeo; species Labeo catla. The sequence continues at coordinate 589,829 of VONZ01000397.1, read as the reverse complement.
AACCCAACACATTCCAAATGCAGCAAAAGCTAAAAATTTTGAATCTGACACATTTGAAAGGTTTTTGTCACACAGTGATGCATTTCTGATGCAAACACATACCGAAAGCATGCTTTTGATGTGCTTCATTGCTCATATAGGTGGTTTGGACATGATGTTGTGAGAGGTTTGTGAGTCTCTGCTGATGGGTGATGCCATGGCTGATGATGTAAGCGCTCTTTATTTAGAGCCTTTATCTCAGAGCAGCCTGCAGTAACACAGGGAGGATTTCATTTCCCTCTGCGGACGGGACAGGACGGGACGGGGCGGGAGGGGAGGGCATATCTCTTACAGTGTGGCCTGGGCGGCACAGGACAGATCTCTTTACTTAGTAGCTAATTGATCGAGGGGAGGAGGAGAAGGATGTGGAGGAGCGGGTGCAGGCGTGTGCGGAGTGGGTCGAGAGGTTGATGGTATATGTGTTCTGCCCAATAAGGAGCAGGTCAGCATACTCATTCCCCCCTAACCCTGCTATTGATCATGTAATGGTATGGTCCACAACCCTTAACCTCCTAATCTCATCTGACTGTGCGGCTCATCGCTGACAAATTCTGTCAATTCGCCCACGGATGGAAAAAGGAACGTAAAATGTAAAAATGCGTTGTGAAATGGCAGTGTGGCAAGAGTGTGGATGATTTCTTTGCCTTTAGGTGAATGTACTCTCCATTTCACTGTATGCTTTTGTGAAAGGTCACACAGTTAAAATAAAGTGCTGCCGTGGAACTGTTTAATTACAAAATACCTTCCAACTTCTAGAAGGTACTTTAGCTTCAGGATCCTGATTTTACCTTGGGGGGCGAAGTTATTTTAAATTTTAAAAAATTTAAATTATATAAAAATAGGAAATAAAGTGTAAACAGAAAATATAAAAATAAAAACAATAAATAAAACACTTACAATTATTGATGTTGCCATAAACTTCATAAGCCTAACAATGTACAAAATTATTAACATAACATGAATAAAGTTGACAATTTTGACAATCTTGACTTCTTCATTGAAGATCTCAACAGCCAATAATTCACTGCAAAAAAAATAAAAATTAAAATAAAAAAGGGTGGTTCACACAAAGATAATCCTATCTGTAAGAGAACCTGTATTGTATTTATTATATTGAATTTATTTTTTTTGTTAATTATTTATTCATGTTTTGTAAGTGCAAATGAATTTACAGCAAAATACTGTTCACTGTAAAAAAAATTATATATATATATATATATACTTTTGTATCAATTTTTAAAATATTTTCAGACAAAACATAAAAAATAAATAAAATAAAAAATATCTGAAAATACTACTAATTTTCACTTCAAATGTCCATGTTTAATTTACTAATTTACATGTTTAACATTTACCATGTTTAATGTTACTTGCAATTTCTTTGACATTATTTGTGAAATTTACTAGCAATTTCTGAGTGAAAATTGTTGAAGTAACTGAAAAAAGTAAATTTTACATCACATTTTTTTCATAGTATAGTTTGACTGGATATGTACATTTTCTCTATATGTATTTTGCTCTCCAAACTTACCATAATCATATATTTAATTGCTGTTTTAGTTGCAATAATTGCATTATTTGAACTGATCATTGTTTTGTCCCTTATGTCTTCTTTCTCTTGTTCCCAGTGTCCAAAAAAAAAAAAAAAAGAATATGACAAGATTTAAATAAGTAATATAAGATTTATGACATTGGATTGCTGTTCTTAAAAGTGCCTTCAAAGTAAATCCTACACCATTTTTTAGTTTGACTGGGCATACAGATTCTGATGTCAATAGCCAAAAAATATACTTTGCATGATTATATGATTAGTTGCTGCTCATACAAAAACACCTTGGTATTATCGTTGTGGTTCTGTCCAAAATGTCCCAGATCAGTAATCCAAGAGCATATAAATGTCTTTTCTTGATGGCTAGTTTAAAATGACTTGTCTGTCTAGGTCTTCCTCAGATCATCACCCAAACAGTCAGAGGTGTTTGCCGTGATGTGAGCAGGTGTGGGCGGGAACTTCTTGTGTGTGAAATAAAACCTGGCTGGATCGGCTGTGGAGGCCGTGCGTCTGTGTGTGTGTGTGTCTACCTGTTTGTATTGAATAGTGCCCATTAATAATTTAGCTGCATGGCTGCTGGCTATTATTACAGAAAAATAGTGCAGTGCGTTTGGACACATGCCTCCTGCTTGTAAGTCAATAGAGAACAGTTCACCCAGTAGGACCAGGACAGAGCTCTCTCAAACCCATGACAAACCTCTCAGCTTTATGTCTTTGTCTACAGTTTCCATTACAGAGGCCTTTGCATAAGAAGCGAACAGTGCTTTAGGGGTGAAGCGCATTATTATCAGATATTATTAGCTCAAGGCCTGCGTTGGGGGTTGTTTCAATAACATAGGCTGAGTAGTCTCTCATATTTCATGTTATGTATCTAATTCATCAAAGTGTAAAGTGATTTCATTTGCATGAACGTTTGTGAGAGTTACAGCCAGATTAAGAAGGGAAAAAATCCTGTTATATCCTGTAAAAGAAAAAGTGGTTGCTCATATTCTGGACTCAATCAATTATTGCATGAAACAACTTTTCATCCTTGCGAAAACCATGCAAGTTAACAGAAAATGCATTACTGTTCAATATTTTTTTTTAATAATGCACCTAATACAGCTAATTAATACATTTGATTCAGCAAGGATTCATTAAAAGGGACAGTAAAGACATTTAGAATGTTACACGTTTAAAATGTAATTTATTCCTGTGATCAAAGCTGAATTTTCAGCATCATTACTCCAGTCTTCAGTGTCACGTGATCCTTCGGAAATCATTCTAATATGCTGATTTGCTGCTCAAGAAACATTTTTTATTATTATCAATATTTAAAACAATTAAGTACATTTTTTTTCAGGAATCTTTGATGAATAGAAAAATCCTAGATCAGCATTTATCTGAAATAAAAACCTTTTGTAACATTATACACTATACCATTCAAAGTTTGGGGGAAGAAATTATAGAAATTAATACGTTTATTTAGCAAGGATGCTTTAAATTGATCAAAACTGATGATAAAGACATTTATAATGTTACAAAAGATAAATGCTGTTCTTCTGAACTTTCTATTCATCAAAGAAACCTACTCAGCTGTTCAACATAATAATAATATATGTTTATTGAGCAGCAAATCAGAATATTAGAATGATTTCTGAAGTATCATGTGACTGGAGTTATGATGTTAAAAATTCAGCTTTGAAATCACAGGAATAAATTACATTTTAAAATATATTAAAATAGAAAACAGTTACTTTAAATAGTAAAAATATTTTATTGGACTTTGGATCAAATAAATGCAGGCTTGGTGAGCAAAAGATACTTCTTTAGAAAACATAAAAAATCTTACTGTTTACAAACTTTTACAAACATTTCAAATAAATGCCGTTCTTTTGACATTTCTATTCATTAGATATTTTTTAAAGCAAATGTATCACTGTATCCATGGAAATATGAAGCTGCACAACTGTTTTCAGCATTGATAATCAGAAATGTTTCTTGAGCGCAAATTAGCATATTAGAATGATTTCTGAAGACTGGAGTAATGATGCTGAAAATTCAGCTTTGCATCACAGGAATAAATAAAACTTTACAACATATTCAAATCGAAAACAGATATTTAAAATTGAAATAATGTTTCAGAATATTGCTGTTTTTCCTGTATTTTTTATCATATAAAAGCAGCCTTGGTGAGCAGAAGAGACTTCCTTCAACAAAAATCTTACCAGCCCCAAACTTTTGTATGACCCAGACTACATTAAATTCAGGTTACAGGTTTGATACTCTTTGGTTGCCACAAAATCTGGATCCTGAAGCAAAACCAGCTGAGAAGCAGTGATCTAAAGCGATGACATTCATACATATTTAAGCATGGCTTAAGTGTCCAAATCCACTGTATGGGCATTTGCGCATGAGATGTGCCTCATCTGAAATCTTCAGATGGTGAAGTGCGTTTCCTTGCTCTGACATCTCCATTCCTCTGTTCCTCCTGCTTTTTACTCTCTCTCTCTTTCTCTTTACAGAGAAGACCATTTGTTTCTTTTTTGAGTCTGTAGGGATGTGGTAGTGTGTGGTGGGCTGTAAGGTGAAGGGTTTAGATTGAGGGCAGATTTTGGCCAGTTCCGTGTGCGTTTGATACGGTCTGTTATCGATACCGGGCCTGGATGGAGTCGAAATTGTTTGCCGAGTTAATAGCGGTTTGATGATGTCACTGTCAGTGACCTGGGGAAAAATTGACCCCCGTGCGGCAAGAATCGCTAAAATGCCACCCGCGCAATTACGAGGTACAGGCCCCAGCGGTCCGCTGCTTTTTGTTTTATGTCCTTCAGAGACACACAAGCCCTTACGCACGGATAAAGACTCAATCCATCGCCGTGTCTCTCTCTCTCCCACACACACACATGCATGCATGCATCTTCCTTAACACACTTATTTGCAATCAGAAACACAAATACTGGAAATCTGCATGCAAGTCATACATTTTGGGTTTTATCGTTGACCTGCATTCGAGTGTGTGCGTGCAACAGAAATGGGGCAGTTACTATGACGATGAAATTTCAGGCGCATAATTTATTCATTAAGAGTAAGACAGCATTACATCACCACGCACTCACTATTTTCACGATTTAGTGGCTCTTTTCCCTTTTTTCATGTCCGTTAATGTGGCCTTTGATAGGCCTGTTTGGAAACAGGAAGCTTTTTTGGTTAGTATCGGATAAATGTTGACAATCAGTGGGAGGTTTTATGACGGCGTTTTGCGGCACCTGCCTGCATTTGTAATGCTAACAAATCTCATATGATCTGGAAACCACACAGACGCTTCTAACAGCGTTTCTAGGGTGTTTGCAAGCGCATCCCTCTTCAGCATAACAGTCCAAATAGGCTTGTAGCGTATCTATTTGTTTTATCTGTGTATTGTTGTTTTTTTCTATCCCTTTCTGTCCTTTAAAAAGAAAAGACGGAAGAAGGAGCGGAAAGAGAAAATCCTCAGGAGGCATCTATAATTCATGGCTTAGCTTAGTGGCTGGGAAAGAGCGCCATACTGCTGTTCTGAGCTTTATTTGCTGATACCCCCCTTTTCTCCACACACTTCCACTCACTGGCTTTACACGGCCGTGGATTGAGTTTACACGCAGGCAAAAGTTAGGTCAGCACAGGTGCAGGGTTCAGGACACACAGCTCTGGCCTTCCTTAAACATTTGCATTTCTTTCGTTCGACCTATTTTTATTCGTTTGCCTGTTTGAGTCTCAATTATTTAATTCAAAGTCATTCTGTAAAATCAGAACACATTCCTTTTTGACCTAATTATGCATGCAAAACTGGTCTATGCAGTGCAACTTATGAGTCAGAACCCAAAAATGGGCCTCAGATCTATTCTTTTCAATATTGTTGTAATTGGTAAAAAGAAAAAAAAAACTTTTTTTCCTGTTAGTCACAGGAAGTGACATCATTTTGAGGTTAAATTTACAGCACAAATTTCAGTAACAGTGGAATTTGTTTGTTTCACACTACAACATTCCATCCTGTTTAATAAAATTATTGAAATTTATATGATGATTTAAGAAATATATTTTAAAAAAAAGCTATGAATGTAAACAATGTTAATACAAATTTAAAAACTAATATTTCATATATTTCTCTGTTTAATTATTGATTAGATTTTTAATTCTCTTAATTTTCTTATATATGTGCTCTATTGTTACACGTGTATTAAGCCAGGTCTTTCAAAGCCTCTCAAACATATAAAACATTAAAAATAAATCTAAAAACCTGAACAAGATATAACAGAACAGGATAAAATAAATGAACACAATAGAAACAGAAACAAAAACAGAAAAGACAGAAGAGAACCTGAACTGAATAGTCTAAACTAAACTACAATAGAATAGAATAGAATAGAATAGAATAGAATAGAATAGAGCAAGAATAGATGTGAACAAGAAGAGAGAAGAAGAACAGAAGAACAGTATAAAATACACAAAAGAAAAAATATGGAACATAATAGAAGCAGGAGTGAACCAGACAAGACTTTAAAGAACCTAAATAGAACAAAACAAAAAAAAAAAACAGAATAGAATAGAATAGAATAGAATAGAGTGAACAACTGAATAGACAGAAGTGAACAAAATAGAACAGAATAAAATCTGAAGTAAACCAGACGAAAAAGAAGAAGGGAAGAGCACTTGAATAGAATAGAATAGAATAGAATAGAACCAGAAGAGACAAAAAAAAATCTAAAAACCTTAAAAACAATAGAAAAGAATAGAACCAAGACAAGACAGGATATAACCTGAACTGAATAGATTAGACTAGACTAGACTAGACTAGAATAGAATTGAATAGAATAGAATAGAATGTAGAAAACAGAACTGAATAGACAGAAGTGAACAAAAAATAAATCTGAAGTAAGCCAGAAGAGACAGGAGAAGGGAAGAACACCAGAATAGAATAGAACAGAATAGAATAGAATCAGAAATAAACCAGAAGAAACAGGAGAACAGAAGAAACACAAAATTAAATAAAACAAAATAGAATAGACAGAAGTAAACACACAGAACAGAACAGAATCAGAAGTGAACTATAAGAGGTTATTTCTGAAAGTTGGCTTTACCCTTTTGCTGAAATCACATCAACATTTCCAGGAATAGTAAATACAAGTAAATAAAAACTAAAATAAAAGTAAAATCATAATTGGGACACATTTTACTTAACTATGCATGCAAAACTGTTTCATGCAATGCAACTGGTGAGTCAGGATCCAAAATGGGTGGCAGTTCTGTTTTGATTTGTTCGAATAATAGTGCTTAATGCAAATAACAAAATGCAACTAAACATTAAAGTTAGCATAGTTAAACAGAAAATTGTTAAAAAATAAAGGCTAAATGCTTCCCACTTTGTTTTTGATACCAATTTGAGGCTTTGCATCAGACTTTATTTCTGTCACCTGGATAATTAAATTGACCTTTTTCCTATACAGCCTGTGTCATGTTAACAATTTTACATTTTGCTGGAACTGTGCAGTTGATGGTAAATGTATTAGTTTTGTATTTGACAGTTTTGGTTTACTTTTGTATGACAAACAGCTGTTAGGTCACCAGTTGATTTGAAGCTCTGGTTTAGTGTTGAACTCAGACGAGTACTGTTCGCTCTCTGTTTGGATTGCTGTCCTGCCGTCATGAATAATAGAGTTGAGGAGTCCCGTGCGTGCGCCATGGCATTGTTCACAGTTTGTGTCACACCAGCGCATGGTTAACTAGGCAAAACAAAAGCTTTTCAATATTTCAGTGTGTTAGGGACGCCACTGCTGCAAGCACAGGCCTGAGTGAGAAACACACTCACACACACTGAGAGATGCAGAGCTTTGACAAATGAATACAGTCAGATTTGCATAAAATACTATGTAGTTGAACTTAGTTTTTAATTATGTACTGAAAAGTTTGTTTTTAAACATTTAATCACAAGTTTTTAGCAGTGATCTTTAATTTTAAAATCAGATGGCTGATCATTAAATTAAAAACTATTATTAGTGGAATCTTGATATTTACTGTGATACGTCATAGTTATGTACTTATCGCTTGATTTATTTCATTTCATTAGGCATTAAGCAAAAATGAATGATTTAAAAAATATTCATTTTATATAACAGATTGACTCACATCAACATTTTAGCAACACTAAATGATAAAAGTTTAGATTTGAAATTAATAGAACAGAATACTGACACAATAAATAAATAAGCTACAAAATAAAAACAACAAAATTATTTGCTTGAATATTCTGACATGTACCTGGCTAGGAGTTAGTAGGATTGAAGGAGACTTTTGTTTTGATGTCAAAAACCAAGCTTTTGATGCCAGCATCAGGAGAAAATGATGTTCTTTAATTGTATGTGTCCTAAAAGCCCAGTGTTTTATACTAAACTCAATGCCTTTTATTTCTGTTTTACAGCCAAGCCAGGCTCTTTAGTTTTAATGTGATTATTTTAATGTGAAGCAGGAGCTGTAGTGTTGTAATGCAGGTGTCTCTGATTCTGCATGGACCCATTGGCCATACATGATTTCAATACTCAGTCCGGTCAGAACTGTGAAAGATGTGTTCTGTGGCTTCTCTCAGTGCTTATTATGGCTCATGGTGGTATTGTTATGCAAATGGTGCTTTGCATTATTGAGCTAAAAGACTGTCGGAGTGCAACACAGCCAAAAAACTGGTTAAAAATTGTAATTAAACATATAGATACACACTATAAACACACATTCTGGAGATTTTATGTTGGTCAATAAAGCAGAAGTATGTCAGTCAGTGCAGAGAGACAGATTCAGATCTAACCACGGGCCCTTAATGGCCCTCACAGAGCCCAGGGGCCTCCCGCTGAGATATCAGCTAATTACTCACTGCTTAATTGAGCCTGACTCAACATGCTTTATATCAAACTCAAACAGATCTCATCCAATACCAATTTACAGATGGAATTATGTGTGTTGTAAACTCTCAGAAAAGAAGGTGTGAAACTGTCACTTGGGGCGGTTCCATTTCAAACAGCACTATGTACACTAGATACTATTGATATGTATATCCCAGCTAACAAGAAGATTCTCAGAAACAACATTCAAGCAAGGTTCTCTTAAAGTTATGAACAAACATTCTACCTGTAAATTTATGCTCTTGAAACATTAGCACAAAAGCATTATTTATACATCAATCATGGAATGTTTTTTTTTCTTGAAACATTTTAGAATGTTCATGTAACATTTTTTTAAATGTTAGAATGTTCAGAGAACATTCAAAAGTAATGTTTCCAGAATGTTTGCAAAATTATAAAATGGAATGTTTTTAAAACATTTAAAAAAAGGACACTTTGAATGTTCAAAAATAACATTTTTATAACGTTCTAGGAATATCAGCTAAATGTTTTAAAGCATACTTTTGTTAGCTGGGATGTATCATTTAGGGGTAAAAATAAGGTACAAAGATGTATCTTTCAGATTTTGTACCTAGAGGTACCAGCTTTTATACTATATTTATATTATAATACATACTTAAGATCCCAAATTGTTTTTTCCAGTGAGCAATTGTTGACTAAACAGTAAGCACTGTATATATGATATACAGTATGCTGACTGTAATAAGGCACATATTTGTTCTCATATGGAGGTTCAAGAGGGTCTGTCAGGCCTCAGGACAGTGTGTTGGTCAGAATGACATCACCCCCCTCACCCCTCATGAGATGACCACATTAAATCAATGTATGGATCCTGCCACCTACTGCCAATACTGAAAATGACATCTAAGAGCTATTAAGTGAAAAGCAATGTGTGCCATTCATCAATATACTCACATAGGCTTGAGAGATAATGAGCAAATTTACTTCAAATTTACAGTTTGTGCTAGGTATTTAATCTGTTGTTGTAAAAGACCTTGATGTCTTGCATCTGAAATTTTAAATGCCAGTTTTGTTGCATTTTTGATGCATATATAAATATATGCGATACTTATTGTAGCTTATATAGGTTTTGGAACACCTCATTAAATTAGCTGAATGTATCAAAACAAACGTTAGCTGTGCCATTGCAAGTTTTATGTTTTAAAACAGAATTTTGCATATGTTTTTACTTGTATAACTATACACTGAACAATTTAATCATTAAAGAGGATTATCACATAAATTGGACCTCAAATGCTCAATATATTAGATATTATGCATATTAATATAGTATAATTGTAATGTAATATGATTATATGAATAAAATAAAATAAATACATTCATATAAAATATTGAACATACAAATTAAATGTTAACCACATATACTACGGTTCTGTAGGATTTGCAATGTTTTTAAAGTCTCTTATACTCACCTTATACTCAGGCTGCAGTTATTTGATCAAAAATACAGTAAAAACAGTAATATTTTGAAATATTATTACAATTTAAAATAACTGTTTTCTATTTTGACATATTTTAAAGTTGAATTCATTACTGCAATGGCTGTTTTTTAAGCATTTTTAACCATTACTGAAACATTTCTTATTATTATCATATCAGTATCTTGGAAACCATGATAAATATTTTTTCAAGATTGTTTGGTGAACAGAAAGCTCAAAAGAACAGCATTTATTTGAAATACATTTATAGGTGTCTCTTCTGACACCTATATTGATCAGTTTAATGTTCTTGCTGAATCAAAGTATTTATAAAATGTTACTGACCCAAACTTTTGAACAGTAGTACATTTATCAGTATATTTAATAGTCCTGTTGTGTTTACTGCTCATATGCACTAATACAGAGAGACTGGCCTCTATTGGACATCATCTGCCATTGCAGCTACATTCACACAAGCAATGTCTATGATGCACATGATTCACATTTATCCCATTCAGACTTTTCTAATCTGAAATTACAGACACACGCACTAGATCAGTTCATTAGCAGCATTGCTGACATTATTGACATGTTTAAAATCGTACAGTTTCTCTGTGTAGGTCCAACACAGTCTAACCACTGGGTTAACAAGCTCTTTGATCCTTAAAATCTCAATATTGCTCATGGAAGCATTAAATGTATTTCTGATCAATGTATTTGATTCATTCGGTTTGACTGTGGCCTCGTTAACCAATCAGGATTGAGCTCAGCCGCTGGACTACAGTGAAGCTGTGTTTTTCTCTAAACAGGAGTTAATAACTGCACTCGTGAACAAAAACACACACTAACACAATCCACATTACACACCAGGGATCCTCTGCAGACACTTAAGTTACATGAAAGTCTCAAAATGAAAGAAATGACTAGCCGTTATTTAGTGTTAAATGATCTTGTATGAGTGTGTGTGTGTTTGTTTGAAATTTAGCTGCGGGTAAATAAAGACGCTGCAGTCATCCGCAGGGGTTGATCTTTACGGCTCTCAAATCGCCTGTTCACACACAGTTTGAGGATCCACGTTTACAGCACGCAATGGCTGTTGGTTTAGCACTCAGACTTGTTAGCAAGGTGCTTTTGTGTCAGTGTCTCTTTCTGGAGGTTTTGTCATTGTTGAGCATGTAGATGTCATTATACTTGTACAGGCCCATCCCGGAGGAACATTGTATTGCTGAGATGTTACTCTTTCATACTCTTTCCTTTTTGTTTCATTCACTTTGTCTTGTAAAATTATGTCTTAAAACAAAAAGTGTGACAATTGTTGACTGCTGTAAAATTAGCGAGGATGGGATAGCCGGGATTTGATTTAAATTATTAGAGCTCATATAGAGATCTAGCAGAAACTGGAAAATTTGAGTTTAAAACAGCTTTTCTCAAGCAGCAGACTTTAACAAAAGTGTCAGTTTGGTCTCGTTTTTATGTTTTTGCTTTCTCAGAGAAACAATTAAGATATTAAAAATATCTTATAGATGAATTTTTTTAAGGAACTCTCCGTTCTATTCAATTTAAAGAGACAGTTCGCCCAAAAATGAAAAGTGTGTCATTAATTACTCACCCTCATGTCATTCCAAACCCTGTAAGACCTTCGTTTATCAAACGAATTAAGAGTGCTTTCTAACCCTGCATGGACAGCAATGCGCAACGTTCGTCAGTGACTGACACTAAATAGAAAAAATTGGTAAATAAAGTCATCATTTTTGTTTTCTTTGCGCACAAAAAGTATTCTCGTAGCTTCATAACATTATGGTTAAACCACTGATGTCACATGAACTATTTTACCAATGTGTTTTCTGGGTCTCGAATGGGGTAGTTGCTTTGCTGTCTATGCATGGTCAGAAATCTCTTGGATTTCATCAAAAATATCTTAATTTGTTTTCTGAAGATGAACAAAGATCTTGAGGAGGAGTAATTAATGATAGAATTCCCTTTCGCTATTAATTTTGTCTCAGATGTTTCTCCGTAAAAGTAAACATTCCAAATCTTCTCCATTAAATAAAAAATAAATTTTAAAAATATATATTTTATTTAAAAAATAAAAAAAAAAAAAAAAAACATAAAAATATTTTTTAAAAATACATTTTAAAATAAAAAAATATTTTTTATTATTTTTGTATTTAATAAAAAAATATACATATTTTTTTTTAAAACATAAGAATAAATTGAGATTTCAAACATTTTTTTTAATTTGTGATTATCTGATAGGAAGAGTAAACCAGTATACGTTCTTTGTCTCTGAATGTTGCTGTACTGGATCTCTTTTTGTGTCGTCTAATAGCCAAACAAAAGCTTTGATGCATCTCATTCAGCTCCTTGGAAACTCTTTATTGCACAGGCTTCATTCAGGTCAGCTTGTTAAGTGGCTAATTACACGAGCAAACACAATAATGGCTGCCACAGGACGTTTGTGAGGGGAAGGGCCCTCAAACTCCCATAATAGCTGCCTGTGACACACACACACAGGACATCCACTGACCTACACTAACAGGTCACAGCCAGTTTGACCTTTAAAAACAAACTTTATTGTGTTTACAAGCTGAAAACAGGACTAGGCAATATACCCCAAAATGTATATTTTGAAATATTTTTTTCTGTAAAAGAATGGCCACTATGTTGTGATATTTATATATTTGCCAAATAGCAAGATGCAAAAATGTTGCCTAGATGTGTGTGTGCCCCTGGACCACAAAACCTGGGAGGGTCCCAGACCTCCCATAAGCATTAAGGGACCCCCCATAACACTCAAAAAATATATGTGGGGGGTCCCCTGGTTTTTCAATAAAAATATAATACTTCAAACATAAAACTAGTTATAATGAAATGAAAAGATTTGATTGCTGTATTAAATTTAGACCTGCTCACATTAAATCATATTTTATTTTTACACGTTTTACAGCGTTGCGCATTATCACACACTGGCATCACTGTGAAGCACCTTTATTTTTAAGAGTGTAGATAGCTATAAGTAATGCAAGTTACATGACATTACATTTTAATAAAATGTTACAAAGAAACATGCTCCTCCTTTATCACATAGGCAAAAGAATCATGCACATTAAGAACATAAACATGCAATAAAAATAAAAAAATTAAATAGGGTTCCATTTTAATTTCATGTTGTCGTTAAATCAGAGGCGCTATTAAAACCTTGTTCTTCTTTGTGTTGTGAAACTAGTCTAATCACACAACCTCGAGGAAATTTACCAGGCAAATAAAAAGTGCATTAAAAATGTCACTTAATTTTGCATCACCAGTGATATCATTGTGAGTATTCATTATATCACTCGGTCCTAGATGAGAGCATTTCAACGTTACAAAATCTAAACAGATTCATTTGTCTTAAATGAAATATAACCAAATCTGAGGCGAGACAGCCAGCGTTCCCTACATACACAAATAGCCCACTGCCTCCAGACCACATCTGAATTAATCATAACAACAGCATGAAATGCGCCGCTTATTGACACTGAGAGAGAAAGAGAGAGAGCCTGTGGGAATGAAAGACATGTATGTGAGGAGAACAGGAGCGTTTGCAGATGGGAGATGCTCTGGTCTGCCTGGCCGTGTTCCTCTGTTGACAAAGTTGGGTAATTAGGGGCAAGAGCCCATTAAAGGAGAATATTCAAAGGGTGATAAATGGCTTTAATAAAGGAGCCGTGTATCCCTTTAACAGAGACAAATCCTCCCCATCTTTCTCGTGCACTGATAAAACACGCCACACAGGCATCTCTTTCATCTCACCTGCTCTGGACCTAAAGCGCTTCCCGTGTCCCTTCCTCTGCTGATTATGTCTGTTTTTGTTTGAGCGCGTTTCTGTTTTTACAGACTAACGGTAATATCGTGAGCGTGATGTGCTTTTCTCAGATATAAATCTTACACGGAGCGCTCAGACATTAATTAGGCCCATAAAAGCCTCTGTTTGCTTGCTGGGTAGAAATCTGACAAGCCAAACACTTTAAAGTTTTGTGAATCATCCCTTGCAAATTGGGCGTTGAGGACGTTCGCAGGCCGAGAGGAAATGGCTCTTGTGTTGAGAGCGGAGAGCAGCTCTTTTATGAGTCCGGCAGGGTGACCCAAGCGTTTCTCCGAGCATAATAGTACATCTCTTTTAGGGCCTGTCTGCATATGGTCACAAAAGCCAGGACTCGCCCTCAGAGAGACAAAGCTGAAGAGGAACAGAATGGGACACGAATGTAGTGGAGGAAAGAATGATTGTGAATGGAAGTATAGATTATGTTTGTTATTGCTATACTAATTCTAGTAGAAATGCAGTATGCATACTGTGCTAGTGTGTAGCATTTTCTGCATGCATGCATGCTTTATATATTTGCAGAAATGTGGAGTATATAACAGAACAAACTGAAAATGTAAGGTCAAGTAGTTTGCATTGCTTTGCATACGTAATGTAATTTTGAGTTGACTAACGCTTCACCAGAAGATACAGCGCATCTAACTAGCATCATATGGAAGCCCATTTCCACCATATAAGAAACAAAATGCTTTGGTAAATCATAATTATGATAAAAGTTAAAGTTATGGCGCAAGTTGAAATTATGAGATAAAAAAAACAAAGTTACAATTTTGAGACAAAAAGTCATAATTATGCCAAAAAAGTCTAAATTATGAAGTCAAAATTCTGAGATAAAAAGGCTGAAATTTTGACAATCATAATTCAGATTTGAAAATGTATGACAAGTCGAAATTATGAGATAAAAAGTTTGGAGTTTAGACAGTTAAAAAGTTAAAATTATCAGATTTAAAAGTTAAAATGAAGACAAGTTTTCAACAAGTTTTATGAGATAAAATAGTTGAAATTTTGACAAAGTTATAAATTTGAGACAAAAAGTCATAATTATTAGAAAAAAGTTAAAATTCTGTCAAAAGTCGAAATTATGAGATAAAATGCTTAAAATTTTGACAATCATAATTCTGACAGAAAATGTGAAATGAGAAAAACATTAAAATTTATTACAGAAATCGGAATTATGAGATAAAAGGTTTGGAGTTTTGAAAAAGTCGTAATTTTGAAACAAAAAGTTAAAATTATGAGATTAAAAGGTAAAATTAAGATAAATTGAAATTATGAGATAAAATAGCTGAGACAAAAAGTCATAATTATTAGAAAAAAGTTACAATTCTGTGAAAAGTCGAAATTATGAGATAAAAAGCTTGTGAAATGAGAAAAACATTAAAATGTATTACATAAATCGGAATTATGAGATAAAAAGTTTTAACAAAGTCATAATTTTGAAACAAAAAGTTAAAATGATGAGATTAAAAGATAAAATTACAACAAGCTGAAATTCTGAGATAAAAAGGTTGAAATTTTACAATCATAATTCTGACACAATGTTAATTTATAAGAAAAAAACGTTAACATTTATGACATAGGTCGGAATTATGAGATAAAAAGTTTGGTGTTTTGACAGTCATAATTCTGAAACAAAAAATTAAAATTAAGACAAGTTGAAATTATGAGAAAATAGTTGAGACAAAAAAGTCATAATTATGAGAAAAAAGTTAAAATTCTCTCAAAAGTTAAAATTATGAGATGAAAAGCTTGACATTTTGGCAATCATAATTCTGACACAAAATGTGAAATTATGAGAAAAAAAAACAAAAATGTATTACATAAATCAGAATTAAAAAGTTAAAAAAATTTAAAAAGTTTGGAATTTTGACAAAGTCATATTTTGAAACAAAATGTTAAAATTATGAGATTAAAAGGGAAAATTACAACAAATTGAAATTATGAGATAAAAAGGTTACATTTTTGACAAAGCTATAATTTTGAGGCAAAAAGTCATAATTAAGAGAAAAAAGTTACAATTTTGCCACAAATCCAAATTATAAGATTAAAAGGTTTAAATTTTTACAATTATAGTTCTGACACAAAATGTGAAATTATGGGGGAAAAAAAATTAAATTAATGAAATAAATCAGAATTATGTGAAGTGAAAAGTTTGGAATTTTGACAAAGTCATAATTCTGAAACAAAAAGGACTAAAAGGTAAAAATACGACAAGCTGTAATTATGAGATTAAAAAGTTGACATACTGGGTTACGATTATGAGATAAAGAGTTGAAATTATGAGATAAAGTAAAAATTTTGACAAAGTCATAATTCTGAAATAAAAAGTTACAAATATGACATAATGAAAATATGACATAATTTTGACTTTTTCATGCTATAACTGACGTTCTATGTTATTATTATGACTTCTGTCATAATTACATTTTTCTTCTGTGGTGGAAATGGCCTATCATAAGCTTGAAGAACTGAAACAATCCATCTTCTAATGTGTAGCATGTAATAAGCAGTACTCTAGTATGTCGTACTGAACAAAGCCATTGAAAGCAGACTGAGGAGCAGCAGTCGTATGTTAGAGGTTGTGTGGAGAGGTGAGCTGCGGATCAGGCTGTTCTGTATTCAGCGTGTGAAGAGCAGGCGTCTGCGAGGTCTCCATCAAAGCAGCGGCCTCACACCTGCTCTTCCACACGCCATGTCATCCGGTGACAGCTCTCCCGTTCTTGCCCCCTCAGACCATCTCCAGGGCACGGCGGACCATGACACACCGCAGAGATCACATCACCTCCCTACAAACAGCCAGAGCCAATTAAAAACGTATGAAACACTAATGAACCTCCATCTCTCTCTCTCCGTCTGTCTGTCTCTCTCTCTCTGTCTATCTTCTTCCTTTTCTTTCTATCTTCAGGTTCTTCCTAAAGAGAGTCAGACCCTTTGTTCGGTGATGACTGACAGGAATTGATCTTCTCAAGTTCAGCCCATCAACTGAATGACAGCTACAGATCATAAATTATATGAATGGTAAGATAATATGGTCCTTTTAAATCAAATTACACATTATGACCATGAATTTGATACTTTTATCATTTGTTAGACCTAAAAATGTATTGAGATTGAATGTATTAAAAATGTAAAAATTTAATTACTTGAATTGTTACTATCAATTGTTTTTGTTTTATATATATATATATATATATATGACATTTTTATATCATTTGTTATTATAACTATTATAACTAAAAAAAAAAATGAATTACTTGAAATAAAAATAAATGCTACCAGAAAAAAAATAATAAAAAAAAAATAAAATTCTACATTAAACATTTTTATTTTAATTAGACATTATTTATTTCAATTAGACATTAAAGTAATAAAACAAAAACCAAAAATTAATAAACTATACAGATACATTTAATATAGTTTAACTTAGAGTTAAAATTTTATATATATATATATATATATATATATATATTGTATATATGGCATTGAGAATCAGGGATATTATATTTACAGATTATTATAACTATTATAACTAAAAATTCTCATTACTTAAAATAAAATAAATGCTACTGGAAATAAAATATTTAAAATAAACCTTAAACTTATTTTATTTTAGATGCCAGAGAAACATATCTCTCTTTTTTTTTTGTTTAATTAGACATATTAGAGTAACTAAAACAAAATCCAAACATTTATAAACTATATAGACACATCTAATATAGTTTAATTTGGAGTTAACATTTATTTTATTTATTTATTTATTATTAATATATTTTTTGGTGTTTTTGTTAGTTTTTTTATTATATATTTATTTTATTTATTTATTTATTATTAATATTGTTTTGTTATTTTTATAATATTTATAAATGTTATATTATAAATAGATATAGATATTATATTTAAAGGTTATTATAACTATTATGGCTAAAAATGTTCATTACTTGAAATAAAATAAATGCTACCGGAAGTAAAATATAAAAATATATATATATTATAAAAAACCCTTAAACTTATTTTATTTCAGGTCATTCATATATATATATATATATATATATATATATATATATATATATATAATTTATATATAATAAAACTTAAACTAAAATGAATGTAAAAAAAACTAAAATAAAATCAAAATATTAATAAAAATAATAAAAACTATAATAGTTTTAACAGTTTTTAATGCCATTTTTAAGTCAATACTTATGATTACATCCATTTGTAGGTGCTATGTATTTTTCACTTCAAAAAACATACATAGTTTTGAATAATTTTTCAAGGAATAAAATACAATTTTAACTCCAAATGCCACAGTGGTCTTAACCTACAGCTATAGTACATCTGCAGCTTAACAACTGTTAACAATTTACACACAATTATCAGCTCATTTGAGTGTCATTTTCTTTTTCCCCCACCAACAGGCTACTCCAAAATTAATAATTCAGTTTAATAATCAAGTCCCATTAGTGGCAGTAATACTTCTCGGTCTTTAAACCGTGCCCATCACGAGCGTGGCTCAAGCTCTGGTGTGAATCACTATATTGCGATGACTTATACAACCTTTATTAGTCAGAAACTGAGTCAGATACCTATCCAACATGATGGCAAGCATGATAAGTGACACAGTATTATCTGGGATACTTAACGTAATGTCCCATGATTGCCTCCCGACTCTATAGCATGAAACGATGCTCTCAATAATGACAAGAGTAATGAAACGCGTCGTGTTTTGAAAGCTCGCCGCGAACGTCAGCATCTGTTTTCGGCGTGTTAGCGATCGCCTCTTCCAGCGAGAGACGTAATTAACCTTGCTTATAGAAAGGTTGCCTATTTGAATTACTGCGTTTTTGTTATTTAGGAAGAAAATCATTTTCTCGGCTTCATATTGGATGAAATATTGCCCGAGACATAATTTTTATTCGGAAGCAGCTCTGCGCGAGATATTATTTAAATTACCTCTCCTTGGGCTAAATTCTGCTGAAATATCTCTGGTTTGATTTATCATGCAGTCACAGTGAGAGAATGAAGCATATGAGGGTTTTATTACGAAGAGAAAAACGTCCGCGCTCCTGCATAAAATGAGTCTGACTGAATCCTGCAGTCACATTTGGACACTAGATGTGAATTATTACAGACACAAGCCTGTCCACCTGCCAATTAGAGCCGCTTCATAATTCAAGCTGATTTAAATATTGTCATTTGTCTCTCTGCTCGGCTCCTCATTGCGCAGTCACCTATAAATTTGAAGATGATACATTCTGTTGTTGTGTTTTTAGAGGAAACGTGCATGCTTCTGTCTGAAAGGCTTTTTTAATATATATATATTTTTTTTTTTTAAAAATGTAGCAAATGATTAAAAGTGACAAAAGACTAAAAAAAATTAAATTCAAAATTACATAAATATAAAACTTTTTATAATAAATAAATATGAAATGAACTTTAAAATAATTTATATTGTTTTATATTTATATTAATTTATATTTCAAATAAATGCTGTATTTATATCAATGATAATTATAAATATTTCTTGAGAGAATGATTTCTGAAGGATCATGTGACACTGAAGACTAGAGTAATGATGCTGAAAATTCACCTTTGCATCGCAGAAATAAATTACACTTTACAATATATTCAAACGGAGAACAGTTCATTTAAAATGAAATTATATTTCATAATATTTCTGTTTTTACTGTATTTATGATTAAATAAATGCAGCCTTAAGAGAGTTATTTTAAAAACATTACAAAATCTTACCAGCCCCAAACTTAGTGTAAGTCCATCTGTAAGTTTCTTCCATATATATGACCCTGGACCACAAAACAAAAGTCATAAGGGTCCATTTTTTTTAATTAAGCTGAATAAATAAGCTTTCCATTGATGTATGGTTTGTACAATATTTGGCCAAGACACAACTATTTGAAAATCTGAGGGTGCAAAAAAAATCAAAAAATTGAGAAAATCACCATTAAAGTTGTCCAAATTAAGTTCTTAGCAATGCATATTACTAATCAAAAATCAAGTTTTTATATATTTACACTGGGAAATTTACAAAATATCTTCATGAAACATGATCTGTACTTAATATCCTAATGATTTTTGGCGTAAAAAAACCCAATAATTTTGACCCATTTTGGCTATTTCTACAAATATAATCAGGCTACTTAAGACTCACTTTTTAGCTATTTCTACTACATTAAACAGTTCAAGATGCCTTCCTGTATTGTCTATCTGTTGTTAATTTAACTCTTAGTTCTCTATTTCAGTGCAGGGACAATTATTACTGTATTTTACAAGCTGATAAGCAATAAGCAAACATTTCAGACTTTGTGAAAACTCAATCTCCCAATATTCAATTTTAACGCAAGACTATAAAGCTGCAGAATCAGTAGTGACATGTTGCCCTTTAAGACTGTCATGTTATATTACCTTGCAGATCACATTTCATGAGTGTCTCATTAAAATAAACTCAGTGTGTTTTACACGCACGTAACAGACAGATGTTGAGCTTTTAAAGTCTGATGATGTCTCAGACACTGCTCGAGGACATGTCAGGAGATTTGTGTCTGGACTGTCACATTCAGGGTCCGAAATACAGACTCTCTGAGTGTGTGAGAAGTTTGGAAACATTCCTGAAACCTCTACACGTTGTTTAGTGGTCCCATTTGCTTGATTTAATTGATAATATAAACAGATGTTAGGGAAAACTAACTTCATACATCCACATAAAATCACCAAAAGTCAAGTCAGTTATAATATCGTAATCTTATAATAATAATAATAATAATAATAATAATCTTAGATTAAAAAAAACATTTAAAAACTTAAATAAAAATTAGAAATGTTGCCTTTGCAAATTACTGAAGTAGAATAAAATTAGTAAAGCTCAAACTGAAATAAAAATAAATTAAAACTAAATAGAATTAAATAATAATTATTATTATTATTATCTTACATTTAAAAAAAATGTAAATACTTAAATAAAAATTGGAAATGTTGCCTTTAAAAAAAAAACTGAAGTACTAAGTTGAAGTACAATAAAATTAGTAAAGCTCAGACTGGAATAAAAATAAATTAAAACTAAATAGAATTAAATAATAATAAGCACATAACAATACATAATAATAATAATAATAATAATAAAAAATAATAAGCAGCACATAAAAAGTAACTTACTAAAACTGAAAGTAAAAATAAAAGCTGAGAACAAACACAATAACAAGGTAATATGGGTCTCCAATGTCATCATAAAAGAAATGAAACAAGAAAAAAATAAAATTTCTTACACCTTTTGGAGGCGTTTACATATTTATAGTTCATTTTAAAATAAACTTAAGCTAACAAGCTAATAAAAAGTGCATACAATTACTAATACTTTAAACTAAAAGTACAAATGAAAACTATAAAATAACTATGATAAAAAAATAGCATAAGCCAGCGCTGTCATAAAATAAAAAAAAAATAGTTTTTGCACTTTTTGGAGAAGATTCCATATTAATTGACCACTAACTTAAAAATAAATTGAAGCTTAATATAAATATTAAAAAAAGTATAAAAAAGCACATAAAATGACTAATACTTTACTAATACTATTTAGCATAAGCCACCACTGTCATCAAAATAAATAAATAAAATTAATTAATTAATTAATTAAAAATTAAATTAAATTAAATTAAATTCTTTGGAAGAGATTCCATATCAATTGCCCACTAATTTAAAAATAAATCAAAACTTAATATAAATATCTGAAAAAAAATGATAATAAAAAACACATAAAATTACCAATACTTAAACTAAAAGTACAAATGAAAATTATAAAATAACTACGATAAAAATTTTGCATAAGCCACCACTGTCATCCCCCCAAAAAAACTAAAATGAAATGAAATGAAATGAAATGAAATTTATTTAAAATGAATGAAATAAAGTTTGAAGTACTTTTTGGAGGAGATTCCATATTAATTGCCCACTAATTTAAAAATATATTAAAGTTTAATATAAACATATATAAAATTATAATAAAACGGCACATAAAATTACTAATACTTAAACTAAAACTAAAAGAAAAACTGAAATATAAAAAAGCATTCAAATGTGATTAAATACTATAGAAATAAATAATATATAATAATGATAAAATAACATTGGAGCAAATTAAAGGTGACTGTGGTAAGGAGTAAAAAAAAAATAGCTGAATAAGAGTCTTTAAGCAGAACTGGAGAAAAAAGTGTATTTTTTAATTATTATTAGGTGTGATATTTTGTGATATTTCTGATGCATTACAATTCAAACAATTTTGAAGAGCAACTTTTAAGAGCAAGTTCCACCTTCCTCTCAGAAATCCAGTCAATCCACCATCATTTTCCTGTCTAGCGTCCCTCCCAAAATCACAGGCGAGTAGGCCGGAGCCCGGACCCTCGGCGCTGAATTATTGAGCATGTGGTGGAGGATCTGGCATCGCTGCTGTCCACACAATGAATTACAATGTGAATCCTGCTCTAATTATGACTCTTTCAGACGGCTGACAGGGGAAAATTGAACCTGAATATTTCATAATCTGCATCTCCTCTTCAAATGAGAGATCATTTTGGAATCGCATGCTAATTTTTGTCACGGCCCAGAGTTCCCAATAACAGTAATTGGAAAAGTCTCTGAAGGAGCGTTGAAAATGAGAGGAGATGAAATGATCAGCGCTAATGCAAACTGCCAAACACTCCCACTTTACCAGCTGCTGTCATTTCTACTACATTACTGAAGTGATTTCTGTTTATGAATACAGGCATCTTAGTATTTTGTGAAAGCAATAATACATGTTAATATTTTGAAATGGATAAATGGATGTATTAAAAAAGCAGACACAGAAATTTTAGAGCTTTATTTTCCCTTACAAAAATTAAAAATTCATCATGGTAACAATTTTCATCAAATTATTTAGGTATATTATAAATAATATTGTACTGTATGTACATTATATGGTATATAAAACATAAATCTCCAACAAGTCCTCAAAATAATTTACACTGTAAAAAACAATTTGTTGAGTCAACCTAAAATAATCTGTAACCTGGCTGCCTTAAAATTTTAAGTTCAGTCAACTCAAAAAAAGTTTATTCAGCTTGAAATGTTAAGTGACAACTTAGATATTTGAGTTGAATCAACTTAAAATTTTAAGGCAACTGGGTTATTTACCCATCTGTTAAGTTTAGCAAACACAAATACCTAAGTTGTTACTTAGTACAATTTAACATTTCAAGTTGACTAAACTTATTTTAGTTGACTGAACTTAAAATTTTAAGGCAGCAGGGTAACAAATTATTTTAAGCCGACTCAACAAATTGTGTTTTTTATTTTTTACAGTGTAGTTTTTCATTTAGTTATATGGTATTTATATATAATATATATATTTTTTTTTATTTAATTTTTAGATTTAATTTTTATTTTTAATTGCATTTATTTTGATTGCCAAATATTCATATTTGCTCTCAACCTGATCAACTGAAATATTGATTTAATAAATACTTAGTTATACTTTAATAATCTGCTTTAAATTCTCGGATGAATGTGTCATATATTGTTGGTATGTCCACGATGCAGCTCCAAACCGGTATGATTATCAATGTAATGTGCTCTGCTTTTTCCATGTAAAATGTCAGTGTTGTTTTGTCAGACTAATAAAGTTATTTCCTGTCTGTCAGCTGTGAGGATTGTTCTCCCCTGTGTGTTGTTGTGTTTGTGATGAGAGCAAGAGGTTGCGGTAAAGGTCACTGTTAAAGCTCGCGGGACACCACGAATAAACCAACTGGAGCAAGAACAAGGTGCGTGTCTAAATTTTACATGTTGTGGAATGTCAAAGCCATGAATTAATAAAGATCAGATAAAAACCTTTGTGTGTCCAGCATCTGGAGTGTGTGTGAGTGAGTCAGTCAGTCTTTTAACCCCAGTCAGAGACATCAGAGCCCCTCGAGGTAAACGAGAAGCGAAGGAGAGCCGGAGAAATAAAGTAAAGCTGCAGAAAAACAGCAGCGAGGTCAGAGGGACATGAAAGATCTTCTGCTTGCAAGCAAGAATGTGTAGGTCTTCAGACGCAGTGCACGACTGACTGAAAAAGGCCTTCAGTTACCAGAGATCTTGTAAAATCTAGTTTAAAAAGTGTAAGTTTCTGAAAAAGTGTAGTTTTGAAGTACTAACTGTTTAACACATTTTAACCTTGAATACATGTGACTGTAAACATCATTCATTAATCATTATTGTAATTATATTATTATATCATTATTTTTTCACCACTACACTACTGTTCAAAAGTCTGGGTTTGACATGAAATAAGGTTATAATGCTCACAAAAAATAAATAAATAAACAGTATTAAAACAAAACAAAATTGTGAAACAGTATTAAAATTTAAAATAAATGCTTTCTTTTTAACATATTTTAAAGTGCAATTTATTTGTGCTATGACAAAACTGAATTTTCAGCTCTCATAAATTAATAATGACTTATCAAATGGTAGTTCAAAATTTTACAACATTAAATTTCAATATACACTACCAGTCAAACTTTTCGAACAGTAAGATTTTAAATGTTTTTTAAAGAAGTCTCTTTTGCTCACCAAGCCTGCATTTATTTGATCTGGAGTACAGCAAAATCAGTACAATTTTGAAATATTTTTACTATTTAAAATAACTCTTTTCTATATGAATATATTTCAAATTGTAATTTATTCCTGTTATTTCAAAGCTGAATTTTCAGCAACATTACTCCAGTCTTCAGTGATCCTTTAGAATCATTCTAATATTCTGATTTGCTGTTAAAAAAAAAAAAAACATTTAATGTTATGATGATTATGTTGAAAACAGCGGAGTATTATTTTTTAAAAAACTTTTGTAACATTATAAATGTCTTTATCATCACTTTTGATCAATTTAAAGCATCCGTGCTAAATAAAAGTATTATTTAATTTCTTTCTCGCAAAAAAAAACAACTCTAAGCTTTAATTAGCTTTTAAGCTTTTTAATGATATACCGTATAATGTTACAAAAGATATTTCTTTCAGATAAATTCTGATCTGTGGATCTTTCTATTCATCAAATAATCCTGAAAAAAAAAATACATATCTGTTTTAAATATTGATAATAAGAACACTTAAAATGGCAAGAATAGAAACAGATTGAGCAGCAAATCAGCATATTAGAATGATTTCTGAAGGATCATGTAACACTGAAGACTAGAGTAATGATGCTGAAAATTCAGCTTTGATCACAGGAATAAATTACATTTTAAAATATATTCAAATAGAAAACAGTTATTTTAAATAGTAAAAATATTTTTTGCATAAAATATATTTTTGCTGTACTTTGGATCAAATAAATGCATGCTTGGTGAGCAGAAGAGACTTGTTTAAAAAACATTAAAAATCTTACTGTTCAAAAACTTGTGACTTTTAGTGTATATAAACATTAAAATGCGTTTTAAAATATTAAAACCTGCACAAACATCTATCTATTGTAATTTTTGTTTGTAAAAGTCTTCTTAGGGGTTAACTCTAGAGCAATTTTGGCATGTTAAATTCTTTAATATTTTTAATACTTCTTAAATGGATCTATTTTAATATCAAAATAACCAAATAAGGATTTTTTTTTTTTTTTTTTTTTTTTTACATTAAATGTACCATCATTTCTCCATTTTGGGACTGTGCTACACTGCATTCAGATTTTCGAAACTTTCCCCTCTATGATAAATAATTTGAAGTCTTAATATCAGAGAAAATGTACTTTGCATTTTCCCCCTAAAAGTGTGATAAACATTAGTTTGAATACTTCACACACTAACAACATCACTATGTAGTCTACAGCCCATGCACTGATGTTCTACTCCACTAGAAGCCTACGGTGAAAAATGCGTCTCGATAAGAAGTGGGTGAACGTTGAAGCAGAGCACAGACTCATTCAGCATTCTCCCATCGACCTCTCCTCTCCTTCACCATGCAAATCAGACAGGAACAAATGTCCTGACTCAGTAGGGACCCTCGACCCGAAGTGTTTAACTCGGCAGCCTCCCATCTCACTCATTCCCGTCTCTTTGATGTTCTTTAAATGAGCTTTCCAACTCCACTTCAATTTTACAAGGCCATTATGGGGAGATATAATGTGAGGGTTAAATATATCGGGGCAGACATTATGTGAAAATAATTAGTGCTGATGAATAATGCACTAATTCAGCTGATGAGGGATGGTTAGCAGAGTAATGGAGTGTGGGGAAGGCGGCGGCTTGACAAATGAAATTAAAATATTTAAACACTGCTTTATGATATTACGGGAGAGATCTCATCATCATCATCATCATCATCATCACCATCGAATCCCTCGCACCTCCGGCACGGAGCGCACGGCTATTACGGCTGACGCTTCTGCTCGACTGACACGCTCACGGTAATGTGGTGTCCATAAGTCACACGGCCCATCCGTCAAACTGAACGCAGATGGCATCAGAGCAAGGACAAAAGCGTCTGAAGACTCCCACATGCTATGCGGAAGATTTTGGATTTGACCGGAGGGCGTTGAAATTGAAGTCTGCAAAAACTGCTAGACCACCACACTCTTAAAAATACCCCAAAAGGGGGTTTTCGCAGAGAAGAACCATTTTTGATTCACCAAAGAATTCTATTAAAATGTTCTTCATACTATTCTTAGTATGAAGAACATTTTAAAAATCAATATAAGAACTTTTCACTATAAAGAGCCTCAGTGGAAATATTAGAGGCAGGCTTAGTGTTAGTGTTGGGGGGTAACGCATTACAAGTAACTAAGTTACGTAATCAGATTACTTTTTCAAGTTACTTTTGAATTTCCAACAAAGTAACACAAGTTTATTTAAGTTAAGTTTATTTATTGACTGACACCTCTTTAGTCCCAATGTTGAGAGAAATTGGGAGTGAGTTGCAGAGGCACTTCCTTCAGACTGAGGCTTATTCATTTCACATTTGGTGTGAAAAGGCCCTGCCAAAAATATAACTTTTGAGTTTTTTGTTATTGAAAATAAGTAAGCAAGCAAAAGTAACAATGCATTACTTTCCACAGAAGTAACTAAATAAGGCAATTAGTTACTTTTTTATGGAGTAACGCAATATTATAATGCATTACTTTTAAAAGTAACTTTCCCAACACTGGTTACAGGTTCTTCGTGGAACCATCGATGCCAAAAAAAGAACATTTATTTTAAAACTGTAGCATAGACTAGCATGGACCTACACTCTTAAAAATAAAGGCCATGAAAGATCACAGCAATTCCATAGAAGAACCATTTTTAGTTCTTTAAGAGCCATTTAGTCAGTTTCTAAAAGAACCATTTTTTCATTTTAATAATCTAAACTAAAGTACCGTTTTTCACTATAAAGAACTTTTTATGCAATGCCAAGTTTCTATGAATATTCCATGAGGTTCTTCACTGAGCCATCAATACCAATAAAGAACCTTTATTTTTAAAAGTTTTTTTCTTTTTTTCTGGATGATACAGCACAATTCCTAAACATTCAGAAGCAATGTGTGTTATTCCACCATAAGCATCAAACAAAATATGGACTTTCCTTCAAGTCGCCTTCAAGTCCACATGGGAAATTTATACCTCAAGTGTCAAGTGTTTGACATCAAAATGATGAAAAATGTTAATTTCTATCTGATTCCACGAAGAATCTTTAAGATCCGTGGAAACCTTTCATTCCACAAAAGGCTCTTTACAGTGGAAAAAGGTTTTTGAGATCTTTAAAATGTTCTTCACACTAAGAGAAAAGGGGTTCTTTTTTTGTTCTGATCACTGAAAGGTTCTTTGAGAAACCCAGATTGGTTCTTCTACAGCATATTCTATAGCATATCTTTTATAGCAAAAAAAAAAGTTGAGTGAAAGCTGAGTTTACACTATTTACAGACTTGCTTTCCACATGTTTCACAAAATGTTATCTGCCATTTTATTGTAATCAATTATGATATTAACTAGCAATTTCTAAGTGAAAACTGCTTCTCCACTAATATTTTTTTAGTGTATTACCCTAGTGAAAAATAAATATACTAAAATGTATTTGAAATACATTTATTTCATGCTAAGTATACTACAAATACATTTACATATTTATGTACTAAAATACACTGCAGTTGTGCTTCTGGTATACTAAACTCATGTACTTTAAGTCTGCTAAATTGGAACAACTAATTTTATACTTAATGCACATTAATTGAGCAGAAGTAGTGCTAAAGTCCAAATAAAGATAAACTGAAGCATATTTGATTGTGCTAAAGTTAAATATTTTGCATTTAAAGACTGATATTATTTAAATATCACACAAACATCATCAACACTGACATTAAAACACATTTTAGGCTTAATATTAAGAAATGTGCATTGTGCACAAGAAGTAGTCCAAATAAAGTTTAATTATAATTTTTTTTATACCAGTAAGTCTCAAATGATATGTTAGTAAACATGTTAATAGATGTGAACTATACTTAGTTTGAAATAAATGTATGTTGCAGAAACTACACACTTATTTAAATCTTTAATGGTATGTTGGGAAAACATACTACAAAAAAATCACTTTTTTTGTCATTTCTATTATATTCTATATGTGACCCAAAATCAGTCACAAGTAGCACAACAACACATTGTATGGGTCAAAATGATTGATTTTTAAGTAAAGGTCATGTTCCGTAAATTTGTAAATTTCCCATATATATATATATATATATATATATATATATATCAAAACGTAATTTTTGATTAGTAATATGCATTGCTAAGAACTTCATTCGGACAACTCAGATTGCAGATTTTCAAATAGCTGTATCTCGGCCAAATATTGTCCTATCCTAACAAACCATACATCAATGTATAAATCTCAATTTCAAAAAAAATGACTTTTATGACTGGTTTCGTGGTCCAGGGTCACATATATTTCTATTATATATATTTCCATCTTTATTTTATTATGTAGGTAAAGTGAAAATATATGGGAGTGAACGACTGCAAAATGTTGCAAGCCTCACTCAAACCTGCACGTATAAACGCAAATATGTTTTATCTGCCCACAGTTGGCCACAGTTCAAACTCAAGGTGTGAAAGTAATATCTAAATGGCAAAAAGTTTCAATAAATGAATTATTAGTGGTATTTTCCAAGTGAACTATCACTATTATGGTAACACTTTACAATAAGGTTCATTAGTCAACATTAGTTGAACTAAAAATAAACTATACTTCTACAGCATTTGTTAATCTTAATCTAGTTAATGTTATTTTCAGCATTTACTAATGCATTATTAAAATCACAAGCTGTTAACATTAGTTAATGCTCTGTGAACTAACATGAACAATGAATGACTGTATTTTTATAAACTAACATTAACAAAGATTTAGTGTAATAAATGTATTGTTCATTGTTTGTTCATGTTAGTTAACTAATGTTAACAAATGACTCCTTATTGCAAAGTGTTACCACTATTACTTATAATTTTTAAACTTAAACTACCAGCCTTAACTATTAAGTACTGGTGCACAACTTATCCTGCAATGTTAGACCTAAAGACATGAATGATCTCAAAAAATGTGGTTTTGTGGTAATCAAATGTGAAATTTAACCTGGATGTCAGTTCATCCAGTGAAATAAAAACCCTACATACTTTGTAGACGTTGTAAGAAAGTAGGCAAGACAAGAAGACATGGCATAGGTTAAAGCAGGTTATACGCCTATAAGTTATGATATAGAAACAGGCCTATAGCACTATACTTGATATGTATTTCCCCTCAGGGATAACTTAAGTACACCTGTCTACAGTGGCTCGCGATAGAAGTGAACACATGACGTTAGATCCTTGCCTCTACTCATCCGTCTCTGTACTGGGTATCAGAGAGCCGCTAATACAGCGGCAGCCGCTCGCTTTCCTGCACGGGACCGGAGTTATTTATGACGGGGTGGCGAGGAGCGACGCGACCCACCTCATTCCCCTCGTTACGATCACATTTTACACCCATCATCTGACAATGAAGTGGCTGCGCAATAAATCCCTGCTTCACTGCCATTTCCCAGTAAATTGCCTCTACAGAATCAATATGGCGGTCGAGGCTGCCGCGTCCAGATAAATGACAGCGTATCGATAGATGGGAGGAGAGTCAAACAGACACATCTACAGGAGGAGAGTTGAGGGTACAGACAGTTGAGGGTAGTCGCAAAACACTACTGAAGAAAGTAAAAGACTTTCTGAGGGACTTTCTCAGTTTTACAACAGTTTTCAACATAGTAAGATTAAACGTTTCTTGAGCAGCATATTAGAATGATTTCTGAAGGATCATGTGACACTGAAGACTGGAGTAATGATACTGAAAATTCAGCTTTGCGTCACAGGAATAAATTATATTTTATTATATTCTATTTATTATATTTTATTATTATTATTTTATTTTAATTATGAAAACTAAAATTCTTCTGAAAAATTTGTGCATTTCGTGTATGTTTTGATTTATGGTCTCAAAAATCTAGAGTGGTTTTATCAATAAGGAAAATGTTTTCAAATATTTCAAGACTTTTTTTGGACAAACATTACAATTTAATTAATGTAATATCAGTATTTCTTGGGGTTCAACTGTTTCCTGTTTATGGTTTTTAACACAAACATTTTTATACGTTAAGATTTTAAAACAAAACTGCATCACTAATCACTAATCTTTTTAAGAAATAATAACAAAAATAGAATTAAATTTTTTTGAGGAATATCACAACTTAAATAATGTAATATCAGTATTTCTTTAGCTGAAGTATACTTGTCTACAATGGATAATTTGAATGTTGAAAATTATGTAACAATTTCTTTCTGAAAAATAAAATCTTTATGCATTTTGTGCATTTATGCGTTTTGATTTAATGTCTCAAAAAAGTGGTTTTATTATTCCAATTTAAATAATGTAATATCAGTATTTCTTGAGCTGAAGTATATCTGTCTACAGTGGATAATTTAAATGTTGGAAATTATGAAAATAAATTTCAAAAGAATTTGTGCATTTCGTGTATGTTTTGATTTAATGTCTCAAAAATCTAGAGTGGTTTATCGATAAGGAAAATGTTTTCAATTATTTCAAGATTTTTCTTTGACAAATATTACAATTTAATTAATGTAATATCAGTATTTCTTAGGGTTCAACTGTTTCCTGTTTATAGTTTTTAACAAATATTTTTATACATTAAGATTTTAAAACAAAACTGCATCACTAATTACTCTTTTTAAGAAAAAATAATCTAGAGATTATTTTCTAAAATCTTTGTAACTAGTTAAACACATGTATTACTTTGACATTAGGTTTTAAACATTTTTTTATGAGAAATATTACAATTTAAATATTACAAAATGTTTAAAAGGTTTTAAACATTTTTTTTTTTTGAGAAATATTACAATTTAAATAATGTAATATCAGTATTTCTTGAGCTGAAGTATATCTGTCTATAATGGATAATTTGAATGTTGCAAATTATGTAACAATTTTTTCTGAAAAAAAAAAAATCTTTGTGCTTTTTGTGTATGTTTTAATTTAATGTCTCAAAAATGAAGAGTGGTTTTATCAATAAGAAAAACGTTTTCCATCATATTTTCCCATTTTTTTTTAAATTTTATTTATTTATTTATTTATAATTTGAATGTTGGAAATTCTGAAAAATACATTTTTTTCTGAAA
Organism: Labeo catla; assembly: GCA_012976165.1. NCBI lineage: Eukaryota > Metazoa > Chordata > Actinopteri > Cypriniformes > Cyprinidae > Labeo > Labeo catla. The sequence continues at coordinate 558,342 of VONZ01000397.1, read as the reverse complement.
AAAAAAAATGTAGAGTGGTTTTATCAATAAGGAAAATGTTTTCCGTCATATTTGTCCAATTTTTTTTTTTTTTTTTTTTTTTTTGAGAAATATTACAATTTAAATAATGTAATATCAGTATTTCTTGAGCTGAAGTATACCTGTCTACAGTGGATAATTTAAATGTTGGAAATTATGAAAAAAAAATTCAAAAGAATTTGTGCATTTCGTGTATGTTTTGATTTAATGTCTCAAAAATCTAGAGTGGTTTATCGATAAGGAAAATGTTTTCAATTATTTCAAGATTTTTTTTTTTTGACAAATATTACAATTTAATTAATGTAATATCAGTATTTCTTAGGGTTCAACTGTTTCCTGTTTATAGTTTTTAACAAACATTTTTATACATTAAGATTTTAAAACAAAACTGCATCACTAATTACTCTTTTTAAGAAATAATAATCTAGAGATTATTTTCTAAAATCTTTGTAACTAGTTAAACACATGTATTACTTTGACATTAGGTTTTAAACATTTTTTTATGAGAAATATTACAATTTAAATAATGTAATATCAGTATTTCTTGGGCTGAAGTATATCTGTCTACAATGGATCATTTGAATGTTGCAAATTATGTAACAATTTTTTTTTGAAAAATAAAATCTTTGTGCTTTTTGTGTATGCTTTAATTTAATGTCTCAAAAATGGAGAGTGGTTTTATCAATAAGAAAAACGTTTTCCATCATATTTTCCCTTTTTTTTTTAATTTTATTTATTTATTTATTTATTTATAATTTGAATGTTGGAAATTCTGAAAAATACATTTTTTTCTGAAAAAAAATGTAGAGTGGTTTTATCAATAAGGAAAATGTTTTCTATCATATTTGTCCAATTTTTTTTTTTTGAGAAATATTACAATTTAAATAATGTAATATCAGTATTTCTTGAGCTGAAGTATACCTGTCTACAGTGGATAATTTGAATGTTTGAAATTATGAAAAAAATAAATAAAATTTATCGGTAAGTATTTGTCATGTTTTGTTCTGTTATCCCATCCTGTTTGATCAACTGCTACCAATCAAATACTAGCAATATTCCAAAAGTTGAAATGCATATTATTAAATAATTTCAAACAAATAACACTTTATGTCCATCCAGCTTTTTGTCTTGCCATTGTGTGGTTAAATTAATATTAATGTTTGTGTATGAGCACGAACAAAGCATATTTTTACAAATACTTTCTTAAATAACAACAAATTTTCATTTTTGCCAAAGTGCTACAGAACAGGAATGGGCCCATAAAAGTTCACCAGGTCTCCTTTACTTCATGAACTACTTGAACTGTAGCAACTAACTAATCACTCTAACTGTATCAAACCAATTTCCATGGGGTTAGAATGAATGCGTAGTAATCAAGTGCCAATGCCTGCTACCAATATGGCTTCCGGCAGCTCCAGATATATGAGCGTTGTGGTCTGATAATCTTAATATCTGGGAGATGTGGTCGGCCGTATATTAGAATGAACAATTGCGGTATATGCGAAGTCAGAAAGAATCATTACTGGCCTTGAGCTGACTTTACACTGGAGCTGATATTTCTGAGGGAGAGAGACAGAGAAAAAGACGAGGACGGAGGCAGAGAGACAGGGGGAAGCATTGTCTCAGCTGGCACTTTTTATTAAGCTCATATTTTGCGACTGTCATTGGCGCTGCATTTGACTTGTAAAACAGACCTAATTACAGGCCCCAAATATGCGATTCGCACATCAAACGCTAAGCTACAGTAACGGCCTCCTCTGTCCTGGCTCTCCTCTCGCTCCCGCGCCTCCTGCTGCACTAAAGCCTCCGATTATGAGAGAAACATTAAATGGGAATTACTGCAAAACAATTTACCCTTAATGTAGCAGTCATATCTGCACAGGGACAGGAAAAACGACTCAAATATAGTCGGATTAATAATACATGCTTTAATTAAACAGCTTGAAGGTGCATATAACAGAGACAGGAGACGCCAAGATTGAATCTCCGCGTGGCACATCTGAACAGAGACTCGCCGTGAGTAAATACGCACCCGTGAGCAGTCAAAGAAATCATCATAATGTACAAGATGTTCGCTGGAGTGATAAAGGTCATTCAATACATGATCTGATAAAGCGCCTGAGATGATTACATATCCAGGATAAGAAATTACAAACATACTGAACTGCTCTTAAATTTTTGTACAATTTGTTGAACATCAGAGTAAAGCAGAAAAATCTTAAATCTGATATTTTATAACATTAAGTTTGTTTGGTAGAATTCATGTTAAATTAATGCTGAAGATGCATTTAATGAGAAGGGCCAGATTGGAATTCTGGTAATTTTTTGTATATGGTATTCGCTGATGAAAAAATGATTTTGTGTTGGAGTAAATACTATATAAAAACAAATGTAATTTGTACATTAAATAATTTACACTGTAAAAAACAATTTGTTGAGTCCACTTAAAATAATTTGTAACCTGGCTGCCTTAAAATTTGAAGTTCAGTCGATTCAAAAAAAAAGTTTATTCAGCTTGAAATGTTAAATTATACTAAGTAACAACTTAGATATTTGAGTTGAATCAACTTAAATTTTTAAGGCAGCTGGGTTACTTACCCATCTGTTAAGTTTGGCAAACACAAATATCTAAGTTGTTACTTAGTACAACTTAACATTTCCAGTTGACTAAACTTATTTTAGTTGACTGAAGCAGACTCAACAAATTGTGTTTTTTATTTTTTACAGTGTAGTTCAGGCAAGAGTAAATTCTATATTAGTACTCATTAAAGAGGACTTGTAGAAATTAAAGTTTGAACTTATAAGTATATTTTACTTGGAACTGTTTGTTATGTTTACAAGGATTCTTTAAGTAAGTATCAAAGTTATGATGCTGTTTTTCCCATCATGCATTGAGGAATGAATAATTAAAAAGGTTAAAATGTTCCGTTTTTGAGTTGTATTTACAGTGTTTACTGTTTTGTGACATCTGGAGTTAATTTTCTACTCAAAATGACCCATTCATACCCAAACACAAGCCACTGACTGTTACCATCATTGTGTATGGTGTACCAAGTACCAAGTACCGAGGTCTCTGTGTTGAGGGTAATAATTATATTGAATGGACATATTATCTTAAAAGGAAAACAAGCTGTCTACTTGCTTGCTTACATGTTTATAAGTGAACCACGTTTCAATAGCATTTTTTTTCCAGTGCTTCATCGTTTGAAATTCATTACTCATCAAACTCTAACTGGCCATGTGAAATTTACTTATAGTTAAGTAGATTTTACTTAATTCAATGTGACATAAATGCAAGTGTGCAAAATCTTGCAAAATAAAAATTAAGTAAATCTTACTTTTAGTTTTTTTCAGTGTTGGTATTTATAATGCATGAATAAATTATGCAATTTATGCAATACACTGACAGATTGTTATTGTCTTTACAATGCATTATAAATGCACTTTTTACACCCCTGCTAACCACAGTGTCTGTTGTTGGTCACAATGTCATGTTTAATACAGTAATTGTTTAAGAAATTAATATGTGATCTCCCATCAAGAAGTTCAGGAAGCTTTATCATTTTTTTTTAATCAAAGTGAAGTAAGAAGAAAAGTAACAGTTTATTGCAATTTATGCAATTGTATTAATTAACTGCCAGATTTTTATTGTTTTTTTTTTTTTACAATGCATTAACACTTTACACCCCTGCTAACCACAATGTCATACTTAATACAGTAATTGTTTAAGAAATTAATAGGAGATCTCCATCAAAAAGTTCAGGAAGCTTTCAGAATGTTTGTCCAAAAAAATAAAAAATAAAAAATTTTCATACATACATGCATACATTTTTTTCATACATTTTTTTCATACATTTTTATCAGTTCATGCATGTGAATTTTGCTGGGAATCGAACCCATGATCTTGACGTTGCTAGCAACATGCACTGTACATTGAACATTGTACATGTACATGCACATTGGAAACAAATGTTTAAAAACAGTTGTTAAATACATTTTTTAAAAATGTTCTCATATTTCCTTTTTTTGTAACGTGTGAGAATTATAAATGTTAAAGGTTTACTGTTTTTATCAGACTTTTTTTAAATCAGATTTTTGGTGAATTGTATTATATCCAACAGATCCTTTTCACAGACAGTGATGATGTGATTCCATAATCATCATCTCAAATCTAGCAAAATTTCCTTTTGAAAATGAATACCCATTTATAACATTATACTCACTATATATGATATTACATACTGGCATTAAATGACAAAAAACTAGTTAATGCTGCACTGAGGATGTTTCTTACACAACGGCTGAGGGAGTAATTGCAAATCTTTTCTCTCTTCTATTCTCTTACTTCACAGTAATCTTATATCAATCTAAACCCTTATTTGTAAAGTCATAAAAATGATATTGCACATTTTTTTCTTTTGCTATAGGATCAAATGCAAAAATATCTGTTGTAGATGTATCTGTTTATCGGTGTAGAACTTTACCCAACTAGGACAAATTATGCTTCTAAAAACCCTGGGAATGTGAAAAGGGTCCATCAGTTTGACCCAAAACATAACAATTGTGTGGGATTTTGGGGGTTAGTGAGTGGTTGTGCTTGGCCCAAGTTAAGAGAGCTTTAAAAAGGGTCTAGCTGACTCAGAATTGTCTTTTAATGGTTTTGTCTGACAGACAAAATATTAGTCTGATGAAAAAACTAAGGACTAGAGCCAGTTGCATAAACTTAGTGTCTTAAAAACTAGCACAAAGGATCATCTGTCTTATTTTTTTTTATTATTCAATTTAGACTAATCTACATTTTTACGTAAATGAATTTTTAAAAAAGCATGACCGGTCTTAAAGAAAAAATTAGCTGACTAACTTTTAAGACTAGGCTTAATCTTTTATGCAACTTAGGCTAAGTCAGGATTAGGCCATAGTTTAATTAGGACATTTAAGTAATTTTTTATAAACGTGCCTTAAAACAACAACAACAACAACAAAAAAACATTACTGGTGTGCATCTTGAGACCAAAGGCACTGATATATTTTAAGATCAGTCAGCGCAAGTTTCTTTCATTTAAAACAGCTCAGACTTGCGTTTTAGTCTGGGACTAGGCTTAAGCCTCGTCTGTGAAACTGGGCGTTTGTCTGTCAAAAAGTAACAGCACACTTCTCTACAACAAGCCACATGATTTGAGGCATCATTCGTGTTCATATTATTAGAGTTACATGGCAAATTTTAACACTGAGGTTTGAGGTTTGTTCAAATCATTAATCCTATATACAAGCAACAGAAACACTGATACCTGCCTTAAAATATTTGTATTATAAGCCCCTAGCTCACAAAAGAAAGATGGAAATTGACGTCTGGTGTGTCTATCCGTGCACTCACAGCTCTGTATGGCGTTTATAAATGCTCAGAGACTCATAAGCACAGGCAGACTCTTAAAGCATTAGAGCATGTCTTCTGAAATCCTTCGTCTCTAATTACTGTGTAACGTGTGAGACTCCACACACCGGCCCTGTGCGTGCATGCCGTTATTGCTCGGGATAATAAATTGTGTGCTACATTGATAAACTAATGCAATTACAGGCAGGGTCACAAAGTCAGCTAATTTACAGATAGCACTGTTTGGGGTGGAGGGGATGTTGAATAGCCCCTGGGGTCCTGATGCAGTCTCTTTATTTCCACTCGGAGTTTAAAGCAGCGAAGTGCAGCAGGATTGATCCTCTGAACTGCGTCGTACTGACCGTGTGTTATAACAGCAGACAGCCAGAGATCTTTAACACAGGGCAATTATTTCTGCTGACAGCATCCAGACAAAAACAAGCTTAGTAATCAAAGCAAGTGATTGAAAGTAACCAGGAGAATGATTTAATTGTTTTATGTAAAGTTTTTCAGAAAGGACTGGTTCGTTCATCTTCAATTTTTCTCTCACAGTCTTAAAAATACAATTTTCATAAGTTTATTTAAATAGTGGTAGCATAGAACCATTTTGGGTTCCAAAAAGAACCTTTCAGTGAACAGTTTCTGAAATCTTAATATGAAGATTATTTTAAAGAACCACTTAAAGAAACCTTTTGTGCACCGTAAAGATTCTATGGATGTTAAAGGTTCTTCATAGAACCACTGGTGCCAATAAAATATATTTATTTATATGTTAGCATAAGGTATCTAAATGACTTGAGATCATTCTAATCTGCCATCTTGGCTACAGGATGTGTTGGTAAAGTAATGTGACCTTTGACCCATAATTAAATTGACATCTTTAACCTTCGTTACACCCTGTCACATCACATCTGTGCAAATCAGAATGTCAATACGTCACTGGGTTTACATTAACTGCACAACACATTTGCTTAAAAGTGAAGTACACATGAATAGAGACTAGGGTCCTATGCTGATTCACAAATATATTACTCAATGTAATGATAGTACTACTACTACTAATAAAATAATTATTAAAACATTATTTTTAAAGGAATATTTACCAGAAAAAATATTTACCAGAATTTATTTAGCAGAAAAAATGTAAATACACAACAGTATTCTGGAAAATAAATAAATAAAATTAATAATAATAATAAAAATAATAATTAAAGTAAAATCCAAAAACTTAAATGGAAAACAAAAATTGGTAAAAAAAAAAAAGAATTTGAGGAAAACAAAACATTTCAATGGGCTTTAAAATGTAGGTTTTTGTAATAAATTGCTGATTGCTGTTAAATATTGTAAGTTTCATGATTGTAATTAATTAGACATGCTTTTTGATTAATAAAATGTAACTATTAAAACAGTCTAGAAAAATTTAAACTTAAAAAAAACTGAATTCAGAGAAATTAAAATGGAATAAATTAAATTAAAAAAAAAAAAACCCAAACAAAAAAAACGTGCTGGGGGCGGGGGTTTAAAACAAAACAAAACAAAAGAATTTTAATATAAAGAACACATATATTGCAATATATATTGCTATTATGCAATGAGCAAGAAAGTATGTAACAGACAAAACATTGACTGAAGTTATGACACGGTGAATATATTTGCAGCACACTGCCATCCAGTGATCAGTCACAGAACTAAAAAAAAAAAACAACAACAATTAAAACGGTCTCAATCTACCGATATCATAATAGTCATAATATTGCCTATACCAGTTCAAACTCTCCTAAATATTTTTAATAAGTAATAAGCAAAATTACATCATGTACCAGCCAATACAAAAATAAACCAAAAGAGGGCTTTGCGTGTATGTACGTGTGAACATTCACACCTACAGACACTTTTGGCAGCTCCCCCCTGTGTTTCAGACTGACTTCACTGGAGTATTTTTAACAGGAGTGATGGCTGGATCTGCCCGCACTCTCACGTCCTGTGGCATCGAGATTCGCGCACCCCTGACACCAGTATCTGGGATGATCCATTGCCCCTGGCAACACAGGGCCTATTCCCAGAAGCCCCTCTGATTTATGGAGCTAATTTTGCCGTGTTGCTGGGGAATCTGGGATTTGTGGTTCAGCTGAGGGCAGTTGTCTGCATGACAAGGCCACTGTAAAGTTCAAACAGCCAAAGCTTCTGTCAGCACCTTTACCGACGCCATAGAGTGAGACAGATGGAGCAACTCTTGACAACTCACCCAGAGAGACAAAAAAAAAAACAGCTACAGTAATCGGCCATTACAAGAGCTGTACTGAAATCCCTCATATTTCTGTTCCTTTCTTCTGTAAAATTGCAATTAATTAATCTAAGTACTTCAGCTGTGGGGCCTCAGCAAACTATCAGAGGCACCTCAAATTTTATCTAAAAAAATTGTTTAAATTCATTTTTCAGTAACAACAGAAGTATCAGAGGAACATATCATCTTAGGTAAAAGGGCATCTGAATATCGTCTTGGACATAAGCGGGCCTTGAAGTTAAAAATTGACATCCAGAAACCAGTTCATGTCAAGTTTCTGAAGTTTAGAGATCTGCAAATCTGTATGGTAAAAAATACCAATATAGGATCAAAAGGTCACAGATAGATTTAGCAAAAAGTGCTGCAGAAATGTTTCAGATTTTGAATGCAATCATTGATTTTGAAAGCAAATTATTTGTGATTTATTACACCGCCCTGCATCATATTTGCTGAATGAAATTCAATACTTGTTTCTTATCGATTTTGGCTTGCCGATCCCAAAAATAGTGCATGTTTTGCTCTAACACGTCAGATTTTCTCACAAAATATGATGCATTTTGTAGCATTTTTGCTTTCGGCAATAAACCGTGTGGTGAAGAGTCTTGTATTACCCCATAATCATCAGAAAACTGGCACAAGATTCATATCTTTCTCTGAGCCAGATTACAACTATTTTTTTTTTTAATTCTCTGCTAATACATACACATTTTGAAAAATGTAAATTCTTTATTCATTTTTTAAATTTTAATTGATAGTTTTGATCTCAAAATCTAATAATATTTGGCATTTTTGCAAATCAGTTCAATTTTTTCCAAGATGCAGGGCTGTGTCATTTATTATAAACAGAAACCATACAGTGTCACAGTCAAAATTTTGCATGACAAATGTCCACAATGTGACCACAACATGCAAAATGATCACGAAAGTTTAAAGGAACATGTCACCCAAAGATGAACATTCTCTCATCAATTACTCACCATTATGCTGCTCCAAATTCATATGGATTTCTTTCACAATCTCTTTATGAACTTGTTAAAGTGTCAAAGTTTTGATGGAATGTAAATCTCTCAGGTTTAATTAAAAATATCTCCATTTGTTTTTGGAAGATTAATTAAAGTCTGATAGGTTTGGAACAACATGAGGTTGAGTAACTAATGATGGTGGGTGAACGAACTCTTGGTTATAATTTAGGTCAGCTAAGGTCATCTTATCATGATTATAGAGACCAAAATGATCACGGTTATCAGCATTATCACGGTATCGTTAAAATGTGATGGAAATGTTCCAAAAGTACTGACACATAAATCACTTAACCACATTTTATATTGAAAAATCAACAAACAACAAATAAATTGACTTTGTTTGCATAAACACTAAAACAATAACATTAGCAATTATGTCCAGATTTTAAATGCAAACATGACTGACAACAGTTGACCTAATAACATGTTCAAAATGTTCCAATACAGCTTTGAAAAGGTGTCATAAAATGGTAAACCTCACATTTCAGCATTTACATAAAGAAAAGGATTAAGTCAAAATTAAATTATATGCATTTCATCTGCTCCATAAATAATTATCCGATTTTATACCTTATCCGATTTGTTTAAATGTGCAGAATTCACATAAGCTTGTTTTCATCAACTGGTCAAAATGTACAGTAGGCATGCACATTCGGACCGTTATTGCCAGACCAAAACTGCACATAGGCCGAATGTAAATGTAAGTCTCTGTAAATCCACCCTCTGACACTAGGTGGCGCTTAGGGAACAGCAAAGTTACAGCAGTTTCCCGTAAACTCCATGGACAAAACAGCACTGCAATTAAGAACAGTATTTTATTAGGTATTACATGAAGCAAAGATGAAAACAACTCCATAAAATCTTTTCTGAAGACAATCAGAACCTTCAGAAGTATATTCATTTAATTAGTCATACATTCATCAGCACCCTTTTAAAACCTCCCAGCTTTCACACAAAACACAACTACTCTGCATGCTGTGTGCACATGACTATTATTTAAATTTTGCTTTATGTGGATAGTATTTAATTATCATCAGTTGTTCAAATAAGGTTTTATTGAAAATTAAAATACAAAATACTGTACGGTAATATAATACGGTACTACTAACCGTGGGAAATTCTTATGATTTATCATCAAAACGGCTATCATTCCATCCCTAAGGTCATCTAAAGTCTAAAGGGGTCATAGATTACGGTTTCACTTTTTTAACTTTAGTTAGTGTGTAATGTGACTGTTTGAGCATAAACAACATCCACAAAGTTACAACGCTCAAAGTTCAATGCAAAGGGAGAAATTGTCTTTTACAGAATTTGCTTTTTAAGGCCCACAACAAACAGCTGATAGGGACTACAATGAGCTACTTCCTGGGTTAGTGACATCACAAACCCTGAAAATTACATAAACCCCACCCCTAGGAACATGGAACATGCAATTACCCATTATGGTAAGAGGTAGGGAATTTCTAATTGAGATTATAATTACAGATCCCACAATTATGTAATCGTTCAAGTGCAATTACAAAAAAAAAAAAAATCATAAATAAATCCACTTACATTATTCTGCTTGCTTAAGATGTGTGAGAGTGTGTGTTTTTTTTCCTACAGGTTATCTTAAGGTTTTTTTTGTTTGTTTTTACATTGTTTTAATTTGTTTTACTTTTTTATATTTAAAGAAGAAACTATATATAAAAATGTGTCATGCAGTTGCTTCAAACAATGAAAAAAACAGCTTTGCTTCAAAGCTATTCAAAACATCATTCAATGCAAATTGTGATAATTGCAATTAATAATCACAATTACAATTTCAAGGTAATAATCGTCAATTATGATTTTTGTCATAATCGTGCAGCCCTAGTAAGAGGCGTGACATTTCCAGACAATGTACATTAGGTGGTTAACAAATTACAACGCTGGGCCAGCTAACAAATGTGAGCCCATTGCAAATTTCTGAGGGAGGAACCACAAAGTCAACAGACTGTTTGTAGGAAAACAGAAAAGCAGTGTAGAATAAAGGTAAAATATGTGAAAAAATAATGTGATTTTTTTAAAAACTGAAGCATGGACACGTTACTGTGCACCCTATAAACACAATCAAGCCTTTGAAATGGGCGGTAGACTACCCCTTTAAAATGGATAAAACTTTAAAATCCGTCAAGTAAATGATGTCACATTTGCATACGGCAGCTAGAACCACCATTCATCTTACTTTACTACATAGGGAAAATGTAAAATAAATACATTTAAAAAAAAAAAAAAAAAATCTTGTAAGCAGTGGGAATTGCTCAGCCTGTATTGACCACCGCACAGCGGTATGAAACCCAGTTCAAAGCAGCTCAGTCTTCCTCTTTCTCAGATATCCAAATAAGAAAATGTGGCCCCACCAAAGATTCCTCCTCAGGCCTGTATTATGATGTAGAGCTAGAGATTTAGTCTCAAACTGAGCTCTGCACGTCTGGCCGAGGGGATTTTGTTTTTTTAAAGGATGCTGGGGATAAACACTAAATTAATCATGTTTTGGCTGAACTTGCCGGGGACTGAAATTTGCTTATAGAGGCCCGTGATCACATAAAATATTAAAGACTTTTTCTCAGCACTAGCAGGAGGCTACGAGAAACACTGGGCAGTAGTCACCCATCGCAGATAAGAGATCATTTTAATAATAAAAAATAAAAATTATGATTTCACATACATTAATGAGCTTAAAATGACTACCATAAAAATCTTGATGCTAACTTCACAGCTTATTTCTGATTCTAAATTCTAGTCAGACATCATTCACTTCACCGGTTAAGAAATAAACCCATTTGTCTTACTGACACAAATTACAGATTAAAGAGTCTTTACAAATGACCGAACCAATGTAAACACGTTAGCTGAAGCTCTCCGTTACGCTCTAAACTAGTTATCCCACATTTTCAGTGGTAAACGCATTACACTGTTTATTCCGCCAGAAACGCATTCGCCTCATGGACTCGCAGCTCACGATGAGTCCGAGTTTAACAAATACATCACTTCATTACAGAGTAGTCAGGCTGCAGGGGTCCCTCAGATTAAATAGGTCTATTTAAGAACCGCGATTTACATCCCTCACACACCGCGACAATCTCCATAGTAACGACACACTAACTGACCCAAGAAAGCTTATTAAAATGTTATATTACACCAGGAGAGAGGTCAAAGGTCAGTTTTTAACTAGGGGAGGAATGGGACACACACACACACACACACACTCACACTCACTTTAGGCCTGTATGATGGTGAGAGATCAGGTCCCAGCCACAGACGGAGGGGGTATTGGGAGAGGAGTGCAGCATGAGGCCGTGAAGGAGGGGGCGAGCGTCCACTTAAGGGCCCCCTTGCTGGGCCGGGCAAGGTTTAGTTGGTGGGGGTAAAGCCGAGCTTCATGGCACACTCCAAGAGCAAATCGAATTCTTCACAATTAGCTGAGCTTCCGTGACAGGCACCAAGGTGGGAGAGCCACATCACCGACTGCTACAGCTCTGATTGGGCAATTCGTTCTCCACTACGCAAATGTGATGCTCGGAGGTTGGAAGGGGGGGCCGATGCAAGTCGCCAGGATGGTGCGATGGCGTCAAGGGTCAACAAATATTGTCAAAACAGGTTTTAGTATCCTGTGGGAACAGAGGTGGGCAGTTTCATCATAAGCTGACAATGAAAATGTCCAAACAAGTAGAAATGGCTATAAAGAATGTGAATGAAGACCATACCGATTTGTAACAGGCCACGTTTGGTGATCTGATGTAGCTTAATTTGTAATCATTTTATTGCTGTTGCATCACCACATGTGACCTAAAGGACAGAATTGCACAGCAGTTACAGTTAGTCACCTGAAAAGAAAAACGGATGTAAAATAATATTTAAAACACCTTACCTCATTTTATGCTGCTTGCGGTTCATACTTACTCGCTTGTATTGTCGTGCACAATGAATTTAGGAAATTTGCTCTTTTTGTGAGGATTGGGGGGGTGGGGGGTTGAAATGGTCTTTATTCAGCTGTTCAGATTTTTTTTGTTCTCAATGCTGCTTTTGCAGCAGAGCTCTCAATATTTTTTTTTCTTTTTTTTCTTTTTTTTTTTACAGCTGATATTTTTTCTAGACCATTTCAATTCTTTATTTTTTTACATTTCAAAATTAAACTCAGGAGATGAATCCAGAAGCAAAGAATTCATACAAACCATTAAAATTGTTACATAAAATATGTACACAAAAAAGCTACATCCTCATCAGGCTGATTATACTAAGGAAAGCATACAATGCGTTTTATAACAATGCTATACTGCTGTCTTTGAAAATTTCCCATATTTGTCTCAAACTGTAACATCTTCAGAACTGTTGAAAAGAAATTTGGGTCAACATACTGACCGTAAACTAAAAAAAAAAACAAAAAAACAATGCAGCCGCCAAAAGTTAGTCAATGTTCTGACACGATACAAAATAAAACGATGACGGCAAGAAACCAAAATCATTCTTGTTATCTTACATCTCATTAATTTAAATTCACAGCCTTTTGAAGTAAGTAAAATAAAAAAGCCAATGAAATGTAAATCAGATTTTTAAAAACAACCATTTCAAAAACACAGAACTCAAGACCCGATGCGCTCGAGTGGTACAGTGCAGCAGGAATGGACACACGACTTCATCTTCATCTGCGCCATGAGCGCGACTCGTTATCGTCTTCCTCTTCGTCATCGTCCTGCAGCAGGGAATCGTCCACGAGCGAATCCTCTGGAAACTGTAACCAATCAGAAAACAGATGCCAAATGAATGCACAATTATGCCATGGTACATTCACTCAGCTACATGTGAGCAAGACTGGTTTATTTTTTTTTTTTAACGTTTTGTCACTTATTCACCAAAAATAGTAATATTAATAAAATATTATTACGACGTAGAATAACTTTTTCCATCTATACACATTTTAAAATGTAATTTATTTCTGTGATCAAAGCTAAATTTGCAGCATCATTACTCCAGTCTTTAGTGTCACATGATCCTTCAGAAAATCACTCCAATATGCTGATTTGCTGCTCAAGAAATATTTCATATCTCGAAATCTCTGATACATTCATTCACTTCACAGTGAAGTGAATGGCTCTCTTTATTAACGGGCCTTTAAATCATTGATTCACACGATTCGTTCAAAAGGCAGATTTATTCAGAAATTAAACACCGCTGTGTTGTTCAGTGATGCACAACAATTCTGCTATGGCTTTAAAGGTAGCATGTTCCCTGCAAACTTGAGCAAAAACACATAATATAGTGTTTAAGATATAACACAATATTAACTTCTTATTTACTGAACTATTGTATAAAATCATCGATCGGGCCACTTCTGCGTTGTCACGAAAGTTTATCATTTGCACGTGTTTTTAAGCCTTGTTCATGTAAAAATTCAAGGGTTCACAGAGAGCCGCGTCTCTAACGGACAGCCTACAAAAGTATGTCAAAATACCCGTCTTGAGTAACTTAATAGCTTTAACAATGATTACTCTATATTTAATTTATACACTGGAGACAGATGCACCAATCAACTGGACATATCTCTGTTCTGGGCATGCACACGAACTGCATGCAATCATTTTTCAAAATGTCATGTGTGTGGAAATATTATGAATTCTTTAAGCATCCGTTAACACAGGCCACAGACACTGAAGACGAACGCAACGAGAAAAAAAAAACAAAAAAAAAAAAAATACTCTAGCAGGCAGAACGAGATCCCTTTTCACAATGCGCAACATATTGGAAATATTATCTTAAATATTGAAACAGGGTTTATATGAATGTATCTCTAAGGGGATCTGGCAGTTTAAGAAATATTTACAAGGCATTTCTTTTCATTTGGCTCTGTGTAATGCATTTAAAGTTGTGTTCATAATCATGGCGCTGCTTTGTTTACAGCGGTAACCAGGGAAACGCTGTATCATTATTCCATACGCGCCACCTGCTGGCTGTGACTGAATTTGCGTTCATTCAGTCCGTCTGCTGTTTTTCCCTAAAGCATCGTTTCATTAGTAATAAAATAATAATAATAATAATAATAAAATAATTTTTGAACAAATAATGTTTGAACTTTATATTTGTTACGCTAGTAGGTTTTGCTGTTATATCGAAATTAGAATCGAGAATTGTACAATTTAATTAGTATGTAAAATTTTGATGTCATAGAAGCTTATTTTTTTTAAAATAAAACATAACATGGGTCAGAAACAATGATGATAGCAACTATTTAGTTTTTTTGTGACAGGGCCAGTGAAAATTTTGACAGGGCAAGTTAAAATATTTTAATCGTGTTATTTATTTATAACTAATTCTAATACATACAGATAAAATGACTTGCATGCCTAATAAAAGTACAAACAGCTTGAACAAAGCAGACCAATTTAATTTAAAATGAACAGTGAATGAAGGGCCTACCTCCTCATCCTCAGGTTCAACCTCATCCGGGTCTGTTGTGTTTAGTGAAGCTGCGGGCTTGTGCCAGGCCAAACGCAGCTCCTGATTATTAAACCGAACACCGTGGATGGCCGCCTGAGGAATACAGCTGAAGTTCAGACTTTGTATAAAGGCACGCATGTATGTGCCTACTGATGTTTATGAAAATACGTTAGTACCTGTTCTGCCTCTGCACGGGTTTTATATGTGATAATGGCACTAAGACTAGAATCCTCCATCTGGCAATCTTCAATCTCCCCATATTGCTAGAGGTTGGTGGGAAAACTGGTTATGACTCAAAGACATACCTCATAAACAGTTTGATGCAATTTGCCCTTTAAAATTACTCACTGCGAAGTGTGGCAGCAGGTCGACTCGATCTGCCTCAGTGAAACCGCTGATCTCCAAAGCTCTGGGTCGATGATCCACCACAGCGTGAGTTGGGACTCCTCTCCCACGTCCGCGAATCCCTCGGCCTCGGCTCCTCAGGGCCCCCCGACCCCTGCTGTGGGCCCCCCTCCCACGTCCCGGGGTCAGAAGCCCCCTTTTGGCAGCCTGAATGAAATGAAAAGATCTAATATAAGCTTACGGGGCTTAAGTAGCACTGTAGTGCCACTCAGTGGAAGGACTGAGAATGAGTTTTCTGTTTATAACCCATTCACAATTTGAATATAATAAGTTTAGTTTCTAATGAATTTACATATTTTTATATTGGTCAAATGGAACATTTAAGTAAATATGATTTTAAATATGATTTTAAATGTTCCTTTTGGTCTTTGTTTAAAAAAAAGTCACTCTGTGTAGATTAATATTTTTAACTGTTGATTTTTTTTTTTTTTAGCAATTTTGTATCAGTTTTTTTTTTATATATATTTAAACTATAATTTTAGATCAAGTTGTAGTATTTTTGTTGTGTGCTTTCATCATTTTTAGTATTTTTGTTTATATGCATGTATATACGGAATGACGTCTAAATTTGGAAAAATTTGTAGTTTTCTAGTAATAAGAATAAAAAAGGGACTCAAATCCAGAGCTTTTTGTTTCTTTGTGAAATACCTCCAACTGCAGCTGAGTGTATTTGATCTTGAGCTCAGCAGTGTCCTCTCCTGCCTGCATTTTTTTATAAAGGTCCAACTCCGTGTCTAGGAGCTCCTTTTGAGCCTGAAAATGGAGATGCATCAGTATATACATATGCAGAAAACATTATACATATGTTACATATGCAGAAACATTCTGTGCTTTAGGACTGTGTGTGTACCTGAGCTTTGCTCTTGACTGTTGTCCTGAGGGCATTAGCACTGGACAGTCCTTTTATCTCCTCCTGTAGTTTGGTGATGCTGTTGGTGAGAGTGGTGAGGGTCTGCATGATCTGAGCTTTATCCTCCGCCTTCATAGACTTGTTCTTCTCCAGCTTAGATATCAGAAGCTGAAGACACACATAGGTTCTCAGTCATCTCACAATGCAGTTGTTTATGTACAAAGTTAATAATGCAAAATCACAGCACTGTCTCTGAATCATTTGTAAATTTCCTACTGTAAATATATCAAAAATTAAATTTTATTTAGTAATATGCATTGCTAAGAACTTCATTTGGACAACTTTAAAGGCGATTTTCTCAATATTTAGTTTTTTTTGCACCTTCAGATACCAGATATTCAAATAGCGGTATCTCTGCCAAATATTGTCATATCCTAACAAACCACACATCAATGGAAAGCTTATTTATTCAGCTTTCAGATGTGTAAATCTCAATTTCAAAAACTGACCCTTACAACTGGTTTTAATTACGCAACAACAATTAATTACGCACCTTCTGCGTCTGAATGTGCTTCTCCAAAATCTCCTGTTTCTTTTTCCTAACATCTTGCTGAAGTTTCAGCGCCTCCTGGTGGAGAATGACAGGACCACATTAACAGTTGTTCAGCACTAACACATGCATAAAATGCGCTATTTCAGGTTGCTTTATTCAGCACATTAACACAAACCTGTTTCCTTTTCAGGGCATCTTCTGCGCTGGTTGTCCCAAATGGTGCTCCCTTCTGGCCAACTTTCAGTGCAGCTGGGTTATAAACAGTCTTAGTGAGGCCAGTAGATGTGGAAAAGACCTGTAAAGAAATGAAAGACTTTACATTACAAATAAATGTAGTAGGGTCTTAAAAGAAGCCAGTGGTTAAGATGGCATTATTAGATTCATATTCTACACAAACTTGCAATTAGCGCCTAAAAGTATAAGTGGGAGGTTTATAAGCTGCAGCGTCGACTACACTTTCTGATAACAGAACAAGGCCTGGCTATGCAAAAGTATGAAAACAAACCTTTCCTCCAAGGCCAGCTGGTTTAGCGAGGCCCAGACGCTCCTTCACTGAACCCTTGGTCGTATTCTGTAGAAAACAGAAATGCAGAGACATGCTGAGATCTGAGACGACAAAGTCAAAGCACAAATACAAATTCACACAATTAGAACAGACCAAGTCACACATTCACCTGCGGAGTGGCGCCGAGGTCGCGTGAGGGTTCAGGGTGGGCTGTGGGTAGAGGTCCGAGCCGGTCTTTCACCGACTGTTTCAGTGTGGTCACCACAGGCTCCTGGGCAGTCTGTATGCTCTATAAACAACAAACATGGCTCCTACTGTCAGATTTTAAAGCTGGAACCATCTAATATATAAACATGTTTATGCACTGATCATGATGTTTGCCTAAAACACTCAGCAGTCAGATCATGCACAATAAATTATAAAATATATACACTCAATCAAGGCTGCAATGATTTCTCAATTCCATTCGAGTAATACATTTTTTTTTAAAAATCCTCGATTGCATTTTGCCCATGTTGACTAATCACCAAAATACCTGAGATGGCGCATTCCACACATTAGACCCACTATAATAAAGCATAATGCTTTTAAGAATTCACAAATGCTACAAATTATTCAATAAATACATGCGATGCAGGTTTAATATATGTGCTTTAATTATTTACATGCGTGTAGGTGTAGGCTGCTACAGACACTGTTACCATTTACATGTGTGGAGCGTCTCAAACTCCATCTCTGCTTATTTCTATGAGTTGGAGTTTATTACAACGTTCATCTGGGAACGTAATGTGAGCCATTTCATCAGATTTGTAAAGTAAATCATTTATAAACCTATGCAAACACAGGAGAATAATCATTTCTCTCAATATGCTAACTGTTCATTGGAATTTCAAAATAAAAGTTCAATCCCTCACTCTGAGTTTACATGTTTTTAGGTTCACATATTTAAGAAATTACAGTGGCTATAGCTTTTCTATCATAAAGAAATGGCCAAATATTAAAGATTACGTGGACATTTCAATTAAATGTTTTTGAGTCAATATTAAACATGGATTAGATCACACAGTAAAGTGTAAAAACAATCATCAGGCCGTTGGCACCCTATGCCGGCATTTGTTATAATGTGTAACGTACAGTAGTTCTATAGTTTATAATACATTACGCAATTTATCAGGTTTGTTCAATAAAACCATATGATTATTGGCTTTTGATACTTTATTTGAACTAATTGTTGCCTCACTGCTATTATATATACATTTTGAATTCTATTGTCATTTTAAAGGCTATTGTCCACTTAGGTCTATTTTTATTACCACAAAAAAAAAAAAAAAATATATATATATATATATATATATATATATATATATATAT
The DNA here is from genome assembly GCA_012976165.1 of Labeo catla. Lineage (NCBI taxonomy): Eukaryota > Metazoa > Chordata > Actinopteri > Cypriniformes > Cyprinidae > Labeo > Labeo catla. The sequence continues at coordinate 539,507 of VONZ01000397.1, read as the reverse complement.
ATATATATATATATATATATCCAAATACTCGATTGTTTTATAGTCAGAATAATTGTCAGATTACTCGATTACCAAAATTATCTTAAGTGACAGCCCTATACTCAATATTGTATGATTTTGTCCTAAAAATTAATGCACTGTAAACTATGTAAGAATCATTAATATATACCCATGGCCAATTACTGAGTGAACTGATCATTGTAGTGTTTTTTTTTTTTTTATTCATGTGTTATCTTGAAATTAAAGTGTTTTTTATTTGTAAACATTTGGCATTTACCATAATTAAATGGATAAACATAACAACTGTGATGTGTTATGTACCATTTAAGTAGTGATAAATATAAATTTTACAAATTTATAGAAATTGTGATGCATTTTAATTACGTTTCATATTAAATTATGATAAATATATAAAAAGTAATGTTATTTACTCCTTAATGAAAAATTGTCGTAATTTTATTCATTATTTACCATTAACTAATTTACCATCTTTAAACTAAATTGTGATATAATTATATAAAATTACATATTACATATATACAATTAAATATATATTTAATCACAATTTAATTAAATGTTCATTTTTAGTGCCACTAATAAAAAACTGCTTGACCACTAATAGTTCTAATAGTTTCATTCCACCTGTTTACTTCAAATCATAGCATGTTTATTGGATGATTTGATACCTGATGTGGCGTGGGGTGTGTGTGCTCCACTCCGTCCTCTCTGTGCCAGTGTACTTTGATGAAGCGGTTGTTGAGTACTGCCTCTGTACTCTGCATGGCCCGTTTGGCTTCTTCAGGGGAGGCAAACTGGATCAGCGCCCCCTCTGGGTCATTATTATATGCCACCTGGAACAGAAGAAATGTATAAGATCTTTATGATTATGATTATTTACTATCATTACTTATCACATATCACAAGTGTTGACTTTTAACCATTACAGGATTATTTGAGTTGTTCTACCTGGAGGTTAACAATGGTGCCAAACTTGCTGAAGTGCTCATTTAGTTTGCTGATGTTGTTGAGTTCAGGAGGAATCTGACGAATAGCCAGTTTGGTGTTTGCTGAAGAGTAGGGCACTTTCCTGTGAAAGCTGTGGTGGTTGGGTTTGTTGAAGTTTGGTCTGTAGAGTGAGAAAATAAAACATGCACATTGAGGTCAAATATAATTAATGAAACAGAATGAGATAAAACAAATGCACACTGCACCTACTTTTTTGTTTGTTTTTAACTTGAAAATGTTTTTAATCATATAATTTAATGACTCTGTCTTACTTGTCAAACCAGGGTTTCTTTGCAGGAATCACCCCATCATGCAGTCCTGCTCCTCTCTTCCTAGAGTCTGATTCTAAAACTATTCGAGCGCTGTTGCTGTTTGACATTTTCTCTGAAAGAATTAAACACACAAAAACATTGTAGGATAAGAAAATCTGTTAGGCTTTATTTAAATTCCTCAGGAAGAAAAATAAGCAAGAGGTTCACTGTATTTATGAACAGCTGTTTCAGCAGGAAGGCCAGAGCTCACAGTTACCTCTAGGAGGCAGATCCACTTCTCCCATGGTCAGACCAATCAGATTGGGCCGCTGTGCGTTGACTCTGTGTCTGTACATGGGTCGCGAGGTCATGCTGGGGGCTTCAGGATTATACACCTCTGGCTCAAACGAATCTATACATTATAAAAACAGTTGTAATTCCATAATGATATAATAATAATAATAATAATAATAATTAGTAGCATTTTTGTTTGGCATGTACACTACCATTCAAAAATTTAGGATCAGAATGATTTTTTGTTTTAAAGAAAGAAAGGACATAAGGACGTATTAAATTATTCAAAGTGACAGTAAAGACATTTATGATGTTACAAAAGATTTCTATTTCAAACAAATATTGTTGTTTTGAACTCTGTTCATCAAAGAAAACTGAAAAATAAAACACATGGTTTTAAAAAAAAAAAAAAAAAAAATGAAGCAGCACAACTGTTTTTAACATTGATAATAATTGGACATTTTTCTTGAGTAGAAAATCAGCATATTAGAAAGATTTCTGAAGGATCATGTGACACTGAAGATGCTAAATATTTTGCTTTGTCATCACAGGAATAAATTGTTTTAAATTGTAATAATATTATTGTATTACTGTATTTTTGATCAAATAAAATCAGCCTTGGAGAGCATAAGAGACTTTTCAAAATCATTAAAAAAAATCTTACTGATCCCAAACCTTTGAACGCTAGGGTTAGGGTTAGGGTGTAGCTGTGTGATAATTGACATAACATAGCCATCAGGTCATTATTGCAAAATAAACCCTTTAACTTAAGGGTCATACAAGTCCTAATCACCAGAATTTATTTTGCAATTATTGCTGGCTGACTGTACATTGTTACCTGACATTTTCCACATTTTTAATGCTTTGTTTTTCCGTATTCACTATATAGTGTTAATCAAAATTTCTTGCACCAAAACTAGTAATAATTTTACATGACTCCTCATATGAGTCAGTGTATGACCAGGTTCAGAATATGACAGTCCATCTGAGTCATCATTGTATTACTGTATTAGACATGATGCATTCATAAGCACTTACCTGAAGTGAACAGGGGTGGTGGAGGCTGGGTGATCGGAGGCCGAACACCTGACGTCACTATTGTGGGCACAGAGCTAGTGATGGAGTTTGGTGGAGCGTCCATACCAGAGGGCTGCAGAGCAGGAAGAGGAGGAGGAGGACCTGAAAGTTAGAAAAACAGAACATTTATTTTTTTTATAAAAAAAAAAAAAACATTAAAATTAAAAGTCTAGACCTGGGGGGAAAAAAATTCATACCTGCTACAGGTGGTAGGCTGGGTGGCATAGTGCCTGGTGGGGGTACAGGTGGTCTGAGGTTCACTGGTGGAGTCAGGAGTGAGTGAGGGGGAGGCAGACCTGGAGGAGGTGGGCCGTCCACTCCAGGAAGAGGCGGTGGCTGGAAAGGAAGTATGCTGGGAAGATTAACGTCCTCCACCACCACTGGATCACTTCCGTGATCGAAAGGGCACATGTCTCCTCGCATACAGAAGCCTTTCTCTGTAGAGACAACCAAATCAGGATGTTACTGGCATAAAGCTGGTTAGTCTGTAATGAATGTGGTTCACTGATTAGAGAGTAAAAAATTCCGTACCATCATAGTCACGACAGCGTTTTCTCGGTGGGCCGCCTCTGCCGAAGGGCGTGTGGTCCTGTGGGAATTCTGACCAGCTCTCAGTGGTGTTGTTCCCATGGTGGGTGGGGGCGATGACAGTGATGGTGCTACTGAGGGTGGGTACAGGGAAATGAGCAGAGGAGTTCCCGGGTGTGAGAGGCGGAGCGGTGTAGCCATCGGTGGTCGCACCCTCCTGACGTTCTGGACGACCGTGCTCATATTTTGGCTTTCCAGAATCTCGCTCTAGAAGAAAAAAAAGAAATGTGTTCAGAAGCATGCTGAAGTTTTTAAGTATACTACATGGGTCAGTGTTTTGTTAAATATGAATACTACTTTCATTTAACAAGGATGCAATGACAGTAAATATATTTATAATGTTACAAAAGATTTCTGTGTCAGAATACTGTTCTTTTGAACTTTCTATTCAATAAAGAATCCTGGAAAAGTATCAAATAAAAAACGCGGTTTACAATAATTAAAAGAAATTTTTAGAAATCAATAAGAAATCAGCATATCAGAATGATTTCTGAAGAATCATGTGACACTGAAGATTAAAAATTCCTAAAAATTCCTAAGACTTAAATTTCAGCTTCGTCATTACAGGAATAAATCACACTTAATTTTTTTTACCTAAATATGTAGAAACTAAAAGTTTGTTTGTTTTTAAGTATTTTTAGGTAAAAATATTCGGTGCTAAAATATTCTGTGTTAATAATCTCTATTAATATCAGAGTCACAGAACATAACCACTTACATAAATCTGTTTGAGAATAAACCTAAAGTGACCTCTCACCTCTACTTCTGCTTCTAGTTCGACTCCGTGTGCGAGATCGTGATCGGCTGCGGTCCCGGTCTCTGTCCCGATCTCTCTCTCTGTCCCGGTCACGAGTACGGTCTTTACTCCAGCTGCGACTACGACTGCGACTGTAACTGCGACTGCGTTCTCTTCTGCGGTTATAACGCTCTCTGTAAGAGTCTCTTCTGGGTGGGTTACGGTCATACTCTCGCTTCCTGGAGCGGTCATCTTTCTTGCGGTCGTCCACCCTCCTGTAAATTCATTTAAATAAAAGAGAAAACATGAGGATAGTTAACAAGGGTGCTTAAGAGACGTGTTTATGTACACTACCAGTCAAAAGTTTTTGAACTGTAAGATTCGTAATGTTTTTAAAAAAAATCTCTTCTGCTTACCAAAGTACAGCAAAAACAGTAACATTTTGAAATATTTTTACCATTTAAAAAAAAAGTTTTCTATTTGAATATATTTTCAAATGTAATTTATTCCTGTTGTTTTAAAGCAGAATCTTTAGCATCTTTACTCCAGAATAAAAATCTGAAATAAAAATCTTCTGTAACATCATAAATGTCTTTAGCATCACTTTTGATCAATTTAAATCATCCTTGCTAACTAAGCTTTTGAAAAATAAAAAGCTTTTTATTTCAGACAAATGCTGATCTTTGTATTTTTCTATTCAGCAAAGAATCCTGAAAAAATTTACTCAGCTGTTTTTGTATTGATGATGATAATAATAATGATAATAATAATAAACTGTTTCTCAAACAGCAAATAATCAAATTAAAATGATTTCTGTAGGATCATGTGTCAGTGAAGATAATGAAGTAATGATGCCGAAAATGTAGCTTTGATCACAGAAATAAATTACACTTTAAAATATAATCAAATAGAAAAGTTTTTTTTAAATAGTAAAAATATTTCAATTAATTTTTTTTTTTGCTGTACTTTGGATCAAATAATTGCAGGCTTGGTGAGCAGAAGAGGCTTCTTTAAAAAAAAAAAAAAAAAACACATTAAAAATTTTACAGTTCAAAAACTTTTGACTGGTAGTGTATGTATGCATGTGTGTCATTTTGGGAAATCTTTATATAAAAAAAAAATCTCACCTGCTGTCTCGGCTGTATCTGGAGCTAGACGGAGGACTGTGGTTTATTCTCCTGGTGAATTTCTTTTCTCGATCCTCGTCTCGGCTGGGCTGCTAAAGCAAAACAACCAGACAAATGAATGTGCACTTGCTCAATAAGAGTATTAAATTCTTTATCAATATTAACCCCAAATTTGTAAACGGTAGTGTAGGATTATTCAAAATGTTGATCTTGTGTGATTGTTTTATTCTACCTCCTCTCTCTTTGTTTCATCTTTCTCTGTACGCTGGTGAGTTTCAGTTCTGCTTGTGGAAGTCGGCTGCTCTGGTTGAGGTAGGTAACTCTTTGCGTTCACAGCTTCAAAAAGTTTGTCCACAAATGTCTGTGTCTCTGAAAGCAAAAGCAAACATACGTTAACAGTTTCAGAGATTCAGATCTGACAGAGTAGCAATATAAGCACATATACACGGACTGTATTCGAAGTGACACGGAATTAAAGCAGCTGTCAAACAAATCATGTCAAAAGTGAAAAAAACAACAACCACCTTGACATGATCATACTAGTTAGTTTGAGCACCTTCAGATCACTGATACAGCTGAATTATACCTTTCTGAAGAAATACATCCAACTGGTCAATGCATAGTGCTTTCAACTCCTTCTCGGATTTATCTTTCTTCACCAAGGCAACCACATATTTCGCAAGAGCAGAAGGGTCCGCATCACATCTGTGGGACACATACACATATTACATTATACCCAAATGATCTTCAGCCACACATAAAGATCTGTCTGACGCTCATATGACAATCTTTACAACTTCTGGTAACATGTGATTACTAGGATAACCATGTGCAAGCATTATATTTAATACAATTTAAGTACAACATACTAAAAGAGTCAATGCATTTGTCAATAACAAAGTCTAATAAAAAGCTAAAGCCAGTGACATTCAGGAAGATCTGAATCATGCTGCTAGCATCATTTTAATGCACAGAGCAGCAGCAGCAGCATCACTTACATTGGTTCAAGAGTCTTCGAGAGCCATGTCTTCAAGGCATCGAGGTTTTCAATGATCATTTTTCAGAGGAGGGCTGTTTATCTGCAGTTATGCCCCTGTGAGAGTAAGTTAACCAACAACAGCGAGTTTATAGTGTGGTCAGGATGTAGTGTGTTTGTACTGTCAGGCCTCAAGCATTCACTCACTCACTCACCGCCCTCATAAACTCCAACTGCAATATCACATCTACTTGTACACCAGCCAGAGAAGACAACCGGTAAACGGGAAGCTTAGATGCGGTCTTTAAATGAGGAGTTATCAGGGTTTGTTTTCTGTGTGGATGTGAACGAACTGTCCGCCACACTTTCAGCTCTTTCTTACTTTCCAGAAATGGCGACTGTTTACTCTCGCGGGCAAATCTCGCGAGAGCCCGTCGCCATACACGGTCACTTCCAGAGAGTTTCTTAAAGGGGCCGCTGTAGTGTGAAGGCAGCATCATTACACTTTACAAAACAAATTCTGCATGTGACCCTGGACCACAAAACCAGTCTTAAGGGTCAATTTTCTGAAATTGAGATTTATACATCATGTGAAAGCTGAAATAAGCTTCCCGTTGATGTACGGTTAGGACAAGACAATGCTGTTTGAAACTATTTGAAAATCTGGAATGAGGGTGAAAAATCAGGATATTGAGAAAATCGCCTTTAAAGTCGTCCAAATGGAGTTTTTAACAATGCATATTACTAATCAAAAATTAATTATTAATGTTGTATGTTTTATATGTAGGAAATTTACAAAAAAATCTTCATGGCACATTATCTTATATTAATATCCTAATGATTTTTTGGCAAAAGAAAAATATAATTTTGACCCATACAATGTATGGCTGGCTATAGCTACAAATATACCCATGCTACTTACAACTGGTTTTATGGTACAGGGTAACATAGGAAAATATCTTTTATTTGAAAATAATTCAACTTTGTGTTATTTATTTGAATATATTTGTTTATTGTATTGGCTTGGAATTATATATTGCGAGAACCTGAATTCACAAAAAAAAAAAAACTGATCGCCTTAATAACGTAATCAGGTATTTTATTTTGCAACATATACACTCTGTTGTCATATCATTGTCATATGACTTATCTTGGATTTGCATATCAGATATGGTTGGGTTGGTTATGTTTCACACTAAAATATATTTGTGATTTTTTTTTTTGTATGTAATGATGCATACAGAAGCATACACTGTTCTCCTAAATAAAATTACATGTGACCCTGGACCAAAAAACCAGTCATAAGGGTCTGTTTCTTTAAATTGAGATTTATACATAATGTGAAAGCTACATAAACAAGCGTTTCATTGATGTATGGTTTGTTAGGATAGGATAATATTTGGCTAACATGCAACTATTTGAATATCTGGAATCTGAGGGTGCAAAAAAATCAAAATATTAAGAAAATTGCCTTTAAAATTGTCCAAATGAAGTTCTTAGCAATGTATATTGCTAATCAAAAATTAGGTTTTGATATATTTACGGTAGGAAATTTACAAAATATCTTCATGGAACATGATCTTTACTTAATATCCTAATGATTTTTGGCATAAAAGAAAAAATAAATAAATAAATAAATAATTAATAAATAATAATAATAATAATAATAATAATAATAATATTATATATATATATATATATATATATACACACACACACACAAATAAAAATATATACCTGTGCAACTTATGACTGGTTTTGTGGTCCAGGGTCACATATATTAAAGCTATAATGTAAATTAATACATTAATTATCATTTAGTTAAAAAAAATAAACAGCTTAAAGAAAATGCACTGACTTTTCAACAGGGCTTTAATGATAAATCTTCACGTATAACAAAGCAGTTTCTCTGTACAGATCAAGGAGACATTTAAAACAATCTCTTACAATTTGTTGTACCTGGAAAGTGCAAAAAAATACAATTCATAAACAGAAATAAAATTCATGCTGTACATTTTCATACTGGATTCATAAATAAGCACAGATATACACACACATCCATTAGTGACGGCTAAAATAAAAGCAGCTCAGTAAGTCACAGGTCTGATATGACGGAGGAGTCACTGCTGAAGTTTGTCTGGTTCCCGCAGAAATCGTGGCTGTCCACAGGGGTCACGAAAGGTCATGCCGTAGAGTCAAGATCATGGAGTCTAACTTGCATGACGACAGAATAAAAAGGCACTCCATTCATTTAATTAAAGGAAGAAAAACACATATACATACAGACAGATACGTGAATAAAAACAGCCACCTCTAGAATCTCCTATTTTTTTTAAAAATGGCATTTAGAGGCTAAAAAAAAAAACTAACAAACGTAAAGAAATCAAAGCATTAATTTAGAACTATTGGTATAACATTTTCAGAGCAACCAGCAGATGCAGGGAGCACTTTGTGATAGGAAATAAAACATAACTCATCCCGATTCAGACTTCAGATCTAAACTTCAGCACCATTGCAAACTCAAGCACATATATGGAAGAAAATACAACACACAAAACAAAATCAACATCCTGATAAAGACATCTGCATTTTGGTATTAGTATCTTCATTAACATCTTCGTATTACTGATCACTTATATGTCTCAAAACAACCGTCCTTAGTAAAGGAATGAATTATGTCACTCAGAAAGACATTTGTGTACGGAAACGAGAACTAAACACTAACAAAAACACACCACGGTAATTACAGCTTCCACCAAAAATGCCTGTCATTATCAGTTTGATTTTTGCTGGGAACTATGATTACTATGGCAGATTCTTGTAAGGAAAACATGTACATCTCCAGCCTACGGTGAAGAAATAAAAACTGCATATGGATGAGCAAAAATTCAGAATTCTCTAGAAGGCCTGGAAGTTTACCTGCATAGTAAACGAAGACTGCATGGCTTAGAAATATCAGAGAGGAGGGGAAACAGCGTCTCACCTGACTATCAAATTATGCTGCATTGGTTCTTGCTGTCCCGCGGTACACAAGTACCCCCTCTATGTAGTGCTCGGTTTGGATACTAGGAAGACTGCGGAGCATCGATTGGTCAGTGGAATGCTTCAATAAGCGTCCATTAAACTGTATTGCTTACTGTCGTGTCTCACAAAGCCCTTCGAAACTTCTCCCCGTTCGTATTTGTAGTGTTTATCCAACAAAAACCTTCGGATCTGCAGAATGGCTACAAAACTGTTCGCATGTACATCGACAAAATCTTGCATTCTTCATTAAAATAACTACATCACAATTCAAGTAATGAATGACAACATTCAACAGTTACGCACAATAAAAATCTGCACCCCACATGTCAGTTTTGCTATAAAATGTGTTGGTCTGTTAAAACAGAATACGTTATACGTACTGTGAATTACACTGGTGTAAATTATCATCTACTTTCGAGGTCTGTGCAAGAGCAAGACTGTGCAAATAAATAATGCCTGTGTCCACTAATAAAACATCACGCATGAAAGTCATTAAATATGACAAGGCCACTAAAGAAACAGATGAATAACTGGACACGTACTGCAAGAACACACAAACCTGATGCATATGTGAACGTAGACATGACAAAACATGTTGTAATGATGCTGATGATGATGAATAATAACTGTGTTAATGATGGAAAATGACAGAGAGGGCAGGGTCAGGTGGGTCAACATTAGGGTTTTCACAGAATTTAGACTCATGTAGTTAGATGGTGCCTGCACCACTCCAACCACACATCTACACCAACACGAGGAAACACGTATCCGTTTGGCTCAACACACACACAGATTTGCATACAGGTGCTAAAAAGTCCTTCATATTGTTTCAGCAAGAGGAGAGAGGCGTCCTCCAAACTGAAACAATGGATTTGGGTGATTGACAGGGCAGTGGGCCAATCAGGCAGGAGGACTGTGATTTGGGGGGCGGGGTCAGGGCTGCTCTTGGGTGTGATACTCTGTTTCTCCAGACGAGATCTGAGTGAGACGCTTACTGGAGCCCCAGAGTTTCCTCGTAATCTGGCCAGAACGCATCTGAGGAACGGAGAGGAGAGGAGAGGAGAGGAGAGGAAAGGAGAGGAAAGGAGAGGAGAGGGAAGTGAAGGATAAAAGTAAAGAGGAGGTGAACAGTGGGGGAAAAAAAAGATGATTGATGAGTGCATGTGAGATCATCTGTGCTGGATTCTTTTTGAGATCAGTGCAAAATCAAAATGTGCATTTCACGTGAGGTAACTCAAAAAAGAAGATGAGATAAGGAAATGATAACACCGCCCTGCATCATGTTTGCTGAGTGAAATCCAATACTCATTTCTTAATCATTTTGGGCTGCTGATTCCAAAAATAGTGCCTGTTTTAAAAAATACACTGCCCTCCAAAAGTTTGGAAACACCCCTGGCAAAGTGTGGTTTTGGACAATATCAGCATAAATCCTTATTTATTTGGTGCAAATACATTAAAGTAAATTTCATTTTGATCACATAATAATGGCAATACATACATGTCAAAGTAAGACATGCCCCTTTGCCAGCTGTGATGCCTGGTTACTGGTTTAAACTTGGCCCAGGTTTTTAAAAGATTTTAATAGCTTCAACAATTGATTGCCAATTAAATTTAGAATACAGTGAATTTAGGCCCAGATTATACAGAGCTGTAATAGCTGCTAAAGCTGGATATTTTGATGAATCGAAAATGTACGTTTTTTTTTCTATGTATAAACTGTTTATGTAATAAAATGTTTTCGCAGTTTGTGTTGTCCCTTATCAGTGCAAAATTATCACAAATTAAAAAGAACTCATGCCAATATTGTCCAAAACCCCACTTTTCTAGGGCGTTTCCAAACTTTTGGAGGGCAGTGTACAATGTGAATTTTGTAGCATTTTGCTTTTGACAACCATTTGTAAGTTGAAGAAGTGTTGTATTACCCCTTAAAAATGCCACAAAGACACAAATCTTCCTCTGACTTGAGCCAGGTTACAACTATTTGTTCAATTCTTTTGTTCAGTTTTCATATTTCCAAGTTATAAAGTCAGAATTGCATGATATAAACTTGCAATTGCAAGTTATAAAGTCAGAATTGTGTGATATAAACTCAAAAATGCAAGTCATGAAGTCAGAATTGCGAGATATAAAGTCACAATTCTGACTTTTTTTCCTCAGAATTGTGAAATATAAACTAACAACTGCAAGTTATAAAGTTTTGAGGGGGAAAAAAAGACTGAAATATTCTCAGAATTGCAAGGTCATATCCCTCAATTCTGACTTAACTCACAATTGCAAGTCTATAACACACAATTCTTTATATTTCATAATTCTAACTTCATAACTCGCAATTTTGAGTTTGTATCTCACAATTGAGAGAAAAAGCAGAATTGCGTGATAAAAAGTCGCAAATACCTTTTTTATTCAGTGGCGGAATCGGGCTTCCATAGTTTTACTACATCCAAACAGTGACAGGAAATTACAGATTTTGTGAAAAAAGCTAATTTTGTAAAGTTCTTTGACATTTAATGGACATTTAATCTTTCCAGATTGTAAGTGAAATAATACATTCTGAATATTTGTTTTGTCATTAAACCTGAAGTCTTTGACTGTGTTAGGTGTTATTTTGGTAAGTTAATTAAAGCTGATAAATATATAATTTGAAAAATACTTGAAAAAAACTGTACATGATGGAAGGTTATTGATATTATTTAATAAAAAAGTTACAAAAAATATTATACCTTTTTTGCAAATCAGCTGATTTTTTTTTTCAAGATGCAGGGCTGTGTCATTGTATGTACTGACTATGTGTGCATACAAACCCTTTAAGTCTGAACTGACATCTTAAGCTAGAAACTTACTCTACAGAAGTACGCAAAACACAGATGCTTGGCAAATGCACTGTGCGCACGTAGTCCCACTGCACAAATGTGCAACAGATTGAAACTGGCAAATTCAGTCAGTGTTTCCCATTTTTATGTCTGAGGCAGAGACTAAGATCACCTTAGCTAATCTCAGAACTCAAGGAGGCAATAGGATTTATATCAAATGATGTGCGGTAATTCAGGTTATCAGCTATATGTAAGGTGGGATTAACTTTGATTTGCTCAGAAACAAAAAAAAAAAGTGACTGTAGAAGAAGACATGTTCATGCTAATGTTCATTATAGCACCCCTTATGGCACTGTGGTAAACGAAAAAAGTGCAGTATGTTCTCTGTGTAAAAGTACTGAAATATGCCAGTACTGACGATAACCGTGCTATTTTAAAAATGAAATGTCATTATAATGTTAATGCTATTAATAATCCAGCATTAGTTACCTCAGTTGAGCTTGCGTAGCTAGAAGCGCATGTACTCGTGTAGAGTATGTTTCAAGCTGTATTTTCCATAATAATTTATCTAATGTAGAAACTCAAATGCTGCCATTCATGCTAGTGATATTTAGGAGAAAATCCTTGAGAACGCTTTGCATTGTTTGGAATATATTAAAAAATAGCTTCAGAGTTTGGCATGAATACCTGTGCATTCAGTCACATTGAAAACAAATCAGTTTTTCTTCAGTAAAGAAAATTAAAAACATCAAAACCATCCTCTAATGATTTCACAGTTTTACAGTTATTCTAGAATGAGTGTGACACTACGAGATTTATGATTACTATCGTTACAAAGTATTATATTACTAGCTATGTTAGTTGTATCATGAGGGGGTGGTTTGTTTGGCTACAACTCCAACTGCTAAGAGAAATCTGAAACCAACAGCAAACCTATTAAAAAACATTTACACGTCACACAATCACCACTGATTACACAAATGCTCAAGATAAAAATCCTTGGCAACAGTTTCAATGCATTATGTTATTACGGTGTATTAATGGATTGATTGATAGTTTGGGGACAAATTTGTTGAAAAATGTCCTCAGAAGTTAGCTAAATCTGACAATACTACTTTGGGCATGTCTTCAAAAAATAAATGATTAATAAATAAATAATTTGCTATTTTTTAAAATCTGTTCTTTTAGAGGAAGAGTTATGATTTTTGGGGTTGGAATTAATCTAAATCCCCATTTAGATAGCTTAGGTAAACGTGTGAACTTTATGTATCTCAACTTGACTTTTCTATATTTCCCTCAGATGGTGTCAGGGCTGAAAGTGTTCTGGTCTCTGAGATGCAGCAGGCGTGCGGGCGATCGCACACGCAGTGTGCTCATGAGAGGCGAGCCCTCCATCCTCTGGGTGATGTAGTTCCTGAAGGAGTTTTTTACCTCCGCGGGTTTCCCGACGCCCACCACGATCAGCTTGCCGTCGTCGAGTCCCACCAGCACGTGAGATTGCTCCTTGGTCACAGACACGCACCGGATGGGCACCCGCATCGCCATCGGCGAAACGCACAGAGCCAGACTGCCATGGTAAACAGGAGAGAGGGTTTATTAGAATCAAGTTTAAGAAACAGACATTCTTTCTTACAATCTGACCCAAGAAGATATTCTGAAGAATGTTGGTTTCATGGCCCCACTGACTTCCATTTTTAAGTTTCGATTACCAACATACTTCAAAATATCTTCTTTTGTGTTCAGCAGACAAAGGAAAGTCTAGGTTTTATGGTGAGTAAATGATGACAGTTTCCATTTTTGGATGAACTATACCTTTAATAGAGTGCAACAGATTTTTAACGATAACTTAAACCATTAAAGACAGACCTACTGTGAGCTGCAAGGTTTGTTATTTCAACTTATATATTAAATTAATCATTTTTTGGTGAGATTCTGATTCTGCAAAGAAATCTCCACCTATCAGAAAATCACGACAAGCAAATTGTGCAAATCAGCATTTTAGAATGATTTCTGAAGGATCATGTGATGCTGAAGACTACAGTAACGATAGTGAAAATTCAGCTTTGCTTCAAAGGAATAAATTACATTTTTAATTTATTTTACAATACAAAACAGTTATTTTAAATTGTAATAATATTTCACAATATTAGTGTTTTTACTGTATTTTTTGTACACATAAATGCAGCTTTGGTGAGTATTAGAGATTTCTTTAAAAACACAATGTTCACAATGTTCATTTAAAATCACAATGTTTCCAAACTCTTCAGCACCCACCAAATCCCATGAAGCACAGTAAATAACGGTCTAATTATATTTAAACTAGGGCTGTCAGTCGATTAAATTGTCGATTAATTAATCTAATTTATCACAAGCTAAGTTTGGCTGTGAAAATGCCCATAAAAGATTATTTAAAGCTATTACTGTGTTAAATGAGAAAGCAGAAAGTAGACAATACAAATAGCAGGTTTAGAAATAAATATTTTATTTGATTCAGTATAAAATTTATTACACATAAACATTTAACGCAAACTATGGAACATAAAACAAGATCATTTAAAAAACATCTCAGTATTTTTTGTTCATATAATTTAAGTCAATAAAAACCAAAAGAGCTTTGTTACCAACAGTCTTCAAAATATCTTCTTTTATGTTCCACAAATTAAAGGTTTGAAACGACATGAGGGTGAGTAAATGATGATAGAATTAACTACCCTTTTAATCTTTTTATTATTATTATTATTATTTGTTTAATTAAATGATACTCTAAATAAAAATGTCTTATGTGGTAAATGTCTTTATGAGTCATTCATTTTTTATTCAATCATCAATCACGGCTGATTCATTCAGAAATGAAGTAAATGGCTCTGTTTATGAATGGGCCTTTGAATCATTGATTCGCACGATTCATTCAAAACGTGGATTCATTCAGAAACTAAACACCGCTGTGCTGCTTAGAGACGTGAGACAATTCTGCTATGGCTTCAAAGGTAATATGTTTTCTGCAAAACTGAGCAAGAACATAACTGTGTCATAAATCAACTTCTTATTTACTGAACCGTTGCAAAAAAAAAAAAAAAACACATTTAAGCATGTGAGAGATCAGAACAAAATCCGTACTCCTTTTATATTGCTCTTGCTGCCCGTGTGATATTGTGCGATATATATAAATATGAGACAAAACAATATAGGGGCATCTTTTTTGCACCAATATCTTGAATTTTAGGGCATAATTGCATTAATGGAATTGTTGCCCTGCATTATATTTGTCAACTGTACGAAATGTACAGATCTGGGGGTGGGGCCAGTGCATTAACTGCGTTACAACATTTAAATCATGTTATTTTTTCATAATCAATGAAGTTAACTTGTTAAACTGACAGCCCTAATTTAAACAACTATATATTTTGCAGTAAAAAAAATACATTACCTGTACAGATCTCTGACAGACAGGAACCCCTGTTCGCTGCCGATGACGACATGTTCTCCTGAAACACACATGTCTGTCACCTGCTCCTTCAGAGGAGCGCTGCACAGGTGCTTCCCATTCACAGAGTACAGGTGCAGGGCATTCTTATCCTGAAATACACAAAAGGGGGATCAGTTTACATGGGCACAGAAATGTGTGCGGAGAAGGGAAACTGGGTGCGTTTAATACCTTCAGTGTGGCTTTGCTCTCTACGCAGGTGTGCACCACTAGATGTCCCTCCCACGACACAGCCAGGTGCATGATGGACATGGGGAGAGAGCTCTCACATGGCGGCCGCAGACAGCGCATGTACTGACCCCTCCGAACAGTGTGAATGATCACTGTCCCATCCTGTGACACACACACAAATTACAATTTGCATTACCTTTTTCCTCCATGAAATCCACATAGTTCAACCACCTTAGGAATTCAATATGTAAATGAGCTCTATTATGATTGGCTAAGCCTTCTGCATTAGAAATGAAGCACAATGCCAGTCAAGTTGCTGAATACTGAACAGGAGTGAGAAGTAGACAGTGTTTTTCAGTGACTGTGTGAGATGTGAGTCTCACCCGTGATCCGGAGACCGCCATGTCCAGCTCTGTACTGATAGACACACTCACAACTTCATCTGTGTGTCCGTACAACACCTGCACTGGCTTATGGGACAGACCCACCGGAGCACCTCCCTACAAAAACAGAATAAGTTAAACAGACTTCTTAACACTGCAGAAGAAATTTATATGATTCCAGAATAAAAACGTTTATTCACTATATTATTTAACCCAAGTGAAGAAGTAATTTCCAAAAGAGCATTACAAATTATATTTACAGTACATTTAGTCATTTTTATCCAAAGCAACTTACAAACAGGACAATAGATGCAATCAAAACCAACAAATGAGCAAGTCTCGGTTAATCTAATAGCAAGGTTTTTTTTTTTTTTTTGTAGAAATATAATATAATATAATATAATATAATATACAAGAATTTTTAAAAAATAAATATAAAGAAAACAAGTCGAAAGAATAGAAAAAGAATAAAGAATGCTAGTGGTATAGGGTCGTTTTTTATAAATAAAACGATTTTTTTTTTTCCTCACTTTTAAAATTGTAGTATTATTTTTCTTAATGCTAATTAATGAGTCATCAAATATACACAACCATTCAAAAATCTGGGGTCAGCAAGATTTTTTATATATATATATATATATATATATATATATATATATATATATTTTTTATTTTATTTTATTTTTTTTTTTCCTTAGCAAAGACGCTTTAAATTGTGTAAAATTTACATTTATGCTACCAAAGATTTCTACTATTTCAAATAAATGCTGTTCAATTCATCAAGAAAAATCCTGAAAAAATATTAATCATTTTCTACAAAGCTATGAAGCAATGTTTTCAACGGATAAAAATAATAAATGTTTCTTGAGCAGCAAAATTTCATATTAGAATGATTTCTGAAGGATCATGTGACACTAAAAACTAGAGTAACAATGAAAAAAATTCAGCTTTGCATCACAGGAATAAACATTTTAAGTAGAGCTGTCAAACGATTAGTCACAATTAATCGCATACAAAATAAAAGTTTGAGTTTGCCTAATATATGTGTGTAATTATTATGTATATATAAATACACACAAATTAATGTAGATATTTAAGAGAAATAAGTTATTCATGTAGAAAATATTTTTATTTATATAAAATAATTTATATAAAACAATAATATAAAATATATAAAAATTATAAGAAATACATATACTTGTAAATTTTTCTTAAATATATACATGAATGTGTTTGTATTTGTATATACATAATAATCAAACACAGTACACACACATACATTAGGCAAACTCAAACTTTTATTTTGTATGCTATTAATCGTTTGCCAGCCCTAGTTTTAAATGAACGTTTAAATGTTTTAAAACGTTGATGAAAATATTAAATGTTTCCTGAACAGCAAATTTTCATATTAGAATGATTTCTGAAGGATCCTGTGACACTAAAAACTGGAGTAACAAGTTGCATCAAAGGAATAAACGTTTCACATAAACGAATAAACGTTTTAAAAGATATAAATATATTTTAAAAAAAACAGCAGTTTTAAATTGTAATAATATTTCACAATATTACTGCTTTTTACCGTTTCAAATAAATGCAGCCTTGGTGAGCAGAAGAGACTTCTTAAATTGTGTAAATAAAAACAAAAACATTTTACCTTTCCAACCCCAAACTTTTGAACAGCTGTGAATTATCACACAAATGATTGTGGCATGAAATTGTACTTCATATTTAAGAATGAACCAGTCATTTGAAGACAAACAATCAGTTGTTTTTTCCAAGAGAAATGAACATACCTGCTGTAGCACCTGCCAAACCATACAGGTGGTGTCTCTGGAGCCAGAGATTAGGTGAATGCCAAAGTGATCTGTGGCCAGGCATGTTACGATGTCTGGCGAGATAGAAAAACATAGACACGCACACATATTTCCAACATTAGCAAATATTTTTCTTGCAATTCAAGGTTGAAGTTAGAACATACAGTATAATATGGATGTGCCTATTTATTAGAAAAAAACGGCAGAGGAAAGTCAAGAGATGCAGTTTCCTTTACCCATGTGGCGGATGTGCTGCCCCACTGTTTTGCCCTTGACGAGTGACGTCACTCTCAGGCTGTTGTCCCAGTGGCCTCCACTGAAGAGCAACTTCCCATCATGAGACACAACAAACAGGTGAGGTGTGATTTCGACCCCTGGAGAGAACGGCCCTGCGAGAAACCTCTGAGTCCTACAGAGAGACAAAGAGAGAGTGTGATTGTTGATGTGTTTGTTGATTGTGGAAGTGCAGGGCAGCTACAAAAAGGATGTGAGGATGTTAAACATCAGAGACTCACTTTACGCCAGCTACAGTGGGGTCTTTGATGAAGGTGAAGTAGTTGGATATGTTCTTGTCGTAGGGCAGCCAGCCGTGAGTTCCCATCAAGCAGTTCTGACTCAAAGTTACCTTGATAACACAAACACACATTTATGAGACTATCAAAGATTTCATAACAACCAAAACCAAAACTAAAGACAATGTAGAACGGCTTTCATAATGCATTTATTTATAATTTAGGAATTAAGCACAGCCATGCTACTATCATAAAACAAACACTGTTAGGGTGATAATTAAAATTATTTTATCAAAACTATTTTATTTATTTTAAATGTATATAAATATTTTTTATTTCTTTATAATTTTATATTTAGATATTTTATGACATTGTGCACTTACTAATTGTGCACAATAAGACCAGCGACATTTAAAAAAAAACAATTACCAATTTTTATTTCAATAATTTGCCACAGCAACATTTCTCTGTTATATTTTTTTAACACGTTTTTCATCTAATATTTATATTTTATTTTGACATTTAAAAAAAAGGAGAAAAAACTCTGTTAGGGTGATTATTACTTTTGTAAAATAAATACATTTTTTTAAGAAAAATATTAATTTGTTTATTACTCATTTATTTAATATTTTCAATTTATTTTTATATTTTAAGTTTTTTATATTAATTTCAGTTGTACTAATTTTGTCATTTTTAATTAGGTTTTAAAAAATATATTTAAAAATAAATACATAAATAATATATACATATTTCTATTTAGAATTATTTTTATGTCAGTTACAGTAATTTTAATATTTCCAGTCTAGTTTTTCGTCTAATATTTATATTTTATTTTGACATAAAAAAAGAGAAAAATCTCTGTTAGGGTGACCAGAACTTAAAAAATATTTATTTTAAATAGATTTGAGTCAAATTATTTTATATATATTTATATAAAATATGATCAGGACCCCGACACTATTATTATCACTTATGACATGGTTGCTTACTACTAAAAAAAATAAAAATAAAAATAAAAAATTATTTATTCATTTAAAATTATCAGTATTTTTTTTATTATTATTTTTATCCAAATATTATTTTACATAATTTCAATGTACAATGTAATTATATTAATCAATCAATGTACACGGACTGATTGTGCACAATCAGAGAGCATTAATTAAAAATAAATAAATAAATAAAAAATGTCATGTGTCTTTACCCCGTCAGGAAAATGTGACTAATCAAGCCCAGACTTACCAGAGTATCTGGACTCCCCTGTGAGATAAATGAATGTGATTGGTTCTTAGGGACAACGGCTTTAACCAATGGCACATTATCACTGATGCCCTAAAAGACAGAGATGAACATCCATCAGTCCACACCCGTCACTAAACAACATCTGTACAAACAAAGTACTGTTAATTAACTTACCTCAATGAAGAAGGATTTGAGTTCAGTGAGGTGCTCGAATATGTTAAGAGGACAGGAGTCCACACGAGATCTCCTCTTCTCCAGCTCCTCCAGAGAGAGACGCACAGGATGGGGCTCCTAAATACACAAACACACACCATCTCAAACAACAAATACTCTGTCATGTTTATGCCATCTTATGATCTCCATTTGAGCTTCCTCTTACACTGTCTGTATGTGTTAAGACGCACTATAGTGCCGTACCTTTAGTAACTGGCATGGTGTCTGTCCAAAGTTACTGATCATGCCTTCTAGAGCCTTCCTCTCCTTCTCATCTGTGATGGCATCCAGATCAACAGCCCCTAAAACAACCACAGACAGATTCATTTTGCTGCATTTAAATGTACATAAAAACTGTTTGCACTGTAAGTGATAATGTGCAGTCAGCCAGTCATTATCTCAAAATAAACCACAACATGGTGACGAAGACTCATCCTGATGTGAAACAGAAGACTTATATTATACTGAAAGGCTCTATTTTTGAGGTAACAACTGGTTGAGACACCATTATTATTTTTTTTTACATGGCTACTTAGTAAGTAAAAGTAGAAATAGCAAATAGTAGACATAAAAAATTACTGATATGAGTTGAAATTTATTAAAGAAGAAGAAATCACATAAGATCACATAAAATCAGCACAGCTATGAATGATATATTGCATGATTATTGCACAGGTGTGCTTTAGGCTGGCCACAATAAAAGGCCACTCTAAAATGTGCAGTTTTATCACACAGCACAATGCCACAGATGTCGCATATTTTGAGGGAGTGTGCAATTGGCATGCTGACTGCAGGAATGTCCACCAGAGCTGTTGCCCGTGAACTTAATGTTCATTTCTCTACCATAACCTGTTTCCAGAGGCGTTTCAGAGAATTTGGCAGTACATCCAATCGGCCTCACAACCGCAGACCACGTGTAACCACACTAGCCCAGGACCTCCACATCCAGCATCTTCACCTCCAAGATCGTCTGAGACCAGCCACCCGGACAGCTGCTGCATCAATTGGTTTGGATAACCAAAGAATCTCTGCACAAACTGTCAGAAACCGTCTCAGGGAAGCTCATCTGCATGCTCTTCGTCCTCATCGGGGTCTCAACCTGACTGCAGTTCGCCATCGTAACTGACTTGAGTGGGCAAATGCTGATAGTTGATGGCGTCTGGCACTTTGGAGAGGTGGTCTCTTCACGGATGAATCTCGGTTTTCACTGTACAGGGCAGATGGCAGAGAGCGTGTATGGTGTCGTGTGGGTGAGCGGTTTGTTGATGTCAATGTTTTGGATCGAGTGGCCCATGGTGGCGGTGGGGTTATGGTATGGGCAGGCGTATGTTATGGACAACGAACACAGGTGCATTTTGTTGATGGCATTTTGAATGCACAGAGATAACATGATGAGATCCTGAGGCCATTGTTGTGCCATTCATCCACGACCATCACCTCATGTTGCAGCAGGATAATGCACGGCCCCATGTTGAAAGGATCTGTACACAATTCCTGGAAGCTGAAAACATCCCAGTTCTTGCATGACCAGCATACTCACCGGACATGTCACCCATTGAGCATGTTTGGGACGCTCTGGATCGGCGTATACGGCAGCGTGTTGCAGTTCCTGCCAATATCCAGCAACTTCGCACAGCCATTGAAGAAAGTGGACCAACATTCCACAGGCCACAATCAACAACCTGATCAACTCTATGCGAAGGAGATGTGTTGCACTGTGTGAGGCAAATGGTGGTCACACCAGATACTGACTGGTTTTTGGACCCCCTCAATACAGTAAAACTGCACATTTTAGAGTGGCCTTTTATTGTGGCCAGCCTAAGGCACACCTGTGCAATAATCATGCTGTCTAAACAGCATCTTGATATGCCAGACCTGTGAGGTGGATGGATTATCTCGGCAAAGGAGAAGTGCTCACTAACACAGATTTAGACAGATTTGTGAACAATATTTGAGAGAAATAGGCCTTTTGTGTACAAAGAAAAAGTCTTAGATCTTTGAGTTCAGCTCATGAAAAATGGGGGCAAAAACAAAAGTGTTGCGTTTATAATTTTGGTCAGTGTAGATCAGTGCAACTATTAAAAAACTGTTTACTCCATGTTTTTTTTTGTTGTTTTTGCAATAAAAAAGAGATAGTTTAAATATTTATTAAGCTGTATTAGTAATAAAATTAAGTCTTAATAAGTAAAAGTCAAAATAATGACATATCCACCGAAATACCTAATAAATGTTACTCAAGTATGGTAGCAAAGGATGTCAGCCACATAAAGTATGTTTAGCTGTATGAAGGACTTCATACCTTCATATGTGCAGTAGTAGAAGACATTAAGGGCCTCCACTGCAGCCGGGCCCCTCTGTTTATAACCGAAGATCAGATCGATCCATTCATGCAGATGGGCCGACACATACTCTGACTCCTGAACACAGACACACATCATCTACATCAACAAAAAGGTCACACGATAGGCTTTCAAACCAGCATTTCTCTAAGGATAGACCTGAGGCCATCAGTCATTATGAGAGGAATCTACCAGGAGGAGACTGGGAAAAGAAGTTTTGTAACCTTTCACGAAGCCATTTCTCACTGCTTCAGGCTTTAATAGGACAGAAGTGGCAAAGGAATTGAGAAGAAGAACAGAAACACATACTAAGAGCGGGCCATATTCAATTACACATCCCTCCCTAGAGGCTCTCTATTGAGGTTAGTGGGGAAGAGCTGTGATGAGGTCATCAGAAATGGGCTCACCAGGGCTTTGCGGTGCTTGTAGATGAAATCCTCGGGGGATTTGGCCCATTTAGGCAGGATGACATCATTTACCCTCTCTTTAGAGATCTGTAAGCGACCCAGGTCAAATCCTACAACAATTAGACAGAGAATAAGACGACACAGTACAAAGAAGTGTGAGTGAAAGAAAAAAGTGATGCTTTGTTGGTTGAAATTAAGTTTTTAAAACACAAAGTATCTTTTTTCCAACTATTCAAAATTCAAACCATTTGAAACACTGGTTAAACTATTTATTTCAACGTGATATTTTGTGAATATTGCCCATTTAATGTCACAAATGTGCCTGCAAAGTTGGTTTCCGTGCGATTTGTCAAAAACCAACACTTCACAAAACACAAAAGAATTGGGTAAAAGAAAAAAAAGAAAGAAAAACAGAAAACCTTTATTGTAACTTGTATACATTTCAAACTTACTCAAAAGACTAACTGTCTTCTGACTTTCTCATGAAAATGCACTGTTATTTTATCTAGTTCAGTTTCACAGTGAAAAAACTCTGTCAAAGGATGTTTATTTTATTCGTTTTTTGATCTCATTGTGAGAAACTTATTTTACCCTCACAAGGGTTTGGGAACCAGACAACAGGAAAGCAGAGGAATTTACAAATAGCAATAAATACTACTTACACTAAGTACAAATAAAGTTAGATAATATTTACTTACATGTGGTTATTTGCACCTCAATGTGCAAATAAATCACTACCAATAGTCATGACAAAAATAAATAAATTATTTAATTAATAGATAAATAACCTTTTTGTGTCTGTACAACTAATTTTGAACATAATATGCACATCAAATCAACCAGTAACACAGCAGAAATAGATGGGAATTATTGCGTTTCTCACATATTTTAGATTTTTTAATCTCTCTGCAACAGAGGTTTTTTTGTTTTTCACATGAAGCCCACAACACAAACAGTTACCCAGTTTTTTAACACAAAAAAAATGTTTAATTGGCAATATTAGCTCAATCTGTCTTTAATTCGCTCACCGTTCTGGTTCTCCAAGAACTCTGGGAAGTAAAAGAATTCTGGGATGAGCTCTTTGACGTCATTGGGATTGTCCATGAGGGTTTGCCAGGTAGCAGGAATGGAGTGAAACTGACGGTCGGCACAGTCAAACCTGCCACAGACAGTCAGAGCAACTTTATTTGTTTAATGAAAACAGGTTTTATGAGGATGTGGCAACCTTAAATCACATTTACATAAGATTTCCATTGTTTAAACATCCATCAGTCAAAAGCCAATCACAAAAGAGGCCATTTGCTGGAAGACATCTTAAAGGTACATTAGCAAAAAATAAGCTGTTTAATCCTAAATGTCCGAGTGAGAGTGGAAAATGGTCATTAAAAACTGAAATAATCCTGATTTTAGTGCAAGAAAATTTAAACCCTACAAAAGTGGCCTTTAAATGAATTTCACTTAAGGAACTATTTCCTTTCACAGCATACAAAATAAAAACAATTGCAATTTGGTTGATATAAAGACTCAAAAAGAAAGTCAAGAAAGACAGTGAGACAGAATATTAAGGCAAAAAGACTTGAAACCTATAAGCATTACCTGCCGCTCTGCAGCTGGATGTGCAGGGATGTGAAGGGTTCGACTCTAATGAGGTAATGCATGACTCCAGCGGCGTTCGAATAGTGTGTGCCGTAGTGGAAACGGTCTATGGTGCCCGTGGGGTCTTCAAAACTCTCATATCTGCAAATAAAAAATCTTTTTCAGTCAACCACATTTAAAACCACAGCTGCATTCACTGCCACTACAAAATCAATTCAGACTTTCAAAATATTTGCTTTTTTTCAAAACCTAGTGAGCTGCTTCACTGCCTAAACAAGAAGCTACCTTCTAAAAGACTGAAAACACCATAAGAGACTGGTGTTTAAATTTAAAACAAACTATTAAAAATTGCTTTTGGTAACTAATATAATTATAAATCTTAAAACTTAAATTAGAAAATAGAAAAACATTTTTTTAAATGTTGACAGCGAACTAAAAAAGTTTGAATACTTAAAACTAATAAGTACCATGAAAATGGTACTTAGGGTATGAACATTAAATTACAATATAAAAGAAAAATTGATCATTTTGACCCATACAATGTATTGTTGGCTATTGCTACAAATACACCCATGCTACTTATGACTGGTTTTGTGGTCCAGGGTCACATATATGATCTGTTAGCACTGATAGAAAAAGAAAGAGACAGAAACACACTTCTCTCTAACGGCTTTGGCGTTCCTCTCGTTCAGCACGGCCACAGGTTTGGAGAGGTCTCTGAACGCCCGTGGATCAGACAGATCCAGCTCCTCTGACGTATAATCCGACAGGATCCACGGGAACTAAAAATCACCAGAGAAAGTCACATCATAAGATCATTCAGGAAGCGTATGAGCGCTGATGTGTGGCCATACTGTAGTTCAAACAGAATCCAGAGCGGCTGTGTAAATGTCACTCACCACAGGATACTGAGCCAGATCGTTATACGTCCGTCCTGCTATGGTGTTCAACTGCATCAGGTAGTCAAAGTTTGAGATCTCCCTGTTCACCCATTTCTGACAGAGAAAAGGACAAGTCAGCTCTAAACCTTCAGTGCTGTACTATATGAAACTCTTAAACAGAGATGTTTCATGTGTGCAGTGACCTGTGTGAGTCCAGAGGCTTTGAGCAGCTCCTGCGGTGAGTGAGTGGCATGAATAGAGAGAGAACGCAGCAGCAGCATCCGACTGTACACTTTATTACGCACCTGTCAATCAAACCCACAAACAACCAATCATGAGAGACTGAACATAACATATTAGTGAATGAGACCCAATCAGTGTGTTTACATGCCCAATAGGGATGTTCATTTCAGTTATTTTTCTTAACCGACAGCTGACGCTTAACCAATTATTAACCGTTAACCGACAAGATTATTTAAAATTAGAATTAAATGATTTCAGAAAGGATAAGTGTTTGTGACCAATTAAAAATCCTAAAATTTGTTTCCAGGGATTAATTTTACATGCACAAAAAGCATTTTCATATGCGTTTTTTCGTATTTGTCATGCACCGAGTCCAATGCGTATTAATTCATCCGTTGCGAAGGAAAAAACATTAAAAAAAATAAAAATCGCAAAACAATACATAATGGAATCTTCAAGCAGTGAGGATGATTTTGTTGTCCATGCACGCTCTTCTTAAAAAGAGAAAAAGAAAGGACATATTGGGTCCATCCAATTATAAGATACAGAGAGGAAGGAGAGAACACTTTTTGTGTGCACCTCCTTAAGGAGCTGCAGGATTATCCCGGGTGATTCAAAGTTTACTTTAGAATGTCAGTAAACGCTGACGCTTTGCTAGCATTACTGGAGCCACATATTATACAGAAGAGCACTTATTTCTGTGAACTCAGTGTACAGGGACCTTTACAGTGCTTTGTGATGCGAAGTGGATGAACTTGTCAGACACAATTCTGGATTTTGTCTTTCACTTGTACGGTGGCTCTGAACGGTCAAAACACCTCTCAGAATGATTGCTACGGATGCAAAAAAACGCAGAAAATTGAACCCGATCTGAACTTTATGACGGACAAAATTTTCAGAGGCAGTGTGTAAACGTGATTGACACAACACAAGGTATTTATTTTTTAACGTTCGTTTATTCATTCATTCGTTTTGGCTTGTCGCTTATATAGCCTAGCTTTTTATATTTTTCCTTTTTGTTCTTTTCTGAATACTATTAAATTGAAAGGATTTTTTGTGGACTGAGGGGAACTGAAATAACCTAGCCTATGTTTATAGTGTTTGTAAACATTTCGCATCAGCATCAGGCCTATTTCTAAATGTAATAATAAAATGCGACTTAACGTTACATGCCTATGCAACTGATCTTTTTGTTTTTTCCCAAAAATGGTTTATTTTAACCATTCAGCAAATGTTTTAAAATATTTGATACATTTTTTGAAAAAAAATGTGAAAAAAATTAAATGACCTTTTAAACCGTTTAATTGATTGCATAAATCCGTCAAAATTCTTTCTGTCTGTTAACGGTTAACCTGTTAACATGAGCATCCCTAATGCCCAACAAAACAAAAACCAAATATAAAGCTCACTATAAAGCAGTTTTAAGAGTTTGCATTGATATTATGTTCAAAGAGAGAAAGAAGAGAGAAAAGATTCCTGACCTCCTTCTTGAAGTTCAGAAAGTAGTTGGTCTGGTCGATGAGAAAGATCTCCAGAGCTGAGCGGCGGAGGTTGTACCTGCGCAGGTGAATCTCTCTGATCTGAGACAGAGGCCATTTAAAGTCCTGACCTACACCTGAAAATACAGAACACCAGTGTCATCTCTATCTTCATACATATGGCTTTCACACTGCTAAATTTCACTATACCAGTTTCTCCTCACCTTCCTCTTTTTCTGCGCTGCTGTCGTAGAAATAGATGTGTTGTGTGGTGAGCTCCAGACGACCCAGATAGACGTCAACCACCGTGACCAGCTCACAGTCCTCTGAGATCACCAACTTTTCCTTCTGACCCGCCTCTTCAGAATCAGCCCTTAGTGAACATTTTTAAAAAGAAATTAATACTTTTATTCAGCAAAGATGCATTGAATTGATCAAAAGTGGCAGTAAAGACATTTACGGAAAGTGATTATGCAAAAAAACACCTTGACATGTTAACGTCAAATGGTAAACAGACTAAGCTGTTTAAACAGTAATAAAGGCCTTTATATGCAATGAAAAAACAGGCATAAATCACTTTATTAAATCTTTTAACTAAAATTTTATATTTAATGGATCAAAAAAAACATTGTTCAAGGTGAGTAAAAGTGTGTTTCTGTATTGAGCTCCAGTGATTGGCTACTGCTCCTGTCCGTCTAAACTAAAACTCACTGATTGGCTGATGCAGGATCCTCCTCCAGGAGTTCCAGGATATCATCTTCTAGATCACTGACCTTCACCTGTTTCACCGCCTCCAGCAACAGTGACTCAGCGTTTACCTGCTGGTGCTGCACACCTGAAGTGACACACAAAACCAATCATTTCCCCAAATGCCAATCACAAGAGTCATAAAAGTTCCAGGTGAGCATTTTTTAATATGTGTATGTCTTACCCAGGTTATCTCTCAAGGCACTGGCTTCTCTATGGGGGTCAAAGTTGTAATTCCGCACCAACTTGAGTCGCATACGGGAATAGTTTTCAGCGCTAGAGAGCTTCCAGTGTATGTCCTTCTGCTGCCTGCCAAACACACACACAGCCACCAGATTTTAATTTGTCTTACTTTCTAGCAAAAACACATTTAATTACTTTATATCTGATTTACTGATTTAAAAAAAAATAAATAAATAACAAAAATTACAGATTTTAATATAAAAGAAAAAAAACCTCCATCTGTACTAACAGTATCCACTCCTGCTCTCAGTGACATTTTCACACAGAAACAACACTCACTTGTCCACCCAGGGTCCTCTCTCACAGAAGAGTCCTCTGCGCGCTGCCCTCCACTGCCTGAGGATGGCGCTGTTCTGTGTGTGGATTTGTTTCAGCATGCTGTTGTACCTTAGGTTCTCCTGACGCCCTCGACGGCTGAACGGTTCCACAAACTGCTCCTGAGGATTTTTGAGGGAAATGAAAATGTTCGTAGGGAAATTCTACACAATGTCGTTCAAAGGTTGTTGCAATAATGTTTCAATATTTTTGAAGTGTCCTATGCTCTCCAAGGCCCCATTTATTTGATCAAAAATACAGTAAAAAAAAAACACAACACAGTAATATTGTGAAATATTATTATAATTTCAAATACCTGTTTTTTTTATGTGAATATATGTTAAAATGAATTTATTTCAGTGATGCAAAGCTGAATTTTCAGCATCACTACTCCTAATGTGACATGATCCTTTATCATCAATATTATAAATACAGATTATTTGATGAATATAAAGTTAAAAGAACATCATTCATTTGAAATGGAAATCGTCTGTAACATTATAAATGTCTATACTATGGATGTAACAATATCAAAAATCTAACGATACAATAATATTGTGCTATGAAGTCCACAATACAATATTTATTGTGATATTTAAAAAAAAGACAAATAAAGGATTGGAAAAAATGAAAATGTTGTACATTTTAAAGTTAAATTCTTCTATCTAATGCACTTTGACAGTTCCAAATTAAGAGCTTCAACCCATGTTCTTAACTAAGAAAACTTAGCTAAGATAAAAGTCAGTGAATTGACTTGTACCTGAACTTTAAATGGGCCTTAACCCTCTATTTAGTTGTGGTTTACTGTCTCAGTCTAAATGACATTCACACTGGTGTTTTAGGAAGCCAAACAAATTAGAATATAATAAAAATAACAACAACAATGACAGTAACAGACATATATTGTAAAACAATTGCACTGAAAAATAAATGAAAATTAATATTTCATAGATATATTATTTTTGCTTTACACTACAGTAGGGAAATTACAATCCTTCTTTCCTAATTTCTATTATATATTGCTGTCAGCAATTCATACTGCACTTTTAAGGTTTTATTTTGATGGAAATGGCAGTAGAGCTTTTATTTTTTTTAGGAAACTAACTAACTCCATCTTCAGTGAAAACAGGCTTACAAAAACAGGTCTCAATACAAATCTAGTAAAACGCTGTAATCATCTGCCGCAAAAATATGGTGGCCACTGCGTTCACAAACTCACAGCACATGCAATAAATGAGTTCACTGCATTCGCTGTGAACGGAGCAAAAAACTTTGGATCACGAGCTGATATTGAGATTGTTACATCCCTAATCTTTACTGTCACTATTGATCAATTTAATGCATCCTTGTTGAATAAAAGTATTAATTTCTTAAATAAAAAGAAAACTTTGAAACCTTTGAACGATGGTGTATGTGTGTAGACGTTTTTGTACCTGAAAGCGTATCTTGCTCTCTCCTTTCTCTCGGTCCCTGCGGTGCAAACTGAGCATGAATGCCTCGTAACAGTCCTTCCAGTAGAGAGCCATGTTCTCATGACCCTGACTGAATGTCTCAATCTCATATTGCTTCATGTAGGGGATGATCTGACAAAACAGACACAGAATTTAGAGCAGAAAACCACTAATAGTTCAACATATTTAAAACGGATAATAACTAAGACTTTAATCAGCATGAAATTACAAAATCAACCACATTTAGCATATTAATCCAGGTCTTACATATTTATCCAAATAGACCCTCCACTCTGGGGAGCTGCAGTACAGCTGGAAGTCCTCAAAGAAAGACGGACTTCCGTTGGTGTCGGGAAGGGATGGGAGGTGCAATTCCATGTACAGGAGTTTGTGGACTTTAGATAGGAGGGTGCGAAGGAGAGGCACTAAGAACGAGTAGGTCTCCTCTGTCCGCTCCTCGCTCACAGAGCGCCTGAGGATTCCCTCCACGCGGCCGAGAAGATAACAGGCCTCGTCCTGAGAGTCCACTGTCTTTGTTTGCAAGATGCCATTCAGCTTGGCCGTAGCCATAGCACACACCTGCCAGAACGAGGATCAACGTAAATAATTAAAAGATTTCTAGATATTGCCATTGGCTATATTTAGATAAAATAAAGGCTGCATTTAGGCAACATTTTTCAAAAAACAGTACAGTTTTTTTAGTGAAAACAGTCAAATATTATTGCTTAAAATAATTATCTTCTATTTGAATAAATTTTAAAATGTCATTTATTTTTGTGATTCAAAGCTGAATTTTCAGCATCATTACTCCTGGCTTTAGTTTTATATGATCCTTCAGAAATCATTTTAATATGCTGATTGGCTGCTCAAGAAACATCACTTAATAATATTAATGTTTCTTTATATTTTTGTGTAAACCACAACATTCTTTGATGAACAGAAAGTTCAAAAGAACTGCATTTATTTGAAATGATTTGTAACATTATAAATGACTTCACTGTCACTTTTGATCAATTTAAAGGAAAAGTTCACTTCCAGAACCAAAAATTACAGATAATTTACTCACCCTTCAAGGTCAAAAAACTCCCCTTTCATTTTCTTCCCCAACTTCAAAAATCGGCCTACATTGCAGTTTTGCCTTTTTTTGTAAAGTATGTTTGACCGTCTTTGCACCTTCACTTTGTAAACACTGGGTCTGTACTTTTGCAGCGATGTAGGGTGATTAGTTGGAGGAGAAAATGAGATGGGAGTTTGCATGAGCATCGCTGAGCTAGACAAGACAAGCATTTGAGGTTTTAAAGTATATAAACTGAAATTTTTTATTTTAGAAAATAACCAATCATTTCGCTAGATAAGACCCTTCTTCCTTGGCTGGGATCGTTTAGAGCCATTTGAAGCTGCACTGAAACTGCATTTTGGAAGTTCAAACTCATGGGCACCATAGAAGTCCACTATATGCAGAGAAATCCTGAAATGTTTTCCTTAAGAAACATACTTTCTTTACAACTGAAGAAAGACAGACATGATCATCTTGGATGATAAGGGGGTGAGGACATTTTCTGTAATTTTTTGTTCTAGTGAACTTCTCCTTTAATGCATTCTTGCTGAAACTGGCCCCAAATGGTACTGTTCATCAGTGCATCCCTAATATGACCTTATGACCTCTCACCTGTGGGTCTTCTTGCGCCATGAACCCGAGCAGCAACCGTAGCCCCACCTGAGAGAGCTGGAGCCATTGCATCCCAGAGGCGTACCACACCATCAGCCCGTCCATCAGAGTCACCGTCTCCTCCAGAACCTTCTCAGTCCATAGAGCGGGATTTACCAGCCCCTCAGCCTGCAGGAAGTCCTGCACTATGTGCAGAAGACGCACCGCGTTCTCCGTGTGCTGCGGCAGCGTTGCCGTCGTCGCCTCTCGATTATCCGTTACGGCCAATTCCAACATCCTCTCCATCAGACTGTAGAGAAAGACATTAGCAAATGCATGATCAACTAGCTGTTCAGATCAGTTTTGGGGACTAAATTTTAGCAACCAAAAATATTCAGCTATTACGATGCTGCATTTTGACTAAGAAAAATTAATTTCAGTGCATCACTAGCATCAGCTGCAGTTCCAAAGAAAGCACAATTGAGATGAAGTCTGACCTGAGTTTAATGTGGTCGACAGGCAGCAGCAGTTCATTGGCAGTGCCCAGTTTGGTGAGGGCGGAGAACACCTGACCTCTCTCCAGCCAGGCGGTGTCATCTGACCCCTCCACCCCTCTCCACATGACACACAACACGATCTCCAACAGCAGACGCCCCAACTCCTCCTCCGTACGCTGCACGACAAGACAGAGGCTTAAATCAATAAATCACTTTAGTAAGACTGACAGCAAATAAATAGACATTGGCTCTGGATAATAAAGGTATTTTAGTGGAAACTACGTTTTTTAATTAGAAAATTTTAAAAAGGTTAAAAAGGTAATTTTAAGAGTTAATAAAGACTTTCAGCACCTACTTACTGTAAGTCCATCACTTCTCCACAGTTATATTTAATGCTATAAACTTGCTTTCAACAGTTTGGGGATGGAAAGGTTTTTTTTTTAATGTTTTTGAAATAAGCCTCATATGCTCACTAAGGGCTGCATTTATTTGATCAAAATACAGTAAAAACAGCAACACTGCAAAATTATTATTAATATTGAAAGCAGTTGTGCTGCTTAATATTTCTGTGGAAATGTGACACCTGAAAGTTCAAAATAATTTGAAACAGAAATCTTTTGTAACATTATAAATGTCTTTAACATCACTTTTGAGCTATTTAATGCATAATTTCTGTAAAAAATAAATTAATAAATAAATAATAATAATAATTTTGAACAGCAATGTAATTATATTGTGCTAACGGAATAAGCTGTGCATTTTTTAAAATGTTTACATAGCAATATGATAAAAGACAACATTTAATAACATGCATTAATATTAATAATTAGAATACTATCCTGCAGAGTAAATTACCCTGTAGCAACTTACCACATTAATATTAATTCTGCAGATATAAGCATTTTACAATGGCTTTAAATGTGGCCTATAAAGTATAAATTATATTTTAGATAAATACAAATTATATTTTATATTTATATAAAATATATTTACAATTTAAATATATTGTTTTTAAATTTTATAAATATAAATTATATTTGATATAATTTTAAATTATATTTTAAAAGAGCCCGGGACAGTTCACCCAAAAATAAAAATTCTGTCATTAATTACTCACCCTCATGTTGTTCCAAACCCTTAAGACCTTTGCTCATCTTCAGAACAAAACTAGGTATTTTTATAGCTTTCCAACCCTACACAGACAGCAATGCACCTACTACGTTCAAGGTCCTGAAAGGTAGTAAGGACATCATAAATATAGTCCATGTGACATCAGTGGTTCAACCTTAATTTTATGAAACTATGAGAATACTATTTGTACACAAAGAAAACAAAAATAACGCTTTATTCAACAATTTCTTCTCTTCCGAGTGTGTCTTCAAAATGCACATTCATGAGAGACAACATAGTTGTTGCACTGCTGTCTACATAGAGTCAGAAAGCTCTCGGATTTCATCAAAAATATCTTCATTTGTCTTCCGAAGTTAAACAAAGGTCTTACAGGTTTGGAATGACATGAGGGTGAGTAATTAATGACATGAATTTTAATTTTTGGGTGGACTATCCCTTTAACACCTTCATTATAGTACTTATTACCAGGCACTTCTTGTTGAAAGATGACAACACAATTAGTACAAGGAAGTGATAATTAACTCCCTGTTCCACTGAAACACACATCAGATCTCTAGTCTCACCTCACTGTTAAAAGACTCTCCCAGGGACACGTTGTCACTAAACAGGAAGCTGTCATCGTTCAGAGAGGAAGCTCCGGGAAATGGTTTTGCGTTGTCCAGAGGAGAAGGCGTGCTTGGCATGCTGCCCGGAGTCTGACTGCCACTGTCCCCGTGATCAAACAGATGTAGCTGGGACAGATCCAAACTCAAGACCCCTGCTTTCCCGCCCCAAACTTTGGGTGTCGGTGCGTCCCCTGGTGTTTCGGAGAGAGACATCAGCTCTCCGTTGTCCAGGCTGTCTATGGACCTGCTGTCTGAGGCGCTGTCTCGCTCTTCGTTAAGCCTCCCCACGCTGTCTCCCAGAGCCCTGCGTTCCAGAGGAGGCTCCAGGCGGTTTCCTCCGCTGCTGCGGCTCAGCTCAAAACTCCCAAGGCTGGCCACGTCACCACGGCCCGAACCGGAACCTCCGTCGCTCCCGGGGCTCCGGACAAACAAAGTCATTAGAGTGCCCTGCCAACATGTCTGCTTGGAGATCTGCAGTGCTGCATCCTGCTGAGACTGCAACAGTGCATACAGCTGCAGGAAATAAGAGAAGAATATATGTGACCCCGGACGACAAAACCAGTCATAAACAGCATGGGTATATTTGTAGCAATAGCCAACAATGCATTGTATGGGTCAAAATTATAGATTTTTCTTTTATGCCAAAAATCATTAGGATATTTAGTAAAGATCATGTTCCATGAAGACATTTTATAAATTTGCTACCGTAAATATATCAAAACTTAATTTTTGATTAGTAATATGCATTGCTAAGAACTTCATTTGGACAACTTTAAAAGGGATTTTCTCAGTATTTAGATTTTTTGCACCCTCAAATTCCAGATTTTCCAAATATTGTCCTGTCTTCACAAACCATACATCAATGGATTATTTATTCAGCTTTCAGATGACGTATAAATGTCAATTAAAAAAATGACCCTTATGACTGGTTTTGTGGTCCATATAGGTTGAAAACATTATGAGACATCTAAAGTATTTCTTTGTCACTTTATTTCATTTGGTGCAAAGTTCTATTTTTGTTTAGGGAAAGTGAAAGTTCACCCAAAATCTGAAATGTTGTCCAATGGATGTAGGTGATTATATAAAATTTGGGTCATTTCTTCAAAGCAATCATTTGGCTTTAAAGTGTCTGATAATATATAGCTTGTGCATCATATGGATTATGATTATTATTTGGTACTAATATAGTGTATTGTATTATTCAGATGGAAAAGCAATCATTTTTAAAAAAGAAACTCATTTGAATGACAATTTTCATTTCCGAGCTAGTCCTTAAAAATGTTTTTTTGGCAAGCTTTTTGTTAACACTAATAACTGGTATATTAATGTGATAAATGCTCTCACCCTCTTGCATACGGTCAGCCGAACGCTGGGTCCGGCTTTATGGGTCAGCAGAACCACAGCCATCAGATCTTTATAGTTTACCACAGTATCTAGAGGACAAAGAGATAAAAGGTCAAAAAAAGGAGGGTTTATGGAAAAACATTTTACATCACAAATTCAGTGTGGCCTCATCAGTGAATTGTGTTCTAATATAAGGGTTATTATAGTCATATTATATACTAAAACTAAAATTCAAAAACAATTTTTGTTACCTTGTAAACTTGAAAAAAAAATAAATAAATAAATAAAAATGACAAAAACAACAAAATTAATAAAATTTTAACTGAACTTTAAGTAACTAAATATATATAAAACAGTAACGATTACTACTTTTATTATATTTTTTGCAATATACTATTTTTTTGGCTGAAATTACATTATGTATTTGCCTTGAAAATATGTCAAATATTTTGATATTTTAAAATTTCCACAATAATCCTTAAAAATACATAATTAATATTTGTATATATCATTAATATTTGAAAGCCTTATAAGAAAAGGAGCTTCTAAAGGGATAATTCACACAAAAATGAAAATTCAGTCATAATTTAAACCTGCATGACTTTCTTTCTTCTCTGGAACTTGAAAGAATATATGTTGGTTATCAAACTGTTTTGATTCCCATTAACTTCCACTGTACAGACAAAAAATAAAATTGAAGTCAATGGACCTTTTTCACATTTCTGGGTTTCTCAGCAGCAGAAGTCGTCATAGTTGAGTTAACTTCGAAAGCAGTGAATGGCAGTACCACAAATACATTTTTTGCATTCCCATTTGCTCAAATAGCAAAAGAATAACTCCATGACAGTGTTTTCATGACTTTCAAAAAAAGGAAAAGAAATAAAAAAAACATTTTTTGAAATTTGATGCAAGGGTGATATAATACAAAGTACAGTGTTATAAATGTGTGCACTTTTTTTTACTTTGTAAAATTAAAATATAAAAAACTTTTGAGGATTTACGATGCTGATGACCACTGAAACTGATGATGATGCTCACAGTCTTATGAAAAGGGTCCATTAGAAATCTTCAAAAAAAAATATAATTATATTCCGCATAAGAACGTAACTCATACAGGTTTGAATAAAGGATGACAGAATTCATTTTCTGGAGTGACCATCCCTTTAACAGAGTGTGTGGCAAATCGTGGGTGGTTTTCATCCGTTTTATTCAGACTGACCAGTAGACAGCACTTGGTGAAGGAGGCACTTGATGAGGGTTGATGTGAGGTGCAGGTCTGAGAACAGCAAACTGAGGCCAGAGTATCCCACGTCTCTCAGACGCAACCTCTGTTTGCTCTTCTCATAAACACGGTCACACTTAAGCATCCGCTCAAACAGCTGCAGAAACACACAGCAACATACATATTAATAACATGCATTTGACACATCACAATCAAATATCAAATGTTTTATAATGCATTATGCATTACATAAAGCAAACTTATAGTTGATGAATATTCAAATCTAAAAATATATATATATATATATATTAGGGGTGCAACGATACATGTATTCCGAACCGTTACGGTACGGGCATCTCGGTTCAGTGCATGAGGCCTTACAACGAATACAGGCAATTCACCCTCAATCCAGAAGGGGGTGCCCACAGTAATGGAACTATGTTTGATAACCGCCGGCATAAGAACAGCGAATGCCAGGAGTTGCGCACTTGAAAACAAAGCTTTCTGCCATTTGAGTTTCCTCTCTGTCATAAAACTGAACTGAAACTCAGCAAATATAGGCTACGTTACGAGTCGCACAGTTTTACTTAACTAAAATTTAGTTAACTAAATTAAATATATTTCAAGCAATTACTACTTGTATGTACTGCATATTTTATAGCCTATATATGACATTCATTTGATATAATATTTAGTATTTTCACATGTAGGTGGAAAAAAATTGTAATTTATACTACTGTCTGTTTAATATATATATATATATATATATATATATATCTCAAAATGTAGTTATTATGACTTTTCAGACTAGTAGAATGAATAAGTAATGATCCGTTAAGCTCATTATACAACTACATTTACTGCTGCAGTGCAATGGCAAGGTGTCCAAACAGCTGATAAAAACATCACAATATTTGTTTTGAACTGTTTTGGCTTGTAAACATTGCCTAATCTGTGCATATTACTCTCCTGATTCAGACAAGAAGACTTTTTTACTGAAGAAAGCTATATTATGGATAGAGGACTCA
This sequence comes from Labeo catla, assembly GCA_012976165.1. Taxonomy (NCBI): domain Eukaryota; kingdom Metazoa; phylum Chordata; class Actinopteri; order Cypriniformes; family Cyprinidae; genus Labeo; species Labeo catla. The sequence goes on along the minus strand of VONZ01000397.1, from coordinate 502,625 downwards.
TATTTTAGCAGGTATGAAGTTAAAAACAACTTACTGCTGCATTTTTTTCTAACAAACATGCAGATTTTCACTTCACAAGACATTATTTGATGAACTGGAGTCATGTGGATTACTTATTGTGATGTTTTTATCAGCTCATTCTGACGGCACCCATTCACTGCACAGAGCAAGTGATGTAATGCTACATTTCTCCAAACCGGTTTCTATTAAGACACAAAATCATCTACATCTAGGATGGCCTGCGGCTGAGTAAATGTTGCAAATTTTAATTTTTGGGTAAACAAATCTTGAACTGATGGAAGTTGCTTTAGAGAGGTGTTAAGTGCATTAAGTGCACCTTGAAGATGAGCTCTCGGAGGCGGTCTGAGTGCTTGTTGTTGAGCAGCAGGGCGTAGCAGGAGTCGGCCGCTCCGGGTTCAAACAGCAGCAGGAAGAGCTGGTCCCGTGCCGCGCTGGTCTGCAGCAGAGTCAGCAGCAGCTCCAAGATCCCGCACAGCTACAACAGCACAGTCACTGATTTCAATTTCATGTTTAATTAAAATTTATTGCTAGCAAGTGACAAGAGCAGGAGAAACCGGAAGAGACAGTGATTAAACGAATTGGCAGGGCAGTAAATCCAGTTTGCGGTTAAGCACACTGAGGTTTAGGAATAATTAAAATGGAGAGACAGAGGATGTTTGCTCTACTGACTGGAAAGGGCAAATCAATAACAATAAATGAGAGTGCTTCTTTCCTGGACACACACACGCACTCAGACAAAGAGTTAGACAGTACCTTATCACCTTTAGGAATGTGCAAAATTACGTTTAGAAAAAATCTAAAAATCTGAACAACTATTTTGGTATACAAATAGCTTTTTTAAACATTAAACATTTTTAAAACTTGTTTTAAATGCATAATTAAGAATATAAAATGAGTTTTTAATTTGTAATAATGTAATAAAATAACGTAAAGTTATCTTAATAATTGTTTTAATAATATTTTGGTTTTCTTGAATATTAAACCTATAATAAGTGCTAAAGAAATACAAAAAAAAATTGATAAACTAACTAATCAAAATACTGAAAAACTAAAAAATTCTTTAAAAGTTAGCCTTGTAACTTAATTTAATGCACACTTTGATAATAATCAGAAATGTTTCTTGAGCAGCAAATCGGCATATTACAATGATTTCTGAAGGATCATCTGACACTGAAGACTGGAGTAATGATGCTGAAAATTCAGCTTTGTGTCACAGAAATAAATTACATTTAAACAGAAAACAGTTATTTTAAACTGCAATAATATTTCCCAATATTACTGTTTTTACTGTATTTTTCGATACAAAAATGCAGCCTTGGTGAACAGAAGAGGCTTTAAAAAAATCTGACCAACCCCAAACTTTTGAATGGTAGTGAACTATATGATCTGGGACACACTAATCCTAATCAAGCGTACTTTATAGGAAACTGTGAGTCTACCAACATCCTCTTCTCACCTGTTCCTCATCTCCAATAGCAGCAATGTATCCCAGAATACTCTGGATCTCCTCGTGGGTTGTTCCCTTGCTGATATAATACTTCAGAAGGCCACAGAGAGAAGCTCTGATTGTCTTAATGTCGTCCTCACTCAGATCTGCATCTTTACTTCCAGAACTAGAAAGGAAAGAGAGAACGGATGACTTGACGGAGAGAGGAAGAGCCAGAACAGTTGTGAGGTGATTGTGGGAGATGTATTCTTACCCATAGTAAAGGCGAATTGTGTCCAGCAGGAACTGGACTCCATATTTCTTCCTGAACTGCTTCCTGCTGTCTTTGATGACAGTGGACATGTACTGGATGTGACCTTCAACATCACAAACACATTAAGATCATCAGATTATAGGTAGTTCAGTTCTTCAATGGGAAATAAACATGATTTAAAAAAAAAAAATGAATTTGACATTACACTTGATGCCTTTAGTAAAAATATTTTAAAATTGTACAGTATTTTCAAATAAATGCAGGCGTGGTAAGCAGAAGAGACTCTTTAAAAAACATAAAAAATCTTACGGTTCAAAAACTTTTGACTGCTAGTGTTCATATAAACACTGTGTAAAACTTTACTCAATGAGCTTTAAAACGTATAGTTTAATAAACCATAAAGTAAATTAATAATAAGTTTTTGTATGCACATTTTAAACTCCATTTCAAAATTAGCTTTTATAAATCCATTTGTCAATTGAACAAAAAAAATTAAATTAAATTAAATTAAATAAACGCACATTTTAAAGTACATAAATTTTTTTTGCCTTTTTTAAATCCATTTGTCAATAAAATAAAACAAAATAAAATAAAATTAAATTAAATTAAATTAAAAAAATTAAAATGCTTATTTTAAAATCCATTTAAAATGTGCTTTTTTAAATCCATTTGTCAATAAAATAAAATAAAATAAAATAAAATAAAATATTTTTACTTCTAGAACCCAAATCAGAAACAACCAAAACATTCTACAAAAAATGTATTTAATCAGTCGGTGTAACAAAAGAATGCATGAACGAAACAGTTTGCTTGTTTAAACAAAAATGCAGCATGAATAAATCACACATGCAGACTGACCGATGCGCAGTGGGAAATCTCCTTGGTTCCAGATGCTGAAGTTGAAGAGCAGGTGTGTGTGGAGCTGCTGCAGGAGTTGCGAGTTCTTCTCATATGTCATCTGCTCAATCAACAGCTGAACCGCCACCAGCACGCTCACATCCACCAGGAATGCAGGCAGCTGCACACAGACACAGAAATCGACGGCAAATGAAGACAAACAGAAAGAAAGACTGAGGAACCAAAGGAAAGAGAATTACGGGTACCTTCTGCAGCAGAGCTCCTAATGTGGCCACAGCGTGTGAGTGCAGGAGGGTTTCTTGGTTTATAGGATGCCTCTGCAGGAAATGCTTGATCACCAGCAAAAACGTCGCTACTAGATTTTTCTCCAGTCTCGCCTCTGAAAAATAAAAGTCCACAAACATCATATCACAGCATTATCAATACATAAAGATCATAAAAACAGAAAAGGACAGGCGGTGAGATCTTTAACATACTATCATTCTGTCAACAGCTAATAACACTGTTATTGTAGTATATTCGATTATTATTATTTTTTTATTTATTAATATTTTAAATTGCCTTTGATTTTTCTATTTTGGCTTTTGATTTTAATTTTAGTTTTAATATATTTTTAGGTACTTTTGTCATTCTTAACATTTACATATTTACTATATTTCTGTTTCACTTTATCATTATTTCAGTTTTAGTATTGACAGTTTGCATTTTTAAGTTAAGTTGTCATTTAATATTTACATTTTCTTTTATTTCAGCTTTATTTCTATTTTAAAAACTATTTTAAGTCATAAATTTGATCATTAATACAGAAAAGGAGCAGGCGGTAAGATCCTTTAGTTCCAATAGCTTGAATACACATTCATTATGTTAATAAGCTGCTGTATTTTAGTATTTTTATTAACTATTATAGTATTTATTAATATTTTAAACTATCTTTTATTTTTCTGTTTTTTATTTTAATTTTAGTAAATGTGCTTTTTTGTTTTTTTTTATATATTTCTATTTCACTCTTTATTTACTTCAGTTTTATTAACTTTGGCAATTAAGCTTTTTTTAGCGATTTAACTTAAATTTAAACTTATTATAAGCTTATGTTTATTTTTTCTAGTTTCTAATTACTTTTCCTAATTTCTAATTCTAATTTTATAATTTCTTTTTCTCATTTTTCCTATGTTTTTTTTTTTTAATCTAATATTTATATTTTATTTCAGCTTAATTTAATCAATGATGATTAGTTATAACACTGGTTAATAAACAGCGTGTGCTCACCTGACGCCCTGTTTGATGGCAGTATGACCCAGTCTCCATCAGCAGGTGTGGCTGAGTCGGGGGTGATGAACTCTGACCCCGAGGGGTCAACGTGATGTAAATCAGGGGTTAACAAAGTCAACTGCTCCAAGACTGGGAGCAACACAGGAAGCCCTCCAACACAGTTAATCATGTCCTACAAATGATGAGAGCTTGTCAGCAGATGTTTAAAGAGAAAGAAAATTACAGAAAACACACTTTGACAGATTACAACCCTCAGAGCCGAAAAAACAAATCAAGGATGAAAAGCAAAGTTCAAAGGAAGGGAAACGGCATACTTTGATATCCCAGTTGACCACTTTATTTCCTGTCAGGCGACCATGCAGCATATTAGGGGACAAATCCAGACAAATTGGGTTCCTACATGCCTGTATATGCAAAAAGGACAATTAAAAACTTGAACTTTTTTTTTTTTTAAGACAAACTTTTTTCCCTTTTAATTATATTAAGGTACTTTTTTAGCATAATTTTTTATAGACAAGCATTCAAACAACCACAAACTACTTTAATATTAACTGAGAATTATTGGTAACACTTTACAATAAGGTGTCATTTGTTAACATTAGTTAATGTATTAACTAACACGAACAAACAATGAACAATACATTGTAACATGTTGTTACCTGAATGATCGACAGCTGTGTTTTTTTAGTGATAGTTGTTTATGAGTCCCATGTTTGTCCTAAACAGTTAAACTGTCCACTGTTCTTCAAAAAAATCTTTCAGGTTCCACAAATTCTTTGGTTTCTCAGCATTTTTGTGTATTTGAACCCTTTACAACGACTGTATGATTATAAGATCCATGTTTTCACACTGAGGACAAGTGAGGGACTCATATGCAACTGTTACAGAAGGTTCAAACACTCACTGATGCTCCAGAAGGAAACACAACGCATTAAGAGCCAGGGGGTGAAAACTTTTGGAATTGGAAGGTCAGGGTAAATTTTTACATATTTTGTCTTTTATAAGCATCTTTTGTAGCTTCTGAAGGGCAATACTAAATGAAAAAATATGTTATTTACGCAAAATAAGAAAACTGTACACATCTTCATTCTGTTCAAAAGTTTTCACCCCTCTTAATGCATCATGTTTTTCCTTCTGAAGAATCAGTGAGTTTGAACGCATTTGTGGGAACTGAAGGATTTTTCTGAAAAACAGTGGGTGGTTTAACTGTTCAGGACAAACAAAGGACCCATGAACAACTATCACTAAACAAAAAAAAATATTAAGAATCAAGTGTATGTAAACTTTTGAACTCAAATGTTTATTATTATTGTATCATCAGGATCTAAGTTGATACCAGTGGTCATGGTTGACCGGTGTGGTCGATCAGACGGTTGATGGATACGCACAATAAAGACTTACGTTAAAAATGATTTTACCGGTTGGTTTTAGGTGGGTTTTCAACCTCTCACCTCAGTCATGGTTGGGTATTTCAAAGGTGCTGAGAGTTTCTGCTGTCCATCCACAAAGATGTAAACCAGACTCTGGCCAAACGGCCTCTTCCCCGGCACGTGAACCACACCAATACTATGCTGAAGGTCAAATACAAACCAGACATCAATTCATCCATGTTATATAAATACAAGTACAAATCAAGTGCAAACATTTCTTTGGTCATGTGACTCACCCAGAGCGAATCACAGAAGCAGTAGTCAGGCAGCATGACGGTGACGTATTCCTTCTTAGTGCACACGGCAACCACAAGCACTCCGGCCGAGCTGATAAAGGCCTCGAACCCGGTGCCGCCCGGGGTGAAAAAACTACACAAAACACAAAAAACGTAACTTTTTATAAATCAGTCTTCATGGCTAATAGTAAAAATATAGTAGCTAATATTAATATAATAGTAATAATAAAATAAATACTACATTTAGGAGGCACACACACACTGGAAACTCAGAATTTTAAACATCGAAATTGTTTAAAATAAATAATAACTAAAAGCATAAAATACAACATTAAGAAGCTAAAAAACAGCATGATGCAATGCAACATCCAAATACACAATGTGACAAACAGACAAATAAATAAAAAAAACAGCACACATAAGACACAGGACAGTGCCATATATTCATAATATTCACCCCTATTATTTACAGTGTTACAGTTATAGTTTGATATAATACATCATATCGAATATTTGTAATGACTATAAAGAATTTTTATGTAGCAATAATAAAAAAAAAATCTTAAAAAATAAAATAAATACAACAAATATATCTTGGTGCAAAAACACTACTTTTCAAAATGTTGAGATTAGCAAAATTATACTTTTATTTAGCAAGGATGCATTAAATTGGTCAAAAGTGACTGTAAATGCATTTTAAATGTTACACAAAATTTTATTTGACCCTCCAATTCATTAAACAATCCAAAAATATATATTATAGCTTCCACAAATAAAGTTTTCAAAAATGTTTTCAATAACAATAATAACAATAATCTGAAATGTGTGTTATATTTATAGTTTGATATAATACACTACATCAAATATTTTTAATGACTTTATAGAATTTTTACGTAACAATAATAATAATAAAAAAAATATAGCTGCAAGCAGCGATGACGGGCCCTCGCCGCCAGCGCATCCGCAACCCTGGTGCCATCAGAAAAACGGTGCCCAGCGGGCACATGCATTAACAGTATCCCTGTACCAGTTTGGATTGAAGTGTGTCAGCAATGAAAGGGTTAAAATCAAAATGCTTTTAAGTCATTCTGACACAATGAGAATGAGATAGGATTAGAGTTGAAAAGATTCCTTATCCTATAAGGTCATCTTGTGTTCATTCTTGGTATTACAGTCTTCATCAGCTAGTTTACAAGTGTGATATTTCAAATGTTTTTGCAGCCTCTGAAAACATGATGAACACATTTCCTTAGAATGACTTGTTTTTCATATGTAAAAAGTTGTGAAGAGTTAGGATAATGCATTTTAAATGCTCTCTCTCTCTCTCTGTCACACACACACAGCCACTCAACTACCTCATTCAGACTTACACACACACATACACAGACTTAAGCCCATCCCCCGACACAGAGTTAGAGTGAGAGAGTTAGAGTGAGAGCAGATGTTTAATAGTTTTTAATTTTCTATTTTTTGTTGATTATTTTATATCGATGGAACTAAGCATTTATTTCTCAGAATGACTAGTTCTATGTATGAAATTTTTTTTAAAGTGTTTGGATGCTGCATTTTAATATTACGGTTATGTTTTTTCTGCTAATTTCAAAAAATCACTATAAATCAACCGTTCAAGATATCCCAAATCCGCTTGCAATTTAACATCTTCAGTATGTTGGCATCATGTTTACAAAGTTTGGTGTGAACTACTCATTCCTGCTTGGAGGAGTATGAATTTGTTTATAGCCTGATTTTTCCAAAAATCCACATTCAAATCAAAATAGCAGACTTCCTGTTGGTCGCAGCTAATAGGTGTAAATTAGAAAGTTGTCCGGCTTTATGAGAACAATATACATACCAAATTTGGTGTCTGTAGCTAAAACTAACCCCCCAACTTTTGACAAAAGGTGGCGCTATAGAGCGCCTCCTCCACGCCCATTTATGAGCCTTTGCCAGTGTCTAACTGTCATTAATACTGATGTGTGTTGAGTTTCATGAAAATCTAAGCTTATTAAGTGGCCCAAAAGCACAGGAAACAAATGTTAAAGTTTGACACGTTGCCATGGCAACAGAATTTAATATATCAACGACCCCTTTACAGATTCTCATCGGCCGTGTTTTGACATTATTCTGATGAAGTTTGAAGCAAATCGAGTAAAATTAAGAGGCTGATTTAAAAGCATTTTGAAAACGACACACTTCCTGCTGTCAGTTGGTGGCGCTATAACTTTTACTCTCAATAGTCACATCTATGTGATCGGCATCATACAACGAACAAACTCCTGACGTTTCATCAGAATCAGACAATGTGTGCAATAGTTATTAGCCATTTCCTGTTTCTCATTTTTCGCCATAATTTCGTCACCTCGCCACAGCCAAACCGTTCGAGATATCAAAAATCCCCTGGCAATTTTGCATCCCCAATGTCTTGAGATCATGCTGACCGAGTTTGGCTGCCGTCGGAATAAAGGCCTCAGAGGAGTATATCAAATTCCAGAGCATGCGCCTTTTAAACAGCCTTGAATAGCTCACTTCCTGTTGGGTGGAGCCTTTGACATGAGTGTGAAAGTTGTTCGGCTCAATGAGATCTATATGTGTACTGAGTTTCATATGAATACGTGCAAGTATGTGTGAGCTATACATCAAGTTTTCTGACTGCGTTGCAGGGGGCGCCGTAGAGCCCCTGTGCCACGCCCGGGTCCCAGTCTCTGCGACGTCCTAATAGCCGCAGATTCCAATGTGTGTGCCAATTTTCAAGAGTTTTTGAGCATGTTAAGGGCCCCAAAACCACCAAAAACATTGAAAAAAAAATAATAATAATAATTAAAGCTGCAAGCAGCGATGAACGGGCCCTCGCACCCGGGCTCACCGCCGACCGGTGGCTTTAGGGAAACAGCGAACGGTGGGCACTATGCTTTTAACATAGTAAATTTAGGAGGAATATATCAAAGTCATTTAGATGTGCCAAACTTCCTGCTGCCAGCTGGTGGCGCTATGCCTATAACTGAATATTGGCATGTAGACGTCTTCAGGTCAGTGCTTTTATCAAACATATGAAGTTTGGTGCAGATTGAACATGGTATGCGTGAGTTAGTGTAAGACAAGTCATTTCCTGTTGCCAGCTGGTGGCGCTATAATTGTAATGGAATATTGGCCTTTAGATGTGTTCAGGCCAGGACTCTTATCGAACATATGAAGTTTGGGGCAGATAGGACATTGTATGGCTGAGTTACAACAACTTCCTGTTTCATGGCATTAATAGGATGCATTAGCACTTAGAAAGTGTGTCTAGCATATTTAGCACAATATGGCATATTTTTCTGTGCTTTTAATAGACCATCACAGTGTTAAACATGTCACTTCCGGTTGCCAGCAGGTGGCGCTATGACTTTAACTGAATATGAGCATGTAGATATCTTCAGGCCAGGACTCTTATCAAACATGTGAAGTTTGGGGAAGATTGGACATTGTTTGCAGGAATTGCAACAACTTCCTGTTTCATGGCTTTAACAAGATGCTTTAGCACTTAGTAAGTGTTGCTAGCATGTTTGAGTGTGTTTTTAGCAAGTTTAGCACTCACTGGCTTATTTTTGTGTGTTGCTAATAGTGTATCACAGTGTTAAACATCACTTCCTGTTGACAGTAGGTGGCGCTATGACTATAATTGAATATTGTTATGTAAATGTGTTCAGACCAGGACTCTTATCAAACCTGTTAAGTTTGGGGCAGATTGGACATTGTATGCCTGAGTTACTGTAGCTTCCCGTTTCTTTGCATTAATAACATGCTTTAGCACTTAGCTAAGTGTTGCTAACATGTTATAGCATGTTTCTAGCATGTTGCTACCCTATTTAACACTTGTTGATATTTCTAAAATGTTGCGTTCATTACAGAGTGCAACATCTCACTTCCTGTTGCCAGCAGGTGGAGCTATGACTATAACTGAATATGGGCATGGGCATGTGTTCAGGCCAGGACTCTTATCAAACATGTTAAGCTTGGGGCATATTGGATATTGTATGCCTGAGTTACAGTAACTTCCTGTTTCATTGTATTATTAGCATGCTTTAGCATTTTAGCTAAGTGTTGCTAGCATGCTTTACTATGTTTGTAGCATGTTGAATATTAAGTTTGGGTCAGATTGGACATTGTATGCATGAGTTACAGCAATTTGTCTTTGTATTAATATCATGCTTTAGCTCTTAGCTAAGTGTTGCTAGCATGTTTTAACATGATTCTAGCATGATCCTAGCCTATTTAAAACTTGCTAAGGCTTTTTAATATGTTGCTAGGAGTCCGTAACACCGTTAAACATGTCACTTCCTGTTGTCAGGAGGTGGCGCTATAACTATAACTGAATATGGGCATGTATATATCTTCAGACCAGGACTCTTATCAAACATGTGAAGTTTGGGTCAGATTGGACATTGTTTACATGAATTACAACAACTTCCTGTTTTATGTCTTTAACAACATGCTTTAGCATTAAGTAAGTGTTGCTAGCATGTTTGAGTGTGTTTTTAACTACTTTAGCACTCAATGGCTTTTTAGTGTGTTGATAATAGTGTATCACAGTGTTAAACATGTCACTTCCTGTTGACAGTAGGTGGCGCTATGACTATAACTGAATATAGGCACGTAGTGTTCAGGCTACAACTCTTATCAAACATATTAAGTTTGGGGCAGATTGGACATTGCATGCCTGAGTTACAGTAACTTCCTGTTTCATTGCATTAAGAGCATGCTTTAGCATTTAGCTAAGTGTCGCTAACATGTTTTAGCATGTTTCTAGCATGTTGCTACCCTATTTAACACGTGTTGATATTTTTAAAATGTTGCTAGGCATCCACAACAGTATTAAACATGTGACTTCCTGTTGCCAGCAGGTGGCGCTATTACTATAACTGAATACGGGCATGGGCATGTGTTCAGTCCAGGACTCTTATCAAACATGTCAAGTTTGGGGCAGATTGGACATTGTATGCCCGAGTTAAAGTAACTTCCTGTTTTATAGTATTATTAGCATGCTTTAGCATATTAGCTAAGTGTTGTTAGCATGCTTTACTATGTTCGTAGCATGTTGAATATTAAATTTGGGTCAGATTGGACATTGTGTGCATGAGTTACAGCAATTTTCTTTTTCTTTGTATTAATAGCATGCATTAGCTCTTAGCTAAGTGTTGCTAGCATGTTGTAGCATGACTGTAGCATGTTGCTAGCCTATTTAAAACTTGCTAATGCTTTTTAATATGTTGCTAGGAGTCCGTAACAGTGTTAAACATGTCACTTCCTGTTGTCATCAGGTGGCGCTATGACTATAACTGAATATGGGCACTGACATGTGTTCAGGACCGGACTCTTATCACACCTGTGAAGTTTGAGGCAGATCGGACATTGTTTGCCTGAGTTACAGCCACTTCCTTTTTCATGGCGACACGTCAAATTTTGTCAGGCCGCCACGGACACGCCCCTCGACGAAAACTCAAAAGCTTCGCAATTTAACATCGCAAGGGCCTTATGATAACACTCAGCAAATTTGAAGATGATCGGATAAAAACTGTAGGAGGAGTTCGTTAAAGTACGAGGCCTGAAAATGGCAAAAACTGCACAAAAATCGTACAGGAAATTCAATATAACGGACTTCCTGTTGGGTTTAGGATGTTGTACCAGGAGACTTTTTTGTAGGTATTGGTGTGCTACACCTGTGTACCGAGTTTCGTACATGTACGTGAAACGCAGCTCGAGGCGCACTCCGTTGAAATTTTATAGGTGGCGCTATCGAGCCATTTTGCCACACCCACTTCTGAAAACCATATCAGATGTAAATTTTCACCAGGACTGATGCGTGTGCAAAGTTTCATGAGTTTTCGAGCATGTTTAGGCCCTCAAAAAGACTTTTTACTTTGGAGAAGAAGAAGAAGAAGAAGAAGAAGAAGAAGAATAAACAGAGCAATTCCAATAGGGTCCTCGCACTGCAGTGCTCGGGCCCTAATAAACAGAGCAATTCCAATAGGGTCCTCGCACTGCAGTGCTCGGGCCCTAATAATCCTTAGAAAAACAACAGGGCCTTCGCCCTTTTAGGGCTCGGGCCCTAAAAACATAAAAAATAAAATAAATACGTCGACGCCAATAGCCTTGTGGTTAGCGCATATATTATGGTTTCCACAAAAAAAGTTTTCAATAATAATAATAATCTGAAATGATTTTTCAGCAGCAAATCAGCATATTAGAATGATTTCTGAAGGATCATGTGACACTGAAGACTGGAGTAATGATGCTGAAAATTCAGCTTTGAGCACAGGAATAAATGACATTTTAAAATATATTAACATAGAAATCGGTTCAAGAAATCTTATAATAATAGTTCACAATTTTACTGTTTTACTGCATTTTTAAATAAATAAATGCAGCTTTGGTGAGCATATGGAGACTTCTTTCAAAAACAGTAAACAATCTTCCTGAACCCAAACAGTAAATTAAAATAAAAAGCTAATAAAAAGCTTTTTTTTTTTTTTTAATCCAATTCCTTCCTTTTTCACCAAAATCACCATCTCACCACTAATCTCTTATTTCCATTCTCACCTATACAGCTGTTTCCTCTTCTCTCCTTTACTGGGCGGGCCCAGCTGATCTTGGTCCAATGACAGCCAAGCAAAGAAGCTGAAGGCGGAGCCTGGCCAACGGAGGACGGTCGGCACAGCGATGCCAGCCATGGGCGGTGACAGATCAAAGTACTGCATGGCGCTTTCCAGGCCCTGTTTGCGCACCATCCCCAGGAGCGCCCGCAACACCGGTCCTACATATGGATGAGCGCGGCCCGGCTCGTCCTGACGCAGGAGTCTCAACAGAAGCTGCAGCTCAGAGGAACTCAGCGACTGACTGCCTAAAGATCCCAAGAGGCCCACCAGACTCTCGGCACAGGCCCGGTGCAGCCGGTCGTGTCTCTCCAGAGCCGACAGCACTGTGTCAGTCATAGAAGAGTTGACGCAGGTGGCTCGCGTCCGCCGGTTCAGACCGCAGATGCGCCGGAGCCAGTCGGCAGTGAAGATCTGCAGCTCGGCAGAGTCCAGCTCTGGAAGCCACTGGATCAGGAGCAGGAGAGGGTCCACGTTACTGATGCCCAGGAGACCCACGGACGAATGCTCACCTTCAACAGCCTGCGGGAACACAGGTGAACAGCAGTGAGACAGGTCTGTTTCAAATGTAATGAGCATTTAAAGGTAGCCAGATCGCTCTAAATACTACATGTAAACAGCTTGATTGTCTTCTTCAAAGCAACAGCTCTTGAACTCATCATTCACTGAGCTGAATGATGACACTGCACTCTTTTTTACAGCAGAATTTGAAGTTGCCTCATATTTGATAAACTTTGCATCATGTGATTCTGTTATATAAAGCTTTTCACACTTGTTTTTTTTACAATACTTTGAAACACTGTAATAACATTAAAGGTGACTTGATGGGAAAGAAAGGGGCAGATAACATCATGTGACTGACACACAGGAAACAGGAAGTGTTTATCTCACCATATTCATGAGCTCCTTTAGAAGGTGTCTGGACGGTTGACCCAGTGACACCAACACCTCATAAAGGTGAGTGTAGCCAATCCGCTCCTTAAACACTTCCTGAAAGGGAATGAGGTTGCATTATTTACTTTTTAGAAGTTTATTCACTAAATAGTTCAAATAGACTAGTTTAAGAACGCTATCCCTAGTCAACATGCGTAAAAAAAAATTAGCAATGAAACATTAGAACATGCAACGAAAATGTGCTTTTTCGAAATTGTAAATAAAGCTAAAATAATTGAACCTATTTCAGACTTTCTACTTGAAAATTTCACATTTAATTTAATAAAAGTGAAAATTCACAAGTTTCATACATAATTTCTGTCATAATTTAGAACCAATCCAACAGATACCAATAATTTCGAACCAATCCAAATAAGAATCAAAATCCTACTGAATTCCTATTGGTTATTAATCTTTTATTTATACCAGGAAAAAATATAAATGTATTCATTAAAAAATAATAATAATAAAATAAATAAAAATAAAAAAAATTATATATATATATATATATATATATATATAGATTTGAATATATTTGAATTTATTTATTTACAATTTTTTTGTTACATTTTTTATATTTAATACTTTTTACAATTAGCTTTAGGTCTGGAAAAAACATGAATATATATAAAAATAAATAAAAAATGATGATAAAAAGATAAAAAAGATAAAAAAAGATAAAAAATAATAAATAAAAAATAATTTAAAAATGTCCTCATATTTCCGCATTTTACAATGGAAATCATATCCAATAAGGTCTTAAATAATCAAAAAGGTAATTTTTTCAATGATGCATTGAAAGTTACCATAAATACTTATAATGTTGCAAAAGATTTGTTCTTTAAATAAATGCTGTTTTTTATTCATCAAAAATCCTGAATAAAATGCACCATGGTTTCCACAAAAACATTAATCAGAACAATTGTTTTTAACATTGATAATATTCAGAAACGTTTCTTGAATGGCAAATCAGAATATTAGAATGATTTCTGAAGGATCATGTGGCACTGAAGACTGGAGTAATGATGCTGAAAATTCAGCTTTGATCACAGAAATAAATGACATTTTATTATATATTTTAACAGAAAGCAGTTATTTTAAACTGTAATAATATTTCACAATATTACCATTTTTTTCTGCAGCCTTGGTGAGCAGTAGAGACTAAAACATTAAATATGTACTTTTTAATGGTAATGTATATGTTTCTGTTATATGTAAGAATCCTGTTATAAAACTAGGCATCCTGTACACAAACTTTAATGAGGGAATCGCTTGATTATAACAAACCTTTGCGGCAGGTGACTTGTGCATCACTGTCGTGAGAGTTTTGATCGTTGCTACGGCAAGAGAGTCGAGCCTCCCTTGGAACACCTGATTGGAGGAAAACACAGTCAATTAAGAGATCCAGCCAATGGCTGAAGAGTCAGTACAGCATGAGGCCTGTTCTATTCCTGCCCTGTCTCTTCACTTTGCCATGCAAATGACGAGTGATAAGCCATGATGAATGGCAAGAATGCTACAACAGAACCATGCTTACACGAACAGGCAGGAATAGAATCAGACGGTCTGGGTGTAAATTTCAAAATGTTGATTACCAGAGTGAAACTGTTTGAGGTCTGATCCTCTGATATTGACAATATCAGATCATCAGAGCTCAGATCTGAAACTAAAAATTCTCCCAACACCAACCAACACACTGAATACACACACTTCATGTATAGATATATATATATATATATATATATATATATACATATATACACAGACGACTATTCCCTCCACAACCCGGAAAATCTCTGTCCAGCCACGCCGTGTCATGAGACTCCTGATTGGCTGATTGCAAAAATCACATGATGTTCAATCTGCCATTGCAATTGGCTAATTCATTACGTATAAGAATACGACAAAGACTGGCTGGAGAGTGACAAACGCTGAGTAGCAATAAACAGAATGAGACATGAAATCAAGGAAGTACTTCTATACAGCGTAAAGCACACAGCTATAGGTCGATCATCTCAAGGCTGCTGAAGTCGCAGCATTCCAACCCTGTTACCAAACCACCAGAGGACAGGCGAAGGGGGAACGGGAGGGAAACAAGCAAAGCAAAATAAATAAAATGAGATGATTATTGAAAGCATGACTGAGTAAATAAACTAAAGACCACTCCATTACAAGCTTCTACATTCACAGCACTTTACATGAAGAAATGGACTTGTAATTGTTCTGCTTCTGCAACAAGGAAGCACTGAATGCCTTATGAAACAGGGCCGGTCACTTATGGAGTCAGTATATTTGGATATGACACTCTGTGTTGTCAGGTCACGGTACAAATGCAAATGCATGCAGGTATGAGTGGGTAACATAAGCAAAAATGTACCATTTTATGATAACGTTTATTACGATATTGTCAGACATTTTAGTCAATGTGTTATAATACAAATATGTTATGGAAAATGTATCGAAATACAGCGTAAAGCTAGTGACAGATCAGTACATTAGCCAATATTAGACAATACTGCAATCATTTTATATGCTGATATCCACATCCAGTTGGGCAATTAATATACACAAAGAACGTTTTTTTAAACATTTAATTTACTCAAATATTTTTGAGGAAATTTGAGTAAATCTTGTTAATTTAAGTATTCATTTAGGTATTCATGTACATAATATTTTCCATTTTTGATATATATATATATATATATTTTTTAATTTTTATAATTATTATATTACAAATTTTAAAACTGATCATATTCATTATTATCTAAATTTACATCATAAGATTAAAAATTATATTTTGCATTATTAAAATCGATTGTTCAAATATATTAATGTATGTGATATATTTATATATAGATATAAAATATATGTAAATTTATATTATATATTTTACATTTTTATATACAATTTTTATATTTATTATTATATTACAAAAAAAGATTCTATTCATTATTATCTAAATTACGTTTTTTTAATTTTCATTATTAAAATTAGTTGTATTATTATTAAATAATTCAATATATAATTCATTATAATCTAAATTTACATTATAAGACGACATTTTATATGATGTTATATTAAATGATGTTATATTATATTAAATGATGTTATATTATATTAAATGATGTTATATTATATTAAATGATGTTATATTATATGATATGATGTTATATTATATGATATGATGTTATATTATATGATATGATGTTATATTATATGATATGATGTTATATTATATGATATGATATGATATGATATGATATGATATGATATGATATGATATATTATATCCAGGAATTCTGTGTAAAAATACACATTTCATGCAACAGTACATTTGCATGTTGTTTCCTATTATTAGTTGTTATTATTAACTGAATTGTTTATAATATAAAATATAGAAATAAATACATGTAAATAAATATATAAATAAAAAATATACATATATACATACATATATATACATACATATATATATATATATATATATGTGTGTGTGTGTGTGTGTGTGTGTGTTAGGGCTGTCAAACAATTAATCACATACAAAATAAAAGTTTGAGTTTGCCTAATATATGTGTGTGTACTGTGTATAATTATTATGTATATATAAATACAAACACATTCATGTATACATTTAAGAAATATTTGCATGTATATGTATTTATTATAATTTTTAAATAATTTATATTATATATAAATAATATTATTATATATTATATATTTTGTACACAACATATTTCTCTTAAATATACACATTAATTTATTATATATATATATATATATATATATATATGACTTTGTGACTCATAGTGACCCTGCTCAGACAGAGAGAAAGAGAGAGAGAGAGAGAGAGAAAAGAGAGACAGAGAGAGAGAGAGAGAGAGAGAGAGAGAGAGTAAGGACTGTGATCTTGTCCTGGAGTGGTCATGTGGGCGGCGAGGGGGTGGGGTTTGGGGTGGGGGGTCGTGGTGAGCGGGAGCGACAGGCACAGGTGAGCGGTACCTGAATCTCACTCTCTCCTGTCAGTAACCTGTTGGTTAAATCTTTCTGGTCCTTGTCTGCTGCTGTGCACCTAGCGTTAACCAGCTGCCGGACGGAGCCGAATGCAGCAAGCACAGACGGTCAGATGAGAGGAAAGTGCAAAGGGTTAAGGTTAAAAGGTAGGAGGTCAAAGGTCATGACCCTAAGTGCCTAAGTGTTCCGTCGCTAAAAGACAGAAACATGCATGGACAGAAGGCAGTGCTGCAGTTCTGATACGTGTACATGCTGTAAGGTGATAACTACTGGATACAAGCACAGTAGCAATGTACATAGTAAAGAACAGTTCATCTGAAACAAATATGCACAAAACATACTGTCCTTTAAGGCAAAGAAAAACAAACAGGACTGTGAATATTTACACAAGAAACTGATTGGCAAGACAAACTCTGTCATGTGTAAAAAACACACAAGGAAAATCCTGAAACTGAATGTCAGTTAAACAACAATTCACAAATTTATCTTCAGATTCAGACAGGATCTAAAACAAACAAGGATATTCCTGTCAAATACTACAATGTAAAAGGTCATTAACATCCTGTAAAAGTCATACAGTCAAACCAAAATTAATTCAGACACCTTCAACATTTCTCACATTATCAGTTTATTTGCTAGTTTAGAAAATGGTAATAAAATATGACAAGAACTCAGAGCTAAACTTAGTTAGAACAAATTCATCTTGATAATGTCAGATAACTTTGATAGAAAGGTAATGCATTACAATCAACCAAAAATGCAATGACAATATTTACACAACTATCAATACTTGCCAATTACATAATACATGCATTACTTGACCAATTGCCAAGTAATGCATAATTTTGTTCAGTGTGTGGTGTAAAAAGGTTGCATTAGCAATTAAAGAAAAAACACTTAAGCAAAACTTAAGGTCAAGTCAGGTCAGGTCAAAGTGTCTAAATAATTTTTGGTCCCAAATTGTTATCAATTTTACTTTTAGTCCACTGTATGAAGAATTTCAGGGTCACATATGTTTCATATGTCACAGTTTACTTTATTTTGCTAACCTCACTTACATAAATGAACTATAGTGTCCTGCACCCACTAGTAAAAAAACATATAAATATAAATATAAATACAAAAATAAATACAAATACAAAAACAAATATAAATATAAATATTATATCTGGTGTCTGAATAATTTTTAGCTTGACTGTATATAGTGTCAACAGAGCTCAATTGTTGAGTTTTGGAAGAATCCAATTAAAAATCTCCCAATCTTTTAAAGATAACACATCGAGTCTTTAGAGGAGAGATAGCATGATTTTAAAGATTGTTAAATTATGTAGAAGTCAATGTGATTGGACTACAATTAACTGCTGAATATAAGTATCTTAAGGTACTATTGCACCCAAACAGTACCGCTTAGGATTAGAAAGTTTGGGGTCAGTAAGATGTTTTTAAGTTTTGAAGTCTTTTGTGCTCACCAAGCCTGCATTTATTTGATTTAAAAAAAAACAAAAAAAACAATAAAATTGTGAAATATTATTACAACTTAAAATAACCATTTTCTATTGTAATATAATTTCAAATGTAATTTATTCCTGTGATGCAAAGCTGAATTTTCAGCATCATTACTGCAGTCTTTAGCATCACAATCCTTCAGAAATCATTTTAATGTGCTGATTTGCTGCTCAAGAAATATTTTTTCATGATTCTTTGATGAGTAGAAAGTTAAAAAGAAAAAAAAAAAAAAGAAAAAACAGTATTTGTTTGAAATAGAAATCTTTTGTAACATAAATGTCTTTACTGTCACTTTTGATCAATTTAATGCAGCTTCGCTGAATAGAAGAAATAATTTCTCTTTTTTTTTTTTACATTTGAGCATAAAAGACAGTAGTGGTGTTGTCTGATAAGAAAATACATCATTATCTGTTTTTTGTGTCTTCTTCAAGTATTCACAATGGTTTATGGGAGGAGTACTGCATTCATTCCCTCAAAAAAAAAAAAAATACAACATTTTTTCCCTCCACAGATTTTCAAACGCATACTTCGCTTTGAATCAAATATTGATTCATCTCAGAGAGGCTGAGAAGACTCAGAACTTTTTTTCTAAAGGGAAAATTTCTATGGACGTTCCCAAAACTCGACAAAGACATAGTTGAGCTTTATTTTGATTCAGAACTGAGCAAACCCAATTGCATGATGGTCAGGAAATGTTGAGGAGCTCACCTTACTGTTCTGCAGGAGTCGGGTCAGATGCTCAAAGCAGTTACTGTTGAGAAAGATGGCCTGCAAAACGGGTCGGTCACTGCACTCAAACATGTCCTGAATGGTTTCTGAGTGAAACGGACAACAGGATTCAGAAGAAAGTAGAAAACAACAGTCAAGATGTAAGAATACGACACGAATGACTGATCTACTCACCGAGCATGTTCACCTGTAACGCCACAAAGCGGCTCTCCCAGTGCCGAGAGCGAGGCGGAGACGGGCGACCTTTGACCTGCGCTGTGGCGGCGGGGTCCGAGTTGAGCAGTTTGAAGTAGCTCTCCAGCACTGAGCTGATCTCCACCTGTCTCTGATCAGAGCTGCTAGCCAGGAGCCGGTGCACCACCTCCCGCAAACAGCCCAGCGTCAACAGGGCCTTCCTGTCGGGAGCCTCGCTGTCCCAGTCTTCGCCGTCTCCACATCCGCTTAGACACTCGCCAGCACTCAACACTCCCACCAGCACCTCCATCGTGGCCGGAGAGATGGCCAGCAGCGCGTTACGCTGTTAAAAAGAGAAGATGATGTTAAAAGACACATTAAAGGAGATACAGAGAACTAGGAAGTACATCGTCTTGAACCTGAACCACTTAAACTATAGTTTCCATTCAAAAGTTTGTAGATAATTTTAGTGGGCTGGCTACACAGTTTCAAAACAACTAAAATGGAACTAAATGAAACAAAGGAATCAACCCTAAAAATAAAGATGCCAAAAGGACAGTTTGTTAAGACCTAATATCTAAAAGGGCATTAAGATATCTTTAATTCTTCTTGAGTTACGGGCATGCAAACTTTGGAGCAAAAACTTGAAAAGTGCTGTTTCCCCATTTCTGAATGGTCACCATTGGCACATAATGCAATAAAGATGGCTAAAGTCAACAGACTCTACAAACAGACCTACCAATCTCTGTGTAAAAATAACATCCTGATGCTGCCGTCTTTCTGAAGTCGTTTTACTCCCATATAATTTGGCTCTGAATCTCCAGTGAAAATTGCCATTTTAACCACCCTTTACAAAATAGTAGATTACTCAGTAAATATTCATCCACGTCATTTAATAATTTGGCTTTCATCACTATACATGTCTATCTGTTATTAGAAAAAATATTAGCAAAATCAAAAACTTGCGCCGGGGAAGATTTTGAAATTCAGCTGATTTGACACAGAATGACCCATACGGATATTTACATTGAAAAACAATGAATAAATGCAAATAAATAAATGCTTCTGCGTGCAATTTTTGATTATTAAAATATACTTTTTTTAACAAGTAAGATTTAAAATGTTTTACATAAATGTTCATCATTTAGCACCCATGGTATCACTGAAATATTAGCATACTTGGTCGTCATTTCTTGCATTTATTTGCATACTTAAACAAAAAACACACAGTCACTAGTCTTGTGAAACTATTGTTGTTTGTTTGTTTGTTTTTAAATTGTTTGCATGCTGAATTGCAATTGGTCTTCTTTTGTTTATTTTTATGCATACTAAATTGCAATTGGTCTTCTTTCTTGCAACAGTCTACATACCAAATAGCACATGGTCTTCTTTGTGCATATATTTGCACACTAAATTGAGACTCGTCTTTTTTTTATGCAATTTCTGGTAACAGTTTACAATAGGGTCCATTTGTTAATATTAGTTAACTACTTTAGTTAACATGAACTAAGGATAAACAATACTTCTATAGCATTTATTAATTTTGGTTAATGTTAATTTCAGCATTTACTAATGCATTATTAAAATCACAGGTAGTGTTAATATTAGTTAATGCACTGTGAACTAACATGAACTGTACTGCTTGTTCATGTTAGTTAATGCATTAACTAACATTAACTAGTGAAACCTTAATGTAAAGTGTTATCCCATTTTTTGTATACAGAATTGCAACTGTGGTTGTCTTATATGCATTTATTTGCATACTAAATTGTGACTGGTCCTCTTTCTTGCAAATGTTTGCATACAGAATTGCAATTGGTTTTCTTTCTTTAAATTATTTACAGAAATGTGATCAAAAGACTTTTGTATATTTATTTGCATACTAAATTGTAACAAGTCTTCTTTCTTGTCATTATATGCATACAAAATGCCGTTTTTTGTGTTTATTGTATACATGCTTCATTGCATTTGGTCTTTATTGCAATTTTTTGCATTCTGAATTGTTTCATTTCACCAGTTAGCAGAATGTAAACCATAACCGAGGATTCATTTTACCATTTTATCTAAAATGTCAGCACGATCTGACATAAAATGTGGCATGATCTCACCTGTCCACCTGCGACGATGGCTCCAAACAGGTGCAAAAGGCAACATTTAAGACTGTCCTTCAGGTGCTCACTCTCCTGAAAACATTCTGAAACACACACACACACAAATAAAAAGGTGTCTGTTTTTATGCAAATAACAACACAACAACATGCTGAATTATTTTCTTGCATGCTTCCTGTTACACTTTACTGTCCCCAATCTCAAGGTTTTTCTTTTTTCGTTAATTGTCATTAGTTCCACAGTGCTGTGGAACTCGGGCAACAAAAAATAAAGTATCGACAGCATTAATGCACAGGTACACTCAGATATAGTGACACTTCATGTCTCTGGCTTCAACGATTCACACACAGATAAGCAGTGTGAGTTTCTGACTACAGGAACACTGAGGCTGCCTTGTTTAGAAAGCGCTGGTTATGTGCCATCGCTGAAGGCCAAATGATAAAACAGCAGATTTGATCAGTAAATAAACAAACCACATGCCCCACAGGGCTCATATAGACAGAGAGACACTTACGGTAGAAGAAGGGCACAAACTCTACAGTGAGCGGTGCAGCTTTAAACTTCTGTCTGCTTCTTTCCACAGTACTGAGCTGCTGTCTGCAAAAGCAAACAAACACAAAACTCATTAAAAAAAGAGCCATTAATCACGCTTCAGTATAGCATAATATAATACATACACTACAATTTCACACAATCACATATTCCCAAACCTTTTTGTCAGTCAACCCCAGGTTTACTTGAAAATACAGTATTTACTTGAAATACTCCCTAATATTTCAATAATTCCTCAATACATCCATGTTTATGGTTCTTTGATGTCAGGTAAATGTCACATTGCATGCAGAAAAATGCATAAACATTTCATCTTTTTTTTAGTAAGAGCTATATTTTGTGTTTACATTTTAAAATTATTTAATTTATTTATTTTTTATTATTTTTATGATTTTATTACTTATTTGCATTAAGTAATGAATCCATCCAGTTTGGGAAATAATAATATTAACATAAATAGTGAATGTATGATTCATGATATATTAATCTATCCCAAACCTTTTGTCAGTCAAACCCTTTTGATCTAAAATATACTATTTACTTAAAATACTCTCTAAGATTTTAAATTAATATTTCAATAACTTAACACTTTTGCATATTCACAGTTCTCTGATGTTGGGTAAGGGTCACATGGCATGCCGGAAAATGCATAAACATTTAATCGTCTTTTTAATAAGTACTTTATTTTAAGTGTTTTCATTTTAGAACTATTTAATTATTTATTTATGTTTATTTTTATGATTTAATTACTCATTCATGTAAACTAATGAACCCCTCCAGTTTGGGAAATAATAATATTAATATAAATAGTCAATGTATTATTCATGATATATTCATCTAAATAATAAATAATCATAAATAATAAAACATTACAAAAAGATATAAATTGCAGTTACCTGCCCTCAAATAACCTTTTAAACACACACACACACACACACACATTTACATACACTGTGCGGAAAGGCGAACAGCTTTTCACAGAACTTGTAGAACCAGACTTTAGTGTTTATTGGTCAAACACAGCTGTGTTTTTCACTGTATATATGTATGCTCGCCTCATTTGACAGTGTGTATCTGTGTGGCTCATGTTACTGAATAACACTGGATTGAACTGCACTTTGGGTTAACAGCATATATACCGTAACTTATAAACCATAACATACAAATTCTCAACTGGCCATTACTGTGGTGTCAAATAACAATATTTACAAAGCATTTTACTGGAGTCAATGTATTATACTTTGCAGAGGTAAAAAGTTAAAACATTTTGATAAAAGATTAATACAACTTTTTTTTCCACAAAATAACATGCACTGATGAATCATTCACAAGAAGACCAGGAGTATTTATTAAGAAAGTAAATGATTTACTTTTTCAGTGAATTGTTTTGATTTAACTTTGACTCTGCACCGCTATTTTAAACGGAGCAGCTCTCCAAACAACACCGGTTTATTCTACAGATTAGCATCCCAAGAATGCCCTATTCAGTGTGCATGAGGAAACGTCTGGATTAGTACATGCTCGTACAAAGAGATTAACAATTGAGGCCGTGATGTCCTCTTACTGAAGCGTGATTGGCATTTGACAGGTGTAATGTTTATACAATGCATTTTTTGCGTGCAAGAAATGTCACCCGTTAGACCATTGGGTGAAAGTGTAGTAAAATGCCATCATGCGCCATCAAAGACAAGGGAAATATTCAAGTTATTTCTGAAAAGCTGCCATTTGCACAGCAGCTTCAGCTGTGGGCTCAACATTGGTTGCATATCTCACCCGTGCATGCGATGCCTCCAGTTGTGATAGGGATCGTACAGACTCTCACAGAAGGCCAAAGCGTGACGGACAAACTCCTCGGCTTGTGTCTGATCAGCCAGCTCTTTCTCTTTCGTCTTACTCTTTAGCTAAACAGAGAGAAAAAGAGTTGAATTACTTCATTCATGAGGAAGATAGAAAGGAAGAGGAGAAAGAGAGGACAATAAATAGGAGAGGAAATGAAAGAGGAGAGGAAAAGAGAAGAGGAATACAGAGAAAGAAATATTAGTAACAGGAAAGTAGAGGAAAAAGGCAGACAGAGGAAAACAAGGAAAGGAAAAGACGAATTAGAAAAGATGGATAAGGAAACAAGAAGAAGTATAATTGTGGGATAATAATTATTAAATTGGAAAAAGAAACACTGAGAAAGGAAGAGGAAGAGGAAAGGGAAGTGGAAAAGAAAGCAAAATGTAAAAGGAAGGGGAAAATCACAGGAAAATAAAGAGGAGGAGGACAGAAAACTGGAAAGGACAGAATATAAAAAAGAGGAGAGGAAATAGAAGAGGAAATCACTTATATTTATTTTAAAGAGAACGAGGAAAAGGGAAGTGGAAAGGAGAGGTAAACAAAAAAAAAAAAGAGGAGAGAAAACAGATGAGAAAAATACATTTATTTTAAAAAGAAGGAAATGGCAGGAAAATAAAGAGGAAGAGGAAAAAGAAATAAAAGGAAGTGAAAAGGACAGAATACAAGAGGAAAATGCTTTTATTTCCCCTCTTTACTTCTGTGTCAGAAGGAAGGAAAAATAAAAGGAAGAGGAAATGGCAGGAAAATGCAGAGGAAGAGGAAAAAGAAAGGGAATGAAAAAGAAGTGGAAATGACAGGAATACAAAAAAAAGAGGAGAGGAAATTGAACAGGAAAATGCTTTTATTTTCCCTCTTTATCTCTCTGTCAAAAGTAAGGAAAATGGAAAGGAAGAGGAAATGGCAGGAAAATGAAAACTAGAGGGAAGGGATGTGGAAAAGGAAATATAAAAATAATTTACAGGAAAGTAAAGTGGAAAGGGAAAAGGAAAATGAAAAAAGGACAGGAAAACAAAAAAGAGGAGAGGAAATCAGAAAAAGAAACAGGAAGTGGAAGAAGGAAAAAAAGGAAAGTAAAGAACACGAACAGGACATAACAGGAAATAGCAGAGGAGCTAACTGGAAAATTAAGAGGAAAGAAAAGGGAAGAGGAAAAGGAAAAGAGGAAATAGGAGGGGAAGAGGGAAAAAACAGGACAGTTTGACCACCATTAAATAATGGGGACAGAAAGTAAAAAATAAATGGATAAACAGAAAACCTGAATTTAGAACAAGTTTCAGACCTGTTGGATGTAAAGCGTTGTCATGGTGATGATGTGGTTTATGTAGGAACAGGCGCCGATCTCTTCCACATTTGACAGGTTCCTGTCAGACACATCACACAGCTGTCAGTGTAGAGAAACTCTCTGTATTTGTATGTGTGTGTGTGTGTGTGTGTGTGTGTGTGTGTGTGTGAGAGAAGCTGTTTTGGACAGACTGCCGTATGACAGGACCATTAGTTGTAGCTGTCAGAGAGATTCCCCTGCCACCCCTATGATCATAAATCACACACTGACTGCTGCTGAAGCAGGACATCCAGCTGACGCTACGGTGTCTGTGTGCGGACAAATTACGGCAACCTCTAACTGAGTGGACAGGCATGTCAAATATGGTCACTGAAGACGACAAAATTGCCCCAGGAGTTACACTAACGTTCAGGAATTTTTAAAATATTTTTGAAAAAAAATCTCTTATGCTCACCAAGGCTGTGTTTACTTGATTAAAAAAAAAGTGAAATATTTTTACAATTTAAAATAGCTGTTTATTATTGTAATAGGTTGTAAAATGTAATTTATTCCTGTGATCAAAGCTGAATTTATCATCATCATTACTCCAATCTTCAGTGTCTTCAGAAAATATCCTAACATGCTGATTTGCTTCTCAAGAAATATTTATTATTATTAGCAATGTTGAAAACAGCTGTGCTGCTGAATGTTTTTGGGGATACAAATATTCATCAGCACATATTCACTTTGAATAGAAATTTCAAAAGAACAGCATTTATTTGATCTTTTAGTGTTTATTTATCTTTTAAATCTTTTTAGCTTTTTACTTTCTGATCGATTTAAGGCATCCTTCTATAAAACTATGCTGAATAAAACTATTAATTTCTAAAATATTACTGACCCCAAACTTTTGAATGCTAGTTTATGTCTGAGAAACATCTCTTTTACGTCTAAAAACTGTGACCATCTCAAAATTAACATTATATTTAAAAGGTTTGACGAGGAACTTGTTAAACAACCTTAAATAAACGAGTCTGTGGGATGATATGTGAATGTGTGTACATATGAGTAGCAGCTGCCATTCGAGAAATCGCACTGTCGGACCCTTAAAAGTCCCGATGTGTTGCTGAAAGTGGAAACCACACATGAACCCTCAGCAGCAGGTGCTCGGAGAACTCATGAAACATTCAGCAGGATCCCAGGTGTCCAGTTTCTGTTTTTACTGAGATTCAATGCACTTCATGTTTTTGTAAGAGACTCTATATCCAAACAGTTCAAATGATTGGATTTCTTCAGTTAGTTTGCCTATTTAGCTGCAATAATGATCTGTTTCTGTAATCTGTTTTTTCTTAGCCATAAAGCGCTTCTTTCCCATCAGACTACTGGCATGACGTCTCAGAGTCTGACCTGCAGATGACGATGAGGAACTTAAGGAGCAGGAGGGCCAACGTCTGCTGCTCGGGCTCCAGTCCCTCAGACGCTTTCTGCACACATTGAAGCAGCTGCAGACGCAACACCTGCAGGATGTTATCAGGTAACAGCGTCATGACGGGCGGCGTCTCCTCCAACCTGCAGAACACAAGGAGAACCATTCGGAATTAGGAATACTGCGATTCGATTCACAAACCTGCGATTCGATTCAATGAACAAATGCGATTTGATTCACAATTCACAAACTTGCAATTCGATTCACAAACTTGCAATTCAGTGAACTAACTTGCAATTCGATTTACGATTTACTAACTTACAATGCGATTCTCATTCCACAAACTTGCGATCTGATTCACAAACTTGCGATTCAATGAACAAACTTGCAATTCCATTCACAATTCAAAAACTTGCAATTTGATTCACAATTCACAAGCTAGCGATTTGATTCACGATTTACAAACTTCCGATTCTATTCTCAATTCACAAACTTGTGATTTGATTCACAAACTTGCAATTCAGTGAACAAACTTGCGATTCCATTCACAATTCAAACTTGTGACTCGATTCATGATTCACAAGCTTGCAATTTGATTTACGATTCACAAGCTAGCAATACGATTCACAAACTTGCATTTTGATTCAGAAACTTGCAATTCGATGAACTAATTTGCCATTCAATTCAATTCAAGATTCACAAATTTGCGATTCAATGCACGATTCATAAAATTGATTAGATTCATTTTTTTACAAACTTCCATTTCAATTCTCAGTTGACAATCTTGCAGTTTGATCCACAAACTTATTATGTGATTCACAAACTTGCGATTCGATTCACAATTCACAAACTTGCGATTCGATTCACAATTCAAACTTGCGATTCGATTCACAAACTTACAATTCAATTCACAAACTTGCATTTTGATTCACAAACTTGCAATTCAATGAACTAACTTGCAATTCGATTCACAATTTCCAAATTTGTGATTTAGTTTATGATTTGCAAACTTACGATGTTTCTCATTTCACAAATTTGCAATTTAAACAACAAACTTGCAATTTGATTCACAAACTTGCAATTCAATGCATGATTCAAAAACTTGCATTTTGATTTACATTTGTGTGATTCAATTCACAAACTTCCAATTTAATTCAATTCTGATGTCGAATGGATCTGAAATTGATTTTATAGTCAGTCACTTGGTACTATAATAATAAAGGTTAAAATTAACAACTACTTTGTATACTAAAGTTTCAAATGGATTAAGGGCAGACAAATTAAACATATAATTACATTTCTATTCCAGCTTGTTTTCTGATATCTAATCATTTAACTGGTGACTGTCATTACAACTTGTCATGACTGGTTTTCGTGACTGATTTGTTCAAACATAAATGAAATCTAGAACAAAAGGTTAATTAAAAATAATGAATATGTAATATAATTATCAATATATTTATCAAAATGCTGCTTTTCTAGCTAAGTTTTGTTCATGCATTAACTGAAAACAGCAACTAAAAGATTGATTCTGGGGATCAATATCAGTTCATTAAAATGAGAATCGATTAAACAGCCCTTTTTCAACACAACCCCATTATAAATGCAAAACCATTATAAACTGATTATCATATGTATATGGAGCTTCTGTGATGCTTAAACCCCCTGGGGACTAATTGCATGGAAAATGAAAACCAGCATATGGATTCTGAAGGAATAATTGATGACAACTGTCTTTTTTGTTTGAATTACTCCTCAGCAGCACCTCTGGGATTAGTAATTCTGGGGTCGTGACTGAGAAGGCCAATACTGCACTACAAAAGTGCTGTACGTTAATAAAGCAGATCTGTGTGAGAACAGCACAGCTGCAAAGGAGAGAGACGAATAAACCCATTACAATCCCATCTCTCTCAGTCTGTCGGTTCCTGGCTCTCCTCTCGCTCCGCATTACGTAATGTCATCTGACAGTCTAAGCACTTCATGATCACATGACCACAGCTGGGAGAGCGAGAGTGATTTTCTCATGCCACACACTCTGCACTACCGCTACATAAATCCTTCAACACTCTCCCTCTTTCTCTCTCTCTCTTTCTGTCCTACAGCCTCTGTAACTCTCTTATTTCCCCCTTTTATCTAGTTCTACCCTCTTCGTTTTTCCACGCACACACACAGAGAGACCGGGCTGGCTGGATTTTCTCTGTATTGCCGCTCACTTGCATCAGAACGTGACCTTGATGGCAAAGCGTCTATTAAATACGGCTCATTATCCGCAGACATGCATGTACACAAACAGGCACATAACCAAAACAATCATGTGACGTGTCTCTAATATTAAACCATTCAATTTAGCCTTATTAAGTTTAACAGTGGTTAGAAGTTAAAAAAGGCGTACTTCCTGTCTAGTCCCAGCCTTATACTACACGCCTACTAGACAGTCTTAAGTAGGCTTATTGTTATTAATTTAAACTAATACCATAAAGTTTAAGCAACAAAGTAAAATTTAAGGCAACGTTTCATGTTTTCATTTCGTTTAACTTTACATACTAAAATAAACTTTTAAAAAAACTAATAAATTAACTATTAATTAATAATAACTTTATTAATAAATTAATTAATAACTAACAAAAAAATAAAAAAATAAACATTTTAAAAATTAAAAAAGAAAAATGTTTTAATAAAAAAATAAAATTCAAAATAAAAACTAAAAAATATATATAATAGTATATCAATGACACTAAAACAACATGCAAGATTTTATCACATATTTTAGTCCAAAAAAAGCTGAAAAGTTGTGACATGCAACAGTTAAGTCCCTGTAAAATCCCTGTTTTATTTCTTCCCAAATTCTGTTTTCTTTTTTCCAAATTCCGCTGGATTTTGGAAAATTTATCTGGACTCCTTTTTAATGGTTAAATTAAATTTTATTAATCAGAAGGCATGTCTAATTAATTCAAATCATGAAACTTGCACAATTTAACATCAATTTATTAAAAGTTAAACAAAAATTACATGTTTAAGACCCTTTGAAATGTTTTATTTTTTTCTTAACTTATGTTTTATTGTTACCAAATTCTATGTTTTAGCATGTCTAATTATTGGAATGCACAAAAACAACTTTTATTTATTCTTACAATAGCCTAATGTATTTTTTTCCCCTCAGAAATTCTCAATTATATGAACATCTTTCATTCAAAACATTCACAAAATTCTAACCCATCACTGAAGGAAAACAATTGAAAGCTGGGGAAATAATCTCATGATGAAATTTTTTTTGCTAATACATGTTGGCCACTATTATTGGCAGCCTTAGAAATTCTTATGAGTAAAATATTTCTGAAGTATATTCCCATTTCTTTACATTTTAGCACACCAGGATGACTAGAAGCATTAAAATTATATAGCCATGACTTCCTGATCCACAGGATTATATATATCAGGAATGCAAAGGTCAGATTTCCTTAATCATTCATCACAAGGAGGAAAACCAAAGAATATAGTTCTGATGTGCAGAACAAGATTGCTCAGCTTCACAAAATAGAAAGTGGCTGTAAGAAAAGAGCTAAAGCATTGAAAATCCCCATTCCCATCCACCATCAAGGCAATAATTAAGAAGTTACAATCAACTAAAGTAGTTACAAATCTGCCTAGAAGAGGACGTGTGTCTATATCATCCTAATGCATGATGAGGAGGAGACTTTGAGTGGGCAAAGACTCTCCAAGGATCACAGCTGGAGAATTGCAGAGATTAATTGAGTCTTGGAGTCAGAAAGCCTAAACAAAAAAAAAAAATATAAATATTATATATATATATATATATATATATATATATATATATATATATATATATATATATATATATATATATATATATATATATATATATATATATACATCCCTACATCACCACATGTTGTTCAGGAGGGTTTCAAGAAAAATCCTCCTTGCTCAACCAAAAACAAACCCCAGCATATTCAGTTGTCAGACATGACTGAAACTTCAAATGGCACTGGCTTCTATGGTCAGATGAAACTAAGAAACAAGCTTTTTGGCAGCAAACCCACCAGATGGGTTTGGTGCAAACAGGGATAAAAAGTACCTCATACCCACGGTTAAATATACTGCTGGATCTTTAATGTTGTGAGCCTATATTTTTGCCGGAGGCCCTGGACATCTTGTTCAGATGCATGGCATCGTGGATTCTATCAAATACCAACAGATAAAAAATCTAAACCTGACTGCCTCTATTAGAAATCTTACAATGGGTCATGGTTGGATCTTCCATCAGGACAATAATCCAAAACAAACATCAAAATGAACACAAAAAAGCGTCACTGAGCACAAAATGAAGCTTCTGCCATTGCCATCACATTCCTCTGACCTGACTCCAATAGAAAATGAGCGAGGTGAACTGAAGACAAGAAGCACCAATATGGAACTGTGAATCTGAAGGATCTGGAGAGATTCTGCATGAAGGAATGGTCTCTGATCTCTTGTCAGGTGTTCTCCAAACGCTTCAGGCGGTATAGGAGAAAACATGTTGCAATAATTGAGTGCCAATAATTGTGGCCAATATGAACTAGAGAAAATCATTTATTTCATAATGAGATTTTCCCCCCACTTGCGATTGTTTTACTTCAATGACAGGTTAGAATTTTGTGAATTTTTTGACTGAAAGATCAAAAGGATAAACAATGCACATTAATTTTCACAGCCACCTTAGCTCATACTTACCAAGGGTGCCAATATTAATGGTGGGCACTGTATACATATATTATATTATTATATTATATAAATATATATAAATACATGTAAATATTTTCAAAATATATACTATATGTGCATTTATATATACATAATAAATCTACACAGTATACACACATATATTACGTAAAAAAAACTTTTAGTTTGGATGCGATTAATCGCAATTAATCGTTTGACAGCACTAGTGTTTACATTTTTCTGATTATCAAATGAAGGCACAGAAAATTTATTTAATTAACTTTTAATTAATTAATAATGAAGGGTTTTTTTATTATTAAAAAATACATTTTTTAATAGTAATATATGTCTGGATTCCATTCGCATTCTCCACATCACGGAAATCATAGGGAACTCACAAAAACAGTGAATTTGATAACCTCATTCCTGTATGCAATTATTCACTTGATAATGGAGGTTTAAATGCATCTGCGAGAGTGAAAAGTCTACCTGGTTGGCGGTTTCTCGAAATCCACATCCAGACATCTCTCGTAGGATCCGATAAAGATCTCCAACCAGAGTTTCAGGTAGTCTGGGTCCTTCTACGAGTTTCAAAGAACAAGAAAAAAACAGAGAAAAAGGAAAGTGTTAATCATGGAGAGGATTATTCATGGAGATGCAATCTATTGCTAGGTGTGTCTTTTATTAATGCATTTGGTAGTTGCTTTTATCCACAGTGACTTGCATTCAGGTGTACATGCATTCCCTGGGAATCGAAACCATGACCTTGTCATTAAGCTAGGAATGCGTTTTGTTAGATAAAGGTATCTAAGGTGTGTCCAAATGTTTCAGGTGGATAATATCAGGTGAAACACAAGACACCTGACGACTAACGAACCGGCCTGTCCGCATTCCAACAGGAATGGCCAACGTGATACACATTCCAGCATTCCTGAAAACAGACGAGTTTGACCTAGAACAACGCTCCTTAGAAATACCTACATACTAACCCGATTATCACATGCAGAATTAAATCTCAATCAATAGCAGGAGGGCAATCTGATGAGCTGGCAGTGTGAGCTCACGAAACATGTGACGCTGTAATTGGTGTGGCTGGAGTGTATCACGACTCAATGCGGTTGTTTGTGTGGTCAACGTTTAAGCCGTGCAACATCCAGAACAGGAAATCATGCTCAAAAATTCTTCTCGGTGAGATCATCAGAACAGCTATGCACATCCACGCCAAAAAAACAACTGACCACTAGGAGATAAGGACAACACAACACTAAAAGTAGTATGTTTGCTTCTCCAAACACAAAAAACAAGTAGAATGCGTTTATGTGTGTGTGCACAAAAGAAAAGCCCCATTCATTTGGTCTCCAGCGGCAAGACACATGTCTATTGAGGTCTGGATCTGGCCAAAGGTGGCACACCCTGTTTATTTAGAGCTTAGGCCACAAAACGAGCACTGCCTTGCTCCTGATGCCCTTTCCAGCTGGAAGGGTGTGGGGCGAGTCAGTTGCATTCA
Organism: Labeo catla; assembly: GCA_012976165.1. NCBI lineage: Eukaryota > Metazoa > Chordata > Actinopteri > Cypriniformes > Cyprinidae > Labeo > Labeo catla. The sequence continues at coordinate 469,716 of VONZ01000397.1, read as the reverse complement.
CCTACTCATGTATGTCGAGTTCCCAATTAACTTTAAGTAGCCTTTTATAATGCACACCCTGGGGGGAAAGATTTTGTTGTAACCTGCACACCTGAATGACTTGTGGATAATAATATAGTTACTTCATTTGTTTGTTCATGTAAAATTGGTGTGGCTTTTGTGTAGATTACAGTTTAATAAATTTGACTTCAGTTGATTCAGATGCATCTGATAAATGAGTACTTCGTACAAACAGCTCCATTCTACAGGGGTTTTATTCATAAATGCTTGTGTTTAGAAACAGAAAACTATCAGAGAAAACTGTTGGCTAATACGATGCATCGCTAATGCCGGGCGTATGACCTACAGCCACAACACTGAGCTCACTCTAATCACATGGGCAAGACATCCTGTCCATTTGACATGCCATAATAATTTGACTTCTAGTATACAGCGAATTCTTTCTCCTGTGATCATTTCCAAATCTCTTACCCTTTCTTTTTGAGAAATACTGTTGGTTAAATTTAACTCAAGCTTGGGATGTTGTCGGTTTCCACAGAGAATAATGCCGCCTCACCCCTTGATTTGTAAAAACAAATGAAACATGCATTTACAAGCCAAGCAGACAAGCATTTAAACCTGTCTCACTGTCCGCTGTCTACACAGGCAGAGCCTTCTAAGGCAGTGTTAGCATGATTGCTAAGCAAAAAACAGGATACATTTTTTAACTTCGGATGTGCTGTCCCAAAGTCAGTTGGTTTTTAGATAATCTGTTGTGAACACAATCCTAAAATATTACACCATAATACGCCATTAACAATCAATTCATGTTTCTTTTTCAAGCTTTTGGGTGTCAAATCAACCAAAATGAAAAAATTTTCCCACCTCAAATGTTTGATTTTGCTAATATTTTTTCTGAAGATAGATAGACATGCATAGTGATGAAAGCCAAAATATTAAATGTCATGGGTGAATATTTACCGGGCAATCCACTATTTTGTAGAGGGGCCAAAATTAGGGATGCTCATTTTAACCGGTTAACCGACAGAAAGAATTTTGACCGATTAATACAATCAGTTAAACGGTTTAAAAGGTCTTTTTTTCAGTAATTCAGTAATCAAAATATTTTAAAACGTTTTCTGGATGGTTAAAATAAAATGAAATTGCATTTTTGAGAGAAAAAAGATAAATCGCGTAGGCCTATAACGTTAAGTCGCATTTTATTATTACATTCAGAAAGACCTGGTGTCGACGCGAAATATTTACAATACACTATAAACATAGGCTAGGCTATTTTAGTTCCCCTCACTCCACAAAAAATCCTTTCAATTTAACAGTATTTAGAAAAGAACAAGAATGAAAAATATAAGAAGCTAGGCGACAAGCCAAAACGAAACCATTTAGGCTAAAGCGAAACTGAAACTAACATTGGGTCTCTCATACGACACAAATCCAAATGTCTCCGTATTCAAGATGTATTTGAATGCTAAAATATTATTTATTATGTAAACCTGGTTTTGTACTTCTCGCATTACAATATCCACTTTAAAAAATGTTCACGGCAGTACGTTGATAACGATTAAGCAGTGTGATTTTATTTTATTTTATTTTTTTGTTCCCCATATGTTTGGCTGATTGTGTGTGCGTGTGCGGCGCCGGCGCAATCACTTGATTTTTTCCTTCTAACAGGGGAAACAACTCTTTACAGATTATCGAAACTGTAAACGGTTTGCTGTTTGTAAAATAAAGAAAAATAAGATGCCGCTTTCAGCCGTCTTCCTTTCGCGCAGCACAAAAATGAACCAAAACTCTGCACCTTTTTTTGTTTGTTTGTTTTATTAAGTAAAAATATTTATCTTATAGGCCTATTCATTCATTATATATATATATACATAGCCTAGGTTTATGATGTTTTTCTCCATTCGCAGAAGCGCTGCAGGTGATGCGACGTGTCCATGTGAATCCTCATGTTCTGTTGTTTGCTGCTTTTTGCGCATGTAAAATTAATCCCGGAAAACAAATGTTGGTATTTTAACGGGTCACAGACACTTATCCTTTCTAAAATAATTAAATTCTAATTTAAAATAATCTTGTTGGTTAACGGTTAATAATCGGTTAACAAGCGTCGGCTGTCGGTTAGGAAAAATAACCGAAATGAACATCCCTAGTCAAAATGGCAATTTTCACCTGAGATTTAGAGCCAAATTACAAGGGGGTAAAAATGAATTCAGAAAGACGGCAGCATCATAATGTTATTTTTACACAGAGATCGGTAGGTCTGATAGTAAATTTAATGTAACTTTGTTGCATTATGTGCCAATGGTGACCATTCAAAAATGGGGAAACAGCACTTTCAAATTTTTTCCTCTAAGGTTTGCATGCCTGTAACTCAAGAAGAAAGAAAGATATCTTAATGCCCTTTTAGATATTGGGTCTTAACAAATGTTCCTTTTAGCATGTTCATTTTTAAGGCCCTATATGGTTCGGTTTTAGAGATATTCAATATGGCTCCAGAAGTAAATTGTTAAAATGTACATATTTTCAGTGGTCAAAATATTGAAAGAGGAAAACGAGATACAATTCTAATTTCAACATTTATTTATTCTACAGACATTGTTCTTTAAATAAAATAAGTATTGGCTGTGTACAAAGTGACCAACATTTAATTTTCAACCACTGAAAACAGGTCATATTCAACAATGTGAATATGGTGTGTCATTGAGATCTCCATATTTCTAGGACTGAACGATGTAGGGCCTTAAAAATGTATTTTCCGACATAAAAGTTTATTAAGAACTAGAATCTAAAATCATATTGTGATATCTTCAATACTTCTTGAGTTATAAGCATATAAACTCTGGAAAAAGAATATTAATGGCACTCAGACAGGCATGTTCAAAGCAGTTATTATGACAGAAGGAAATGAGATACATTTCTAGTTTCAACATTATTTGTTCTTTAGACATCACTAATTTCAACAATTTTCTCCTGGAGCCATATTGAAATTTCGATATCTCTAGAACCACATAGGGCCTTAAAAATGAAGATACCAAAAGGAAAGTTTGTCAAGACTTAACATCTCAAAGGGCATTAAGATATCTTTTTTACTTCTTGAGTTACGGGCATGCAAACTTTAGAGAAAAAAATTTAAAAGTGCTGTTCCCCCATTTTTGAATGGTCACCATTGGCACATAATGCAACAAAGATGGTTAAAGTTAACAGATTTTACTAACAGACCTACCAATCTCTGTGTAAAAATAACATCATGATGCTGCCATCTCTCTGAAGTCATTCCCCATTTAGTATTTTGGCTTTTATCACTATACATGTCTATCTTTCTTAAGATAAAACATTATTAAATTAGAAATTTGAGCCGGGACCCCTGGTTGAGTTGACACGGAATGTCCCAGTTGCTAACAAGTGGCCAAATGGAAGTACAGAGGCTGTCAGGGACATTAAAAGTAATCACATTAAACAGGTAAACTCACTAGTTCACTTTTAAAGCCTAATTTTGTTTATACACACACATTTTTGCTAACTATTTTAACTCAAACTTTCTATCTTGCAGATTTTTAATAAGAACTGAAAGAGTTGTTGGAAGCCTAATGGTGGTGATGTTGAAGTCACATAACCATGCTGTAGTTCATTTATACTGCTCATAAGTTTACATACCCCTTGCAGATCATGCAAAATAATTAATAGTTTTAACAAAATAAGAGTTTCTTCAGAAAAATTTCCACGTCCTCCACATTCTTTGGTTTCCCAGCATCTTCTGCATATTTGACCCCATTCTTTTCACACTGAGAACAACTGAGGGACTTATACACAAATATTACAAAAGGTGAAAGCAGCATGATGCATTAAGAGCCAGTATTATGATTCAAGGGTATGAAAACTTTTGAACGGTGTTATTTTTATAAATTCAGTTAGTATTTTGTCTTGTGGAGTAAATATAATTATATGTTACGTGAAATAGATTAATCAGGACTAAATAAAATAATAATAATAATAATAATAATAATAACAACAACAACAAGCAATTTAAAAAAAAATAATAATAAAGTGTAAGAATCATAAACTTTTGTTGGTGACAGATAATCTAAAAGCCAAAGGAGGAAACCAGGGTGATGCTAACTTCTAGGTTAGCCAAAAAAATAACATCATCCCTGTAAAACACTGACATAAAAAATGCATATTGAACAGAAATGCTGAGTCAAGTTTGACTTAACTTAAAAAAAAAAAAGGTATACTATAATAATAATATAAACTTCTTTATACTGATCGCGTTGCATTGCATTTTGAAGTGAATTTCTCCATGAAGGATGCATATTGTCTATTGTCCGAAACAAGGTCAAACAATTATGATGCGTACTGCTTACAGCCTTCATGTCGAGGATGTGCTCATGATGCCTTAAAATGCAGTATAAGTGGGCAATGCAATAAGTTCTGGAACAAAGCTACTATTTCAAAGTATAAGCATAACACCTACATATAAACCACCATGTTTTGGCATGAGACATGAGCCTATGCTGCCTATCCAAAGCCCAATATTCTTCCACTCATGCCATCACCAGCTACAAAAGCAAATTCACGGGAATTACATAGCCAATACATAACTTCCATGAATAACACTTTAATAAAAATACAAGCTGTTTTTATACTCTAAAAGATGAGAAATTGTTTTCTGTAGCAATCAACAGCATGCTAGTACACAAACATCGGCTTAAAAAAAATAGGAAATATTCTTTTAAATCCTATCTGACTTAATGTCACTTGAACAGACGGTCCCTGCGTTTATTCTCTCTCGTCTAATATCTTAGTTTTGCATTTCAGTAGTCAAATAATCCTTCACAACAGGAACTCGAGTTCCTGTGAGGATCGGATAGGGACTGTTACCATGGTGAGAAAAGTGGGTATTTGTGAGTGAGACGGCACAGGCACTTTCCAATCGCTCTCTTTCTCTCTCTCACTTTAACACATTTTCCTCTTTCTCACCCCACTATCTCGGTTTTCTTACTTCTCTCTCACGCTAAATTTCGCATCCTGCTGTGCTTATCTCCTCTCGCTCTCTCTTTGTTGTGTGCGTCTAAGTCCTGCAGTGCCCTCTGAACCTGCAAACCAGACAAGATGGCGAAAGAAAAAGGACAACAAGGCAAAAGAAAACATTCAAGATGATTTATGGAGCTCACTACTGTCACGGTCTACAGATGTGCAGGCGGTTTCGATTCATTAACAGCTGTTTTATGAGCCACTGCAGAAAAGGTGTGCAGAGGTTAGACAACAACTGGGGAATCTGTCTCAGGCCATAAAGTCCAAAATTGTGATTACATAATACAAAGCAGTATTAAAGCCCATAAGAATCATAGCTGTTACTGGAGAAATTAATATTTGGGTAATGCATTCACAAGTTTCTGGTATATCATCACACCTGCCATTTTGACACTGAAGACTGGAGTAATGATGCTGAAAATTCAACTTTGCATCACAGGAATAAATTACATTTTACGAAATATTACAACAGAAAACAATGCTTTTAAATTGTAATAATATTTCACAATATTCATGTTTTTACTGTATTTTTACTGCATTTATAGCATAAATGACCACAAACTTACGAATGGTAGTGTACATATTTTAAATAACATTTAACAAAAATCTAGCTTTGGTCGAAAACTTAATATGTGACCCTGGAGCACAAAACCAGTCTCAAGTAGCATGGGAATATTTGTAGCAGTAGCCAAAAATACACTGTATGGGTCAAAATTATCAATTTTTCTTCTATGCCAAAAATCATTAGGATATTAAGTAAAGATCATGTTCTATCAAAGTTCTATCAAAACTTAATTTTTGATTAGTTGAAAACTTTAAAGGCGATTTTCTCAACATTTAGATTTTTTCCACCCTCAGTTTCTCGGCCAAAATATTGTCATATCCTAACAAACCATACATCTATGGAAAGCTTATTTATTCAGCTTTCAGATAAATTAAAAATTAAAAATTACCCTTATGACTGGTTTTGTGGTCCAGGGTAAATTTGAATTTTTGAAATTTTTTAAAATGAAGTATTTGAAATTTAACATTAAACTTGAAATCCATTTTATTTTTTCCCAAATTCCGTTTTTCAAAGATTCCTTTTTTTCTGTTCTCATTTTTCTGGACACCTTTTTAATGGTTAAATAAAATTTAATTAATCAAAAAGCATGTCTAATTAATTAAAATTGTGAAACTAAAACAATTTAACATCAGGTTATTAAAAGTTTAACAAAAATTACATGTTTGGGCCCTATAAAATGTTTTATTTGTTCTCACCTTATGTTTTATTGTTACCAAATTCTGTTCTAGCATGTGTGATTATTATAAAAAAACAAGTTTCATTTTTTAATTCTAACAACAGCCTTATGAAATGTTTATTTTTCTCAGAAATTCTGTTTTGTGGATTCGCATTTTTCTGGTTATCAAATAAAGGCATAAATCATTAATTTAATTTATCTTTTAATTACTGAAAATTTCAAAAATATATATTTTTTGGTAAATAAAGGGGATTTACTGTTACAATTGCTGTGAATACCTTTGAATTTCTGTGTGTATATGGTATGACGATAGTTTTACTTAAATTAAATGGTAAAATGCTCATGAAGTGATCCTCAGAGTAGTTCTGGAGATGTTGTTCATGTATTTATGTCCTCATTTAGTGAGATGACAGCCGCTAATATCACCGCAAGTGTCACGTGCACTTCAGTACGAGCAGTAAACAAAACTGCGAATCTGTGCCATTCATTAACTCAGAGACACACAGAATTCATATTTAAACAGTCGTTTTGTGGGTTAATATATACAAATATAAGTCCATATGGCGATTTGATTAAAGTGTACTGACCTACTTTTGATCAATTCATCCAAACTTTGACAAATTCCGCGACATTCCGCATTAATCTGAAAATTCCATTTATATAAATGTATTCTGTGCTTCCGTCTGTGTTTTCTGCATCGCGGAAATCATAGGGCCCTATTAATGCATACTGACATCTTTCACATAAAACAAGTACCACTGTGATCCAAAAACCACTGTAAAATAATTATTTGTATGAATTCAAAATCATATATTTGTTAGTAAATCGTAACACTGCATATAATTTATATTTTAGGGATGTAACGGTATGAAAATTTCCCATCACGATTATAGTGACCAAAATTATCACGGTTATCAGTATTATCACGGTATTGTTAAAACGTGCTGGAAGTGTCCGAAAAGTACTGACACATAAATTACTTTACCAAGTTTTACATTTAAAAATCAACAAACAACAAATAAAATGACTTTTTGTTTACCTAATCAGTAAAAGAATAACAGTACCAATGATGTCAGGATTTTAAATGACAACATGACTGACAACCTATATGGCATGTTCAAATATCTAAAGTAAATGATCAAATAAAGCTTTGAAAACATTTCATAAAAGGCAAACCTCACATTTCAGCCTTTAAATAAAGAAAGTCAAAATATTAACTGATTAATAAATGATTATATATTTTTTTATCTGCTCCATAAATTTAGATAACTTATCTGAATTGTTTAAATGTGTAGAATCTACATAAGCTTGTTTTTCATCAACTGGTCAAAATGTAGGCTACAGCAAGGGCATGTAAATTCATTCTGTTTTTTGGCCAGATAAAAACTGCACACAAGCTGAATGTAAATGTAAGTCCCTGTAAATCCACTGTATGTCACTAGATGGTGCTTATGGAAAAGCTGAATTACAGCTGTTTCCGTGAACTTTGTGGATAAAGCAGTATTGAAGCAGCATCAAGAACACTATTTCAGATATTACATGGAGCGAAGATGAAAACGAAATGACATCAGATCTTTTCTGAAGACAATCAGAACCTTCAGAGGTACATTCATATAATTAATTAATTCATATATTCATTTTATTTGTATAGTTCCCCATATATGTTTCTGCCGGTGGGCAACCCCCAATTGCGAAGTGAAACGCACGGACTGCAAATACATTAGTTACCAAATAAAAACATTTTTTTCTATGAGGGTTGTGCTTCACTGCATAAAATGATTTAATAAAGACCTGTTTACAACAAGCACTTATTCGTGCGTACACAGAACAAAGTTTGAGGGCGCGTATGTAATATCTGAGGGAGCGAAGAGCCATGATCACTATATATTTGGAAGAGCAAGCCCGCTGCAATCCGAGAGATTCGTGCCGGCACCCTCTCATATAACAATAACGCACTCTTTGCATTTGCTAATAAAATAATGCCAAAAACTGCTTCAAATGAAGGATGAAAATGAGAATTGAGTCGTAAAAGCTGCAATCCATTTCTTATTGCTTAAAATGAACGGAGACTATCTCGTGTTTTTCCGTGCGTGCTCGATCATTTCCGTGGGGATCGGCGCCTATGCCATTAGCACCCTTTTAAAACATATCAGCTTTTCCGTCGTCTTTTCACACAAAATGAAACTACTCTGCGTGCCGTGCGCAGATGAGGCTGTTACTTAACTGTGCTTTATGCCGTTGCTGGACAGTATTTATTTATCATCAGCTGTTCAAATCGTGGTAATCGAATACGGTTTTAATGATAATTAAAATATGAAACGGTTATACTAACCATGGGGAATTTTATCATGATTTATCGTCAAACTGGTAATCGTTACATCCCTATTATATTTACATCTATACTCTTATTATACAAGTGTCTTAAAACAGTTTTCGATGAACTAATGAAAAATGTAAAAATGTCAGAATTCAATTCTATTCTCAGAAGAAACCTTACCAGACCCTCAAAAACAAGCTTTAATGTCAAAGCAATAAATACTGTCATGAAGCTAACGGGAACATTCTAGTTTTTAATAGCCTGCTGTACTTATTTACCAGTATGTACAGTACTAGATACAGCCAATTTAATTTCCACAGTGCACCTGTCAGTATATAACAGAGTGGATTACATTCACAAACAGAGGATTTCCTCACTGTCCCTCTTTAAACAGGACTAATGGATGAGTACTGTACGTGTGCGTACGTGTATAAATAGCACACAGCCCTGTAAAAGCCGTTTATAGCCATCACTGAAGGACAAGCCCTGATAATCACCGGTCTTAACCGGGTCAAAGGTCACCACATAAGTAGCTCCGTCCCATTCACAAGACAACTGGTGCCGTCACACATGTGTATACAGTGACTATGCGCAGTCTATCATTATCTCAGTGGGGGCGTGTGTGTGTGTTTATGGGACCACGACTGTAACCAGGAAACACAAAGCACAGCTTCTATTAAACTGCTTGAGTAAACAGACCTTATAAAAGAAAAGCACTCCATCTGGTTTTTCCTTCAATCATTTTCAACTCAGTTTCATTTACTCATCTGCTACTTAGACATTTGTTCATCTGGCATTTTTGTCATTCAGAAAGACAGTAGAGATGTCACACTTGGTGGGTGTTTCCATCTCAAAAACACATGAAACTACTAACACAGATCATCTAACCCAGTTTGGACAGTAATTGTTTTTATGGGGCTGTAATGTCACTTTATTATTTACAGGTGCTTGCTGCCAATTTCATTACTGTCTGAATTGGAAACAACAGTGTTTTTCTCACACAAACCAGAAGAAAATGACCAGATACTGTATGAATTACCTGCTGGTTTCTGACAAAAAGGATCTATTTTAATTCCTGTCTGATCTATGTGTTTACAGGAAGGAAGCAGTGCAAAGAAAAAGTCTTTGACACTTGGTCAAATATTACTATGACTACTGTTCATACACAAGTATACATAAGTATTCTTTGATGCATAATCCACCTAGCACTGCTGCCAGTTTGGTTCCTCTTACACTACTGTTGAAAAAAATTGGGGTCAGTAAGAAATACATTTAATTTTTTCAGGAAATCAATGCTTTTATTAAGCAAGGATGCATTGAATTGATCAAAACTGACAGTGAAGACATTTGTAATGTTACGAAAGATTTCTAATTCAAATAAATGATGTTCTTTTGAACTTCCTGTTCATCAAATAATTGTAAAATTTTACGCAGCACAACTGTTTTTAACACTGATAATATTAAGAAATGTTTCTTGACCATATTAAACAGTTATTTTAAATTGGAATAATATTTCACAATATTACTCTTTTCACTGTATTTTTGGTCAAACAAACGCAGATTGGTGTGCAGAAGAGACTTCTTTCAAAAAGTGTACATTAAATTGTAAGGCTGGGTTTTGACACAAATGTCAATAAGCTTGCGATTCGATTCCCGATATATCAGGTAGAGTACATGCCAAATTTTCTCGGGGGGGGCGGGGATCAACTATTTCTATAAAATATTCATGAGTCAGTTACTACTTTTCTATAATATTGAAGGTTAAAACGTACTGATTTGTATACAAATGCATAAATTACACTACATTATAATCATAAAGTTATAATTACATTTAAATGGTGGCTATCATAAAAACATATACACTGATTGAACACAGATTTGACTGTGTGTAAAGAACAGTAAAAGTTATAATGAATATGTTATATGGTGCATATATTTAGCAAAATGCTCCTCTTTAGAGTTCATTTTGTGATGTTACGTCACATTGTTTACAAGCTGTTATGCTGACGTCTTTGCATAGTTGAAACAATGATTAAACGACTTCGGTAAACGGCTTTTACTAGTCAGAAACATAATTAAACTAATTCTATCATGACATGAGCAAACCATTCATTTTAAGGAGGAACCCAAGTCATGTACAGAAAGCAGTTAAAAGATCACCTAGTAACCACTTTGCAACACCTGTTTCCTAATGCGTGAAAAAACACTCATCCACACAGCAACACCCGAGCAACCACAACTACAGCCAAACAAATTTTCCACTTCATTTTTCAAATAATTTAGATGAACTACACTACTAGTCAAAAGTTTGTAAACAGTAAGATTTTTAATGTTTTAAAAGACACCTCTGCTCACCAAGCCTGCATTTATTATATTCAAAGCACAGCAAAAACAGTAAACTTTTGAAATATTTTTACCATTATTACCAAGTAACTGTTTTCTATTTAAATATATTTTAAAATGTAATACAATCCTGCAATTTTAAAACAAATTTTAGCCTCATTACCCCAGCCTTCAGTGTCACATGATCCTTCAGAAATCATTTTAATATGCTGATTTGCTGCTCAAAAAATATTTATTAATATTATTATTATGCTGAGAACAGCTGAGCAGAATTTTTCAGGTTTCTTTGATAAATAAGAAGTTCAGAAGAACAGCATTTATCTGAAACAGAAATCTTCTGTAACATTGTAAGTGTCTTTATCATCACTTACGATCAATTTGAAGCATCCTAGCTAAATAAAAGCATTAATTTCTATAATTTTCTTTCTCAAATAAATAAATAAATAAATAAAATACTGACTCCAAGCTTTTGAATGGTATAGTGTATGATGTTACACTATATGTATGATGTCCTGAACAAAAATGTAATCAACTATTTTATTTATATTAGCTCTGTTGATAACGCTAATAAAATATGTTTCTTGAGCAGCGAATCAGCATTTTAGAATGATCATGTGACTGGAGTAATGACGCTGAAAATTCAGCTTTGAAATCACAGGAATAAATTACATTTCAAAATATATTCAAACAGAAAGCAGTATTTTTAAACAGTAAAATATTACTGCTTTTGCTGTATTTTGGATCAAATAAATGCAGGCTCGGTGAGAAGAAGACACTTATTTAAAAAAAAAAAAAAAAAACACATTTAAAATCTTACTGTTCAAAAACTTTTGACTGGTAGTGTGTATTAAAATAATTAAAATAACTCAGTCAGATGATAAAAAGTCCCTGTACATTCATTTCCATTAGAATGCATGCGTTTATGAATTGTGACCTTAAGATACAATATGAGCCTGAATAGGGCTTGTCTTATTCTTCATCTGACGGATGCAAGCGGCATACGTTATTACAGAATGGACAAAAACATACTTCTGATACTGCTGAGCAGGAAGCTGAGGTGTACAGAGGTCAAAGATTTGTTGTGGCAACTTAATACAGGTGATTAAACAGGAAAACATCACTCAGAATCAAATATGAGCTCTCAGTACAAGACCAGAGGGTTCCCAGAACAACATCTCTCCACTATTTGTTTGTTTTCTCCAGCACCGGGTTAGATTATTGATTTCCTCCGCGGCTACGTTCCCTATGTTCTCTATGTTTGGCAAACAGGTAAACAGAACATATAGAGGCTGAGACCATTTCGTCCCAGGAAACACACAAACAAATGTCCCAAACACACAAAGTCTGCCACCAGGCATAAATGTAAATCTGACAGGCATAAACATTCTCATTAGGCTACATTAGTGCGCCGAAGAGGAAATGTCACCTCACGCCGCGCTCTGAAGATCACGGGCTGGTTAATGTATGAGAGCAGAAACCATAAACAAAAGCAAAGGTCATTCTTGCAGCAAACACAACCACACTGGACTTGCGACTATCAGCTCATGACAGAAATGACGGGTTGAACATCTCACTGTGACTTAATAACAGAAACAAAACTGTATATCCCATCATTTTGTGATGCTCTCTTATGCACGTTTTACTCTAAGTCTTCTATTCCTTACAGACCTAAATCTCACGTTTGCTGCCACAACCCAAGGCTAATGTTCAGATTTGGAAATCTTATTTTATCTGGCAGCTCATCTGGATCTGCGTCCCTGCGGACGGCCGCGGCTCTGAGGGGCTCACGCTCTAATCGCTGTATTACGCTGACATAACAGATCCATAAGGCACTGCTGACACTTGAAGAAGCAGAATATTCTCTCTTGTAGAAAGGATAACAGTCTGGAAAAGGAGCTATCGCATTTGTTCTGGGTCATAATTACTGAGAATGATTTGGTGTTAAATGTCCTGTACAGCAGCCTGAACTCGCCACAGCCTGATGATCACAATAGTCTCAGCAGCAACAAGGATCTGATGATGGTAACCTAGCATTTAAAGATCTGTACTAGCAACACAAAACACAAAGACGAGGAGTCTAAAGGAGTTTTAAGGATGCTATTGTGTTGAATGACTCGCTAAAGATGCATCTGCAGCTAAACAGTGTTAACTAAAGCCGTTACAAATCATAACACTGAAAAAAAATGTTTTCGAAGTGAATAAAACAGATTACTGGAATATGTGTTACAAGAAAATGCTATTTCAGTTTTTCAACTTCAAACTTTCATGTTTAACTGAATCTTTTACTTTAAGTAAGACCTTCGTTCATCTTCAGAAAGATGTCTCTGATTTTATCAAAAATATCTTAATTTGTGTTTCGAAGATGAATGAAGGTCTTACAGGTTTGGAACAACATGGTACCCCCATAATTCATGACAGAATTTTCATTTTGGGATGAACTATCCCTTTAACTATTTTAACTATTTGTGAAATTTATTAAACATTTACATGTTAAAGTAAACCCTAAAGCAATTTTTTTCCACTGTAATTGAAATAATACTGAAATAAATAAATTAATAAATTAATTTATATATATATATATATATATATAATTTAATTAGAGTTGAATTGAATAATATGAGATGAAAAACCAAATTACTAGAACGAAAAAAAATACTATATTTAAAAAAAAAAATTTAAAAAAACCACAGAACAAAATTACTTAAACTAAAATAAAATTAAATTAAATAAATGAATACAAATTTTATAAAATATAAAAAATAATCATATAAAATAAAAGCAAAACATTAATTAATAGCATATGAATAATACCAAAACAACACTGTAGCTATACTGTAAACACAATCTTAAGGGTAAAAAGTAGAAGGGACATAAATTTAACATTTTAGTGGGGACATAAATTAAAAACACATTTTACTTTCATAATTGGATGTATTTACCTTTCAAGAATTGATTAGATGGTGAAAAGAATTTATATGACAGCTTACTGGGGCAAAAACTATGAGGTCTTGGCAACAAAATCCATTTTAGAGAAAGACCAAATGTGACCCTGGACTACAAAACCAGTCATATGGGTCAGTTTTTTAAAACTGAGATTTATACATCATCTGAAAGCTGAATAATGTAAATGATGTTATGGTTTGTTATGACAGGACAATATTTGGCTGAGATACAACTATTTGAAAATCTGAAATCTTGGGGAAAAAAATCTAAATAGTGAGAAGAATCACCTTTAAAGTTCTTTGCAATGCATATTGCTAATCAAAAATTAAAGTTTTGATATATTTACGGTAGGAGATTTACAAATATCTTCATGTAACATGATCTTTACTTAACATTCTAATGATTTTTGGCATAAAAGAAAAATCAATAATTTTGACCTATTTAATGTATTGTTGGCTATTGGTACAAATATACCCATGCTACTTAAGACTGTTTTTGTGGTCCAGGTTCACAAATTAGAAAACCTTATCCTAAAGACATGTGAGGCTTTTTTAAGCCTAAAGAGTAATTTCTGCACCACTAGCAAAAGATGGATTTGCAAAAGTAACAGATTTCCTGAACACTCCCTCTATCGGCCATTGGTTCGGTCAAACAGCTAGCTCCGCCCCAAACTCACACCATTGGCTGAATCAATGTTGTACAAACAAACAGAGCAGTGTTTACACTTTTTGGGGAAACTGATATCTTCCTACATCTTGAACTGGAAAGTTTTAACATTAAAAAAATGACATGCAAACCAACGTTAGTTCTTTACCGGAAAACCCTTAAACCCAAAAGCATCCATTTTCAATGGGGAAGAATAACCAAGACACAATCTGTCACTGTGTGTTGATTATCTCAACTTAAGTCCGATTACATGACATCACAGATGGGGGTCGACAGTATCTACAATCCCCCATCAATGAACACAACTGGACATTCACAACCACCTAAACTCAGCTATTTTCTCCAGAAAGCCTCTCCTGATGTCACAACATGCGTTCACATATGGAACACAATGTACCAGCCCCATGTACTGCGCAGGAAATAAATAAATAAATATGCGCTCCTTCTTATGTGCAAGGAGATTATTTAGCATGCTTAATGATGCAGCACGCATTTGCATGAGAAATTACAAGCATTAACTCTACGAAAGTGCATGTGCACTGCAAGCTGTTTACCTTATTGCAGTACAGCATCCAAACCTCATACAGTCTCTCGGTCGATGCCATTCTGCACTGCAAGCTGTGAGCATGTAGGCAGAAATCTTCCCGATAATAACCCCGATTATGTTATGCTTAATATTCCCGAGCCTTCATGGTGTCAACATCCTGCCAAAAGGAGTTTGCCCAAATGCCACGTTCATTCGTGGATAACAAATCCCACCAATGGGCGAACACGAGTCTGTGTTAATCCAGGGTGACAGATCGTGTCATTTCCTCTGTGCACGGTGAAACCACATCCATCATGAGGACGATACGAATCCCAGATGACTTGGACTTGTGCGTTTCCGGCAGTTTTCTACCAACAGCTTTTTGATATTCCAAAAATTCCTGTGTTCTTCCAAGCCCTGTGACAAATACAGCACACATTAAAAACAGCCATGGGTTCAGATGCTGCATGAATGCATTGCAAATTTCAAAAACACATTTGCATACCACAGATAACAGTAAATGTGCAATGCATGACTTTGGGAGAAAGAAAAAATAGCCCAAAATAAACAGAGACCCATGACATCATCCCAGGCCAACTCAACATGTTCACAGAGCCAACATTATATTCCAGGCCTTGAAATCGCATGCAAACTATATTTTAACTCCATAACTTGACAATATCACTTCAGATTATTTCTGTGCATTTATTATGTATATATATCCAAAGATACGCAGATAGTAAGAGTAGATCTAGAACTCTAAGTGTTATTATAAGCTATAGACGCTAAATGAAAAATACAGATTCTAGATTTAGATAGAAACTTACTTTTACAGGGTGTGAAAACATTTAACACTTAGATGAACAGCATCGTTTTGACTAAAATAATACTTCTGATTTAGACATAACACTTACGGATACCTCATAACATCATTAAATAAAGATCAGATCGTAATAACAAGTGGCAACGGCGTATCCAATACTAATAGTGTACATGAATAAATTAGCTTACTATCGCTCTGAAACTCACCTGCCTCAACAAAAGCAGCCCGTCGAAACTCCCGACCCAAAGCTTGTGTTCTGGTTAAGAATCCAGGAATGTTGCATGAACTGAAAGCGCCACTGACATTTAAACCAGGTCGGTTTCAACCACCCAAACTAGCTTTTGACTCATTTTGTAACCAGATAAGCCTGACAGCCCGGATGCATATGACGGATATCATCACACTGGACTGCGACGGCTGGTTACAAAGCCACGGCACTGGCTCGGGTGGCTTGAAGGTGTGTGCTGGTGTGTGCGCGTTGGTGTGTGTGTTATTTTCTTCCCTAGATGTTTTACGACAGGCCGCACTTCTTTACGTTGCCTATGTGGAGCTCATGTGAGTCGCGAAGGCGTGGCTGAAACTAGCGAAACGACCAATCCCACAAAGGCTGGGCGTAATGAATATTAATTACATCACGCTGACGTTGACGTTTTGACAATCCCATATATTATTACAAATATTTTAGTGTATGAATTATATATAAAAATAGCTATAATATAAAGATATTATATAAAAAAATTATATAAACTAAAAAATATATCTATAAATAATGTTAGAGTGTGTGTGAATTATATATAAAAATATCAAAATGTTATTTATATTAGTTTAGAGTAATGTTTGTGATATATATTTATAATTATAATACTTATAATAGTATTATTTATACTGTTATTTATTCTATGTACACACAAACATACATAACATACATATGTTTGTATTTTTATATGTATTTGTACAACCGTCATATATATATATATATATTAATTATGTTAGCGTGAATTATATATAAAAAAAATAATATTTATATTAGTTTAGTTTTGAGATATATAAGAATATTATATAATAAAGAATAAGAATATATATAATAAAAATGATGTTAGTGCGTGTGTGAATTATATATAAAATATCTAATTTTTATTTATATTACTTTAAAATAATGTTTCTGATATTTATAATTATTTATTTATTTATTATTATTTACTTTATTATAAATAGATAGATAGATAGATAGATAGATAGATATTTTTGTGCAATTTAAAATTTAATTTAGTGAAAAAACATTGAAATTGTTTTTCACACACGCGTTTATCAAGCTTGAGTGAGGCTGGGGTGTTCGGTTACGTAATCTAATTAATATTCATACGCACAACGTATGCCCGTCAGCCAATCAAGTAGGCTCATTGTAAAATCATGGCCTAATTAATATTAATAAGATGTCTTCAAAACGGTAAGATTGCTAAATTTAGCTTCAGTTGTTCGTTCGTCGCTATTTTTAAATAGATTAAGTTACCCTGACATTAAATATATTGTTTCTTCAAGCATGATATGTTAAAAAGTACAAGATCTGTTTATGATGATTTTTGAGCGCTACTTTGACAATATAAGACGGCCCTCTGCTGGCCGGAGAACGCAAGTACAGAAATACTTCGGCGCAGCTTCATCAAATGCAACACAAATTGCTAGAAAATCACAACAAATAAATCACACGAATTCAATAAGCTTGTAAAGTTGAACGGGAAATGGAAGTACTTCAACAAAAACACTTAAAGAAGAAAAAGAACATTATATGATATTTCAACTGTCAGGAACTTGAAGTTAGAATTTCACTGCTGAATCTACTGAATTAAGAAATGGCACAAGGGCGAAAAACAAATGACAGGACACCAAAGAGTTATGAAACAGAGTAAGAATATATTTATCATGTCTAAATATCTTATACAGTTAACGTATTTAAAAAAAAAAATTCAGTAAATATAATATCGGTCACAGTTAGAGCTGCTCAGTCCTTCAGTTTCATCATTAAAGATTGAGGCAGTGTTGATGGGCGGTTGAACAGCACAGCATTGATGGTTTGGTTTGTTTCTTCACAGGATTAAAATGTGCAGTTTCGTCTTACAGAGCAAGAGGAGGCTTTCGGATATCTGAACACAGAGATACAAACACACACACACGTACTGTACACACACCCACATGTTCACTGGCACAGGTTGAGTGGGTGATGCACTAATGAGACACACACACACACGTGACATCGGGCTCCTGCATTTATGGCTCAGTTCGATGACCTGACTCGTTGGAGTTGGATCAAATCCAGTGATTTGCAGTTAGTTCATGATGTGATTGGCTGCTGTGAACATCAAACGGGAATCTCTGATCACACACTGACATTGTCAATACTCAGAACAGCATACTAGCAGTATATACTGCAATATAGATGGAATACTTGGGTGACCTACTACATTGGCCAAAATGTGCAGTATACATATGAGCACACAGCATGGAATAAGACACAAGTCACAGTGTCTTTAACAGCTTGATTCTGTCCTTTTTCTGTCCATAATAAAAGTTAAAATGTTACATGAAGTGACAAAATTACAGTCAGTCAGA
This sequence comes from Labeo catla, assembly GCA_012976165.1. Lineage (NCBI taxonomy): Eukaryota > Metazoa > Chordata > Actinopteri > Cypriniformes > Cyprinidae > Labeo > Labeo catla. The sequence continues at coordinate 451,222 of VONZ01000397.1, read as the reverse complement.
GCACACAGAAATTGAGATTTAAAGACCAATAAAATGGCCTGATGAGTGCAGGTTCTTTCCTGTATTTTACATAAAGTTGGTGGAAAAATGCTTGTTTAAAAATAGCTAATAGTAGGGCTGCACGATTTATGCACAATTTTTTTTTTTCTGATAAAAATTGTGATTTAAAAATCTCCAGGCTTGCTGTTTTTGTTTATAGGGCTGCACAATTTGGTCATATTTAAAAAAAATAATAATAATAATAATAATAATAATAACAACAACAACAACAATAATAATAATAATAATAGTAATAATCATCATCATCATTATTATTATTATTATGTAAAATATTTAACAAATAAATATTAGATTTGTACTATATGTTTGTACTATATGTACTATGTTTTTTCACTGAAAAACTGAAAATAACAATAGTAATATTTCTTAATTTAATATTTTTTATTTCTCAATAATAATAATAATAATAATAAGCAAAATATTGGAAAGAAATATTGGTTTTGTACTATTTCACAGTAAAATAAATATCATAATATTTCACTGTAAAATTGAATTATTTTTATTTCTCAATAATAATAACAATAATAAATTAAACAAAATAAGAAATATTAGTTGTGTAATATTTCACAGTAGAATTAAAAGTTTAAGAAAAATATTATTATTATTATTGAGAAATTAATTCTTTTTCGAATAAGAAATATTGTCATATTTCACTGTAAAACTGAAAATGACAATACTAATATTTCTTATCCAAATAATTTCCCAACAATAATATTATATTAAACAAAATATTAGTTTTGTACTATATCACAGTAAAATAAAAAAAAGAGTATTTAAGAAAAACAAATCTGTATTATTATTATCGAGAAGAAAATCAAATAAGAAATATTATAATATTTCACTGTAAAATTGAAAACGACAATCCTAATATTTCTTATCTGAATAATTTTTATTTCTCAATAATAATAATAATAATAATAATAATATTAAACAAAATAAGAAATATAAGTTGTGTAATATTTCACAGTAAAATTAAAAGTGTTTAAGAAAAACGTTATATTATCATTATTATTATTATTGATAAATAACACTACTTTAAATAATATTAAGTATTGATAATAAAGAAATATTAGTATTGATTCACTGCAAAAAATGTAAAATTTCGAAGATATTCATACTCATTTAATAAATGAAAAAGCAGCCTTTGAGATTTTAATAAACACACTGTATCACAAATTTAGTTTTATTTTAAATAAATCGTGCAGCCCAAGCTAATAGGCTTTTTTTATAGGTCAAAGCCATTAACAAGTTTATATTTGCTCTTGCTAGTCAGAAAATGTGTAGGCAGCATTTGATTGGCTAAAAATGTAGATACGCCAATGAGTGTGAGATGATGTCATCAATACTTTGGTCCATATAAAGATGGGATTTCATGAGATTTCACTGTGGGCAGGTCTACCATAGTTGCCCCATAAATACAAACCAGGTGAACGTCAAAATCTAGCAGCTGGTTAGGACGGATTAATATGGAATACATTTATCGCTAGCTGCTTGAGGTTTGTGTGAGAAAAGAAACGGAAGAGAGAGAGACAGAAACAGACAGCGAGGCTTAGGAGAAGTCCCACATGCCGTCCTCAGGCTCAGGGTCGGTGGGTGACGGGGTGTTGCAGGTCTGGGTGGGCGTTTCGGATGGAGGCGTGTCTGGAGGACAGGACACTGGCACGGCCGGATACATCAAACTAAGGAAAGAGTCCCTGGTGTGTTTCTTCACCTGGAAGATCAATACAAATCAATACATGAATTACTTTAGGCCACACTGTAAGACTGAAGACAGGATGAAGTTTATGACAGCCGGATGAGAGAATGAATGTACCTGTCTGAAGAAGGGATGAGTGAGGAGAGCTGTCGCAGATGGCCTGAATAACAAACACACACATATAACTTTAAGTTTAATAAAGGTAATAAAGGGGTTTTTTTTTTTGCACTTTTTACATTTTAGATATTTATATCGGCTCTGGGCATAGTGCAAAATTAGCATTTTATTGCTCTGTGATCTAAGAAATTAATTAATAATATCATAGATATATTTTTACCAGTCATGAAATATATATATTTGGCATTACATATATTTATAGTGTTATAACAGTGTAATTATCTTGCCGTTTTCCCTCTTGTATATTTGCAGCAAATTTTGTTTCAGATTTCCTAGTTATTTTTTGTTTTTAACGGTGTCATATAAATGTATATTTTTTTTACATTTTTGTAGTAGTAGTTAATTCTTTTTTTTGTGCAGACAAGCATGGAAGCCAGTTTCCGCCCTTGACTCTTAGAACTGCGTGATACAAACTCACAATTTTGACTTTTTTTCCTCACAAACGCAAGTTAAATCTCCCAATTCTGACTTTTTTCCTCGCAAATCTGACTTTTTTCCTCGCAATTCGGACCTTTTTTTCTTGCATATTCGAGTTTGTATTTTGCAATTCTGACTTTTTTTCTCAAAAATTCCACTTTTTACTTTTTCTCACAATTTTGACATTTTTCTCAGAATTGCATCATACAATCTTTCAATTCTGACTTTTTTCTGGCAATTTAGAGTTTATATCTCCCAGTTCTGACTTTTTTCTCAAAAATGTAAGATAGAAACTACCAAATGTATCTTGCAATTGACTTTTTTTCTTGCAAATTCGAGTTTGCATTTTGCAATTCAGATTTTTTTTCTCGCAACTGCAAGTTGTATCTTGCAATTCCGACTTTTTCTCTCGCAAATTTCACTTTTTACTTTTTATCTCACAGTTCTGACATTTTTTCTCAGAATTGCATAATAAACTCACAGTTCTGACTTTTTTTTCTTCAAAATGTGAGTTTATATCTTGCAATTCTGACTTTTTTCTCAGAAATGTGAGATAGAAACTACCTATTGTATCTCGCAGTTGACTTTTTTTTGCAAATTCAAGTTCGTATTTAGCAGTTCGGACTTTTTTCTCGCAAACTCCACTTTTTACCTTTTATCTCACAATTCTGACATTTTTCTCAGAATTGCATGATACAAACTTTCAATTCTGACTTTTTCTGGAGTTTATATCTCAAAATTCGGACTTTTTTCTCTCTAATGCGAGTTTGTATTTCGTAATTCTAACTTTTTTCTCACAAATCCGAATTTATTTCTTCCAGTTCTGACTTTTTTCTCAGAAATGTGAAACCGACTTTTATGTCGCAATTGACTTTTTTCTTGTAAATTCGAGTTATCTTGCAATTCACATTTTTTCTTGCAACTGCAAGTTTGTTTCTTGAAATTCTGACTTTTCTCGCAAATTCCACTTTTTACTTTTTATCCTACAATTCTGACATTTTTTCTCAGAATTGCATGGTACAAACTCACAATTCAGACTTTTCTCGCAAATGCAATTTTATATCTTGCAATTCTGACATTTTTTTTTCAGAATTGTAAGATAGAAACTCCCAATTGTGGGTTAAGTAGTCCAATTTTGAAAAGGGAAAAAGGACTGATATGTTTATATCTCAAAATTATGAGGAAAAAACGGCAAGATGTAAACTCGCAATTGCGAGAAAAGTCAGAATTGTGAGATAAAAAGTTGCAGTTACCCTTTTTATTTTTTATTTAGTGGTGAAAATAAGCTTCCATAAAAAAGTAACAGTAACAGAATAGTAACATCTTGCAAGTAATAAATTACAAAAAGATTTATCAAATATTAATACAGCAAAAAATATATTATTTGTACATGTTTTGTATAAAGTTTCAAAGACAATTTAATTTTAAAATAAAATGATTTTTTCTGAATTTCATTTCATGTCAGATGTCATGCCATATCAGAGGGTTTAATAAAATCTAACATCCTAATACAATCTAAACCTAAAAGCCTAATTTTACATTTTTATTATTTAATTTTTCGCCTGAAGTCCACATATAAAATTTCAACATTGATAATAATCAAAAATGTTTCAGGAGCAGCAATTCAGCATATTAGAATGATTTCTGAAGGATCATGTGACACTGAAGACTGGAGTAATGATGCTGAAAATTCAGCTTTGATCACAGAAATGAATTACATTTTAAAATATATTCAAATAGAAAACAGCTTTTTGAAATGTTAACAATATTTCACAGAATTAAATTTGATTTCACTTTTCACTTTTTACTCTATTTAAGATCAAATAAATGCAGACTTGGTGAGCAGAAGATACATCTTTTATAAACATTAAAAAAATCTTACCAACTCTAAGCTTCACTTGCATAACTCTGAGCTCTAGTGTTTGCTAAGTGTCTCTGTGAGTGTGTACCTGCGCTCAGGCTGCTGCTGCAGGCACAGTTGGACCAGGTTGTGTAGTGTGGCTGAGTGGTTTTTGGGAGCAGGGCTTTGAGGTCTCTCTGCAGTGGCAGTACGGGTCAAACTTCCGGTGGCAACGCTCTCGCCGATCCCCGAATCCACACCCGAGCGGGACACCTTGAGTGCACCCATGTCTCCGAGCGGGTAAGGAGGGACGTCGAGGAGACAACAGTGAGAACCCCGCAGCTTCTGCAGCAGCATCTGAAGTGGGAGAAACAGAAGTGCTCGGTAATCAGGGTTTCATGCTCACAGATGTAGTAGATGCACACAGGAAGAACAGCAGTACCAGTGTGGGCGGCATGTCCTGGAACGGCACTCTGCCACTGACCAGCTCACACGCCACGATTCCCAGACTGTAGATGTCTGATTTCACTCCATAGCCATGAAGATCCTTCATCAGAGAAAGAGAGACACAAAAATCAGTCAGTTTCTCATGACGCTCAATGTTTAGAACTAGTGTTGGTCCTGACACTGACCAGGCCATAAATAAGAATGTACAATATAAGTACTATATCAGTTAGTAGCCAATAGTAGTGATTTTTTTTTTTTTTTTTGTAATCTATTCTTATCAGTGTTATTTTGAGTATTCAGAAGCTCTCTCTCTCTCTCTCTCTCTCTCTCTCTCTCTCTCTATATATATATATATATTTTTTTTTTAATTTAAGTGAAAGTTTTTGTAATTTTGTAGTGCATTTTTTGTCATTTTATTTTTTTATGTCTAAATACGTAAATAAATTGAGGTTTATTTATTTATTTATTTATTTCAGTTTCACTTTCAAGGCAACTTAGTACATCAAGTTAAACTTAATGTAAACAAAACATGTTGCTTTGGAAACTAGTTAACATAATAAAATTGCAAAATACATTAATATATATAAAGTAAAATAATAAAATAAAATAAAAAAAGTTGAAATTCATAAGAAAGAAAGAAAGAAAGAAAGAAAAAGAAAAAGAAAGAAAGAAAGAAAGAAAGAAAGAAAGGGGTGTGTAAGATTTTGTTTTTCTTTTTTGCAATTATTTTGCATTTTGATCACAAATACAGAAAAAAAAACAGTAATATTGTAAAACACTATTACAATTTAATATACCTGTTTTTTTTTATTTCATTCATTCATTCATTCAAACATGAGACTGTTTTCCCAACATAATTACTACTGAAATATTTTGTCAAATTAATAAATAACATCCTTACTGTGTATAAATAAATAAATAAATAAAAGTTTTGGGTGTGTATGATTTCTACATTTCTTTTTTTTTTTTTTTGCATTCATTTGCATTTTGATCAACAATACACCAAAAAAGTAATATTATAAAATATTATTGAAATTTAAAATAAGTGTTTTCTATTTCAATACATATTGTAAAATGCAGTTCATTCCTGAGATTTTCTCAGCATAATTAATCCAAAAATATTTTGTCAAATTAATAAATAATGTCTTTACTGTGTACAAATAAATAAATAAATATGATTTTAAATGTATTTTATTGTTTTTATTTTGTATCAAAAATACAGCAAAAAAAAAACAGTTCTACTGCAAAATATTAGTACAATTTAAAATAACTGTTTTATATTTCTATATATATTTATATAGTTATAGTTATATACTTATATATATTTTTTAACATAATTACTCCAGAAATATTTTGTCAAATTTATAAATAATGTCTTTACTGTGTATAAATAAATAAATATGATTTTTAAATGTATTTTATTTTATTTTGTATCAAAAATACAGAAAAAAAAACAAAAACAAAACAGTATTATTGTAAAACATTATTACAACTTAAAATAACTGTTTTCTATTTCTATATATATTTATACAGTTATAGTTATATACTTATATATATTTTTCAACATAATTACTCCAGAAATATTTTGTCAAATGAATAAATGATATCTTCTAAATAAATACATAAATAAATAAATACAGTTCTGGGTGTGTATGATTTCTACATTTATTTTACTTATTTGATTCTATTTTTGTATTTATTTGCATTTTGGTCAAAAATACAGCAAAAAAAAAAAACAATACTATTGTACAATATTATTACAATTTAAAATAACCGTTTTCTATTTCTATATATATTTTAAAATGCAATTCATTCCTTAGATGTTTTTTTCAACATAATTACTCCAGAAATATTTTGTCAGATTAATAGATAATGTCTTTACTGTCAGTTTTGATCAATTTAATGTGTCCTTGCTAAAATAAAGTACTAATTTCTTTAAAAAAAAAAAAAGAATGGTAGCCTGTATATCAGACAGTTTTGAACATTTTGAATCATTTTTCATTTTTAATAATCTTGCTGTATAAACATTGTTTATTATTGTACAGTGTCTATAAGGCTACTGTTGGGAACCGCTTTCCTGTCTGGATTGTGTGTAAACGTCACCTGTCGCAGCAGCTCAGGACTGAGCCACGGCAGCAGCGACGGGCTGTGTTGAGGCATGTCAAACACAGCTCTCATCCTCTTTCCATCCTTCATCAGACTGTACACGCTCTGAAGCCCCGACAAACACACACGGCCTTCGGCTGACAGCAGCACGTGACTCGCTTTCACACCCCTGCAGGATACACGGGATGAGAAGACCAGATTCAATCAGGTCTCTGGTCTCTGTGAAACAGAGCCATCGTGTGCTCACCTGTGCACGTAACCCATGTGATGCAGGTACTCCAGCGCTCGGAGCACCCCGTACAGCAGGTACGCTATCAGAGACTCGCTCATTCCATCCGGAAAATACGACCTGAGCAGGGAGTCTGCAGAACCTGAATTAGAGGAAAATTTGAAATTGAATTAGAGAAGGATGGGAAAAGAAAGAGCATGTAAAAGACAGACGGCTCTTACCGTAGCTCATGAGAGGAGACAGAACCCAGAGCTGACAGCACGAGCTGAACACCAGTCTGGACGTCAACAGGTTTGGGTGACGGAAAAGTCTGGACAACAAAACCTCATTCTGCAAAATAATACAAATGAACTATAAACGCAACTGCATTTTGTCTAAATAAGGTTTCTAAAATTCTGAAAATGTCCTCACAAATAAGTCAATCCTCTTAAAGCAATAATTTAATCATCATGACAGGATCAAATAACGCCTTAAAGCAATCATTCTCCGAAAAAATAACATTCTGTCATAATTTACTCTCTCACGTTGTTTCAAACCCAAATGATATTATATTTGGTTTGAATAATGACACAACTGTCAATCTCAGTTTCATGGAATGGCTTTAAACTGATTAAAATGGATTCAAAATGGATTAAAATATAGTACAAATAAAGTTTTATGGAATACGTTTGCATTTTTGGTTTACTCCATATATCAACAGTCACTATAAAAACAGTTCCATGTCATAATAAAAACCATTAAATTAAACATTTTACTCGATTTACTAAAAGTGGAAACAGCTATTATATGCAAATATTTTTTATGTATGCAGCATGTTTTCATTACAAAAATGAAATTTGTTTTCACTACAACAATGCTCTTGTAAACATAACTGTAAACATAATAATGTAAATATTGTTATTTTCAAATAAAATGTGTCTATTTATTTATTTGTGTTTTAGAATAAAATATAGATTTTATTATATAAATTGATTTTATTATATAAAATGTATTTATTGTAAACCTAACAACATAAATATAAAATATTATACAATATTATTATGTATAATTAAATATATGTATATTATTACTATTATACATTTTTATTATATATATATATATATATATATATTAGTTTTATAGAAATTCTAAATATTTATTTATTGAACACATAATAATATAAAAATCATTTTCAAATTAAATATATATTTATTATTATTAATTTTACATTTGTAAATTTATATATATATATAAATTTACCAATGTTTAAACATAATGAAATTATTATTACACATTTTATCTTAGATATATATAAAATATTATATATACAATATATATAATTTATTATTTAAATTAAGTAATAAATAAAGTATTTATTGTGTGTGTGTGTGTGTGTCAGAGTTCTGTGTGCCATTTGGACTGTTTATGTTTGTTTTTCCCATTGTGCCCATATTTGGTTCTTCCTGTCCTCATTTTGTCCTGATTAGTTTATTTACTACACCTGTCTGTGTCTTAATCACCACCCTTTATAAGTCTGCTTGTGTTTTGAGTTTGCTGTCGGTCCTTGTCGTTATTTGGATGTGTGTGGATTATCGTTCTGTTCCTGCCTGTTCCTACTAAGAGTTATATTAAATTGTTATTTGTATCGTATCTCGTCTCTCGACTCATCGATCCAGCACGTTCCGTGACAGAAGGACCGACCTACAGTTTATCCCCGGCGTTTCCCTGCTTTATTTTCCGGGTTTTCCCAGTGTTTGTTTTTGATTTTTCGTTATGGATCCCGCTGTTCAGATCATCATCCTGGAGCAGGGGAACCGCTCTCTCGAGGACCACACCAGAGACTTTGTGCAACTCATTCCACTCACGCACTACCCGGACAGCTGCTTATGCACGTTCTATCGTGTTGGACTTAACACCACCACCAAGGCGCAGCTGTCCGGGGAGGGTCCTCGAGAGAGCATCGCCGATTACATTGAGTGGGTGCTGGCGTCCTGTAGAGCGTCATGGACCATTGACTTCGTCAAGGAGGACGTCAGCCCCACTCCAGACCCAGAACCCAGCCAACCATCACCCCGACACGCGGAGTTTGAGCCCGAGCCCACCGCGGATGACGAGCCAGAGCCACGAGCGACAGAGCAAAGGATCGCCACAGAGCCAGAGCCCAACACGTCCGCCCAGGTGCGAGAGCCGGCTACAACTACCGTAACGGTGGAGTGCTGCGTGGAGCAAGAGAGGGCTATGGAGAGCCCTGCCCACTGCACCACCGCTGGGGGTGAGCTTGAACTGAACTCTGGGGACTTGATTGACTTCTTTACTGAAGTTCTGGAAACTAACTCTGGAGATTTAATAGACTTTTCTACGGATATACCTACCTGTCATGATCTACCTGTCGGTATGGAATTCCCACCCACCCCCCCTCTTCTGTCTGTCTGGTCACCGCTGTCCCCTGACAGCCCCTCTGCTCACCCTCAGCCCACCACCTGTGCAGTGGGTGCGCCGCGGGTCTGCCAGCTTCCATCGGCGTCAGGGCTGGAGGATCCCTCATCTCCGCCTCCAGCCTCAGAGTCCAGAACTCCGCCTCGGCCCTCCGACCCTGCGGCTCCACCACGGCTCTAAGCGCCCTCGTCTCCATCGTCGCCCATCGGTCCACCAGCTCCACCGGGCTCCCTCGTCTTTCCGGCTCCGCCCTGGTCGGTCGTCGGCCCTTCATCACCTCAGGACTCTATTCCTCTGGCTGCGCCTCGTCACTCCGTCCCACCGGCTCTGTGTACCTCCTCCCTCCCTCTGGCACAGCCTCCATCCTCTGTCGCTCCGGCTCCGCCGCGGACCTCCGGATCTCCGCCTACGCCTCGGTCGCCAGAGCCTAGGGCTCCGCCTTGGCCCTCCGGATCCTCGGTGTCGCCCTGGATCTTCGGCTCTCCGTCTCCGCCTCAGGCTCCTCCGCCAGCTCCTCCGCCAGCGGCTCCGCCTCCGTCGGTCGCCCCCCTGGAGTCGTCAGCCTTTTCTCCACCATGGCTCCTCCCTCCGTCGGCTCCACCGTGGGGCGTCATGATGGCTGTGGTCTGGGTCTCGCATGGCTCCTCCTGCTCCGGGTCCCTCCTGAGTTCTCCCTGGCTCCTCCCTCCGTCGTCACCACCCTGGACTTTGTTTATTGTCCTCCTCCCGGAAGACCGTCCGCCACCAGAGCCTCCTCCCACAATGACTTTATTATTTCCACTCCCTTTCCACGCCGCGAGGGCGCGCCTTCCGGGAGGGGGGAGTAATGTCAGAGTTCTGTGTGCCATTTGGACTGTTTATGTTTGTTTTTCCCATTGTGCCCATATTTGGTTCTTCCTGTCCTCATTTTGTCCTGATTAGTTTATTTACTACACCTGTCTGTGTCTTAATCACCACCCTTTATAAGTCTGCTTGTGTTTTGAGTTTGCGGTCGGTCCTTGACGTTATTTGGATGTGTGTGGATTATTGTTCTGTTCCTGCCTGTTCCTGCCTGTTCCTACTAAGAGTTATATTAAATTGTTATTTGTATCGTATCTCGTCTCTCGACTCATCGATCCAGCACGTTCCGTGACAGTGTGTATGTGTGCGTGCATATATATATATATATATATATATATATATATATATATATATATATATATATATATATATATATATATATTTATTATTATTATTATTATTATTATTATTATTACTAATTTTAAGAATAATATAATTTACTATTTCACTATAGAAATTTAAAAAAGAATATATATATAATTATACATATAATTTATTTATATATTTAAATATATTTAATCTACATTTTGCATTTATTTATATAAATTATACATTTATTATAAATACAGTACATAATATATAAAGTATATGAATTATATATATTTTTATTTATTGTATTAGACACACACATTATAATGCATTAGCATTTCACAATTAAAATCAATCAATCAATCATCAGAATTTCTGCAAATATTGTAAATGCAATTACCATAAAAGCCTGATGCAGCAAATATGAACAATTACACACACACAAAAAGATATTTAAATTTAGTCAGTGTTTCCGTAGACAATTAGATAGACAATTAGAAATTTTTATTTTATTTTTTTTAAATGTGACAATAATTTAATATGCCAGGCTTGTATTAGATGTAAAATATATGCATGTACACACCATGAGCTGCAGCAGCTCATCTTCTGTGCACTCATCCAGGTTAGTGTTTTTTACTGCCACCAGCCGGCCAGACGGTGTGTGTCGTGCCATGCTCACCTGACTGAGGTTATTAAAGCCCCGGCCTGCACACATACACAAAAACACCCACACACATAAACAACACGTACAGAAGACAATACACAGTGATACTTCTCTGTCTAAGCTTCACAATATAAACATGAAATTTCAGGGAGTAACTAACATATATATATCATATACTGTATAATGTATGTCACGGTCCCTACCCAGTTGTGAGAGCAGCTGATAGTGGGCGGGGTCAGTGGAAAGATCGGTGATGTCATCTTCATCCGTCAACACAGAACACGGAGAGACATCACTGCTCTGTCACACACATAAACAGCACACAAACACACATGAACAAACATATATCACACACTCATAGATAAAACTCTCCACACAACAGTGGCTGTGGCTGTTAAATGTTAACTGGATTATGCTGGTGAAGGCAACAAATATAAATAGAAGATAATAAGACAATTCCTGTGCTGTGAATAACACTAATGTGATACTAGATGAACTGCTGGACTAAGCAGATGTTCCAGTGACTGGATTGTGGAAAGATCGTGGACGAAGTGCCTCCGTTTTCTGGTCTCAGATCAGTTTTATCCTGCATGATAATACTGACTGAGAAAGAGTGTTATTATAGTGAACTAAAACTTAAACTACTAAAAAGAAAAAGAATGAAAAGAAAAAACATTTTTGTTAATTGAAATGAAATATATTGAATGAAATATAAATAAGATATAAATATGGTAAGACTTTAGATTAGGGAACACATTTACTATTAATTAAAACTTTTTTTCCCTCAGAAAACTACTAATTTACTGCTTGTTGATAGCAAGTGAGGTAGTTGCTCAAGCGGTTATGTGCTACATTTTGTTATATTTATATAAAAAAAAAAACAACACAACAACAACACAATAAATATTTTGTATTTCTGCAAAAATAAAATATAATAAAATAAAATAAAATTTAAATTAAATTAAAATTATGGCTACAAAAATAAAGACAAAAAATTTAATATTGTGAAATATTAGTATGATATAAAATAACATTTTTCTGTTTTAATACACATTAAAATCTAATTCATTCCTGTGATCAAAGCTGACATGACACTGATTTTTTTTTGTAGTCGTCATGTTTAGGTCGGGTATAAAAGATCTATAATATGGCTACACAGAATAAGGCATTAATATGTGCTTTATAAGTACTAATAAACAGCCAATGTGCTAGTAATATGCATGCTGTTAAGAAACTAGTTAATAGTAAATAGTGTTCCCTAATCTAAAGTGTAACCATAAATATTACAACAATAAATATATAAATATTTGATGAAACACATAAAATGAAAATGAGAAATGTTGCCAAACTGAAATAAACTGAATTGAATTTGAACCACAAAAATTACAAACCGGAAATGAAAAAAAAAAGATAAAATTAAATTAAATGACAAAATCATATAACATTAATCAATTAAAATTAAGTTAATTACATAAATTAAATTAAAATGAAACTTAAAATATAAAAATAAAAGCTAATTCAAAATATTAATAAAATTTATAATAGTATATTATAATACTTAAATAACACCATTAAGAAACACTGATCTTGTGCAAATCAGACGATTTCTAGGTTTTTTGCTTTGAATTACGTTGTAAGGTTGTGCTTCATCAGTGCATCAAATGTAGTCGAGTTGCACAAACTTAACATGCATTGCATCACTGTGAACTGTAGGGGGTGATAGAGTTATATTCAAATCACTGTGCCATTAAACCAGATTTTTAATTTTTCAGGTAGCTTCTATAAACATGTCAACATTTTAGACTTACTAACTTCTTAAGCCTATAACTTTTTATTGAATAAACTTCTGAAAGCCTCTTCAGACCACAAGTGGGAAAGTGACCCAGATCGCTGAAGCAAATGACCAAATATTCCTGCCACAGGATGGGAAAATCTAAAGACAACCCACAGACGTATCCTTCAGCCAAAGACACGAGACAACAGCACAAGTGAGCTTTCATACCAGAATGATGGAACAGAAACGCTGCTTTGTGACGCCCAATACAATGGAACCACTCAAATCTCAGATCACACTTGAGCACAACAACAATCTGCAGCTCACTGGAGTTTGTGAATATGCAATGACGTTTCACCGCTCTCTCTTATTCTACAGGGCTTTTCACACTGACAAATATTTGCAGTGACAAAGCAAATGGAAGTCATTCATTTTAAATCGGAGCCTGATTTAAAGCGACGTGGGCAACAGAGGCCGACGGCAATGCGACAAAGTGAAGTTGAGTTCAGTGTGATGCAGCAACTACCAATGAGAGCACGGACTGTGAAGATCACATGACCCATCTACTGATACAATTCATTACAGCAATTTTATACAAAATGAAGTGTGTCATTCAGAGCTGAATTAAGGATGCCTTCAAATTCAGGTTTCAGTTCTTTAATCTGAATTGAGATAACAGTACACAGATTTGTAATTTGAATGTATAAAAGATAGAACTTAATTAAACTAAATTCAGAGATACATGGTATTTCCAAAAAACTGGTCCCACTTTGTATTAGGTGGCCTTAATTACTGTGTACCTGCATCAAAAAGAAGTACAATGTACTTATTGCTTTCATATTGTATTGCGAAGCACTTTTGCATCTGTTGAGGTGAGATACTTGTAAGATTAGGGACAGGTGTGGTAGTATGGGTAGATTTAAGGGTGGGTTGAGGTGTAAAGGATGGGTCAACAGTGTAATTATTAACGTAATTACAGAAATTAATTACAAATGTAATTACGTGAAGGTATTTTTTGCAATATAAGTACAATGTAAAAACATGTATGTACACAAAAAGTGCACTGTATCAAATTATTATTTTAAAGTAAGAACATAATAATTATTTAATTTATATATTAGATTATTGCAAATGACACTGGTAGAATTATTGTAATTTCCCTGAACTTACTCCAGATTTTGATGTCAAAACTTAAAAACAATTCAAAAAATATTTTGTGTGTGTGTGTTTTTTTTAATTATGCCTGTTACTTACTTTGAGAGATTTTTTTTTTGTTATTTATTATTTTTATTTTATTATTATTATTTTTGTTTTGTTTTGTTTTGCCGTATAGTATAAGCACGAACAGCTACTGTATATTATTTCAGCTCGATTTTTATTTTTTATGAATAAATACTTTTATTCAGCAAGAATGGATTAAATTATTCAAAAGTGACAGTAAAGACATTTACAGTTAGTATATAGATACTGTCCTTTTGAACTTTTTATCTATTAAAAAAAAATCCCTTTATGTAAAATTGTTCCTTCCACTGTTTTCAACACTGATAATAACAAGAACTATTTCTTGAACAGCAAATCAGCATATTAGAATGATTTCTGAATGAACATGTGACACTGAAGACTGGAATAATGATGCTGAAAATTCAGCTTCACAGGAAAAAATTACATTTTCAAATATGTTTAATTAGAAAACAGATATTTTTAATTGTAATAATATTGTAATAATATTTCAAGATTTTTTCCTGTAATAAAGGCAGCTTTGGTGAGCATAAAAGGCTTCTTCCAAATTTTGAAATAAATACTATCAACCCAAAACCTTCCAACAGTAGTGTATAATTTATAAATCGGATTTTACATTTCTGTTTTTCCATTCAAACTCCATTTCAACACAGTGTGGTTGTTATTTGAATTTGAATTTAATTCAAATTCTCATTCAAACATGAACCACTTCCTAAATTCTGTATTTTTCCTTAATCCTGCTAACAACCTGCAGTAATTCAGTAACTGAATCAGTGTCAGTGTGAATCACCCTTGAATGGCTCGCCTAAAGAGGACAAAAGTCAGTGCCTGATGCCTTCAAGCACACTGAAGCCATGATCTATTATTAGACTCTACTGACCGAACACTGATGGCTGATGTCTTCATACTGCTCCTCTATGCTGATGGACTGGACTTGTGAGTGGGAGGAGATACAGGTGCAGTCCTGAGGGGAAGAGGGGAGGAGACATGAGACACGCCCCCCACCCCACAAATGAATATGGAGATGAATATGACTAAATCCACAGTATGAATATGCATGAACTGAGCCAGGGTGAGCTGAAGGGCAAAGACGTGGCAAAAGGAGGAGATGATTATGGAAATGCTGCGGTGCAGAGTCAACCTTGCCATGTTTGATTAAGTCGTGGTTACTGGAACGTTCCGTATAAAATGCAAAGCATGAGACAATTTTTGTTTGTTTTTACAAACTGAGGAACACGTCATGCTTATAGAACCTTTATTGAATCTGGAACATTTTATTATGACATTAAAGAAAAAGTTCACCTAAAAGCATCACTTGCTCACCAATGGATCCTCTGCAGTGAATGGGTGCCGTCAGAATGAGAGTCCAAACAGCTGATAAAAACATCACAATAATCCACAAGTAATCCACACCACTCCAGTCCATCAATAAACATCTTGTGAAGTAAAAGGCTGTGTGTTTGTAAGGAGCAAATTAATCCTTAAGACATTAAAATTGGCCCTAGCCTGAATCAGGAGAGAAAAATTCACTTCAATATAACACTTCAAAACATGTTCCTGGATTTTGACATAAGAGACAACAGGGTATCGACATTTTTACTGAAGGAAGCATTGTTATGCATTCACACTCCTATTCTGGACAGAAGTGATAAATTTAAAGCTAAAATGTCTTAATGATGGATTTGTTTCTTACAAAGATGCAGCTTTTGGATTCACAAGACATTAATTGATGGACTGGAGTGGTGTGGATTACTTGTGGGTTATTGTGATGTTTTTATCAGCTGTTTGGACTCTCATTCTGACGGCACCCATTCACTGCAGAGGATTCATTGGTGAGCAAGTGATGTTTTCAGGCAAACTTTTCCTTTAATGTCATAATTAAAGGATCATCATACCATCATATGCCTTTAATAGGCATATGATGATATTAATAGTGGCTGATTTGTCATTTATAGAAATTAGTATTTCATTGATATGTATTAGAGTATTACAAATAATGGTGGAAAAACACTCACTGTAATTCTCCAGAATTTACACCAGATTATAAACAATGCAAAATTAACATCTGTTTTATAAATGGGAGGATTCACTCTAAGTGCATTACCGCAAACACAGCTTTTGTTTATTTTTACAAACTGAGGAACGAGTCATGCTTATAGCACCTTCATTGAATCCAGAACATTTCTTTATAAGTACGACATTAAAGGAATAGTTCACTCAACAATAAAAATGTACCAAAAAAATTCTCTCACCCTCAGGCTATTCAAAACGTAGATGAATTTGTTTCTTCATGAAAACAGATTTGGTGAAATTTTGCATTAAGTCACTTGCTCACCAACAGATCCTCTGCAATGAATGGGTGTCATCAGAATGAGAGTCCAAACCGTTGATAAAAACATCACAATAATCCACAAGTAATCCACACCACTCCAGTCTATCAATTAACATCTTTTGGAGTGAAAAAACTGCATGTTTGTAAGAAACAAATCCATCATTAAAACATTTTAGCTTTCACGTCTGGAGTCCATAATAAAGCTTCCTTCAGTGAAAAAGTCCATCTTCTGTTGTCTCCCAAATCAAAATCCACCCACGTATTTGTTTAGAATGCTTTTGGACTGTTTTGGCTTATAAATGGTGCTTGATCTGTGCATATTTCTCTCCTGATTCATACAAGATGACCATATTATGGACTATGGGCTCGTATTTCAGCTGGAAACAGAAGTCTGAAGTTAAAAAACATCTACGGGATGGATTTGTTTCTTATAAATATCCAGCTTTCGGCTTCTCAAGATGTTGATGGACTGGAGAGGTGTGGATTACTTGGTGTGGATTTTATCAGCTGTTTGGACTCTCATTCTGACGGCACCCATTCAGTGCAGTGGATCCACTGGTGAGCAAGTGATGTAATGATACATTTCTCCAAATATGATGAACAAATTTTCAAATTTTTATTTTTGGTTGAACGATTCTTTTTACAGGCATATATAAATAGTGGTTGAATTGTCATTTATAGAAATTAGTATTTAATTGGTATATATTATAATTGGTATAGAATATATAATTTCCCAGAATTTACTGTCAAAATGTTCTTTTGTGAAATTACTTATAAATATGCTAAATTAACAGGTTTTTTAAACATTTTTTTATTTATTTTCATATTACCGAGTTAGGATTCACTATAAGTGCATTACTCCAAACATAACTTTCGTTTACAAACTGAAGAACAAGTCATGCTTATGAACCTTCACTAAATCCCGAACATGTCTTTATGAGTGAGACAACAAGCCTGACACAAGCCTCTTGGTTTCAGAGGTGAGGTGGAGGATTGGTGGATATTAATGAGGACGTTTATTATTAAATGTGCTGATATCTAGGGACTAGAGAATAATCAGGCCATGGATATTGTTCAGCGAACATCTTCAGCCCATAAAAAACATCCCTAAAGCGCTACTACCATACTGAACACTAAACCCAGAATCAAAACCCTCATGCAAGCACATTTCTGATACCCAGAATGAAGAGCTGCAGAAATAAAAACAGAAAGCATGAAATACAGAACGCACTGAGCTTTGCACAAACAAGCTGGGGATGAAAAGATTTGACTCTCACCAGAAACGACATGAGGTGCTTTTGGCTGAGCTGATGCTTCACTGGAGTTCATTTATCCAATTCTGGAAAAAGTGAATAAGAATAAGTCCATCTGCAAAAACACTCCAACGGTGGTTTTCTGGCTGTTTCCAGTGTGCCACGCTGCATTTTTCATTGCAAGAAAATTTGCCCGAAAAGCAAAATGTTTTTCGCTTACCTGGCTTTGCTCGGATTTCACTGCGTAAAACACACAGACTTCATCTCATCTCACGCTGCTCCATTAGAATCCTATGAAGCAAACCATCAGCGGAGATGCTTTCAAGCACATATTAAATTTGCAGAGCTTAAATGACATTACATATGATCCAGATCCAAAGCTCTCATTTCAATTGCACACATCTCTATTTCTGTAATTTCTTAATAGTCTGATTTCAAATGCATCTTTTATGAAAATCAGCATCCGTATTCTGGTCCACGAACAGAGCAGCCGGAATCAGTGTCTGGCATCGCTTGACCGACTGCATGAATCTGATCTCTTCTCTACACGAAACATCATCATCATCATCATCTTCAGTTATATCACTTGATAGGATGTCATATCTGTCTGGACGTATCAGCTCTGATATCGCTGCAGGTGACATTGGGAACTACTGTCCATTTTGTGTTGTTATGTAATTAATATTACCAGCATCGGAATGCGTTCACCCTTGCCTGATTACACTTTATAATTTTTTAATAAGAAAAATATTAAAGATTATTAAATGTACATAGCTCGAGATGAGGCCTTTTTGTTCAACTGCAATTGAAAATAAAATAAATAATGCATTTTGGTCCACACTGCAGCAAAAAAATAGATATGAATAAACATGCATGTCCAAATTAGAATATATTATAAATATTAATCATGTAATTATCAGAGCAACTGACAGCAGGTGTCCTTCTTAGTCCTTGACAGTGATTGCATGTAGGTTAAAAGGGTTAAGAAAAAATATCTTCAACAAATGGTAATAATGCATTAGAAGGGTTTAAAATAAGCAGGTCTTCACTATTAAATCCACCCCGTTTCATATAAATTTTGTTTAATGTTTCATTAAGGCATTCTGTGACTGTAGTAGAGAATTCTAAATGATTTAATATTAATAATGCACGATTAATATTATTCGCCCGGCCTACAATAACTATTATTTTCTAATATTATGCATAGGAATAATTTTCCGAGTTTGATAAGAAGCTCAAAGCCAGACGTAACAAAAACTCACCATTGTTATGCTTGTGGATGGAGGTTCTTCTGTAAATTGATTTTGCGCCCTTGATTTTGACGGCGAGCGTCAGTTCTGGGCAGTTACAGTCACTTCGGTCACATCACAGTTTTATTCTATGAGGAAAAATCACGCAGCGCCTCTCACATTTACCTATAACATTTCTAAGTTGACTTGCCAAAAGCTTTTCTTCACAGTCCCAGCTGATCACGCGTCACGCTTGACGTATCGGAGATGTTTACATAATAAAAGTCTCTCGAACATGCCGTTAATGACGTACCAGAGGAATGTGCATTATAAAAGTCTCTTGATCATACGACTGAACTAGAAGGGACTGCATAATAAAAATCACCTAATCCGTCCAATAATTTCGCCTCTCCATAATTTATTCTAGAATTACAGTAACATCTTACTCACTGATTTCTCTCAACACGGAGACAGGAGAGCTTTCAATCAATAAATGGGGGAAAAAGTAACTGGTGTTGCTTATTTAAAAAAGTAACTGATATTTTCTTGAAAATGAAAAAATAATTCATGACTTTACTAATTACTTGAAAAAAGTAATCTGAATACTTAATAATTTACTTTGTAATGTGTTACCACCAAAACTGTTTATTGTCAAATAAGGGTGATATAATGCATAAGTAAAGAAGGTTTTCATCTTCTCTCCACGTCCTTCACTTGAACACTCAGAATTAAATCTTACTTTATTACCTACAAACTAGGAAAGAATTTGATAAATCTTCCCCTGTATTTTTTCAAGCTTCTTCTTTCTTTTTCTGTATTAGTATTATTATTATTTGTGTGTTTTGCCTGGTTTTTCTTTATGAAAAATGTATTATGTGCACTACAGTCAAAAGTTTCAGTGTTTTTAAAATTAATTAATTAATTATTATAGAATATAGGGTTATAGAAATTAATACTTTTATTTAGCAAGGATTCTTTAAATTGATCAAAAGTGGTGATAAATACATTTATAACGTTACAAAAGATTTCTATTTCAGACAAATGCTGTTCTTCTGAACTTTCTATTCATCAAAGAAACCTGTTTTTAACATTATATATATATATATATATTTTTTTTTTTTGAGCAGCAAATCATAACGATTTCTGAAGAACCATGTGACTAGAGTATTGATGCTAAAAATTTAGCTTTGTAATCACTGGAATAAATAACATTCTAAATATATTAAAATAGAAAACTGTTATTTTAAATAGTAAAAATTGTTTGTTTGTTTTTTTAAATGACCTTTTTTTTTATCAAATAAATGCAGTCCTGTTGAGCAGAAGAGACTTTAAAAAACATTAAAAATCTTACTGTTCAAAAACTTTTGACTGGCAGTGTATAATAATGTTTGTAATTTTCATTCATGAAAACAAATAAATCTCTCAGGGACTTTTATCATGAAACAACTGTCGCGGACGTAAGTGTAGCTCACTGACGCTAGATTTGCCCTAAACGTTTCCCCAAATACCCCTCCCTCACCGCTTTCTTCGCTTATTGTCTCAAACGCACCGAGTGACAGAAGCCACATGTATCAGTAGCGCTCAGAAAAAACGGATTTTAGGTGAACCAAAGGTAAGAAAGAGATTCTCCGCTCTTTGATAAGTCATGTGCGTACATTTGTGTGTATGTAGGATGAAAGGATGAATTTGACGGGTAGCGGCGGTTAAAATCACGGATGTGCTGAGTGAGGGAGGCTCGTTTGGCTGCTTCTATATGGACGTTGGCGCTTGTGCATCGGGATGCAGATCAATACATCTAGTTAAACAATTACGCATTCTGTGTATGTTCTAAATTGAGTGATCATCGAGTGTGTAGATGTGTTTTCAGACTGTTATAACTCTGCCTGTTTTAAAGATCTGGATAATCTGATGTGCCATCCGCAGGGATTATGAAATCTGTTGCATCAGATCCGATTGTTTTTCCTAATACTGCATTGTATAGAGCATCTCTGTGTGGCTTTTGTTCATGTATTTCGGCTCAGGTGTTATGATAAAAATAAATATAATCATCTATATTCATCCTTACCTTAGTGGTAAGCCACAGGAAGATTGTGGTTATATTTGAACAGAATTAATATGCCTTTCACACATCTGATTTATAAATTTCATAATTCATAAAAAGTCTTTTTTAAAAGAAAATACATTATTTGTATAAACAAACCTAACATTTTAAATATTAAGAGTTTAAAAACATTTAATATATATAAATAAATACATTTATAAAACTGTTAAGTTCCACTAGTAGTTACAATATTAAGCCTAACTAGACTAAATATACCCCTACAGCTCTGACTTATCAACTTCATTTAATTAAAACAAAAAAGTGTTAAGTTCAAAAATGTGTTAATGTTATTTTTATGATGCTGAGAGTTGCAAGAATTGTGCGTTTGACTATATATATTTCTTTTTTGGCCATTGAAATAGTCTGGTTTGTTCATAGTCAAATTTCAGAATGCATCTCGAGTCCTCTGGATCCTGTCACACGTTTTTTGTTTTCCTTTGTAATGGTTTAGATCATTGCAGACAGCTTTCTGGAGAGTAACTGTGGGTCAGATGGAAGATTGATGAACAGATGACATGACATGTTGCTAATGGAGGTGTATTGACGGTTCTCCTTGGCCTTAAGCAAAACGGGAGGCTGAGAATATATGGGACGAGTGTAATGTATTTCAGGTGTCACTTAGATTGAGCTTGTTGGAAGTCATGCTGGTATAATCACGGTGGCAGCTGTCATGAGCTCTGAATTAATGTCTGGATCAGACACAATGCTTCTGGAAGCGTTTGGATTCATGCCATTGCAGAGGAACAGAACCGCACCCTCACAAATATCAGACAGTGGTTCTTGTGTCAATAATAAAATGACATGTTTGGATATTCTTGTTTTTCTCATCCTGTGATCATGATATTTGCATTCAGGAGTCAGGTTGAGATACCATTGATTCTGACTGATGAAGAGTTTCCTGTAAAGGGTGGACAGACATTGTGGGCACGAGGGTCGATATTAAAAGAACAGGTTGTCATCATAAGCTTTGCACTTCCCAAAACAGTAATAACTTCCTGGAGCGAGACAAAAAGAGGAAGAACGTAAATATTCGTGTATGGTTTTCTTACTCTAAGTTATTTGACAGAAAGGCCTTGCATAGCTGCATATCTTCTGACTGTAACTAGAGAAGACATCAAGTTTTTCAGGTTCAGTAAATACTGGAGTTTTAAAGGAAACGGTACAATACAGTGAACTGACAATTAAGTGCTTAGGATCTTGTTCTAAGGAGTAGTTGGAAATGAAAGCAGGTGATTGGACTATATATATATTTGTTTGTTTTCTGTCTAAAACTGATATTTCACTTGGAATTTATTAGCCAAGTAAGATAATTACAACGAGTTTGATATATTAAATTGTTTTCCAACATTATATGCAATGCATTACACAATGCACAACTGCACTTTCACTTTTCTTTGCGGCATGGCAGGTTTGTTTTGATCTCTCTGTGCACAAAACCCACATCCCACACCCTCCTGAATTTGACAAACATACACAAGGTAAAACATTGTCACTGTCATAAACAGTTTGACATAAGCAAAAGTTTACTATGAAAATCTACTCTTTTTTTTTTTGATAATTTAATATGTGACCCTGGACCACAAAACCAGTCTTATGTTGCACGGGTATATTTGTAGCAATAGCCAAAAACACATTGGATGGGTCAAATTTATCGCTTTTCCTTTTATGCCACAAAATCATAAGGATATTAAGTAAAGATCATGTTCCATGAAGATATTTTGTAAATTTTCCACCATAAATATATCAAAACGTAATTTTTGATTAGTAATATGCATTGCTATGAACTTCATTTGGACAATTTTAAAGGTGATTTTCTTAGTATTTAGATTTTTTTTGCACCCTCACATTCCAGATTTCATATTGCTGTATCTTGGCCAAATATTGTCCTATCCTAACAAACCATACATCAGCGGACATTTTATTTATTCAGCTTTGAGGTGATGTATAAATCTCCATTTTGCGAAATTTACACTTATGACTGGTTTTGTGGTCCAGGGTCACATATGTTAAGGTACTTTATTCAGCGAACTAAACTTATATTTATAAAGCTACAAAAGTTTAACTTAAATGCTATTCTTTTGAAATTTCTATTCATTAATACTGAATATCAACAATACATTTTAAATTATATAATAGAAAACAGTTATTTTAAATTGGATTAATATTTCACAATATCTGTACAGCAAAAACAGTAATATTATGAAATATTTGTACTATTTAAAAAAAAAAACTGCTTTCTGTTTTTAATATATTTTAAAATGTAATTTATTCTTGTGACCAAAGCTGAATTTTCAGCATCATTACACCAGTCAGTGTCACATGATCCGTCAGAAATAAGGATAATAATGCTGATGTGCTCTTAAAGAAACGTTTTAATCATTATAATTAACAGTATTTAAAACAGTTAAGTGCTTTTTTCAGGATTCTTTGAATAGCAAGATCCAAAGATCAGCATTTATCTGAAATAAAAAGCTTTTGTAACATTATACACTATACAATTCAAAAGCATGAATTTAGTATGAATTTTTTTTTTTGTGGGAAAGAAATTATAGAAATTAATACTTCTATTTAGCAAGGATGATTTAAATTTATCAAAACTGATGATAAAGACATTTATGATGTTCCAAAATATTTCTATTTTAGATAAATACTGTTCTTCTGAACTTTCTATTCATCAGTAGAAACTATTCATTCTACTCAGCTGTGTTTAACATAATAATAATAATAAATATTTTTTGAGCAGAAAATCAGAATATTATAATGATGCTAAAAATTCAACTTTAAAATCACAGGAATAAATTACATTTTAAAATATATTCAAACAGAAAACAGTTATTTTAAATAGTAAAATATTTCAGTTTTACTGTTTTTGTTGTGCTTTGGATCAAATAAATGCATGCTTGGTGAGCAGAAGAGATTTAAAAAAAATATATATATACAAATTTTACTGTCCAAAAACTTTTGACTGGTAGTGTATTTTTCTTTTTTTTCCTGTTGTCCTACTTTTTCCTCCCTTATTTTTATATTGTTATTTATTTATTTTTTTGCCTGATTTTGATTATTATACCTCATTTTTGTAATGGGGATTTTCTTTGCTTTCAGCCTTCATCCATTGTAAAGCCAAGCCGTGTTTCCCAAATGAATGTCATGCTCTGTAAATATCAGTACTGTGGGATTTTCTTCCCTCCAGACCTCAAGACAGGAAGCTCATGTCTGCTCCTTTAAGTCATGCTGGAGCCGTTCAGTTACTGAACAACAGGAAGTGCCCCTCGCTCCCCCCTCGAAGACAGCTGCAACGTGGCCTAAAGAAAACAGTCAAGCTTTAGAGACCGTGGCCTATAAACTATTTGGACACTGAAGTGGACACTGAGTTTATTTATTATTATTTTGCACACTTAAACAAAAACGAAAGGCATCAGTCCTTTAAAAAAAAAAAAAAAAATCACAAATCGTTAGTGGTGGAAAACATAATTTTTTGTAAGGGAAGTAATAACTGAAGCCTTTCACATAACTGTCCTTCTTACATAACGATTCAAATGTTGAATCTCTGTCTCTTGCTCAGTCAGACACATGCTTAATCTACCAAACAGCTGGAGGAAAAATACTCAACCAGAGCTGAAATGTCAGCAGAGAGAGAATGAGGGAGTGTTTATATACCCGTGCAGCACAAGCATGTTCCATGCAGGCCTCTGAAAAACACACACACATATGGTTATTAAATGTCATGGTATTTCCTGTGTGTTTCAGGTATAGGCTGTGCATCTCCATGGTGTTTTGATACAGAGCAGGATGTGACATCAACAGTCTTCATGTCTTCTGCTCATGCAGGATTGGGCATGAGTGAGGGAGCCCCGCCCCTCATTCGCCCAGCTGACCAATCAGAATGTTCGAGGTGAAGCCCATGAGCGTGGAGAGAAGGGACACAGCTGCGGGAACAGGTGTGTGTGTCTGTGTCTGTCTGTGTGTGTGTTGTGTGTGAGAAAGAGAGAGAGAGAGAGAGACAGACAGACAGAGACAGAGAGAGACAGACAGAGACAGAGACAGAGACAGAGACAGAGAGAGACAGAGAGAGAGAGACAGAGACACAGAAAGAGAAAGTCACAGGCTTTCTCCTGCAGTGAGTTATGACTGTAAACCTCTCCACTGAAGCAGGTATTCACCCACCAGTACAACTCCAGCCTACATGAGACATTTGCAATGTTAAAAAACTTTTCAGAAAAAGAAGGGACATGTACATTTTCAGCCAGTCCAGTGTGTTGATGATATGTTTAACTGTTTATCATCACTGTAGTTTAAAGTGTGCGTCATGTAATTGCAGTGTGTTTTGTTTATTTCAGGGTGCATCAGGGTTTGTCCGAGTTAATTACAGCTAATTTTCAGTGAGCTACAGTTAATTCAGCTCAGCTCATTCATTCAGCTGTTGTGTTGGTCACCACGGAACATATTCACACCCCTTCACCATGTTTGAAACCATGAGTGATGGAATGTCATTTCTTTCCACTTCAAAATGATATAATAAAAATAATTATATTAATTAAATAATGAATATTAATATGAATACTATATTTAATATTATACATTTTTATTAACTTTTGTTGTCATTTATTAATTGTACTACCAGTCAAAAGAGTTTGGACAGTAAGATTTTTAATATATATATATATTTTTAAAGAGGTTTCTTCTGCTCTCCAAGCCTGCGTTTATTTGATTCAAAATACAGCAAAAGCAGTAAAATTATGAAATATTTTTACTATTTCAAATAACTCCTTTATATTTCAATATATTTTAAAATGTAATTTATTCCTCTGATCAAAAGCTGAATTTTCAGTATCATTACGCCAGTCTTCAGTGTCACATGATCTTTCTGAAATCATTCTAATATGCTGATTTGCTGCTCAAGAAACATTTTTTATTATTATTAATATCAATATTTCAAACAGTTGAGTAAATTTTTTTTTTTTTCAGGATGCTTTGATGAATAGAAAGAGCCAAAGATCAACATTTATCTGAAATAAAAAGCTTTTGTAACATTTTATACACTATACCATTCAAAAGCTTTTTTTTTTTTTTTTAAAAAAGAAATGGGAAATAAATTATAGAAATTATCATTCATCAAAGAAATCTGAAAAAATACTGTTTTTAACATAATAATATTAAATGTTTTTGAGCAGCAAATCAGAATATTACAATGATTTCTGAAGGATCATGATGCAAAAAATTCAGCTTTTAAGTCATATAAATCAATATATATTTAAATAGAAAACAGTCATCTTAAATAGTAAAAATATTTCAAAATTTGACCGTTTTTGCTGTACATTGGATCAAATAAATGCAAGCTTGTTGAGTAGAAGAGACTTATTTTAAAAGACATAAAAAATCTAAAAAATGCTGTCCAAAAACTGTTGACTGGTAGTGTAACTAGAATAAAATCATATGCATTATAAAAAAATCTCAGTGACCTAAATTTGTATTAATTTCCATGAATTTTTCTAGGTCTGAAAATCACATTTTTTTTTTTTTATTTATTCCAGTTTAACGAGACCAAAAGAACCCTGGTTCTTAAATAAATAAATATATTATATTATACTATATTATATTATATTATATTATAATTACAATAAGATGTCAAAATGTGATGTCAGCCTACATTTCGATTATAAGCTGTTTTAGCTTTTTTTATTATTATTATTATTATTATTATTATTTTAAGCCATCTTGTGGCCTTCTGGATGAAAACCATTGCTCTAGAATGATTGCATGCAAGATTTGCATAGCTATAAATTAGTTTTTAACAAACTGATGGACGATTATTATTCTTTTTGGTAATGGACCTGAAATCATATCATATTGATTTTAGCTTAATAGTGAGATACGCTGAGTGGCAGATGCTGAAATGCAAGGTTGGTGAACTTTTCCACATACACTTTCTCCAAACTGTGCAAAGCAAGCTTCTGATCACCAAATAGGCATGCAAACATGATTGGTCATTTGCTGATGCATCTGTGTGAGGTTTAGGGATGGGTCAGGATGATTCATTAGTTGTGGCATAAATAAATGATGCAGACTAATTATACAGTGCTTTCATCATAGAATATCTGACTAGTCATTAAAAAAAAATGTTATGCACGTTCTCAGTGACATCACAAAGTAGCTTACATTTAAAGCAATCTCTTTATGAACTTTTAAGTTCTGAAAGTGGTTTTTACTCATCTCATATCAAGAAAATAATGACTTCTCATAATGACTATATGAGTGTGTGTTGACTTGAATGAACAGCAGATGGCGTGTGTGGATTCATATTGCCTAGGTTTGTCTCTTCTGACCTGAGGATCCAACCACTGAAGCTGAATGATGTGTGTCTGTCCTGTAGATGAGGGCAGTAAGATGTGTGACGGGGGTGTCGGCGATTGCGGAGGGGATTCGCTGTATCTTTACGAGGGTCAGGACTGGGTCATCTCCCCCTCCTGCTCTCCAGAGGAACCCAGCGCCATCTCACCCATGCTGGCCGAGGAAACCTTCCGCTACATGAGTAAGTCACCGCCTGTGTGTTCGGCCAAACACATGTACATGACTGTTTGGTTTCTGTCATGACTGCAGTTGTTGGGGAAGCTACTTTAAAACTGTAGCTTCCCAAAATACAAGCTACTCATAATTCAAAGAGTTAAACTACAGCTGACTGTAGCATGTTGAGTTTTTTTGTAATTAGCCTCAAATAGGTTTTCCTTGGTCATATAAAATCTGAAACTATCAAAACTATCATTTAAAAAAATGTAATTTTAAATGAAAGGGTTACGGACATTTGTTTGGTAAATGTTCTAGTAATCTCATTGCATATTGCTCTGTTACTCTGATCTCTGTAAAATAATTTATAAAAATCCGTATCTAATCTTGTTTCGCCTGAAGATTTATGATATTAAAAGTTGTTTTGATTAAACACGTACAAAGTCAAATAATGTTTTAAAAAGGAAAGTATCCATTGAATTGTTAACAGTAAGGACAATACAATGCATTTAGAAATTCCATGTTTCTTTTTTTTTTTCCAAAATGCTCATATAAAAGGAATAAATAATTCATGTTTGTCATAGGTTAATTTACATACTGTCAGAATGAACCGATTCATTAAAAGCGGTCAAATTTTCCAATGTTACGTAAGGGAGAGAGGGCATTTTAGAACAACATGTTTGTTTTTTAACCTCGATTTGCTCGACAGTAAAGCTGCATGTGCAGCACAATATGACAAAAAATTAAAATAATAATTTTGCGTTATTATTTTTGTAACTAATTTATTATTTTGTATCAGGATAATACATTATTTTGAAATGGCTGAGCTTCTGAAACATGTAGTGAAACTTGCCCTGCACTGGTGTGCATATTCTTGAGGGAGTGTGTGCATGTGTGTGTGTTTGCCCGTCTCTGGCAAGGGCACAGGAATTCAATGGTCGGGTCTCTTAAGTGCAGCTGACAGCAGAGTCGGCCAGGCGTCACGGGGCGGGAGGGAGAGGGACAGATGGATGGATAGAGAGAGAAAAGGAAGAGAAGAGCAATCATGCCGGTGCTAAACATACAGAATGAGGAGCTTTATGATCAATATGCTGCAGAAGGTGAGCAGATATTGAGATTCATACATGCACGGAGCATAAAGAGCTGTGTGTGAGCATGTTTTGTTTTTAAGTATCTGTGCCGCTTACAGACACTACAGGACTTCTGACAATGCAAGGTCATCTATAACAGACAGGAAGGGCATGTGGGGTGAACTCACGTGTCTGTATGTGAATGCAGTATGTATTGTGTATGCCTGTTTGCATGGTTGCGTGATGGCATTGTTGAACTTTTTTTTTTCCCTTTTTTTTTTGAGTTGTGGCAGTTTTGTTGAGGGCGTGTGCTGCTCATTTCTGCAGTGTTTACAGGAAGTGGAGGCTCACGTTTCTCTGTATCTCAGAGGTCAACCACTAGTGCTGATGTCATCTGTGACGGCTCATGTTGTGCTGGTGTCATTTTTAAGAGTCTGTCAGTGCCGACTAAAAGGGTTGTCAAGAATATGAAATTTGACTATTAATTGTCTAAGAAAAAATTGCGATTGTGAAAATTAATTGTCTGTGTTAGGATATTGACGATTATGACGACTGTCTGTTTTAGGGCTTTGACAAAGGGCTTTTTTGTGTGAGTGTGTTTCGTTCATTAAATAATTGCATCTTTAAATATTAAAGTAATATGGCCGGTAGGGCTGTCAAACGATTAATCTCAATTAAATTTATTTTGCATACAAAATAAAAGTTTGAGTTTGCCTAATATATATGTGTGTATGGTGTGTAATTATTATGTATATATAAAAACACAAATTAATGTATATATTTAATAGAAATATGTTATGTACAAAGTATTTTGATTTATATATAATATAAATTATATAAAAATCATAATAAATATACTTGTAAATATTTCTTAAATATATCCATGAATGTGTTTGTATTTATGTATACATAATAATTACACACAGTACACACACATAAATTAGGCAAACCCCAACTTTTATTTTGTATGCGATCAATTGCAGTTAAATGTTTGACCGGTGACTTGAGAATTTACAGGCCGTAAATATTTTTTGCAAGCCATGAAATGTTTTTGCAAAAGCAGGCAGTTACTACTGCAACATCAAAACATATTTAATAAACAACAAAATCTCTATAGCCATTTGAAATTCAAGGCAGCCACTACATTTTTATCATGATGCAAACAAAGATGCTACACACATGTAGCATGAGCAGTTTTTGATTTAAATTAGACTATTTCGAAATCTAAAGCAAAAACAGAATGCTCTGTCTTAAGCTTTGTGAAAATATGTTACATAAAATGCATCTGAACTAAACAAAAACAACAAGTGGGCTGAATTTGAATACAAATTCACTGTCCGACGGCAGGTGGCGCTTATGGAACAGCAGCAATATAGTGTTTATAAACTTAATATACATTACTTTAACATGCATTAAGCCATGGTAAGAGGGTAAAAATTACATCAAAACTTTTCTGAAGTCGGTTCCCTTCAGAGATGCATTTATGTAAACATCACTCCCGACGTTTATATTTTATTCTAATATTTCAAGCATTGTGAACAGTGAGTTGTGCAGTGCCTATAAGTTACAGTATTTTCTCTGCTACTGCATCTATCTTTAGTGTAAGTGTTAACTGTAAGTCAAAGGGCTTTTTTTTTTTAGATTGAATAAAGTCGGTGTTCATTAGTCCTTTTGATTCATTAACAGAACTAGTGTATAAGAGTCATTTGTTGATGAATCAGGTTTGCTCCATCCTGGTTTTACACTGCACTAGAATTTATTGTCTAATCAGGGGCCATCGGGGGTCAAAGAGGACGGGCTCTCGTGTACGTGCTGGAGCACTAATGAGCGAGGAGGGTATTTAGGGTAGCTTTGAAAAGAGGGGAACACAGCCAGAGACATGCTGAGACTTTTTGCCCTACTTTTACCCAGTTGGATGATGATGTGATGCTAAAAATAACCTAAGAGGACTAGAAGGGGCAGATGGAGGCTATTTCAGATTTATTATCGGAGGGCTGAACATGAGAGGCAGTGTACAAGAGCACAATGTCATAATATATAGAGGGAGAGGCATAACAGAAGATCCCTGTGCAGTACCAGCTTATCTATGAAAATGTAACATTTTATAATAACCAACATTTTCTGTAGCGTTCATTAAATTAAATCAATTTAAAGCCAGTTCAGATCAGTCACGTTTATCAGATTAGAGCTTAGAGATCAGTTAATAGTCAGTAATTTAAAGTTTTTTTTTATGTGCAGTTTATGTGCAGTTAAAGGTAATCTAATAAAACCAATTTGAAGTCAATTCAGATTTCTTTAGTAGGCAGTGTTATTTTATTGTTGTTATTTATATACTATTTTATTATTTAGAATTTTATAATTTGAGTTTAATTTTAATTTTTTACATTTCTTTAATTTATTTTTATTTTATTGTATTTATATATATATATATATATATATATATATATATATATATATATATTTATTTATTTATTTATTTTATTTATTATTATTATTATTATTATTATTTGTAATTTTAGTCCAGAAACTACTAGAAATTACCAAAACTGAAAATTAACTGCTAATTAACTGATTAAATTAACTAACTGCTATAAATAACTAAGTTTGTCTATCATACATTTATATAAATGTATATATTTTGGTACATTTCAGATTTTATTTTTGAAAAATGTTTTTTAAAAGTTTTAAACGTATTTTTAGTTAACAAGAACACCACTGGTAATAAGCTGATAGTTCACTCAAAATCCCTGGTTCTTATTTTGATTTTGTTTTAGAATTTTGCCACAAACTGTTTTGCAATGGCCGCTGTGATATCAGAAGTGAACTGACTGTACTGTCACCAGCTGATGTTTTACTAAAGTACAAAGGTCTCCACATGTCTGTGTTACGAATGCGTTACTTATTGCTAAGTTTTCTTCATGACACTTAGTTTATAAAAGGCCGTCTGAACCAGAGCAAACAGATCAGAGTATCTGTGGCTGGACTGCAGTCATGAGTGTTTTTGAGGCTTGTGCTTCAGTTCATGTGGTTTGTGTGGTAATGGAGGTTCAGTCAGTGTGTTTGGTTTGTGATAGAGGAATGCGTTGATGTCGGAGACGTAGTGTAGTGATTGTCAGAATGCTTCAGTTGTGTGAAGAGCTCTCAGTTCACCTCGGCTCAGGTAAGGATAGATGTGAGAGTGTGTGAGTGAGTTTTACAGCTGGAGAATGAGAATAAATCATTTCAGTAATTGCATTTGGAATTTTTATGAATACATGAAAATTTTGCATGTAACTGCAAGATGTGCACTACCATTCAAAAATTTGAAATTCATACTTTTAATGAGCAAGGATGCATTAAATTGATCAAAAGTGATGGTAAAGATGTTTATAATGTTACAAAAGATTTCTATTTTTGAATAAACACTCTTCTTTTGAACTTTCTATTCATCAAAGTATCCTAAACTAAAATGTATAATAAAATATGAAACATAACTGTTCAATATTGATAATCAGAAAAGTTTCTTGAGCAGCAAATCAGCATATTAAAATGATTAAAGACTTAAGTAATGATGCTGAAAATTCAGCTTTGCATCAGAGGAATAAATTGCATTTTAAAATATATTCACATAGAAAAGAGTTATTTTAAATTGAAATAATATATAAAATATATTTTTAATTAAATAAATGCAGCCTTGGTGAGTATAAGGGACTTCATCATTCCAATCCTAAACATTTGAATGGTAGTGTATGTTTACAATTTTAAATTGGTTTTATTTGCACTATCTAATATCTAACTGATGGGTTAGATATTATGATAATTAGAGTTAGGTTAGCGTTTGGATATTTAACGCGGTTTAAATATTTACCTATCATTGTTTACTTGGCTGTAGTTTAAAGACAGATGTCCTGTGTGTTATTTTAGGTCCGTTTAAGTGTTGGTCATAAACTAATAATCTCTTAATCTGTGTTCAGTCTAAATGATCTGATGGTATTTTAATAATATTCTTTAGAACTATTATATGGGTGTTTATCATTTAACAGTCATTTTGGTCATTTAAATTAGTTTCGGGTCAGAATTGTAAATGTTTGTGTCATCCTGAGTACTAGTAGTAGAGGTTTACTGCTGTAACCAATCGTGAGAGGACAACAGCAGCAGCGATTAACTTCAGTGAGTAAGAATGGATTCATTTCAACATTTAATGCCACACTGGAGTTGACATGAACTCTAGCCATGATACTTTTCAAGAAAAAAAAAACTTTTAAAGACTTTAGTGTAGTTTGCTGTTGCAGAATTAATAAAACCTCTTACAGAAAAAGCTCTAGTGCATTCTAGGTAAGTGTGTGTGTGTGTGTTTAAACCTAATGCGAATGCATTTATTTTAATCCAGGAGCGCTCATGGGACAGTGACTGCTGTCAGGTGCTTCATTACCCCTCCTTTATCCATTTCTATACCCCTCTTTCTCTCTCTGCCTGGTGGTGATGGTTTCTCTCATTTTCTCCCTCACAATTCCTCAGCATCTAATTTATATCTCTTCCTTCTCTTCTTCTGTCCTCTCTCGATCTTTCTCTCATTCCTCCTGCAGCATTTCTAGCTGTTGGCTCCTCTTATCCCCCTAATGGCTCTAACAGCCTCTCTAAAGGTAACATGCGGTCTGTTTGATGCTTTATCTGTCTATATTTCACTCATCTGTTTTACACTACGCTTGTCCTTCCTAGCTTCTGCTTCTATTTTTGAGCTAGTATTTGACCTCAGGCCAACAGCATGTCTAGTCTGGTGTGTTAACTGTGCTGCAGTGTCCTAGAGAGATCTGAAACTCACATTAAAGGGGTCATATCATGGAAAACATTAAATGAGAGTTTGATATAATATGAAAAACTTAACATTTATTGAAACTAAACTCATATCACATTAACACAAGTCCTGGCATTGTTGCTCTTTACACATAAAAAGATGTTAGCCAATCATATTGTGCATGAAGCCTTAAAGGTATAGTAGCCTATTTAATTATGTATGGTGCAGCTGCTTGATGCGACAAAATCAAGTGGTGGATGAAATGTCTTGCTGATGTTGCATGTGTTTGGGATGACTAGGGTTTATTGCTCATCAAGATTCTCACAAAAATGAAACCATAAACTACTGTACTATAGTATAGATATGACACTTGTAAATACCTTTTGGTTCAATCTTAAAAAGAATTATATAAAAAAAATGGCTGGAAAATATGACCTCTTTAAAGTTCTAGTGTTTATATGCAGTAGATAGCCGTCTGTAGTGTAGAGTAAACTGACTTTAGATTTAGATCCATGTTTACCATTAAATAGTTTGGGATCAGAGTTTTTATTTAATGTTTCTCTCCAAGACTGCATTAAATGGATTAAAAAATGTATACTAAAAGCAGTACAATTGTGAAATATTATACCAAGTTAAATTAACTGTTTTCTATTGTAACATATATTAAAAGTTAATTTATTTCTGTAATGCAAAGCTGAATTTTCAGCATCGCTACTCCAGTCTTCAACCATTCTGATATGCTGATTTGCTGTTCAAGAAACATATCTTATAATTATCAATGTTGAAAACAGGTGTGCTGTTTAATATTTTTGTAAAAACTGTAATAGTTCTTTTTTTTCAGGATCTTTTGATGAATAGAGTTAAAAAAAACAGAAATTTAATTTGAAACAAATATTTTCTAACATTAGAAGTGT
This sequence comes from Labeo catla, assembly GCA_012976165.1. Taxonomy (NCBI): domain Eukaryota; kingdom Metazoa; phylum Chordata; class Actinopteri; order Cypriniformes; family Cyprinidae; genus Labeo; species Labeo catla. The sequence continues at coordinate 416,835 of VONZ01000397.1, read as the reverse complement.
GTTTACTGTCACTTTTAATCAAACTAATGCAGTCTTGCTGAATAAAATTATTAATTTCTCTTTGAACAAAATCTTTTGACCCCAAACTTTTGAAAAGTAGTTTATGCATGCAGTTACAGTTGAGGTCAAAAGTTTACATCCCCATTTCAGAATCATAAAAAATGTTACTTATTTTCTCAAAATTAGAGGGATCATACAAAATGCATGTTATTGTTTTAGTACTGACCTAAATAAGGTGTTTCACAAGATGTTTACTGATAGCCCACAAGAGAGAATAATAGCTGATTTTATAAAAATGACCCGGTTCAAAAGTTTACATACACTTGATTCTAAATACTGTGTTGTTACCTGAATGATCCACAGCTGTTTTTTTTTTGTTTTTGTTTTTTTTTGTTTGTTTTTTTTTTTTTTAAGTGATGGTTGTTCATGAGTCGCTTGTTTGTCCTGAACAGTTAAACTGCCTGCTGTTCTTCAAACAAATACTTCGTTTTTCCTTCTGGAGCGTCAGTGAACATTTGAACCTTCTGTAATAGTTGCATATGAGTCCCGCAGTTGTCTTCAGTGTAAAAAGATGAATCTCAAAATCATACAGTCATTGTTGGAAAGGGTTCAAATACACAAAAATGCTGGAAAACCAAAGAATTTCTAGGACCTGAAGGATTTTTCTGAAGAACAGCAGGCAGTTTAACTGTTCAGGACAAAAAAGGGACTCATGAGCAACTATTACTAAACAAAATAAAACACAGCTGTGGATCATTCAAGTAACAACACAGTATTAAGATTCAAGGGGTTGTAAACTTTTGAACCATTTTTATAAATTCAACTATTATTTTCTCCTGTGAACTAGATGTAATCATCTTTTATGTGAAATGGCTTATTCAGGTCAGTACTAAATGAATAATAATAACAGCATTCCGGTCAAATAATTACAATTTTTAATGATTCTGAAAGGGGGGTGTAAACTTTTGACCTCAACTGTAATAGTGAGTCTAAATACAAGCGTTTCTGAATGCACTTTAGGTTTGTGCATGATGTTATTACAATGTTAAGAGGTGTGTGTTTGTGTATTGCACGTGTAGGGCTTGCCATATGGCATGTGGGTGTTTTTACACCTTCCTGTTTTCCTGCACTGTTTTTTTTTTTTTAAATGCGTCACGTTAATCTTGAATATTTGTCTCCTCTTTCTCTCACTGTAGTCCTCAGCGCTGACCGGGTGGAGCAGATGACCAAGACCTACAATGACATAGACGTGGTCACACACCTCTTGGCTGAAGTGAGTGATTGGTCAGCAACTGAGAAAGTGCTTTGTCTAGTGTTTTTGTTTTACATTACAATGTCATCCCACAGAGGGATCGCGACCTGGAATTGGCCGCTCGGATTGGTCAGTCTCTCCTACAGAGGAACCACGTACTGCAGGAGCGAAACGAATCTCTGGAGGAGCAGCTAGCGCAAGCCATAGACCAGGTACGACACGCTTGGGCATGCAAAAATTCAAGCTAAATGTGTACAAGCTGGTCCTACATGTAATCGTTCCACCAGGTTCATCAGCTTCAGCATGAGTTGTCAAAGAAGGATGAGCTCCTCCGTATGGTCGCTAGCGCCAGCGAGGAGAGCGAGACCGACTCCAGCTGCTCTACGCCTCTACGTCACCCTGCGCCTGCAGGAGCCGCTCTCGCCCTCAGCCAGCTGGAGGCTCTACAGTCCAAACTCCAGGAGCTGGAGGAGGAGAACCTGTCCCTGAGATCAGAGGTGCGTCACAGGCTCTGGCTGATATTTCAAGAGCATAAGGGTTTTATAAATGCCTGACCTCTGATGTTCAACAGGCCTGTCACCTGAAGAAAGAAACCATCAGTTTTGAGGAGAAAGAACAGCAGCTGGTGAACGACTGCGTTAAAGAGCTACGTGAGTATCTGCGTTGACTTTCAAGCTCCAAATCAAGTTAAACCAAGTCTGTATACTGTCTACACAGGCCTTCAAAAGTAGCATCATAAACCGAATTAAACCTCATTAACTTTGTCCTTCACAAATGTCTGTTGCAATACATTCTGTAAATTCCATGAAAAACGCATGTAGCTCGTTGAGTTGGCCATTGTGCAGTTTTGGAAACGCCTTAAGGGTCAAAGAACACCTATCATGCCTAAAATGGCTGGGTGGCTCTCTAGGGTTTGAAACAGAGCCTCAAGAAAAACATTGTTAATTCTCAGTTGGATTTAAAATTAATTTGTGCACATTCACAGTGTTTCTTCTTTCAAGTCTTAAAGTTTTAATTACACTACCAATCAAAAGTTTTAAAATATTTTTAATGTTTTTTTTAACAAAGTTTCTTCTGCTCACCAAGCCTGTGTTTATTTGATCCAAAGTACAGCAAAAGCAGTACAATTTTGATTGTTTTTTTTTGTTTTGTTTTTTTTGTTTTTTACTACTTAAAATAACTGCTTTCTATTTGAATTAATTTTAAAATTTAATTTATTCCTGTGATCAAAGCTGAATTTTTAGCATCATTACTCCAGTCTTCAGTGTCACATGATCCTTCAGAAGTCATTCTAATATGCTGATTTGCTGGTCAAGAAAAAAAATGTATTATTATTATTATTATTATTATTATTATTATCATCAATATTTAAAATGGTTACATAAAAAAAAAAATTAGGATTTTTTGATGAATAGAAAGAGCCAAAGATCAGCATTTATCTGAAATAAAAAGCATTATACACTGACATTATATTATGTAACCTTATACACTATACCATTCAAAAGCTTGTACAGAAATTATAGAAATTTACACTTATTTCGCGAGGATGCTTTAAACTGATCAGAAGTGATTATAAAGACCTTTATCATGTTACAAAAGATTTCTATTTCAGATAAATGCTGTTCTTCTGAACTTTGTTCATGAAATAAACCTGAAAAAAATTCTACTCTGCCGTTTTAAATATTGATAATAATAAATGTTTTTGAGCAGCAAATCAGAATATAAGAATGATTTCTGAATGTGACTGAATCATGTGACTGGAGTAATGATGCTAAAAATTCAGCTTTGAAATCACAGGAATAAATTACATTTTAAAATAAGTTCAAAGAGAAAACAGTTAATTTTAAATGACAAATATTTCAAAATTTTACTGTTTTTGTTCTTTGAATATAGTAAATGCAGGCTTGGTGAGCAGAAGAGACTTCTTTAAAAAAAACATTAAAAATCTTACTGTTCAAAAACGTTTAACTGGTAGTGTAGCTCGTCTGCAAACCTGTTAAAGCTTTGAAAAAGTCTTAAATAACAGCAGAAAATCGTGGCATTAAAGGTCACGGCATACATTGCCATTGTCTTATTTTCCTTTTTAAATTTATGCTTAAAACAAGATCAAATATGTATCAATGGGATGTTTTTTTTTTTTTGTTGTTGTTGTTTTTTTCCTGACCCTAATGGCAGATATTTGTTCATTTTAGCCACAAACTAGCTCAATTTTGATGAATTTCTTTGTCTCCTTCCATTTAATTGTTAAATTTTCTTTGCTTGGTCTTAAAGTCTCTTAAATTTACCTTCAAAAAACCTCGAGAAACCCTGTGCATGCTGCCATAATGCTGTGCATAGTTTTTATGCCTTATTAATGTGTGTGCGTTTATTTGCATCTTACATATTGTGAACTAGTCAATATTTGCTAAAAAATTATTTAGACACAAAAGACAACAATTATACTCACGTTAGCTCCAGATGACATTATCTAGTTGTGAGTGTGATGTGAATCGGACTGCTTTTAGGCTTCATATAAACAGCACCTTTAAATGTGAAACCAGAAAAATTCATTTGGACTGACAAAAACTAGTGCATGTAAATATGACCTACTTCAATTTAATAGGTATTCGGTGTGTTTGTTTAACAGGTGAGTCAAACAGTCAGATGGTGTCACTGACGGACGAGCTCTCCAAGAAGAACGAGGACTTAATAAGACATCAGGAGGAGATCGCACAACTCCTCTCACAGATTGTAGAGCTCCAGCAAAGAGTCAAAGAGGTCAGGATACATGCCAAATGTATTGCATTCAGCAAGGGTGCTTTAAGTTGATCAGAAGTGACAGTAAAGACATTTACAATGTTGCATAAGATTTTAATTTCAAATAAACTCTGTTGTTTTGAACTTTTTACTGTCTTGAGTAGTAAACCAGCACAATAAAATGTCATGTGACACTGAAAACTAAAGTAATGATGCTGCAAATTCAGCTTTGATCATAGAAATAAATTACATTTTGCAATGTATTTACATAAAAGAAATGAAAATATTACTGATTTTGATCAAATGCATGCAGACTTTGAGCATGAGATGTTTAAAAACTTACGGTGTTGTGTGCTGGTGTATAATCGTGTATGTCTGTTTGTTTCTCAGCTGGCACTAGAGAAAGAAGAGCTGAGAATTCACCTTCAAGCCTCAAAGGAAGCACAACGCCAGCTCACGGCTGAGGTAAAACTCCATGTGTGTGACATAACAAACCTTAAGATCAAACAGCTCTGCTTCTGCAAATCTGGATTAAGACTGATCATTCTGATTAAACAGCCCGGTTTTACTTAAATACAGCGTTTTAAGAATTAATCCGCTTGATTTAAGATCTTAAGGCATTTTAAAAATCAATTTCTAAAGTTTTAAGACAAAGCAGCTTAGTCACTGTGACTTAGAAAAGGCTGTAAACGCATGTAACTTGACTCATTCATGTGGTGTGTACGTCTTATCATTGCACTTCTCCTGAACTTATGAAATATGTCTATAAAGGCTGGTGTGTTATAACGCATGACAGGACAAAGTTGGTTCATAAATGCTGTGATCATAGTGACCTGAAAATGTTATGGTGATCATTTCTTTAATCTCTCTCTCTCTGCTGTAGACTTGTCACGATAACATTTTTTGCAACAATGATTTGTCATTGAAGTGACTGCAATAAACAATATTGTTGTCATTTTATGAAACTCGTGGAAATACAGTGGAAAAAATGTAAATGATCAAGGTCATTCACATATCGTGAGATCAGACAATAAAGTAATTATCGTGACGGGTCTGCTGTGCTGTATTATGGGATATACCAGCGACCTGTGGAATATAAACGTCTGTGTGTGTGTTTTAGCTAAAGGAGCTGTCGGACAGGAATGCGGAGTGTGTGGGAATGTTACACGAGTCTCAGGAGGAGATTAAGGAGCTGCGCAGTAAGAACACGCCATCTGCAGGCCTGCGCAGACACTACGGACTCTACCCTATGGTGAGAAACGCAGATCTCTTGCTTCTCACCTCCGTGGATGTGCAAATGATATTTTTTCTGCTTATACAAGCTTATTCAGTAACTTGCACATGCGGTGCATTATTAGATATTCTTAATGCATTATTATTCACATTGCAATCTATTATATCTTTTTGTAAATAATTATAAACATACATTTATAATAGTGCATTAAATTTGGTGCTGATCATGTGTGTAATTTTTTTTGCTATAATTAAAAACTTGTATTATTATAAATCTTAATATATCAGTTTTGTTTACAGGTTTTGCAGGAGCATACAATGCATTATTTATATATATGCATTATATTTTTATATATATATATATATATATATTGGCAAGCACTACTGACAAATTTTATTGAAAATTTTGTGGTTTGTTTGTTTTATTTCAATTTTTCAGTTTTTGTTTTTGTTTTTGATTTTTTTTTTTTTTTTTTTTTTTTTTTTTGAGTGTTTATTTTTGTTTTTGTTTGTGTTATTTCACTTTTTGCTTCTTTTTTTTGTTGTTTTTTTTATATATTTTATTTCCTTTTTCAATGTTTTTATTTTTTTTTTTGTTGTTGCATTTCTTTGTTCTGTTTCATTGTATTTCATTTTGTTTTTATTCTATTTTTTTATTGTATTTCATTTTTCACTTTTTTATTTCACTTATTCTGTTTCTAAATTTATATTTATAGATTTTTTTTCTTTTTTTTTTTTCAATGTTTTTGTTTGTTTATATTTAGTGTTTTAGATTGACACATTTTATTTACTTTTTTTCACTTATTAATTCTGTTTCATTGTTTTTATTTCAGTTTTTTTCCATTTTTGTTTGTTTTTTTGTTGTTTTTTTTTTGTTGTTTTTTGTTTTTTTTAATATATTTATATACTTTTTCCATTTTATGTTTTTTGTTATCTATTTATATTTTGTGTTTTATTCAATTTGTTTCAATTTGTTTATTTCATTGTATTTCATTTTGTTTTTATTCAGTCTTTTCATTGTTTTAAATTTATTTAACTTATTAATTCTGTTTCTTTTTAGTTTTTTTCAGTTTTCAGCGTTTTTGTTATTAATTTATATTTCATTTTTTCATTTGTTTGTTTTTAAGTAACACGCTTTGGACCAGTCTCCTTGTTTGGGTGTATAAGTATATTCTCATTGCTTATTTTTAATGTCCTTCAGGATTCTTTGGCAGCTGAGATTGAAGGTACTATGAGAAGAGAGCTGAGTGTAGAAGAAGAAATCGCCTTTCAGGACCAGAGGTGACGCTCACCCTTCTCCCTCACACACACCGTTACATTTATAAAAGCCGTTTTATCCTTCAGCAGTACTGACCTTTGACCCCTATCTGCTCTGTCTGAAGGTCAAACCATAAGCGTGTGTTCCAGACGGTACGGTCTGTCAATCAATCAGTGATGAGAGCGGCTGCCGCAGTGCCTCCGATCCCTGGCTCCGCCCGCAGCGGCGTGGTCATGACCCCAGTGCCCTATCAATCACACACTCCCAACCCAGAGGAGCAAGCTGGAGATCTGGACATCACCAAGTGAGTGTGACCACAGAATGTGTTTATACCCACAATGCTTTTGCATGTTTTTAACACACGTGTGTGTGCTACAGAGAGAACTCTCGTCTGGGTCAGCCCGGCTCTCCCGGAGGAAACGACCTTACGTCAGCCCTAAATCGACTCTCCCTGCGGAGGCAGAACTTCCTGTGTGAGCGACAGTTCTTCCAGGCCGAGAGAGAGCGAAAGCTGCAGGAGCTGGCGGCTGCCGAGTCGGAAGGGGGTGAGAGCGGCTGCAGCTCACCAATGGGAAGCACCGTCTCGTCTTTCACCAACCTATCAGAATTCTCCATCTCCTCCAGCTGTTTCAAGACATTCCTGCCTGAAAAACTGCAGATTGTTAAACCAATGGAAGGCGAGTAGAGGATAGTTTTTCTGAAATTGCAACTTTTAAACAGATAAAATAAATATACTAAAATGTATTTAAAATACCCTGCAATTTTACTTTAGTATACTACTCTGGTATATTTAAAGTCTGCTAAATTAAAACAACTAATTTTGTACTTAAATGCACTTCAGTTGTGCGGAAGTAGTGCTTAAGTCCAACTAAATGTTTACTGAAGTATATTTGATTGTGCTAAAGTGATACTATTGCAATTTAAAGACTGATATAATTACAATTGTTATATCAGTACGTTTTAAGTGATATGTTGGTAAATATGTTAATAGACTTAAACTATACTTAGTATAAAATAAATGCATTCAATTACTTTTTTCTTTTTTTTTTTTTACTAGGGTAGTCACTGTATGATAAAATTTTGTTTCTCATTTTGTTACATTTAATTTTCTGTTTACAAAGGTTTCATAAGGTAAAAATTTCCGAAAGTAAATTTTCATAATTTTATTTTGTATATTGTTACTGTTATTAATCATAAATTGTATTCCATTAATCAGTTAATGTATTGGGTTTAACAAACTAAATTTTATTTTTAAAAGCATTTATTAATCTAGAAAAATGTGTAAATATATTATTGTTCATGTACGTTCATAATAGAATAATATTTAATAAATGTAATCAATTTTAGTCTTTTTTTTTTTTAAATAAAGAAGCCTCTTTTTTTTAAAGAGCCTTTTAGGCTCACCAAAGCTGTAGTTCTTTAATAAAAAATACTGTAAAAAAAAAATGTTGTACAAATTCTGAAATATTATTACAATTTCAAATAACTGTTTACTATTTTTATATAATGTAAAATGTAATTTATTTCTGTGGTCAAAGCTGAATTTTCAGCATCATTACACCAGTCTTCAGTGCCACATGATTCTTCAGAAATCATTCTAATATGCTGATGTCCTGCTCAATAAACATTGTTGTTGTTATTATTATTAAATATAGAGACCCCATATATTTGAAAAGTAGTGTATATACAAAAATAAACATTTAATATAAATAAATAAGTAAAGTAGAATAGCACAACATTGTAGTGTGTTACCGTGTTTAAGTATTTATTCTTGTTTGCTTGATTTTTAGGTTCTTTGACTCTTCATCACTGGCAGCAGCTTGCTAAACCCCACTTGGCCACTATTCTAGACCCCCATCCGGGTGTAGTTACCAAAGGCTTCCGCCCTCTCCCTCAGGACAGTGTTTACCACCTGGCTGACCTCGAAGAAGATGAAGACCAGGACAAACTACCATGGGAACATAAGCGAAAAAAGGAGGAGCCACAGGATTGTAAGATAAAAGAGGAAGAGGAGGAGGAAGAGGAGGAGGAAGGAATCACATTTAACGTGCGCTCATCGTCCACTCCAGAAGAGACGCGAGAGAGGAGGCGTGTCCAAAGTCCAGCTAATGTCCCGCCCCTTCCTGCATCCCTCAGGAATTCCCCTGTGCCCATAGCAGCAGCTGTTTCCTTAGCAACAGCAGTTAACCTGACAGCCAGCGCTGCTCCTGCAGTCAGTTCTGGAATCTCAGGATCAGCAGCTCCACAGTTTGAGCTGAATCTCGGATCTAAAGCGCCATCTACAGGTAAACGTCTGTTACTGCAAACACCATTGTGAGTTTCTGTATAATAATGCATGTTTGCATGTTTGTTGATCACTTTTTTGTGTATGTTTAGCTATAAATCCTGGGAAATATCAGAGCTCCACTTTTTCCACATACACCTTCACTACCTGCCGGATCCTGCATCCTAGTGACAGCACACAGGTCACACCCAGGTATAACGTCTATCACCCCTAATAAACAGCAGTTTATGGATGTGAATCATTTGATCATTGAGTCTTTATTTTTGCTGTTGTGTTCAACTGCACATTTTTACTTCAGTAAGTCAGGAAAAGTCAGATTTTAGTATGCAAATGAGTTTGAGACTTACTTGTTTAACTTTTATATAAACGCCAAAAAAAAGAACCAATTCAAAAGAGTCTGTATGTTTATTTTTTATTTGTAATAATTTTTTAATGATCATTTACTTGTGTCTATTTTTATTATGGCACTTAATGTTTCTCAACTCTTTTAATATATATAATAATATATTATAAAAATGTGTGTGTATGTATGTATGTGTGTGTGTGTGTGTATATATAGATATATAGATATATAGATAGATGTTAATATAATAATGTTAATATAATGTAATTAATTTACTTAAATTTGTTCTCAATTATGTGTGTGTAGAATTTTATAAATTTTATTTAGTTATTTTGGGTGTGACATTCTTATTTATGGATCTGTTTGGAATTCAGATATCAGTTACAGACAGATATGTACTTAAATAGGTTCTCAATTTTATACACACACACATACACACACACACATATATATATATATATATATATGTGTGTATATATATGTGTGTGTGTGTATAATTTTATTAATATTCTTATGCATGGATCTATTTGATCATCATATTTGTGCATTTTCTTTCTATTCATCAGCTCTGTCTGTAGTCCTTCTGTGAGTGATAACACCCCAAGTTCCCTCCGGACCGGTCCCAGTACTCCAGTCACACCCTGCAGATTAAGTCTGGGCGATTCTTTCCCCATTCGCCGTCCTGCAGCACCTCCTGGTGGTCTCGCCAAGCTCCTCCTGGAGAAAGGCATCTCTGCTCAAGGGCCCACTGTTGCTGCAGCACCTAAAAAGCCTCTTTCTCTCCGTCTCCATCCCAGCACTCCTCCAAACTCCCCATCCCACTCCCCATGCCCCTCCCCCGTACCCTTCGACTCCCGATCCACCTCTTCGGACAACTTCCTGGCGTCCCGTCCCGCCGAGCTCTTCCTGCAAGACGTTTACGGGCTGAAACTCGGCCGTGCCCCACGACCAGATCTCCTCAGCCCTGAACGATCCCCGCAAGGGCAGTCGACCAAACCCGACTGCCACGCCGTCAACCTCGTCGAGCATCTTCGCAAGCTAGGCTTGGATAAAAAAGTCCTTGAAGGCGGGCATCAACAGGAATCTGCCACGTTTTTAGCAACAGGAGGCGGGAGCTTATTAGATGGGCTTCGGCGAAATCAAAGTCTGCCCGCTATGGTTGGCCGCCGTAGCGCATCCGCTTCCAGTCCGTCCTTTCCTGCCCCGCCCCCTCACCCTACTTCCCTAGCCCTTCCCATCCCACCATGGGGGAACCTAAACGAACCACGCCGCACACGTAGACACGCCTCCCTTTCTCAAGCCCCGCCCCACCTGCATAATTCATAAGTATGTGGGCGTGGTCTCTGACCAACAGGAGTGACTTTATATCCCTCATATCCTTGATTAAACCATCTGTTTCTTGGAAGAAGAGGCTGATGACATTGTTTTTAAAGCACAAAAATGAAGTGTCTTGCCATGTTTATGTTAAAATGAAGATTTTAAAGGCCTTATAGCACTCAAGAGGAAACTCAGACTTCTAATCCCATTCTCCCCCTCTAAATCTTTGTCCTTTTTATCCTATTTTCTGTTCATTAACTCTTGAGGCTGTGGAGTTGTGAGATGGCGAATAGTGCAGGAAGGAATATGTATGTGTACAAGGATGTTGTATGTTGAATCGATAGAAGGAAGTTAAAGGAATGCTATAAGGGACTAGAAATATGAAGGTTTCTGTAGGTTTAATGTGAATTTGCTGTCACTTTGATTCATCCTAGTGAATCTTATACAAGATTGAGGTGATGAACACAGACAAAAATGGAATAAAGCAAGTGAAATGGATGGTCGCATCTCCACAGCCTCATTTTAGAAGTAGCTCCTGAGAGTTTCTCTATTTATCATGCATTATAGGTAGGTTTAGTAGAGCATCTACCTCCCCGTATTGTCTATTTTGCATTATTACAGTACAGATGAAAGGTCTAAGCAAGCATTGCATCCTTTAGCATGCTGGTGTATCTGGACATAAGCTCCTCTTATTTCTTTGCACTGGTTATTGGGGATTTTTTTCACAAAAGAGCAGATTTGGATTGCTCAGGATATATTGGGCTTGTACAGGCACTTGTTCTGGTGTATTATCATATTCAGGGACTGTATTTAAGGAAAACGAGTGATATGTTCATATGTACACTCAAAAGGCATCACTGCAAATTATACTTTAAGTTTGGCTTAAGATGATTCTACAACTGAAACCTGAAGAGAAGGGAATTTGATTATTTTGCTTATTTGTTTTTGCTCCAGGATACATTTTAATGTTCTATTCTCGTTCTATTTGCATTTACACCCCTTAAATAAAAAGCCAATTGTATTGTTAGTGAATACAGGAATTGTTCTAAAGTAGCCCTTAAGATGTCAACCACTGTATTACATGGTCTTGACAGTTTGACCATGACCTTTGACCCCTGAATGAATTCCTTAGTGACACCGATCGTGCTTCCTTGTCATCTTATTTCCCTCCTTTATATGCACTTTTCATTTTTAACCCACTAGAATTGTGTTTTTAGTAAATAGGCATTATCAAACAATAAGGTAAGACTAGAGTATGTTAATACATTTAGCTAATATTATTTACTAACCACTCAGCTAGGAATGAGATTTTAATATATTTAATGTTTTTGGTGGAGTTTGAGAAGGGACTCAAGTTTCAAAGACCTTTTTTGGGTTTAAACCAAAATGATTTGTCTATCTTGCCTGAATTGTCATTTTATAAGCTAAAACTTGTGATTGTGTTGTAAACTGACCATTTGTGCTTTGTGGTAAATGACAGCACAGGGAAAACCATCAGAAACTGTTACAGGTGAGACATTTAGTATGCTTTATGTCAGCTACGCCAAGGACTCAAATTAATCTAAACGTGATTCTAACTAAACTTGGTCAAATCAATCACACTTCAGAATAATACCAGCATGCTTGCTGCATATATATATATACATATACATACATCACTAGCTTTATCTCTCATCCCAGCTGAAGTGTATGCTACTAAACGCATGATTTGATTTCTGTATCAAAGTGTCCTTATTTACATCCTGCTGTTGATGTCATCAAGCTCTCGCTGCCATTGAGATCAAAGGTCAATGCTTGAAGATGATGCCACAAATTATGACATCAAGCACCAGGTGATTTCTTTTGTGCTGTTGACATAGTAACCACAGCCTTGGTGTGTTTTCCTGTGTTTAGCTGCCAGAACCCTGTATCGGTATCGTTATGTTGGGTTTTTTTTTTTATAATAAAACAAACAAATTCAACTTTCGTGTCTGTGGAATTTCATTCTGAGGAGTTTTATATACACAGGAGCTAAAAATGTGCTTTTTATTCAAGTTCATTTTAAGTTTACAAACATTTTTTGGGCTTTTATAGTGACAGTACAATTATTTTCCGTTATGCATATGGCTTTACATTAATAATTATTTTAATTTCTATTAATAATTTGCTATAACCATACAATCCTTATTCCTTAAAAGAAGAATAAACATGTCTAGAAGAGAAAAATAAATTATATTTAAAATAATTTAAATTAAACATGTCTTTAGAATTAGAGCTAGTTTTTAAGTTGTATTGTGACATTCCATTATAATTCTTATTACAGTGAATAAAAGACTTTATTTTTGCATCTTATTTGCATAATGAGAAATACAGATATTTGAGGTATAAACTTAGAAAGTGAAAATATGCTCAATTTTAATTGAAAAATGAAGCCTATTAGCAGAACAATTATTTTTATGTACATTATAATTACATTTTAATAATTACACATTAATAATTATTTTAATATTTTTAGTAATTATTTGCCATAACCATGCAAAAAAAGGTGGGAAAAAAAGAATATATATATATACATATTCATATAAAATTAATTAATGATCAGATTTATTGCATTTTTATGACAATTAAGCATAATTTCTGCAGGTTTAAAAAAATGTCTAGACAGAATGATAAACATGGCTGTATTGCAGAAATGAAACTTAAAATTGTATAATTGTACACAAATTTAACTAGAAACATTATGGTAATCTGATTTTGAAGGAGAAAAGTGATGAATTTTTATGACAACTATTTTTGGTCTTACCAATAGGCTTCATTTTTTTAATGCAAAATATACTTTATTTTTTCCTCTTTGGATTTTTGGTTGACATTTGTGACCCTGGACCACAAAACCAATCATACGGGTGAATTTTTTTGAAATTTAGCTTTATACATCATTTGAAAGCTGAATATATAAGCTTTCCACTGATGTATGGTTTGTTAAGTTATGATAATATTTAGCCGAAAAAAATCTGGAATCTGAGGGTGCAAAAAGTACCTAGCAATTCATATTACCAATCAAAAATTAAATTTTGATATATTTACAGAAGGAAATTTACAAAATATCTTCATGGGACATGATCTTTACTTAATTTCCTAATGATTTTTGGCATAAAAGAAAAATGTATAATTTTGACCCATACAATGTATTTTTGGCTATTGCTACGAATATACCCGTGCTACTGTTTTTATGGTCCAGGGTCACAAATGATCTGCATATGTCTTTTGTGAGATTCACTCAGTTTACAAGGGACAGATTTTAATGCTGTCTGACGTGGAGCTGAACTGCCCCATGGCAAAATCCAGCCCCACGCCGACCCCACAGCCCACCCCAAACGCCGCATACAGCGACGATGGAAATGACCCTTGAAACGTGTGGAGAGGAACCAACTCATCATCTACGGTATAGAAAGTCAGAGTCCCTGCAGTCCTGTCCAGAAACACCCCAACACGAGGACTGTAGATCACAGGGATCTCCATCTTCTGATTGGCGTGCATGGCTGCGCAGCACATGTCTGACAGCTCCAAGCTCCACGATTGGCTGTTATACCCAAGCCCCGCCCCTGAATCCGCCCCTTTGCGGGACATGGAACCACTGACCACACCTAGAGAGGAGCCACGCCCCCTCCATTCCACCTCCCAGTAGCAGCGGTCAGAGGAGAGGGGATGGAGACAAAGCACTTGCGTCCAGCCGTCGAAGCGCTGAGGGAGGTCGGGGTACGGCTGAGACGTCTGCTGAAGGGTGGCTACGGTGTTTCCATCAGACAGGACCAGACGCCGATGGGCTGTGTTTGGATCTAGGGTCAAATCACAAGCATCTAATGGAGAAATAGAGAGAAAAAGAACAAGATGAGAAAGTGAGCTTAAAACAGAATGAAAAGAACAATAAATGAGGGATAAACTCACATTCCAGGAACTCGTCTCTGCTTCTGGGCTCTGGGGCCTGAATACTGTCAATATTAATTTCTCTCACTATAAAAAAAACAAAGAATTAGACAAAAGCAACGGGCTGTAGGGAAATGTGAAAATTTGCATATTAAAAAAATGCTGTTATGATAAATGAACTGGACACATTTAATAAGACTTTAAAGTGGCACTGATGTATATGTTCATTAAAATTTCATTAGATAATCTGTCTGTCTTTATAACTATCCATCAATCTTTCTAACCACCCATCCATGCATCCATCCACCCATCCAACCATCCATTCACCCATCTATGTATGTATCCATCCATCCAACCATCCTTCTATTCACCCATATATCCATCCGTCCATCCAGGCATCCATGTATCCATCTATCCACCCTTGTATCCATCCATCCACTCATTCATCCGCCCATCCATGTATGTATCCATCCAACCATTCAGCTATTCATCCACCCATTCACATATCCTTCTATCCACCCATGTATCCATTCATCCATCCATCCACCCACCCTTGCATCCTTCCACCAACCATCCATACATGCAAGCATCCATCCACTCACTTAACCATCCATCCACCCATCCATGTATTTATCCATCCACCCATTCATCAACCCATCCACCCAACCATGTATCCATACATCCATCCAGCCATCCATGTATCCATCCTTGCTTCCATCCACCTATCCTTGCAACCTTCCACCAACCATCCATACACCCATCCATGCATCTATCCATAAATCCATCTATTCATCCACATATCATCCATCTACCCATCCATGTGTCCATCCATCCATGTATGTATCCATCCATCTATGCATCCATCCATCCAACCATTCAGCCATTCATCCCCCATCCACATATCCTTCTATCCACCCATGTATCCATCCATGCTTCCATCCACCCACCCTTGCATCCTTCCATCAACCATCCATACATGCATGCATCCATTCACTCACTCAACCATCCATCCACGTATTCATCCATACACTCATTCATCTGTCCATCCACCCATCCATGTATTTATCCATCCACCCATTCATCCACATATCCTTCTATCCACCCATGTATTCATCCATCCATCCATCCATCCATCCATGCTTTCATCCAGCCATCCTTGCATTCCTCCACCATCCATCCACCTATTCATCCATGTTTTATCTATTCATCCATCCATCCATCCACCCACCTATTCATCCATCCTCCATTCCATGTATCCATCCATGCTTTCATCCACCCATCCTTACATCCATCCGCCAACCATCCATGCATCCATCCATTCACTCAACCATCTATCCATCCATCAATCCATCCACATATCTATCAATCTATGCACCCATCCCTCCATTCATCTGTCATAATATGATGTGTGTATAAAACGTTGTAAATACTGACATGTGGGAAAAGCAGGATTGACAAGGGGACTGTCAGTAGGAGAGTCCAGGAACAGCCCAGGATTCACTGTACAGAGAGAAAGGCAAAAACAGAATAAAACAGTGATGAGTCGTTTCCCTACATGTAATCAGTTGTACTACAATTTAACTAGGTGTAAAGCTACAAACAAACAAAAACGCTAATATTACCTTCTGTTGGCTCTCCCCCTACAGAGAGAACAGAGAATAGTCAACATTAGATATTTAATAACATAACATAATTACAATGATTTTCTGTTTTTACAGCTAATATGACAAACGTACACGCATGGGTCGGAAGTATTTTAAAAAATGTTTTTAATGTTTTTTTTTTTATATTTTATTTAAAATGTAATGTATAACTTCAAATAATTCAGTGAGTGACTTACAGGCGCTGGCACGGGAGAGACTACGAGGTCTCACTGACCCCGCCTCCTGAATAGTGGGTGTGGCCTCTTTCACTGTGAGTAGTTGAAATGCGACACACGACATTATGTTTCATGAAATACTTTGATGATATAATGATGACTGATGACAAAGCATGTTTATTTCAAATGTTTATAAAATCTAAATATATTGGACATATTTAGCTCGGTGTTGCTGGACACGTTTGAAGTCGCAACAAATGCGGACAAAAATAAGAGGACATTTTGAGCTACTTGATAGATATTCTTTGACCACAGTTCACAGGAACCGGAAACACAGGCGTTTATCTGGATGCTAGACAAACCAGAATGACTAGTAAAGATTACCTAACAAGCCTAAGCTTGGTTTCTTTGTGTTCATGGTTCATGTGAGTATATTTCAGAAACACATTTGTCCCCAAAAGTTAGTTAGCTGCACATAAAAGCAACAGAAGCCTTTCATATGTCTTCATTTAGACTGTGTGTATTCTTGCGCTCACCTGTGTCCTGTCTCTTCTTCCGGTTTCTGGGTAAGAGAGAGCTCAGACTCCATCTGTCCGCTGATGAAGAACAGAATGAGGAAATGTATAAATAGGATTAAAAGCACAACATCTTGATTTGATCGTAGTGTATGTTGGCCTGTTGTCACTCACATTGTCTGGCCGGCTGCTGTCTGTCCACAGCATTTGATCTTTGCTGCGAGGGACTCTGAGCTTCTCCATTGACTGTCAGGAGGGAAAACGGACACATCATGCAATTCTTAAAGGAGTCTGTGTTAAATGTCAGTAATCAGACATGAATCACATGTCACCTTGTTCTCTGTCCTCTCTCCTCAGTCTCGGTCTGATTGAACTCAAACTCCAGCGGTCCGCTGACAATTAAACGTAAAACAGCTTTAAAAACTAGGTGGTTGGTTTATGTAATGTAGATATATAAACCTCATTGAAAATCTTTCATTTAAACCTACATGACACTGTGCATATGTATGTGTCGTCTCACCTTGTTCTTCATCACGTGTGCTTCTGCTCTGTGTGCTTTGACGTCTTTGTGAGGTCTGATTTTCTATTTCTGTACACAGATGACAGAATCATGACTACTATAATATTAATGAAACACATAAAACTGAATAACAACAACAACATTATTAAAACCAGGGTGAATGTCAGAATATGTCTGAGTCATATTTCACCCCAATAAAAAAAAAAAAATAAAATAAAAATCATTTTGTTTAAAGAAAATGTAAAAGAAGATGAAAATTTAAATAAGATTTTTTTTTGCATTGCCATTTTCATGAGATTCTCATTAGTATTATTATTTAAGATTTTTTAAACATTTAAAATCACATTTAAATATTTAATTTTAATCTGTACAGTTGCATCTATACTATTTAAAATTACAAAATATTTAAATACTAAGTAACTTAAATAATAATAAGTATTTAAACTGTAAATTATTTTTACATGTGCTGTTTAAAGTATTTTAAATTATTTAAATAGTAATTTTCACATATTAAGATCATGGAAGTGATGCAAAGTATTAAAGTAATTTTCATACTCGAATATTAAAGAAAATATTTAAAAAGTATTTAAATAACACAAACCACTGGATCACTCAAAAGAAAAAATAGCTGGATGTATGATAATGAGACAAAAAAAAGTGTTTGATCTTCAGAAAAAGTATATGATGCAAAATAATCTATATGGTTATGAAAGTAGGCTTCATTTACTTATTGTAAATATATTTTATTTTCCTTTTTTTTAGCTTTTTGAATATTGGATATGACCTGGACACCTTTCACCCATTAAAACTCACCCTGATCTCTGTCTTCTCCTCTCGGTCTTCCTCTTAATCTCACTGAACTTAAACTCCAGGTGTCTGCTGAGAAATCACACAAACAATGAGCAAAGCTACACTGGACAGATGCTTGTCTTTATTTCTTTATGAATATGTCTCATTCTCACCATCATTGTTTTCTCTTTCCTCTCTTCTTTGGGTTTCTCTTGGTCTCAATGAACTGCGACTTCTGTCGGCTGAAGAGTGAGAAATTAAACTATGAATGACAAACTACAGATGATTATAGACCTACATGAGTAAAAGTGTGTGAGACATGTGTCTTACTGTCATTGCTCTCCTCTCTCGGTGATCTGGCTGGTCTTGGGGAGCTTGTAACACCTCTGTTAACTGATACAAACAAATGTAAAAACTATTTAGAACACATATAGTCACACAAACTTATTCTAAAAACACATTTAAAAGGTAAAATCAGACCACTAGACTCACCTCTTGGCTCATTGTTTCTGACAGCCTGTGTACGGGTGTTCACTGAAGAAAGAAAAGCACTTACTGCACAACTGATATTTGACTTGATTAAAAATGAAATAAAATAAAATAAAATAAAATAAAATAAAATAAAATAAAATAATGAACTTACCAGATCCTCGTGTGCTTACTGAAGGCAATGGTGGGGGTCCTAAAAATATTAACATATATTAGAAACTTTAAGACAAAAAAAATAGAGAAAAAAACAATTCACTAGTTTTATTTGTTGTTTTAATACCTTGTGCACGAGTGCCTCTGGTTCCTTTTCCAGAAAACACTGTAATGCAAAAACAGAATTGAAAGCTGAGACTACCAAATTTACAGACAGACATATGATAGATGAAACTTCAATAAAATCCTATTTTATAAAGGAATCAACCAACCACTGTTTTGATCATATTAATTAATATTATTTTTATTTGTTTTTCAAATATAAACTATACATATACAGTTGAAATCAAAAGTTTACATACACCCTGCAGAATCTGCAAAATGTTAATTATTTTACCAAAATAAGAAGGATCATACAAAATGCACATTATTTTTTTATTTACTACTGACCTGAATAAGGTATTTCACATAAAAGACATTTACATCTAGTCTTCAAGAGAAAATAATAGTTGAATTTATAAAAATGACCCCATTTAAAAGTTTACATACGCTTGAGTTTTAATACTTTTGTTACCTGAATGATCCACAGCTGTGTGATAGTTGTTCATGAGTCCCTTGTTCGTCCTGAACAGTTAAACTGCCTGCTGTTCTACATAAAATCCTTCAGGTCCCACAAATTCTTTGGTTTTTCAGTATTTTTGTGTATTTGAACCCTTTACAGCAATGACTGCATGATTTTGAAATTAATGCAACTATTAATGCAACTCATATGCAACTATTACAGAGATTAACGCTCACTGATGCTCCAGAAGGAAACACAATCCATTAAGAGCCAGGGGGTGAAAACTTTTGAACAGAATGAAGATGTATACATTATTTTTTTCATTTAGCACCGCCCTTCAGAAGCTACAGAAGACACTTACATGTTTTCCAGAAGACAAAATAAGTGAAATTTACCCTGATCTTCAAATTCCTTCAAAAATCTTCAAATGGCTCTTATTGCATCGTATTTCCTTCTGAAGCATCAGTGAGTGTTTGAACCTTCTGTAATAGTTGCATATGAGTCCCTCATTTGTCCTCAGTGTGAAAAGATGGTTCTCAAAATCATATAGTCAGTGTTAGAAAGGGTTCAAATACACAAAAAAGCTGAAAAACCAAAGAAATTGTGGGACCTGAAGGATTTTTCTGAAGAACAGCAGACAGTTTAACTGTTCAGGACAAACAAGGGACTCATGAACAACTACCACCAACAAAAAAAAACACAACTGTAGATCATTTAGGTAACAACACAGTATTAAGAATCAAGCATATGCAAACTTTTGAACAGGGTCATTTTTATAAATTCTTTTTGGTATCATTTTGTTGGTTCTCTGTTGTCAGTTACATTGTTGTTGGCAATATTGTGTATAAAACATTAATTTCACTTTGAATTTGACAAAAGTAAAAAATGTTGTCACCAAATGCATTATTGACTTACGTTTCATTATGCCTCCTGTTTTCTGTCCGTTGCGGTCTGCCACTGTAAACACTGTAGTGTTGTACACTGAAGAGAGACACAGTTAATGACCCTCCAGTGACCCTGTACCGGACAGCAGTTCAGTGTGTTATTGTGTTTGTGTGTGTGTTTGTACCTGTCTTGTTGATCTTGTCCAGCTCCTGGTCACACATCTCCTCCACTTTCTCCCTGAGCTGGATGACGACACTCCTGACAGGATCAAACGTGGCTTCAGGGTTCACAGTCACAGCTCCCAGATCTCCCCCCTCCAGCGGACAGCACAGAGAATGATACGTCTGTGGAGAAAAGATTATTCATGCACTCTCTGTGACATGAGCTCTCAGGTTTGTTAACCCTACATCACCAACACTGATGAAGCCATCCTCTGACCTTTAGGAAGTAGATATTGTCTTGGCAGTTGATGATCTCTTTCAGTTCTCCATCTTTCTTCTTCAGCTGTTTGACTTCAGCCTCCAGTTTGGTCACCACGTCCTGGGCCTCGTTGAGCTTCTCCTGCGCAGTGGAGACCATCACGTCCTGGAGCATCTCCAGCATCCGTTGCACTGACTCCTGGAGCTCAGACAGGACCGTGTCCGCCTCGTCTCGCACCGTTTCTGAGGACCTCTACACACACACACAAACAGTGAGGATGCTCAGACTTTACAGGGATAGTTCAGACATCAATAAATGTCATAATTTACTCACCCTTATGCCATTCCAAACCCATAAGACGTTGGTTAATCTTCAAAACACAATTAAATATATTTTAATTAAACCTGAGAAGGGTTCTAATCCCTCCACTGAAAATCCAGATAACCAAAACTTAGCAGCAGATCCAAAAAGGTCATATAAGCATTGTAAAAATAATCAATATGAATTGAGTGGTTTAATGTGATGAACAGATTTATTTCAGGCTTTTATTTGCATATGAACACTTGTGTGTGTCATTGGTTCTCATGCATCATGCATGCATATTTAAGCTTTATTTGGATGCAAATAAAAGGCTAAATGAAGTATGTTCATCATGTAAAGCGATCATATCCCTTCTGAAATCTTAAAGTAATATGCATTCATTTTACGACACCTTTATGACCTTTTTGGATCTTTTCAGTTTTGGTTATCTGGACTTTCATTGGAGGAACAGAATAAAACAGAATCTTAATTTGTGTTTTGAAGATTAAAAGTCTTATAGGTTTGTAAATAGGGTGAGTAAATAATTTTCATTTTTTGAGTGAACTTTCCTTTTAAAAATCATTACTGTGTGAGATGCAACTCATAAAACCAACAGAATATTCCTCTGTTCCCGTAATTATTTTGTTGTTTGGATGTCATGAATATTTACCGTTAGTGTGTCTAAGATTTTCTTCATGTCTTTCAGTTCTCTCTCTCTCTCTTGGAGTCTCTGATTGTTCTCAGACAGAACTGCACCCAACTCTTTCTAATGCAAAAAACAAACAAAGATTAGCACACAAAACAAGTGTTCAGAATAGACTGGAATGTGGACTGGAATGAGTGTAAGTGGAACAAGACTAGTTCATCAATACTAATCCACATCGACACATTAACGTCATTCAGAAGCTAAAGGTGAGTCAGGTTCTTCAAACAGTGACAGTGAAAGAGCATTTTTATGAATGATGTCACTGCCTTGCGCATGTGATCATTTTCCATGCTCACTGACGTAATGGCAGATGTAAAATTCCTCAAAGCAATGGTTATGAAAAAGTTAGAAGCTAAGCAATAGTGCACCTTACTGAAATTTGCTTTAATAAGAAAAGCCAAAATTTCATAATAATACAATAATAATTCATAATTTGTTCAAATCTCTAAATACTAAAATGTACCATGTTTAAAGCTGCACTATGTATTTTTGGCATTGTTACCACCAGCATAAACATTGTGTTATGAACCTAGCCAATGCACAGCAAATGTGTTGCAATGCAAACTATGTTGATTCGTGTTTTATTACAAGTACTGTCGTTTTCCTTTTATGCTTGCAAACTCTTTTTATGTAGGTTCACGTGTTTCGGCTTTAGTAGTAGCCTGACCTTATTTCCTTTATTATGGATATGACGTAAACATGCAAGTATCCAGTTCCCTGGGAAATCCGTCCCGACAGCTCAAACACAAATAGCGTTTTCACAACACATCATCAATCGGCCATATTGGCAGCATGTAAATAATGCCACTGAACCGAACAGAATTCGCAAATTTTTACTGATTATTGCTGCTGAAAATGGCCAATTGGTGCTGTACTAATCGGTCGGATAGGAAAAGACATTTAGACTAATATAGACTGTCAAAAGTTATAACAAATCAAGAAGAAGAGTGCAAAAAACTGTCTAAGGAACAAAAGGCATTGGTGGTTGGCCAAACTGAACCAGGATTTCCAGGGCAAGAATCTTGACAGCATTCGTGTTTGTTCTTATCATTTCCAGCAGGTAAGTGAAATATTAGGCTAATATCTTAATTAATACTGTTTGTACGTATCTTTACCACCTATTAACTTTAATTTGTCAAAATATTGTCCCCTTTCCTGCGTACTAAGTCCTTCTCTATATGATTTAACAGCTGGCACACATTTTTTTTCTGTTTAGACAACATAAATTAGCTGAACAACTATTCAGTAGTACATTAACCATGCAATCAATCACGGCTGTTGTTTACATCCGAGTATTGCCGATATGGCCGCGCATCCGGGTAACTGACCAAACCATGAAGTGCAAACCCTATTAATTATTGTAAGCTTAGCATAGTGAAATATGGTAAAGCAAAAACAAGGTTTGGATGCTGGTTTTATGATGTACTCGTATGAAGTTCTTATTTTTTGGATGTGACTGTATTTGAGAAGATGTTTAATGTGGTTCCCACCTGCTTCTCGTTCCTCTCTGCCTGTGTGGACACACTTTCATGGCCCTTGTGCTGGTTACTGGTGCACAACCAGCACACGTACATCTGACAGGAGCGGCAGAAGAACTCCTGCAGGTACTTGTGCTCGGGGCAGATCTTCTGACTCAGGTCACTGGTGGGCGCGATCAGCTCGTGGCTCCTCAGCTTTTCTTGCATGTTATGAGGCTTCAGGTGAGTCTCACAGAACGATGCCATGCACACCAAACACGTCTTCACAGCCGCTTTGGGCTCCGTGCAGCGGTCACAGGGCACCGCCGAACCTGGCAGCTTTTTCGAAGCCCCTTTGCTCCGTGTGCGCGCACGCTCAGACGCGGAAGACGCCGCATGCCGGGCGCTCTTGATGGACTCTCGCCCGGCGGAGTTCAGGGTCCCGCGGCGGAGCTGCTCCACGGCTTCGGCCAGCATGGTGTTCCGACAGAGAGTGGGACGAGGGTTGAAGGTCTGCCGGCATTCCGGGCAGCTGTAGGTGCCGTTTTTCCTGCCTTCATTGTCCCAGTAATCTGCGATACAGGCCATGCAGTAACTGTGGCCGCACGGGATGGTCACCGGGTCAGTGGGAAGATCCAGACAGACGGGGCAGTTGAACTGCTCCTCCGTCCACAGACGAGCACTCATCCTGAGGATATAAATTCAGAATGCAGTAATTAAATAAAGTTAAGCCTAATCTGCTCCACACACACCTGGGACAGAGTCAGTGTCAATGCTCCAGCTGTGAGTGTGTGTCTGTCGGTCTCTCCGGTCTGACTGGATGAGGGTGAGACACTCACTGAGCAGGTTTGGGGAGAAATTCAGGCCAGTGTATGCATTCCTCTTCATTTGCACATTGTACTACATGTGTAGGAAGTAAATGAAAGAATCAGGTGAAATAAAGTGCAATGCACATAACATATTTTCTGAGGAAAATCCAAGTGCTGTGTATGCCTGTGCAATATTTGGTGCCATAACACTGGACTGTTACAGGTGGTTGCCAGGGTGTTGTTATGCAGTTATGAAAGTAAAAAGGTGATGTGGGTGGTTTTTGGCAGGTCAAAGTGAACAAGAAATGCCCATCCTCAAGTCTGGGGAAAAAAATCTATGCAGTAGATTTCACCTGTTAACCAGGTGAAATCATAAGTCTAGCCAGTTAGAAAAGTAGGCAGGACTTTTCCTGCAGAATTAGTGGATATTTTGCACATCAGAAGGTTTGACGTAGCCCCTGGTAAAATGTTGATGGTAAAAAATGAGATGGAGGGAAAAATTATACTATGCTTTGCGTTCAGACTAGGAACTTGGAGTGGGAGGAAAGTTACATTTTGTTGTTTTTGTGAGCGAATGCAAAATTTCTATGGGGAATTCAACACTTTGTACACATTTTTGCCATTACCATGTCCACTAGTATGAGGTTCCATTTGTGCCAAAAATGCTGCTTTGTGCTGTACATTTGTCTTTGTCTACAGTCAATGCCTGCTTGTTCGGGTAAATCAGTATATGTTAATGTGTTTGTTGTCTTTGACAACATCTTAATCAGTTGTCCTGCCATCTTTTTCTCTGTCGTTTTTAATGTTGTCCTTACTGTAATATTATTCTGTCATCCTTAATGTCGTCTTATTCTGTCATTTTGTTCTGTTGTCGTTACTGTCGTCCTTACTGTCAGGACTTAGATGACATTAAGGACAACAGAACCAGTGTTAATTTTGACAGCAAATTTTGATTTAGTCTTAGTCATAGATGTTTGACTAAAATGGCGTTTAGTTTTAGTCTAGTTTCAGTCGACTAAATATCATAAGATTTTAGTCAATTAAATCTACAGTAACCAAGTGTGTTTAAATGCATACTCATCAAAACAGACAATTCGACATCATTTTGTTTGCATTTCTCTGTTTATGAGACATGAACGAGTACTCATGTGCTGTGTAAGAGGCGCTGCTTCGGTGTCTGTGCTCAGAAAACCAGACTGAATTGACTTCTCTGAATTTATCTTTGTATTGAATTTTTGAACATTTTATGAGACGTGCAGCAACTGTAAGTAGCTTATGTCCTCCCGGATGGATCAGTAGGCTAAGATACAGTTCAAATGTTTGCATCTAACCTCCTAACCACGCAGTATATTAGTTCTGAATGAATCTCTTCCCAAATCATCCCTCTCTAACATTTTCATCTCGTTTTTATTCGTTGCCAAAAATGTCAGATAGTTTTTGTCTTTTTTGTTTTGTTATCATCTCGTTTTTGTCTGTGAAAAAATGTCGTTGACGAAATTAACACTGAACAGAACAAAACGACAGTAAGGACAACAGAATAAAATGACAATAAGGACGACAATAAAAAGGACAGAGAAAAAGATGGAAAGACGATAGATTAAGATGAGGTCAACAGACAACATGCACGTCAACATATACTTACCTGCTAATTATAATTTACTATAATTTACCTGAACAAGTAGGCAATGACTGTAGATAAAGACATATGTATAGTGCAAAGCACAAAGCAGTCGACACATTTTTAGCACAAATGGAACCCCATACTCTAGGTGCTCCATAACATTGCATATGCTTTGACTGAAATGCTTGTATTGAAATGTTTTACTATCTTACCCAATTCTACCAACAATAAAGCTGTGCTTAATGACTGGTGTTGAGATGTGTGCAGAAATGTAAGACAAGGAGCAAGAAAGAGCATCAGAATAAGGCCTTAAAATGTAAATAGTTAACAAAAAAATAGGATTTTGTTAAGATGTTTTTATTTATGAAAATAAATGATTTATGATCACTGTTGTGGTTTTTAAGTTGAAATTGTGTGCAATATATACCCTGTGAGAAATAGTAACTGTTCAAATACTATTAATAAACTGAAATAAAGTCTCTCACGCACAATTTCATGTTATTAAATGTTTCAAATGTAGTCTATGCAAGCACTCCATTTGTCCTAGTTCTTCATCTGTTTCTCCTTCATACTCTTCTCTCTCTTTAGTATTCTGTTCAGTCTTTTACTGGTGTCTGTCTAGCCCTAGAATAAACAATCAGTCATACACTTTAGTCATAAAAATGGCAGGAGTTGAATTACTGTTATTTGAGGGTGTTGGCAGCAGAAGGCGGTGTTGAGCTGGTAATGTGGAAGGAAGTTCTTCATTCATGACTGAGTTGTAACGTGCTTGAAATCTCTCACGAATGATTTCATTTCCGCATCAATCATCACCTACTGGACCTGAGTGGAGACAGCATCACTGGCTCATATGACGCTTATCAAAGCTTGACAAAAAACAGCAACATAAATACTGGAAAAGGGGGTTATAGTTTATCCAGGATCTGATTCCAATCAGGAGTGGTTCCGAATTATCTTAGAAATTCCGATAGGAATCCAGAATGCGTGTTTTGGAAAGGTTTGATTTGAGAAAGAAAAAAGCATCATTAGAAGTCAGGCCTGTGAGGTGTTTCAAACAACGTGATGAAATAAACGTCTGGTTATCAGACATTTATTAACGACTTAAGTGAACTACACATGTAACCTATTAATCATATTTTGGCAGAGTGTCTTTTCTACAGAAGAAAAGCAATGTAAAATGCCACAGTAAAAAAGTTACCGCCTTATTTTTCCCGTAAAGAGTGGGCGCGGCCATAATAGAGGAGGATCAAAATTCTTGATTAGGTATTAAAATACATTTTAATATTTATTATAATAACCCCTTTACAGCTGTGGTTGTTATCGTTTGCAGTGGATTATTAAATCTAACTTCCAAAGTACACACTGTATTAACCTAATTGTTCTAATCATACTTTCATGTGATATGAGCCCCTAGTAGTGTTTGTTTTGTTCGTTTCGTTTTTGTACACTGTAAGTGTTGTTACAGACACGATATGTATATGTCAGTCTTGTTTCGAGAAAATTTAATAAAAAATAATACTACAAAGAGTGGGGGCGGCCATTCGTAAATGTTATGGGTGTGGCTTCCGGTCTCATCCACATCCAGCTATTTTTAACTGTACAAAAGAGATCGTTTCGCTGCTTGGTATTGCAAACTGGTGTGTCTTGACATATTATTTTCAGGTATTATCTTAATTATGAACACACTGTTGTAGTGCAAACCAGTTTTACCTATTACTGCAGGTTGTTTTTCTTCTCTTATTTGTGGCTTATGAACCGGACGTCTCGTCCATAGGCTTACTTCCGCTTTGAAGAATAACGTGGATATAAACAGGCAATACATTTTCCAGGAAATACTGGAAATTTTCCTATTATAGTACTTCTATTTTACAGTAAAATACTATTATGAGTTTTATAATATTATATAATAATTTTATAGAAAAATCTATTTTATGTTATGCTTCTATTCTAGGCTTCCATTCTAGGCTTACTTCATTTAAAAATAAGATGTATAGGCCTATATACATTTTAAATAAAGTTTTGTTTCCTTATTTTTAATAGTACATTTCTATAAAGAAAAAAAATCTGTAAATTTAACGAAGTGATTTCACAGAATCTCTTACATGACATTTACTACGTTTAATATATTAATTTATTGGTTATGAACCATAAGGTCAGTTCAGGTAAAGCATTAAGCATTCAGCACAATGAGAAAAAGCAGCTCTGATTAACTAATCTAATTCACTCTGCTTCTCTTGAATTGTGCTTCAGACGTTTCGAGGCCTAAACACACTATCTTTGTGTTTGATGATAAATGATGCGAAGCGCTTCTGATCGGCCCAGTAATAAGTCTAAATGGAGTTCCAAAGCTATTAATAAGTGCTAGGAAATGTATCCCAACCGTTTACTCTTTTTAATAAACTACACAGCACAGAACAAAAAGAAAACAAATGAATCAGTAAATAATCAGACATGTTAACGAGCCCGTATGTCTCTGTTCAGTCACAGAGTCAATAGTCTCTGCGCAGAGATCATTCATTCCCACAGTGTTTGTGTTTAGGACACTGTGAGCGTGTTTCACTCTGTTTTTGTCCGTCTGCTCACTGACGCTGATGAAATCACGCCGGACGCGTCCTTCGGGACTTTCATAACCTCTAAAAGATGTCTTTACTCACAACAGCATCATGGGTGTGTGTGTTTTGAGTGAGTTTATTACAGTACATCTGTAGAAATCAAGGCAATCTAAATGTTTTGGCAATGCAACCATCACTTCTTAGAATCCGCATGATGTTCTTGAGAAGTTTCTTCTTCGTGTGAGTGTGGTGTTTGGGTCATGTGTGTTAAATCCAAAACTTCTCATCTGTGTTCAATCATCAACACGTCCGTGACCATCGCAGCTGATTTCTACATACGGTAACATGCTCCAAAAATGTATTGACATGAAAACACCCCTCAGATATCAAGAACTGGCTGTTGTTCCTTCTCGCTTTCGTGTCGGAGACTCTGAAATGTACAAGCTGATTGAACCATTTTAATTGAGTTCCTCATCATCTCCAGATCTCTGCCAATCCACCTCGACATCTGCAGAAGGTCACAGTCATTGACTCCTGGGCAAAGAGCCAGCGAAGCTTCTTAAATGATGAATTGACCTTGGACTGGATTGCAGCTGGAGCTCGTATGAAGTGTGCTTTTTTACTGCTTGTAAAAGACAGTTACCCTGCTGCTCACTAGGAATCTTCACAAACACAAGCTGTGGATTATTCTGCATGTCACCTTGTTAAAGGTATAGGTATTCACCTCAAGCCATTCCAAGCCTATAATAAATGCAAAAATTGTAGGGGTTCAACAGCTTGTCATTGGTGCAGTCTCTTCAGAAGGACATCTTTCCACCTTCTTTACCCCTAAAGAGTGCATATTAGTTCTTAGAGTAGTAATACGTACTCTTATGGTACTATTATGAACACTCTAGGAGTAAAGAAAGTAGGTACTGTCCGAGTGACAAACTGCTGTACCCCAGAAGGTACAGTTTTTGCACCCTATTTTTTCCTAAAAATGCTGATAAATGCTCTCTGCTGCATGTTTGAGTGTTAGTTGAGGAGAAATATCCTCCTAGCAGCTTTCATTAGTGGTGTGTCTGGAGGCCACAACAGGTCTGAGTTCAAATAGCCCGTCTGCTCTGATAACTCTCTCCAGCTGCTGGGTAATGGTTAGTTTCCTCCCATTAGAGAGGAAAACCTCTAAACAGCAAACAGCTCATTAAAAACCCATATTACTTACCCACTGTTAGAACCGCAAACATCATTTATCACGTGGATGGAAGGGAAGACTTTAAATACTCATTTGCCGAGCTAGAGGACACGACGTACACAAGAGAACACAGTCGCTCTGTAATCAACTCTACAGTACCGCTAACGACTGCAGTTATTAACCTTTCACTACGCTGGACAATCCTTCACACTCAGCACACAACCGCACATATCAGCATGATAATACTAGAAAGAAAAGGCTATTCATAACAATACTACAATCAAAAGATAGATAGATAGAACATACAATAAATGGAATGATGAGACAAATATATAGAATGATAGATAGATATATAAAACGATCGACATATGATAGATAGATAGATAGATAGAGACAAATATATAGAACGACAGATAAAATGATAAATGATAGATTCATGATACTACAATTAGAAGATAGATAGATAGATAGATAGATAGATAGATTATAGAACATACAATAAATGGAATGATAGACAAATATGTAGAACGCTAGATAAAATGATAGATATATAAAATGATAGAGACAAATGTATAGAACGACAAAATAATCAACAGAACGATAGAACGATAGAGTGATAGATAAAATGATCAACATATGATAGACAGATAGATAGATAGTGATAAATATATAGAACATAAATAGAATGATAAATGATAGATTCATGATACTACAATCAGAAGACAGATAGATAGATAGATAGATAGATAGATAGATAGATAGATGATAGAACATACAATAAATGGAATAAGATAGATAGATAGATAAGGAACGTACAGTAAGTGAATTGATAGACAAATATAGAACAGAATGATAGATATATAAAATGATAGAGACAAATGTATAGAATGACAGAACGATCTACAGAATGATAGAACAATAGATAGATATACAAATATATAGAGTGATAGATAAAACGATCAACATATGATAGATAGATAGATAGATAGATAGATAGCGATAAATATATAGAACATAAATAGAATGATAAATGATAGATTCATGATACTACAATCAGAAGATAGACAGAGATAGATAGATAGAAAATACAATAAATGGAATGATAGAATGAAAGATAGATAGATAGATAGATAGATAGATGATAGAACATACAATAAATGGAATAGATAGATAGATTTATAGAAAGAATGTACAACAAATTGACTGATAGAATGATAGACAGACAAATATATAGAACGATAGATAAAATGATAGAACGATAGAATGATTGATAGAACGATAGACAAATATATAGAATGACAGAGAACGATCTACAGAATGATAGAACGATAGATAATAGAGACAGATATATAGAGTGATAGATAAAACGATCGACAGATGACAGAGATAGACAGATAGATAGAACGACAGATAGAATGATCGACAGAATGATAGAACAATAGATAGATAGATAGACAGATATATATATATATAGATAGATAGATAGATAGACAGATAGATATATAGATAGATAGATAGATAGATAGATAGATCAAATAAATTCTTGACAGAAGCAAGTAAATTGTGGTGTTTTGACACCCAGCTGGATATTTATTTATTTTTACAATGTACAACATATAAAAACATAGCAAAAAGTTCACAGTGTATAAAGGCAGTGATCATGTGTTGGAAAAATCATTTTCTTTTCTTTTTTTTTATTGCATAGAGAATCGTCTGCATTCAGATAATGCAGCATCCATGCAACATCAGCGTAAAAAAAGCGTCATCAGCAAGCAGCCAGCTCCAGCACACACGACAGCAGCCGCTTCTGCTCTAATACCATATTCAACATCCAACCAGACTGTTTGCATCTTGCATTGAAGTTCATATGGGCTCATTGGAAAGAATTAACATAAAATATTTCATAAAACATATTTTCATTAAACATACTGTACACACAATGGCAGACAGAAAAAAAATTGTCATGTGTAAGAAATAAGCGAAAATCTGAGCACTCTTAGTGTACTCTTATGTTCACTGTGAAAAAAAAAACCTGATTCCATAAAAAAAAAATCATAATTTGTGTATAAATATATAATGTCAGCTACAAATATACACACGTACTTACAAACGTACATCCCTTTAAATTCAATAACACTCACACAGAGTTATTTCACACTGCCATTGTTCAGTCACAATTCATTTTGAACAATTAATTGATCAAAATGTATACATTTTGTCATTATTTACTCATCCTCACATCATTTCATGACTTCCATGGTCAGATAAAGAGTTTAACAGAATGTGTGAATCTCAATGCACCAACTTTGAATATTTGAATTAGATTTTTAAAAGCTTTAAGCAAGCAAATTAAATTTCAGTCAGTTTTCTCATTCTTATTTCTATCTGTATTCTAAAGGTTTGTACAGAGGGGTTTGTTCATATATCATTCTCCTGATTTATTCAACATCTTCCGCCTAAAAACATGGTGATTTTTTGTTTTTGTCCCAAGTACTTTAAGATTTGTGGAGTGGTAAGAGATCTTCAAAATCTCCTTTATAAAAGCTGTTAACTCTAATAGTTCAACAAAATAAAACAAGAATTTTGAACCTGGCTTCTGTTGTTTACATATATGCAAATGAGTGCATATTTAATTAGATAATGCCTCATTTGCATATTTAAACAACATTTCAGAAAACTTGTAATACAAAATATTCTTAACAACTGGGAAAATACAGTGATATCTAGTTAATTTTTACCATATCCACCTGTGATGTTTTGACACAAATGTATGCAATGACATAAGGGTGAGTAAATGATGGCAGAACTGTCATATTTGGGTGAACTTTCCCTTTAAAAAGTGTCATATCCGCATCCTCATGTGTAATGGCGTGGACAGCCGTATATCCATGAGCTCAGGTCTTTTATTGGACACTGAAGATGAAGTCTTTTATGAGTTCATCCATACTTCACTGATGTTAATCAGTCGCATTACCAGTAATCCTGATTCCATGTATCTCTTCTAGTTCTTGAAGTTCTGGAGCAGAAAAGGACGTAAACCAGGAAGAAATAAGGGAAACAGATGTTCAGGCTTATTGTGAGACGTCACAGCTGTCTGGAAGCCTTCATGCTTTATCGACTCAAAGCGAGTTCTGCGTTGCAGTTTTTTTGATTATGAAAAACAACACAAAGACGCCAGCACATAAAGTAGTACGTCACAATTCAGTTTTGAGCTTAATCCCAGAATCCTCTTTGCTCCTTTGCATTGTAATAAGTGTGCATGCTTTGTGAGTGTCAGTCTGTAGTTATTACGACGACATGTGATCAGCTGAACCCGTGACTTCCAGTTTTGAGATGACATTTAGGAAAGAAATGCTACAAGAAAACTACATGGGCCCGTCTTATCCGAACATCACTCTTTGCATTTTCCTGCATCTTCTGAGATGCAGATTATGCATTTAGCTTCCTGTGGATCCATACATTCTCCAATGCATCTGCATGGACGGATGACGGTGCGTAACTGCGGTCACACACCCTTAAGAAAGCACGAGAGGTGTGTCTGTGCATCAGCTGTGCATGTAGCTGCATGGTGAATCCATGGAAGGGTAGTCGTATTTGCCCAGAGGAGACGGGTAATACGTGGTGGCGTAGACGTTGGTCTGTGGTAAAGCTGATGGGAAGAAGTTGCAGCTTTCATCTGGTGGAAGCAGGTTGTTCTTATTCAGAGTCTGCGGGGAACAGGGAGAAAGCACAAAAAGTGAGCACACGAGATGTCGAAAGTCTCTTCAATATTTCAAAGGCCACAGTGTGTTTTGCATCATGCTGCAGCGGTCCTGTGATGTCAATGCTCTGAGGGAAAAGAGGGAACTGGAAAATGAACAACGATAGAAAAGACGGATTGAAGGAACAAGAGCTGTTTCCTTTGAGACAGATTAGAGAGAGTCGTGATTCTCAACTCCATCAGATCCTAATTTTGCATCAGATGTCAAGTGAACCTGACACAAGACCAGAATTATCCAGCAAACAAAAGTAAATGAATAATAATAATATACTATAATATAAAAATATGATTATTTTAAAATATAACAAATATAATGTTTTATTGTAATAAGATAATATAATAAAAATAATAATATTTTAATGATTTTTTTTTGTCTAATTGTATTATTATTATTACAAATTATTATATAGTTATTATAGAATTAATTCTATATTTAAAATTAAAAAGTAATAAAATTACTAAAATAATTGTAATTTTTATATTATTATTAATTATTATATATTTTTAAAATCATTAATTATACATTAATAATTATTAAAATTACTAAAATACTCATACATTCTTTGTAATATTAGTAGTAGTACTAGTAGTAGTAGCATTGTTAATATAAAACAATACACTATAATATAATAATAACTATAATATATGATGATTATTTCAAAATATAATGAATGTTTTATTGTGAAAAAATAAATTATAATATAATATTTTTTATAAATATTATAATCATTAAAATGTATTATTATAATTATTATATAATTAATTATTATAATTATTTATATATAATTATATAACAAAAAATATTTATTCAAATTACTAAAAATAATTAATATTTTTATATTAGTAGTAGTAGTAGTATTAATAAAAAACAATACACTACACAAATATAATTATTATATTTGTTATAATTATTATATTATTATATATAATTGTTATAATTATTGTGACAAATGAGTTCTAATATAATAATATTTTAAATAATAATTATTACAAAATTATGAATCATGAATTAAGATTAATAATGATTATTAAATAATCAATACATATTTATAATTATTATAAAATTCATAATCATTAAAATTACTTACAAATGTAATAATTAGTATTTTTTATTTAACAATAATAAGAAGAAGAATTACTATTATTAATATTATTCAGAAAAGAATACACTATAATATAAAAATATGACAATTATTATTTTAAAATATAAAAAATATAATAATATTTTATTATGATAATTCTTTTTATAATATAATATAAAAACAAATATAATAATTTTATATATAATTTGTATAATAACAAATATAATAAACATAATGAAGTTTTAAAATCCAGCATTAGGGGGCATTGATAGTCTCTATATTAGTAATGTACTATAACAAAAATATTATATAAAATATAACAATAATAATAATAATAAAAATTATAATATAAAAATTATAATAATATAATATAATATAATAATATTTCTGTAGAGTTATACAGAGAGAACACTGTAGCATGATGGGATACCTTGAACTCCATGGGTGTGTATAAGTCGTTCTTGGGCGCACAGCTGTTCTCTTTATAGTGTAGGTGGTTGGGGGTGCTGGGATGGATAACTGCAGATTCTTGAGGGGGTTTGCGGAGTCTCTGACAGTACACGTAAACCAGGATGGACAACAAAACGGCTCCCAGAAAACAGCACGCTCCAGTCAGCACCAAATGGAACAGAGAAAACCCTGCAGTAGACAAAAAAGAAAGAAATGTTACACTGGGAACATCAGACACATCAAAACCTGAATGCTGGATCATGCAAGTCAGATTTACCTCCACAGTTTGTGCTCCTCTTCTGTCCCTTTGACAGCACTAGAATTAAGAAAATGAAGACGTAAAAATGTATGTAAAAAAATATAAATAAAATATAAATTCAAATATTTGAATCTGAGATGCCAGAATAGAAACTAAGGAAGAGAGAAATAAACTAACCTGCGCTCTCATTGGGTCGACACTGTCTCTGATCGGTGGAGTTTCCTTGGCAAGAGGCGGAGCTTGTTTCACACGTACGAGTCCGGAGCTGCAGCCCCTCCTCATTACACTCCGCCCACTCTGACCACGCCCCCCATCCACCTGACACAGGTGAGAAAGAGAAACCGAACAGAGTTCACAATTGTGTTATCATTAGTCATCATGCAGTCATGCAGATTATTTCATGTGGAAGTGAACGATTTCTGCTCCAATGTAGTCCAACTGATTCACAAAAAAATGAATCGATTCTTTTTAGTGAATCAAAAACATACAGTGCAACTAACGTATAGTGCACTGTGATTCTCTAATAAGTGATTCTTAAAAGCTCTTTTTGTTCATAGTAAATCAAAAGAGCAACCGGTGTGGTTAGTCTCTCAAACAAATGACTCATAAAAGTGAATTCAAAACATTAAGCACAGACAGTTTAGTCCAATTGTTTACTGAAAAAATTGACTCTTCTAGTTCATTAAGTGAATTAAAAACATTCAAAGCAACCAGTTTAGACTGATTACTGAACAAATTACTTGTATGAACTGGTTCTTTTAAGTGAATCAAACACATACAGTAAAACCAGTACAGTCTAACCAACTCCTGAACAAATGACTCCTATGAATCAGTTTGTTTAAGCGAATCAAACAAATAGAGTACAACTAGCTCAGACCAACCAATTCCTGACCAAATGACACTTATGAGCCGGTTCTTTTTAATGAATCAAACAAATACAGTACTGGTATAGCTGATCTTATTCCTGAGTTAAAGACCAGTTATTTTTAATGAATCAAATACACGCAGTACAACTGGTGTAGTTCAACCAGTTCCAGAATGAATGACTCTTATGAACCAGTTATTTAGTGAATCAAACATACACAACAAAACTGGTACAGTTCATTCGATTAAAGAACAAATGACTCTGATGAGCCTGTTCTTTTTAGTGAATCAAACAAATACAGTACGACTGCTATGACTGAACTGATTTCTGAGTTAAAGACTCTTATGAACCAGTTATTTTTAATGAATCAAATACATGCAGTACAATTGATGTAGTTCAACCAATTCCAGAAAGAATAACGCTCACGAACCAGTTATTTAGTGAATCAAACACATGCAATACAACTGGTACAGTTCGTTGAATTTGAGAACAAATGACTCTTATGAACCTGTTCATCTTAGTGAATCAAACAAATACAGTACAACTGGTGTGTATCAACCAATTCCTGAGTTAAAGATTCTTATGAACCAGTTATTTTTAATGAATCGAATACATGCAGTACCTGTTGTAGTTCAACCATGGTGCATGGTTCGACTCTTATAAACCAGTTATTTAGTGAATTATCAGATACAATACAACTGGTACAGTTCATTTGATTCAAGAACAAATGACTCTTATGAGCCTGTTCTTTTTAGTGAATCAAACAAATACAGTACAACTGATTCCTGAGTTAAAGACTCTTATGAAGCAGTTCTTTTTAATGAATCAAATACATGCAGCACAACTGGTGTATTTCAACCAATTCCAGAGCGAATGACTCTTATGAACCAGTTAATTAGTGAATCAACACATACGATACAACTGGTACAGTTCATTTGATTCTAAAACAAATGACTCTTATGAGCCTGTTCTTTTTAGTGAATCAGTCACATACAACAAATAATAGTCCAGTTCATCCAATTTCCGATTAAAAGACTCTTAGGAGCTGAATCTATTTATTCAATCAAACACATACAATACAACTGATGCAGTTCATTCGATTCAAGAACAAATAACTCTTATGAGCTGGTTCTTTTTAATGAATCAGTCACATACAATACAAACGCTAGTTCAACCGATTCCTGATCAAATGACTCTTACAAGCTAGATCTATTTATTGAATCAAACACAGCTTATGTGTTAAGGCTTGTGGAAAATGAGTGTAGCTATTGTTTAAGATGCTCATTAGGGTTTTTTTCAGTAGTAAAAATATAAAAATAAATAAAAGAATAAAATATGCTACATTTGTTTCTTTGTCAAGCATTGTTGTTTAATATATAGATACAATTTAAAAACAATTATGTGATTTTCTCACCTTCACACTCGTGTGTGTTACAGAGCGCTTCCTCTGTGTGCAGGCCGATGCAGATGTCTCCAGAATGAGCAGGGGAAGGGTTAGAGCAGGTACGGGAGCGCTGGTAGTGACCGCCGCCACAGGAAGTAGAACACTGAGACCAGGAAGACCAGCATGACCACGCCCCCTTCACTGAAAAACAACACCTTTTATTACACTACTCCATTAACAGGACATTATTAAGAGGATACAAGTCTCTCTCAGACCTGGGCACGGCTGAATATTGCAGTCCTGATACTCGACCGGCGCTCCGCTGCAGGCGAACGGCGTGCTCTTGCCATCTGGTGTGGCGCAGGAGCGCTTGCGTGTGCGGAAGCCTTTGGAACACTCTTTGGAACACGTAGACCACGTTTCCCATGAAGACCAGGCGGCTCCTTGCACTCGTGTCACAGGTCGACCCAGCCTCAACAAGTCCTCAACTAGACCTATACAAATATAAAATTGTGCATATAGTAGAGCTGCACAATTCATCGGAATTGCAATATGGATCAGTGCAATTATCAAGGCTGTGATTTAATTATATAAAAATGTGCACAGTGTGTTTTTACGTGAAGGACGGCACTGTGTTTATTTACACATGAGCATCTTATGATACAGTGATTTTATTAATATTTTGTAAATGTTGCTCCAAACCTACTCCACCTCTACATCTGATCTTAGTTTGAATGTTTGTTTTAAACCAGGCCATAAATATAAGTATTGTAATTCTATTTAATTCTATTATTCTACTCTGTGTAATTCATTATTTTATTATTTTTCTTAAATATTAATATAATATACAGGAAAAAAAAAAAAAATCACAATAGTAATATTTCCTACTTTGTTTGATATTATTATTATTATTATTATTATTATTATTATATATTATTATTAATGCTAAATAAAAATAGTAATATTAATATAGTACTACTACTACTACTACTACTAATCTTTGCATCTGATCTGAGTTTAAACGCTTGAAAATTAAAAACCTAAACCAGCCATAAATATTAGTATTGTAATTCTATTTAATTCTATTATTTTACACTATGTAATTAATTATTTTATTATTTTTCTTAAATATTCATTTTTTTATTTTACAGGAAAATATCACCATAATAATATTTTCTATTTTGCTTAATATTTTTATTTACAACATTATTAATATTAGTAATGCTAAATATAAATAATAATATTAATATAGTACTACTACTACGAATAATAATCTCTGCATTTGATCTGAGTTTGAACACCTGAAAATCAAGAACTTAAACCAGCCATAAATATTAGTAGTGTAATTCGATTTAATTCTATTATTCTACTCTATGTAATTAATTATTTTATTATTTTTCTTAAATATTCTTTTTTTTTTTTTACAGGAAAATATCACAATAATAACATTTCTTATTTTGTTTAATATTTTTAACAACATTATTAATATTATTAATGCTAAATAAAAACAGTAATATTAATATACTACTACTACTACTACTACTACTACTACTAATAATAATACAAATTTCTGCATCTGATCTTAGTTTGAATGCTTGAAAATCAAGAACTGAAACCAGCCATAAATATTAGCATTGTAGTTCTATTATTCTACTCTATGTAATTCATTATATAATTTTTCTTAAATATTATTTTTTTGATTTTACAGTAAAATATCACAATAGCAATATTTCCTATTTTGTTTAATGTTTAACAACATTATTCATTTTATTAATGCTAAATAAAAATAGTAATATTAATACAGTACTACTACGACTACTACTACTAATAATAATTAATATTAATTATTATTATTTTGTTTTATATTTACTTAGTAAATAATTATAATTATTATTATTATTACTACTACAAAACAAAAATAATAGCAGTATATTTTGTTTAGTATTTTTATTTAACAATAATGATAATAATAAGTATTATTATTACTAAATATTAAAAATATATATAAAAAACAGTAATATTAATCCTAGAAATATTTATTATTTTATTTATTAATAATAATAATAATTGTATTATTACTAAATAAAATAAATTATTATTATTATTATTATTATTATTATTATTATTATTACAAAATTTCGGGCCAAACTGCACCTACAAACAAGCATAGCAAGCGTAGCAACAGAGACGTGTTTCTAAAATTGCATTTTAATCGGAATTTTTATCAGAAAAACAACAATTAGTTTGTTCTGCATATTTGAGTATATATCTGAGGCTGTGTGTGTGTACCATCAGTCTCGCAAGCAGCAGCTCCGTCACTGGTGGGACAGAGGCGAGTCTCTATCTTGCGTTTGCCGAGCTGAAGGTCGTGAGGGTCGGCGAGCAGAGCCCTGCAGGTGTACCTGACCCGCTGCTCCTGTCTCGCCCCCATCTGAGTCACATTAACAGGGTACCAGGGTGTCCACGGTGTGGTCCGCCTCACCTCGGCACACGCGTCCAAATTACACGCCTTATACTCCTGGATACATTAACACACATTATTTTCAAGTCTTTTCCAACATTAAGTTTTTGTTGTTTTTTTATTTTATATGACCCGTTTAAAACCCTACCAGAGGGCAACCAGGACATGTGTTGCCATTCTCGCAGGTTCGAACGCGGGACTGGACTCCACCACCGCAGGCAACACTACATTTGGACCAAGCGCTCCAGGAGACCCAGGACACGGGAACAGGACACAGATTCTTTTCGTTACACAGTCTGAATCACACACAAATGAAACAGTCAGCTCAAAAAAACACACTTATGATTCAGTTCAATTTAGTAAGACAATCAAACAACTCTTAAGAGTTGGTTCTTTTTACTGAATCAAAACCATAGTGCAAAGCAAGTGTAGTCCAACCAATTCCTGAACACTTGACCCTTCTGATTCAGTTTAAAAAGCACGGCCTGTAGTCCATCTTTCCTCTCGTCTCACCTCTCCTCTCGCGCCTGACCCACACATATGCGTCCTCCGTGTCGGGGTGCCGGGTTGTTGCAGGATCGCTGACGGACCTCAAATCCAATGCCACAACTGGTGCTGCACTCGGCCCAGGATGACCAGGGAGTCCACCCTCCATTCCTGAACAAACAGAAGGTGGAAAATGACTATTTTCTACTTTTTCTCTACCCTTTTAAATAAAATAGACTTATATCTAGACGTCTATATGTAAATGACCTCACTTATGATTGGCTAGCCTTTGTGAATCAATGTAACTTAGTTCATACTATTATCATCTCTGCAGCTGCTACATACTGTATAGGTGCTGATATGTAAATGTGGGTAGTCATGTGATAATGTGATCAGGGCTGTGATATAAGTAAGGGATGATGTACATCCAGCCGGTTGCTATCGCAGAATAAAGCCCGACAGGCTTATCAGCAGCTGTTGTGTAAGACTGAAGGGCTTTATTTTGTGATAGCAACTGGCTGGATGTACATTATCCCGCTTATTACACGGCTTTTGGCCACAAAAATAAATAATTAGACATAAAACATTAATCTGAGTTGAAATATTTGAACGTTATAAAAAGAAGTTGCTAGGAAGCAGCAAGTTCAAACTAGATGGACGTTGAAGGGAGTCGGTGCAATCTTACCATAACATTTCACCACATTCACAACATGATTATGGCGATAAAAGATCTTGATTTTAGATGAAAATGTTTCAAAATCATACCAGTTTGTTAATCTTATAACCCATTACAGTGTACAAAACAAGCGTTGCAAAATGACAGCAGCTGCATTTGTATAATTAGAGAGCGAGTCAGTGATACCAGGATGACATAATTAATTAAATAACTGTACTCATTATTATACTG
Source organism: Labeo catla (assembly GCA_012976165.1). Taxonomy (NCBI): domain Eukaryota; kingdom Metazoa; phylum Chordata; class Actinopteri; order Cypriniformes; family Cyprinidae; genus Labeo; species Labeo catla. Next base: position 376,084 of record VONZ01000397.1, on the reverse strand, counting down.
AATTTCAACAAACGCAAATTTCCATGAAGAAACAATGTTCCCAGTAAGCAAACAGTTACCCGGATGAGCCTGTGTTATTAGTTTTTACCAGCTGTTATCTGGGAATATCAAACCTTGGAATGCAGTGACTGACCAATCAGAATCGAGTATTCCACAGAGTCGTGTAATAATAACAATAACGACATCAGAACGATCCGTTCCGCTACCTAGATTTTTGAGAATAAACTGTGACGCTTGACTTTTTTCTTCTGTATAAACTAATTTAAAATATATATATTTTTGTCCATACTTTTCAATGTATTTTTGTATTTTTTCTATAAAACTATAGCATTTATTTAATATTTTAAATTATTTGATTTTTATATTTTTATGTTTATAATTTATAATATTTTTATATTTAAAACTTAATGTTCTTTTGATATTTTAATTTAATTATTATTATTTATTTTATTTTTATATTTATAATGTAATTTGTTTAAATTTCAGTCATTTTGCTAAGCACTTTTGACGTTTATTTATTTATTTACTTTTTGTTTAATATACAGCTTGAATTTACTTTTATTTCAGTTTTAGTAATTTAAGTACTTTACATGTTTATTAGGGCAAATTGTCGATTATTCCCTTGAAATTGTAATTGTGATTATTAATTACGATTATCACAATTCACACTGAATGATGTTTTGAGGAATGAGGAAAAAAAAACCTTAAGAAAACCTGTAGGAAAAATACACACACTCTGTCTCACACCCACACATCTTAAGAAAGCAGAATAATGTAAGTGGAATTTTTATTTATTTATTTATTTTTGTAATTGTGCCTTTGAACGATTACATAATTGTGGCATCTGTAATTGTAATCACGCTTATAAATTAGATTGATTATGCAGCCCTAATGTACATATTTAAATTCATATGTGACCCAGGACCCCAAACCACAGTCATAAGGGTACATTTTTTTTAAATTGAGACATAACTATTTGAAAATGTGGAATCTGAAGGATGCACAAAAAAAACAAGACACTGAGAAAATCGTTTTGAAAGTTTTTATATATTTACGGTAGGAAATTGACAAAATATCTTCATGGAACATAATCTTTTCTTAACATGATTTTTGGCATAAAAGAAAAGTGGATAATTTTGACCTATACAATGTATTTTTGGCTAATGCTACAAATATACCCGTGCTACTTAAAACTGGTTTTGTGGTCCAAGGTCACATATAATTGATATTATATATAATTATTTTTAATATCTAAAAATATTTTCCTTAAATATGTACATGCATGTGTGCATTTATATATACATAAGTACACACGCATATATTATGTGAACAAAAACTTTTATTTTGGATGCAATTAATCGCAATGAATCATTTAACAGCACTAGTTTTTATATTTTCCATTTTATTTTTAATATGGTCCAGGGTCACATATTTATATTTTATTTCAGCTTTATTTCGATTACAAAATTATTTTTAATAGATTTAGTACTGATACTTACTTGTCCGTGTTTGTCCATACAATAAAGTGAATGGGGTCCAAAATCCCACTGACTTTAAATCTGTCATACAGCTTTGAAACAATAAGAAGTATAGGGCAGAAACACGAGGGAACTAGAAGCTTTGCTCTGTTGCAACGTTTGCAAAGTTAAGAGCACTTATTGCCAAAGAGCAAGAACACTGTCTTCCATTATATGACCCCTTTAATAACAAAGACAATCCCTCTGGAGTCACCTGGAGTGAAGCGACTCCTTCTAAGGGCCCGATAATGACTGCACAGGACTGCGATCACAACTTTAGAGCCTGACAGGTAACATCAGTTTTATTAAACTTAACAGTAGCTTTCTGACAAAGATGTATTAGCAGCTCATTACTCAACTATTACAGATCTGCCGCAGCTGAAAGATCCTGCCACAGCTGCTCTTCTGCTGTTATACTGAAACATTGGGTCCTGTTAGTTTCTCGCACCCAGACCCGGTGATGTGTGTGTTTAAACAAGCTCTCTAGGTGAAGAAATAATTGGAACATTCATTCAGTGGCAGAAACTGACTGCAGGATAATGGGACATGCAAAGAAGGAGCTGCTCCGCCAGAAACGCTGCGTCAGCCGCTCGCAGTTAATGAATAAAGCCGCGCGTTACACGCCGCACGTCTGTATCAGAGTTCAGGATTGATGGAGTCGAGGCCTCACTCTCCGCAGCTGTTAGCGTTGGGTGGTGCCTTTCTCTCACGGAAGAGCTGAATCAGACGGAATAAAAGCGTCACACTTTTATGTGCTTTGACACTTTGATTGACTGTGATTGAAGACTTCAGGCTGAACGCTCGGGGTCTCATATATCAGTCTAGCCGCACTGCTTACACCTGCCACTTCGATATGGGGAGTCCCAGATTGTAAAGACCTAGTTCATCCAAAAACTAAATCATTTACTCACCCTCTTACTCTTACAAAACCCATATGAGTTTTCATTCCCAGTGGATTGACAGTGAATAAGAGGATGCTGTCAAACTTGAAAAATTACATGCACCATTATATCCATATGACCTGTGAACTACTGCATATTTCAAGTCTTCAGAATAGCTTTCATGTGTACTACTTTTCAAAAGTTTTTGGTTTTTTGAAAGCGAACAATACTTTTATTCATCAGTGATGCATTAAATCGATCAAAAGTGACAGTGAAGACATTTATAATGTTACAAAAATTTACATTTCATAAAATTGCTGTTCTTTTGAACTTTCTACTTTCTACTATAAGAAATCGTGAAGAAAAAAAATTGTGAACATTTTTATGGAAATTGACGGATTTAAAAAAAACAATACAACTAATCATAATTATGTATCTTGAGCAGCAAATTAGCATTCTAGAATGATTTCTGAAGGATCATGTGACACTGAAGACCAGAGTAAAATATATAGAAATAGAACACATCTATTTTAAATTGTAATAAAACTTCACAATATTACTATTTTACTGTATTTTTAATCAAATAAATGCAGCCTTGGTGAACATTAAAAAAAAAAAAAAAATCAAACGGACCACATAGTTACGAAGACTACTGTATGTGTTCACATGTATACAAATACTGCTCATCAAGATAATTCATGCCAGGTTTGTAGTCAGTCAAGAACAGTGACCTGGTTCTCATGTGTCACAATGCGGCAAGTTAATATGCAGGATGCAGGTGGGAATTTAAAGCTACATCAGAGAACAAAATTGTCAGTAACATAAATAGGGTCCTATGAAAGTTTTATTTTTCCCCAAATTCTGTTTTTTCCGTTTGAACTTTTCTGGATTCCGGTTTTTCCATTAAAATTTTTTAATGGTTAAATTACATTTTATTAATCAAAAAGCAAGTGTAATTAATTAAACTTATGAAACTTATACAATTTAACATCAATTTATTAAAAATACATGTTTAGGGCCCAATTAAATGTTTTATTTTTTCTCACCTTGTTTTATTGTTACAAATTCTGTTTAAGCATGTCTAATTATTTGAATGCATAAAAACAATTTCCTTTTATTAAAGTTTATTTTTACAATATATTTACAATATTTAAAAATTTCTGGTTATCAAATCAAGCCATAAAATATTAATTTAATATATCTTTTAATCAAATTAAAATTAAACAAACTTTACTTTGCTTGTTCCTAACACAAAACTATCATGTGACTCGAAATATCGCAAACAAGTCGTATGGACTACTTTTACTGTATGTTGTTTTGTCTTATTTAAATTTTAACAAGCATGGTAAGTTTACTTCAGATGAAACCCTGAGTATAAAGACTTGTATGGTTTAATATAACATAAATAATGTCTCTTATTTAAAAATACGTAGTGGAAAACCCATGAAAGATTTACAATATTTAAGAAATCCACATTGTTTCATACATATTTTGGACTATGTGGGGTGCCATTATTTCAGTGACATCAAATGGTTGCTCTCTGTGAGCTGCTGGCGCTAACTGTTGCTATTTTTAACTCAGAACAACAACTCGTAAAATAAAATACTGATACAATGCCACATTGTCTGGCTTTTGGTTGTAATTTTCAGTTGAAGGGCAACAAGAGAAACGATGTAAATCTTCACTGCTTTCCCAGCAATACGAAGAGGAGAAAAGAATGGGAAGATGCCTGTGATGAATAAAACTTCCTAAAGACCTGCGTCTTTGTTCTCTGTACTTTAGCCCTGATGACTTTGAGCCTTTTAGTAGACCACAACTACTAAAGGAGCTTACAAACGGCAGAGACAAGAAACGCTAGATGCCATCCTGGCAGGATGTAGAGGCTTGTCATGATGCCGCAGCCAATGAAGGAGTTTCTCAGTGTGGATTTCACTCGATATCCTGTGCCGTTTAGACTCTTTGTGGAGAAAAACTGATGGTATTATATTTGGTTTAAGCCTACGTTTATATACATCGCCACCTGTAAGCTCTTTCAGTAGCCGTGGTCTACTAAAAGCCTCAAAAGGAATCAAGGCTAAAGTGGAGAGAACAAAGACGCGGGAAGTTTTATTCGCCCACAAGCATCTTCTCACTCTTTTCTTTTCAACCAAAAGCCGCACATTGTGGCATCGTATCAGTATTTGATTTACAGAGTTGTGTATTTAGAGTTAAAAATACCAACAGGTAGCGTCAGTAGCTCACAGAGTGCAACCATTTGACATCATCAAAATAATGACACCCCCATAGTCCAAAATATGTATAAAACTTATTTAAATAACACACATTTTTCATAGGTTTCCAACTACATATTTTAGTAAGAGACAATTATGTTATATTAAGCCATACAAGTCTTAATACATGGCATTCGGGTTAGTAGAATAGGTGTACCTGGAGCAGTTGGCCACCTCTATGTTCGCCCCGACACACTTCATCCCTCCACACTGGGGTCGAGGGTTATCGCAGGCCCGAGTGCGACACTGACATGTGCTGGTGCCTTCACCTCCATCATCATGGTTGCAAGCCTGCCATGGTGACCACTGACCAAATCCACCATCCTGGGTGAGGTTACGCTCCTACAAATATAACCACAAAACTGTCAAGAAGCTACATCTAATGTGTGACACTTCAGTCTGATCTTTGCTACCTGTTTTGGTTATAAACTCCATGGTTTTTTTAAAAAAAAATGTAAAGATGTAACCACTTGCTCAACCAGTGAGTCTGGGGTGGGACTATTTGCTTAGCTGACCAATAGCAGTCATCCAAATCTCCACATACATGATCTCATTCAAAATCAGTTCAATCGATTCAAATGTTCCTCCCATTTGCAGTAGAAGCTGGTTTGTGTATTGCACAGGTACTCAGAATAAAAACAGTCTCAAATTCATCTCCATGCATGGGTAATCTTCAGGGAGCAGGTGTGTGGCCACTGAGGTGAATACCAACATCTACTGTCTGGATAAGTAACAACTGACCAGAACTCAATGCCACTCATCCAATAGTTCAGACCCAAAATGCTATTAAAATTAATAGCAAAAGAAATTTCAAGACCTGCATCAACTTTCACTGTACTTCAACAGCATAATCAAAAAGGGTCAACTGAGGGCTTTTCCATGCTGCATGACAAAATTGTTAATGTAACGCTTATCAGTTTGCTCTTCTATGAATATATATATTAACACGCCCTTCAGCTTCCTCTGATGCGCCTGCGGCTCAGATCCTCAAAGAATTAGCAGCTCTGCTTTGGGAACAAGGCAGTAACTACTTATTAGTTTGTAGCTAGCTTGGTACTTAATTTTTAAGACAAAGCAAAAGCATAGCAATGAGGTTGTAAGCTTTCCATAAAGTAATTTATAGCTGCATAATATGATGTTTATAATTATTGATCAAACATGGAGCCTTTAAAACTGTACAGATGAAATATCGAAAAGCTGGGGATTTTAGTTCAGCCTGATGATGTTTCAATCAATTTTTTTATTTTATTTTATGTAACAGCAATAATAAATTGCATTCCTAATGAGACATAAAAAATGTCATCATTTAAATATGTAAATATTATTCATAAATCTATGTAAAATAAGTCAAGGCAATAAATAATGTTGCATTAGTTTGCATTAATTAGCACAACAAACGATAATTTACAGAAATGATCTTGATTAATGTTAACGTTTACATATATAAATAAATTCTGCATTATAAAATAATCTATTTATAAAATAATTATAATGATTAAATGCTCTAAAAATATTGACAATTTTAATACAATAATATTAATAATAAAATACTAATATTAATGTATAGAACCTTACTGTAAAATGTTACCATAACTATGTATAACACAGTAACAGCTCTCACAGTTTATATGCAAAGTGTAGTGGACGGGTGATTTATTGAGACAGTAGCAGCACAACGCCCACCTGAAGATTATTCACATAATGGTCTTTCTCTTACAATGTAAATGTCAACATCATTATATAATGCTAAAGGAAAGTCTTTCATGAAAAAACATGAACTCCAATGCGATCCAATCAGTCCACTATTTTATTCTTTGTTAATTCTGAGAAGAAGCTTACGTAAATATTTTGTTTATATGCTTAATGTTTAATTTTGCAGATCACAAATATTTAGTTGTGCATGCTGTGCGTGTTGTAACTTAGTATTGATTTACGCCATAACTACAAGCCAAAATAACTTTTCTGCAAAATTTTCGGGAAAACACTCTTACTCGCTGTCACAGCTTAAAGCCATCACAGTGGAAACAACTGTTTTAGCCTGTTAGCATAATAGCATGTACTTTTAATGCATATAGTATTAGTATGCAACTTGGGACAAAGCCAAATCTTCCACAGTGTTGTAGAAAATGAGGTTTGTTTATTATTGCTCCTCAGAGTATATCAACCATCAGAGATAATAGGAAATTTGTGATGTCTAATTATGGACCTAATGAAGTGTCAAGAGGGAACAGGAATGACATTGGCCAGTCGTCGTGCAGAACACCAGCGTGTAATTGACACTGTCAGATGAAGGGTTCGGATCAGCTGGGTCAGCCGTCAGCCTCTGTTTCAAGGCTCTTCATCAAAAAATTTGATTCTTCACGACCAGCTCCAAAAAAAAAAAAAAAAAATCACAAGAGATTTTTGGTGTACTCAGAGAAAATGAGTTGTTATAAATCTTCACCACAGAAGCTCCTAAGTGGAAATGTAAGGTTCGTAAAATAGAACAGAATAGAGTAGAGCAGAATAAAACATAATAGAATAAAACAGAAGATAGAACAGAATTGAATAGAACAGAACTGAACAGAACAGGATAGAACACAAAAGAAAACAACAAAAGAGAAATTAACAGAATAGAATAGAATAGAATAGAACAGAACGGAAAAGTGTATAGAATAGAACAGAACAGAAGTGTATAGAATAAATCAGAATATAGAATTGACTAGAACAAGAAAGTATAGAAGTGTACAGAACAGAAGAAAATGTTGAACACAACAGAAAATAACAGAAGTGTATAGAATAGAAAAGAATAAAACAGAACAGAACCTTATAAAATAAAACAGAAAAGAACAGAAAACAGCAGCATACAGAATAGAACAGAAGCAGAAAGTAATAGAACAGAATAGAACACAATACGACATAAACATATACAACAAAACAGAACAGAATAAAACAGAACAGAATCGACTACATCTAAACAGAAAATGACAGATTAGTATAGAAAATAACAGAATATAGAATAGAACAGAACAGAACAGAATAGAATAGAATCATACAGAATAGAACAGAATACAGACCAGGACTGAACAAACAGAAAAGAACAGAAGCATACAGAATATAAGAGAATAAACAGAACAGAATCGAACAAAATAGAACATAAAAATAAGACACAGAATAGAACAGGACAGAACAAAGTGGAACACAACAGATCAGAACAGAATACAAGCATACAGTACAGAACAATACAGAATAGAATAAAAATATCAGATATTATAGAAAATAAATACAGAATAGAAGAGAATATAACAAAGCAAAATAGAATAGAATAGAATAAAACAGAATTGAATAGAATTGAATATAAAAGAACATTAAAGAATAGAATAGAATAGAATAGAATAGAATAAAAATAATATAGGTAGTATAGAAAATAAATACAGAATACAAGAGAATATAACAAAGCAGTATAAAACAGAATAGAGTATAATAGAATAGAAAAGAAAATGACAATAGAATAGAATAGAATAGAATAGTATACAAAAGAACAGAATAGAACAGAACAAAACAGAATACTATACAACAGAATAAAATTAGAATAGAATATATTAGTATAGAATACAACAGAATAGAACACAGCAGTATACAACTGAATCAAATAGAATAGAATAGAATAGAATAGAATACAAATATAACAAAGCAAAATAGAATAGAACACAATAAAACAGAATTGAATAGAATAGAATATAAAAGAAAATTATAGAATAGAATAGAATAGAATAATAGGTAGTATAGAATAGAAATACAGAATACAAGAGAATATAACAAAGCAGAATAAAACAGAATAGAGCATAATAGAATAGAAAATGACAGAACAGAACAGAATAGTATACAAAAGAACAGAATAGAACAAAACAAAAAAAACTTACAGATTAGTATAAAAATAAATAAGAATAGAAGAGAATATAACAAAGCAAAATAGAATGTAACCAAACAATAGAATAGAATAGAATAGAATAGAATAGAATAGAACAGAGTAGCATTCAACAGAATCTAACAGAATAGAATAGAATACAATATATAAATAAAGAATACAATAGAATAGAACAGAGCAGTATACAACAGAATCAAAACAGAATAGAACAGAACAGAGTAGTATACAAAAGAATGAAACAATAGAATAGAACAGAACAAAAACGATAGATTAGTATTGAAAATAAATTAGAATAGAAGAGAATATAACAAAGCAGAATAGAATGTAACTAAACAATATAATAGAGTAGAACAGAATAGAATAGAACAGAACAGAACAGAGTAGCATATAACAGAATCATAGAATATAATAGAACAGAGTGGTATACAAAAGAACAGAACTGAACAGAATAGAATAGAATAGAATAGAATAGAACAGACTACTATACAACAGAATGAAATTAGAATAGTATAGAATATATTACTATAGAATACAACAGAATAGAACACAGCAGTATACAACTGAATCGAACAGAATAGAATAGAATAGAATAGAATAGAACATTATATATTAGTATAGAAACATATAAAATAGAATACAGAACAAAACCGTGTCTTTGGCTCAAGATAATAATCTAAGTTACAGGAGACTTAATCAAAAACTCTATTTACTCTCCATTTAATCTTATTGCTGTGTAGAAGAAACACCTGAGACATTGAAGAATGTCATTTGTGAATTTTCCTCTCTATGTGATGAGATATTGTCTGAAAGTGTGTCTTACAGGGCACTTTGTGATGTCTTGGCTCCACTGGCTCATGTTGGAACTGTCCTCAATGGTCGTACAGCGCTTCTGTTTCCGGTCCCAGCCGCAGTACGGATCCCTGGCACCCAGACACTCCCTACAATTACAAAATCACACATCAATGACAAGGTCTTAATAAATACATCCATAAAGAGTGTCTCATCTGCTCATGAGAACAACTTAATGACAAAAGAGAGAAAAGGACAGGACAGACTGGGCTTAATAACTGAGGAATAAATCTCAGTGCAATAAACATTAAATCTATACTGTCCTTCCCACACTGAACACTGAATATTTAGCAAATTGTGTCTATAATCTAAACATCACTTAGATTTGTTATATTAAGATCAAAGTCAGAGATTGAGCTGAAGTGCAAATATAATCTAAGCATTTGATCAGAGCATGATATTATCTGTTACAGTAACTACAGAGAAGATGCAATAAACCTTAAATCCTGCTCTGGGAGATAAACAACATCTGACAGCTCCTCTGTGATTTATTAGAGCTAACAGACTTATCATTTTCTCCTTGTGTCCTTTGGGTTCAGTGGAGCGAGACTGTGTTATTAATTCAGGGGCATGTTTCATTGCTTTAATGATGTGTCATTCTTAAAAAGGACAAAAGATGAAAACGCAAACAATGTAAGTTACAAGTAAATTACAAGCATGTGCATACAACTATATATAGACTACTGTTTTTTCAATACTAATAATGTTTCTTGAGCAACAAATCAGCACATTAGAATGAATTCTGAAGGATCGTGTGACACTGAAGACTGGAGTAATGATGCTAAAAATTCAGTTTTGATCACAGGAATAAATTGCATTTTAAAACATAATACAGTAGAAACCAGTTCTTTTAAATTGCAATAATATTTCATAAAATTACTTTATTTTTAATCAAATAAATACAGCCTTGGTGATCCCAAACTTTTAACTCACACTCACATTTACCCCTAAATCAAACATAACAATGTGTCTCAGTGCCCCACTAACAACTAAACATTCATTTAATAAACACTGGCAACATTAGAAAACTGCAAATGTGCTGGAGATGCATACATAGAATAAATCTGCATTCATTAAAGGTTATATAAAATTATAATAACATGACTAAAGGTTTGCAACTCAATCAATCTCTATAGATGAGAACTGGTTTAAAATAATTAGGGCTATTTGCAACATCTTGTGAGATCTGACCTTTCGCCACCTGTGTGTACATGTGCGTGGGGGAGAATATGTAATGAAATGACTTTGTTCCATTGCATTGGCATGCTAAACACTGAGCGGCTTCACAAACACAGTTCCATCATGTCGCATAACAGCTTCTAACATCAAAAGTGTCCGCCTCGTGTAGCTCCGAGTGTTTGTGCAACAACATCTGTGGCAGGAAGTCAGGGAGAGAGTCCAATGGATCACATTCCTCACATAAAGAGCCTCTTCTACCTCTAAAGTAATTACCGACACCCTTGAATCACACTGTAAGCACACATAAACCGATGGAAAATATTCTGATGTGACATGCAGTCTCTATTATATGGTGTGTTTTAAATATAGCAGATCAAAAAAAGAAAAAGTTAATTTACTACATATTATTGTACAAAACGCACAAAGCTCTTACAAGTCCAGCTCTGAAGCCCAATTTATCCATTTGGAGGCCTTTATATTATGAATCTGAAATCTAATTACATCTCTAATGTAAATGCAGTCGTTTCCTGTGAGGAGTGATGCATGCATTATATATTTTTAATGATGTTCGACAATTTATAGGTGTTCTATTCATAGCTGCGATGGAGAACACGACGCAGCGATTTTTTTTTTTTAAATGACCTAGTTCATCATTTGTCCCCCTCTCGGCCAGTGGTGGAGAATTTATGAGATAATAATATGTGTCACTGCTCATAAGTACTGTCATTCACTTCATCTTCTTGAGCTTCATTTCCTGTTTGACTCCAAGGGCATTAGCAACTCTGAAAGGACGTGTGCCGTAATCAGCTTTTGCTGTAATTTAACGGCATCTGTGCATTTAGATGTCACGTGTGAACAGGTACTCGCTGTGATAACGATGGCGAAATGGGATCTGGAAATTTCAAGGCTTAAAGAGTTTTGTACTGATACTGTGTGAATGTGGAAATTCAATCATGTTCATGGTTAGGACGCTCTGATCTCATGAGTCTGTTGTCAAAGAGTCTGACACAATTATTCTTCAAGATGTGGGAATTGAAAATCTTGCTGCATTGAATGCCAAAGAAATCACTCTGCCATTTTTTCAGTTTTATAGTAGGCTATTATACTTCTCAGGAATCTGGTACAAGATAATGTCTGTGAAATTACACTACTTGGGTCAGTATGATTTTTTTCTTATAAAGAAAATAATACTAGTTTCTTCAGCAAGGATGCATTAAATTGATCAAAAGTAACATTAAAGACATTCATAATGTTACAAACTTTCTATGTATCAAATAATCCTGAGAAAAACCGGTGACTGTTACCACAAAAATATTGAATCGAACATCAGCAGTGTAAACGCAGTCATTTTCTTTGAGGAGCAACGCATGCATTATATATTATAAATGATGTTTGACAATTTATAGCTGTTCTGTTCAAGTTGAAAATATTATTGTATTCATCTCAAGTCACTTGCACCATGTTTTTGGTCAAATCTATTAGTAGACTATTATACTTCTGGTAAATTTGGTCAATCAGGTCATTTCTGTGAAATTGCACCATTCAAAAGTTTAGGGTCAGAATGATTTGTTAAAAAAAGAAGTTCATACTTTTAAGTAAGGATGCAGTAAATTGATCAAATTCAAGTCACAGTTCAGACATTTGTTACAAACTTTCTATATATCAAAGAATCCTGGAAAAATGTATGACAATTCAGAAAAAAAAAAAAATTAAGCAGCAACAACTGTTTTCAAAATTGATGACATACACTGCTTTTCAAAAGTTTGCGATCAGTATGACTTGTAATGTTTTTAAAGAAGTCTCTTATGGTAATCAAGGCTGCAGTTATTCGATCAAAAATACCAAAACAGTAATATTGTGAAATGCTATTACAACATAACATAATGGTTTCTTTTTTTAATTACTTTAAAATATAATTTATTCCTGTTATCCAAATCTGAATTTTCATCAGCCATTACTCCAGTCTTAAGTGTCACATGATCCTTCAGAAGTTATTTTAATATGCTGATTTATTATTACAATTATTTATGCTGGCAATAGCGCTACCAAATATATTTTGGGAACCTGTGATACTTTTTTAGGATTCTTTGATGAATAAAAAGCTAAAAAGAACAGCATTTATTCAAAATATAAATCTGTTATAACAATATAAGCCTTTGCTATCGCTTTTTTTCAGTTTAACACATCCTTGCTGAATAAAAGTATTAATTTATTTCAAAACAAGAAAGAACACAAGTTTACTGACCTCAAACTATTGAACAGTAAAATATATTGTTAGAAAAGAATTCTAATTTAAATAAATGCTGCTCTTTTTAACGTTTCATTCATCAAAGAAGCCTGAAAAAAAATAACACAGGTTCCAAAAAAAAAAGAAAAGAAGATGCATTTATTATCTCGATGCGGCGCGGATGTGCCTGAAAAACGCTTCCGTTATGAGCACAGGTGCCACGCGCCTACATTTGAAATAACGAACTTGAGCGTGCAAAAGACACCATATGTGAACAGCTCCGTCACGTGAGCACTAAACAGCGCTGTGAGATCCAGTGTGAAACACCTGAATTCAAATTGAATTCAGAATACAGAATTAAAGTGACAGCGCATCGTTTGCGGTAAATATGCTGAAAAAGTATTTCAATAACAATGTTTGGATTCAAAATCAAAATAATGGATAAATGTGTTTGTGGAAATCAGACTTGTGCTGTGTGTAGGCTACTGTGCAATAACTGCACAATTCTAAAAACAAAAATGCACTGCATGATCAAACATTTATGTGAGATATATATATATATATAATTTTAAAAAAAAAGTCTAAAAAAAGTCTAAAAAAAGCTGCCCTCCACCCCTCAAATTAAAAAACTCCCCTCTCTCTCTCTCAAAAAACAAAAAAACAAAAAAACATCAGGCCCTGAATAAGTGTATAAAAATCCTGAATGGAGTATCTCTATAAATAATTCTACATGATTAATAGGAGGCTTCAAAAAGATCGGTATCGGTGATCGGATCGGCAGATACAGCTTCCTGTGATCGGCCTCAAAAATCCTGATCGGAGCACCTCTAGTGATAATTATCGTTATCGAATTATCACCCAGCCCTACTAATACGCATGTCTTAGTTGATGTGTGCGACTCACTGTTCGTTTTTGTAGTTGGAGCATCTCTCCAGTGGGATCTTCAGCACTCTGCTCGGAAGTCCCACGAAAAGCGACCTATCGCTGTGCAGAATCTGCAGGTTCAGGATCGGCTCCTGCATGTTTTCTGGAAGAATATTCATCTCCTCCAAGTAACATCCATGCAGACTCTTATTAGTTGTGGATAAAGCCTTGATGATGGTGCCGTACTCTAATCAATTAAAGAAAACTAATCTTTAGAATCACAGAGAACAATGTTTGAGGACAAAAGTGTGAATGTCAATCTCTTTTCCTTCCCAACCTGTGCCGATGTACATGACGTGGTAGAGCGTGTCCCTCCCCTGAACAATGTCCACAGCCAGTCTGGAGAAACGGATGTTGTCTTGCATGACCAGAGGGTCTGTGGAGATGGGCTGAACCACTTCACTCATGAGGAACAGCCTCTGGGCGTCTTGAAGACTGCGTTCTGTTAGATTACCGCCCGGACCCGAATCATTCACTGTCCCGCACTGACACAGAGAAACAGGATGTTAGAGTCAGGCGATGAGGAACGACACGTTAGAGAAATGGTGAATCTAAATCGAACTGACTACTACATTTGGCACCAAACGTCTTGAATGAAATTGTGAGCTGGCTTCAGGGTAAAAGTAAAATGCTTTGAAATGGAAGCTGCAGCGCTTCATTTCCCTCACCTGAAAATTTGGGATGGGGTTGGGAGTGGAAAGCCAGCTGGTGCGAGGGTTCTCCTGATAACGAAAAGGTCCGTTAAAGGCCTGCGTGACGGCACTGAGGTTAAACGCACACACTGCTGATGCAGCAATGCTGTTCCTGTGAGGAGAAATAAGAGGAAGAAGTGAAGGATGGTGAGGTGCTCCACACTCTACATCTTAATAGAAAAACAGCAGTGTTCAAAAGTTAGGGGTTGGTTTGATTTTAAAAGCCAGATTTACCGAACAGAGCAATTTAGTGTGAGCAGTGAAAAATTCTGCTTGTGATTAACTGATGAAATGCAAATTAAAGAACAGAGACAGAGCCGGATCATTTCCATAATGACCGACGCAATCTACCAAGCAAATTAGCAACTATCGCAGCCATGTCAAGCATAAAGAGGGTTGAGACATGCTATTTTGAACAATGAATAATGGAGGAAATAGCAGTAAATTGACAACCTTACTAAATCACCTTGCATGATTTATTTTAATATCCTCCTTTTATAAATGTTACTTCTGACAAGGGAAACTCCTACAAATGCATGTGCAATAATAACTGTTCATGCCTTTTCATCACTGATTTTTCATTGTGACAGTAGTTTTTTGAGGCCAAAAGAAAGTAATTCTGGCCCCAGATGTTTACGAAAGAAGTCTTTTGCTCTCCAAAGCTTCTGTAAATGCAGTATTATTGTGAAATTTTATCAGAATTAAACAGAACTGTGTTCTATTTGAATATAATTTTAATTCATTCCTCTTTTCAACATTGATAATAATCAGAAATATTTCTTGAGCAGCAAATCAGCATATTAGAATGATTTCTGAAGGATCACGTAATACTGACTGCAGTAATGTTGTTAAAAATTCAGCTTTGCATCACAGGAATAAATAATATTTTAACATATATTCACATAGTAACCAGTTCATTTAAATTGTAATAATATTTCACAATAATGTTTTTACAGTATTTTTGCTCAAATAAATGCAGCCTTGGTGAGCAGAAAAGACATAGTTCAAAGACATTTAAAACACATAACCATCTGGTGTTTTTTCATTTGGGAGTCACACTCGCGTTACCGAACACTTGAAATGTACATTTTTTTATTTAATCAATGTAATATATTTTTATTCCTTAATATTATTTATTTTTTACTTTGTATTTTGTGAGAATTTCATGATACTCATTAATATTTATGTAATTTTTATGATTTTTTTTTTAAAGATTTTTATATTACTTTTCAATTACGGCAGTATTTCATGTTAAAATAGACACAACACAAGTCAGATTGGTGTGATCTGGTGGGAGTAAAAAAAGAAAAACATCTGCAATTCTATGCTTTAGCCACTAAATTCCTAAATACTGTAGTTCTATAAAATGCTTATAAAATTCTCTAGTTGTTTTTAAACATAATTACTTATTTTTATTAAGTTTTGGATTTTGTTTTGGACAAATATTTAGACATTGTCAAAGACACGTTTTTGTAAAGGTTTAGATTTTTTTGGTTTGAAATTCTGGTTTGAAATGTCAGTTTTTGCATTAATTTTGCTACAGTCAAACATGAACACAGAGAAAGACACATAACACCAAAATTCAACAAAAGTGTAATAAAAATGAACAGGATAGCTTTATCAGAGGTGAATCAATCTGATTTCAACCTCTTATTTAAGTTGTCTGACTCAATTTTGCCATATTGTTACAGCCACACCAGTTAATTTGTGTGTGTATAGTAGTCTTGTGTGAGTATGTTTGTCTGTTTTGTACTCTTGATGTTTTAGTGTGTAACTCCTTCCTTGGTGTCTGCGTTTTCATTGCATTTTTGGCTGAATTATTTATTTCATTTCACACATTTGCAAAAACATGCTTTGTGTTACAATCACACTAGTTCATGTATGGGTTTCTGTGGAGGTTGGTGTTGGGTGGAGTGTGTCTATTTTGCACTTTTGATATGTAAGAGTGTCACCCCTTCATTGCTGTGCACTTTTTTCTGCATCATGAACGAATTGTAGATTGTACACACAAAAAAAGTCTGTATTTTCATATTTTTGCGTATTTCCCATTCATTTCTAACGGCAGTCATTTTTGACTGCGAACAACACGTGTGACTATTTTTTTTTTTTTACGACCATTAAGCTTTTTCAAATAAAGTCCATGTTTTTTTTTGTTTTTTGTTTTTTTGTGGTCACATAGTGACTCCCATAAAAGTAACTGAGTTTCGTAACATTCCAATGAAGTAGCGATTTTTTAAAATTTCGAAACATTTTTTTTTTCCCAGTCTAAAATGACCGAACAATACCATAGGTTAATTCTAAACTTTTGACTGGTGCATATATATATATATAAAATAAAGCATCCACTCACACATTGGTGGTGAAGACTCCATAAATGAGATCTTGCTCAGGGAGGTAGAAGGTGCTCTGCAGCTCATGGTAGTAGAAGGGAACATCTCCAGAGCGGGAACAGTTGAGTCGAGCCTTCATGAAGGTGGTCCATGTGTCTTCCAGAAGGAAACGACCTCCAATGTCATTCTGACACACGCGGGCCACACGAGAGAAGACAGTCTTCCCACAGTCCTGCTCCACTGCGTTCTCTCTCAGAAAGAGGTACGTGAAGCGGCCCACCTCATATGCAGAGACAAAGTGAGGTTCTGTAGAGACGAAGGGAAGGAAAAAGGTAGGAAGTTGATGTCAAGCTTAACAAAATATAATACTTTTAAAACATCTGTTTCAATAAATAGAAGGGTGAATTACAAAAACATGTCCAGGTCACATTTCACCTCAAAATCATCTGGAAAAATAAGTTACATTTTACTTAATTTTTTTTTTTTAAGTCTATTAAGATGATTGAATTGAGGTATTACTTTCCTTCAAGATTCTTTATATTTTACTTTGTTACTTTCGTAGACTTTTTTTCACAGTAAAAAAATACAATGTTTTATATATTTACGTATCAAAATTGTTTAGTTTTTCATTTTTTCTTCCATTTTTCATTTGAGTTTTCGAATGCAGTATTTTTTTGCTGCATGAATACAGTAAGCCAATATAATTTTTTTTTATTTAAAAATATTTTTACAATATTTCATTTATTTAGTAAAAAGTTGTAATACAATATATAATGCAATAATTCGTAATATAAATAATAATTCAATTATTTGTAAATCACAAATAATATATCTAAATGTATACGCATAAAATAAAATAAACTAAAATAATTAAACAGCATTTTGGTACAATAAGCTAATATATATTTTAAAATCTTTTTACAAAATCAAATAGGAATGTACAAATTAAAGGAAGGTAAAACAAATACTTTAATTAATAAATATAAAATGTAATTATAAATAAAATATACAACTAAGATGCCATTATTTTTGCAATAATGAGAATATTGGACAAAATTAGATAATGCATTAATAAATATTTAAATTAACATTAACTAATGTAGTTAACTAATGTTAACCAATGAACCTTATTGTAAAGTGTTACCATTAATTTTAATTGTGTGTCGCAAATATATATATATATATATATATTTTTTTTTTTTAATTTTTAAATTTAGTTTGGAGTGAAATACAATCTAAACATGCTCTTGACAGGTTTTTTGAGATTCATTGATAATTTGTGCATTGTCCCGCCGTACCATTGAGCCATTTGGAGTTGTACTGTGCGGTCCGCAGGGGCGGCATGTTTCCCAGACTGCGGTAAATAATCGGGTCGCGGCTGGAGAAATCGGTCACTGTGGCGGCGTAGACTTCTCCACTCTCAGTTATCATGGCTGTAGAGTTGTGTCGAGGGTCGTAGGGACAGCGGGCCACGCCGCTGATGGACTCCAGGACACTGGAGACGTCCGTAATAGGGCGAGTTGTGCAGATGGGCATGAAAGCATTAGTGCCACAGGTGAACAGACGGCTGCCGTTCAACAGGAGGACGCGGACATAGTTCTGACACTCATCCTGAGAGGTGGAGACCGAAGTTAAGAAATGTTTACTTCCTGAACCCTACTGGTGCACTCTATGGATTTAGAGCTTTACGTATCAAATACTCCACGTCCCAATGTTTATCTCTCACCTCTGTTTTTCCTTTGCTCTGGCAGGACCTCCTGGTGCTCTCGTCTACACCCCATTCTGTGGCCTGCAATTAACAGACAGTGAACATCACAGTTAGAAGTTAAGCTATCAAGAAATGCATCCCATCCTGTGCTGTGTTAAAATTTACATGCATCCTTAAATTCTGGGATTCAGGAAGGAACTGCAAAGGGGTTCATGAGCTGATTAAAAAAAAAAAAAATTAATTAAAAGAAACAATTTTTAAAGATATTTGTTTTCCTGTTTGTCATGTAATCATAGATCACCAGTGTTATTCTACTGAGACACGTATTTTTTAATTTTGAAATAGCTTTTAATTTTCTGTTTTAATTTTACTTAGTTTTAGTAAATTTGGTGTTTTTGTAATTTTTTATTATTGTTTTATTATTGATTTTTAATGTGTAAATATTATTTAGTCATTTTTGTTTAAGTTTTAGTTTAAGTAACAGTGTTAATTTAGTATCAGTGATATACTGATATATTATAGATATTATTAATATGTTTGTATATTAATATTAATATGTTTCGGTATTTTCTCTTTTCATTTTGATGTTAATGTGTTTTGTCATTTTGTATTTTTCTTTTATTTTTATATTATTATTATTTTAGATTTCTAAATATATTTTTTAGAAATATCTAGAAGTTAAACGAAATGAAAATGAGAAATTTTGCTTTGGGAACAAGTAGAATTAAAAATTCAACTAAAAATCAAAAAATTCTAAATCAGACTTTAAATGTCCCAGAGTAGTGAATTTTGAAAAAATAAAATAAAATAAAATAATTCAACTGTATAGTTTTTCATTATTATCCTCATCCCAGAATCAGACTTTAAATGTCCCAGGGTGGGAAAATAAAATAAAATAAAATAAAATAAAATAAAAGTGCCAGGGTGGCGAATTTTGAATAAAATGAAATAAAATAATTACAAGTCAAGCTTTAAAGTTTTCACATTTGCAAAAGGAATTTGCAAAGTTTTTTATTATTATCCTCATCCTAGAATCCGAATTTAAATGTCCCAGGGTGGGGAATAAAATAAAATAAAATAATTCAACTATGTTTTTTTATTATTATCCTCGTCCAAGAGTCAGGCTTTAAATGTCCCAGTGTGGCAAATTTTGAAGGAATCACTTTAATAATTCGACTGAACTGATTCACGTAACATTCATCACTCAGATGTAAAAACATAGTTTGCAAGTTAAACTGTGATGTGTGACAAGTCAGAATCATAAACAATAGTATTTAAATATTTAGTTCACACCAAAAATTGTAGAAGGTCACACATAGATGATTCCAACAAATCTGTAAATTGTTTACTTCAACAAGTGGATTTTAACGAACTGTCGAAACAAACAAATTCTGTAAAGTGCAAATATCAACATTCCTTTTACCTTTAAACAGCCATGACAACACACCTAAACCGCTCCTGTTACTATAACTCTGATTTATATTTAAGGAGGCAATAAGCTAATGAACTAAAAGTATGAAAGATATTCAGTCATGGGAAGCTTCTCCATTCATTCGGCTTCTCTCCTTAACATGAAGTCGGTATAAAACACACAATAATAGACAAAACGATGGGAAGCGGAAAGTTTCTCTGCATAAACACAATATGACTCTATAGTGAGGCAGAGCAACTGTGTGACATTTAATTAGGGAACACTGGATGGTTTGTCCTAATCGCATTCATTCTCTTATCTGAAACCAAAACCCTTGAATGTGTTGTTTCAGTCATTTTAGACGTTCTTCCTCTCTTTTGTTCCGTGTCCCTCCCTCTGCTTTCACAGGCTGCTTTGTCATGTTTATCTGTGTTGTCATTTGGCTCGAAAATAATGATGTAGTCCAGAGTCACACACACACACACACAGAGGACGAAATAATGCGGCATGATTTTGTATTGGATGTGAGCCGTACTGAAGGCATCAGCTGAAGAACTGTGAGGATCCCAGCAGAGCCTGAATGGAGTGAGAGGAGTGGAAAGGTCACAGATAAAACCCAGAGCTTTCCACAGATTAACGTCTGTGCCGGGGGATGTTTTATGACAAAGATAATCACAGACAGATATAGACTATTAAAACTCACACTATCACACATTAGGTTCAGCTGGGTCAAACTTCACCCTAAAATCAAAATACACACCATATAGCTCAAAAGTTTTGGTGTCAGTAAGATTTGTTTTTAATACCTTAATTCATCAAGGATACATTAAATTGATTAAAAGTGACAGTAAAGTCAAGTATACAGTTTTTTTCAAAAGATTTCTGTTTGAAATGCTATTTTTCTTTAGTCATCAATTAATCCTAAAACAAAATTCAGACCCAAAATCAGACTTCAATATGTTCAGATTGTTCAATAAGGTAAACTAAACTAAACTAAACTAAAAAGAAATAAAATTCAAAGGTATAGTTTTTTAATTATCCTTGTCCCAAAATCACACTTTAAATGCCCCAGGGTGGCAAATTTAAAAATAAAATAAAATAAAATAAAATTTAAATGTATAGTTTTTAAATTATTATCCTTGTCCCAAAATCAGACTTTAAAATTCCCAGGGTGGCAAATTTCAATAAAATAAAATATAATTAAATTATATAAAATAGAAAAAAATAAAATTAAAATTAAAATTAATATTAAAATTAAAATTAAAATTAAATAAAAAAGTTAAGTTAAATTGATTTTAAATGTACAGTTTTTTTATTATTATCCTTGTCTCAAGAATCAGACTTAAAACGTCCCAGGGTGGCGAATTTTCAATAAAATAAAATAAAATAAAATAAAATACAATTCAAAAGTTTTTTATTATTATTCCTGTCCCAAAATCCGACTTTCAAAAACCCAGGGTGGTGACATTTTCCATAAAATAAAATAAAATTAAATTAAATTATATAAAATAAATGCAAATAAAAAAAAAATTAATTAAATTAAATTAAATGTATAGTTTTTTATTATTATCCTTGTCTAAGAATCAGACTTTAAATATACCAGGGTGACGAATTTTCAATAAAATAAAATAAAATAAAATTAAATTAAATTAAATTAAATTAAATTTTAAAATGACATTTTAAAATAAAATAAAATAAAATAAATGTAAACGTATAGTATTATTATTATCCTTGTCCCATAATCAGACTTTAAAAGTCCCAGGGTGGTGAACTCTCAAGAATCTATACATTATAGTTGTATTCACAGTATTTAGTACTGCCTTAAATTTAAGCTGTTATAAGCTGCATACATCAATGTATTTCAGTATTTTATTCTATAATATATAATAATATTACAGTAATGAGAGTCCAATGAGGATATTACAAAAAACTAAATTCCCGGACGCATTATGATAAAGAGTCCCATTAAAACTTTAAGAGTTCATTTTGGTGGAGCTTTGACTTTAATGGAGCAAAGACTGATGTTCATTGAACAAAACTGGTTTCAAATACAACAGTGCAACAAACATGCAATAACTAAAACGATATACATGACTGACAGCCTGAAATGTAAAAACATAATCTTGTTCCTATCGCCAATGTTACAAAAATGCAGTTCTGAGCATGATCAATTATTTTCCTCAAGTGCTTTCACTGTTCAGTGGTAGTTTGAGAAGTTTTAGGAGCAACATTGCACACTAAAATAAAAAGAAAATGGACTGTAGTGCATCTTTTGCAACTGATCCGTGACATCTGTGCTTCTGCACTCTTGAAAAGCACCAGGCGCTTCAGATGAGCAGACACTCATCTACAAAAGGAGCTGATTACACACGTTCTGACGTTCTGCATCTGTTCACTTGACTTTTGCAAACTACATTTCATGCTTGTTGTTTAAGAGAAAGACAGAGAAACAAAGAGAGAGAGCGAGAGCAAGGGTTCAGAAAGCAACCATCAATCTAGCTGTGTTTTTGCAGTCGGTCACTGAACAACACGTAAAAGACGCTTTCATTTGAAGAGCAGGATTCATCCTGAATGATCTGGAGGGGTCAGGCTTGTGTCACCTCTGGATGTTGAGGGGGTTGTGTTTTTTCTCCAGCACACTCAAGATCTGCTCATCCAGGCAAGTTCGTTTGACCTCCGCTAAAACACTCTTATCTGTCTCTCTATCTTTCTCTGCGGTCTGGTCCTGACCAGAACCATCATTAAACCAGAGCGATTTCAAGACAGATATAATAAATCATTGACATGAGATGCAACAGATCCAAACATCTTGTTATCATGTTCATAAACTGATGTGGCTGATGTGTGTAACTTTACTGAATCTCTGGAGTAAGTCTGGAGTAGCCAGTGGGGTGAGTTTTGTATGTTTCACTAACTAAATACAGGGCAACCTTTCAGGAAACCTGTTTGAAAACAGTCATTATTCCATTTTGTGATGCTAATGGCTGTGAAATTAGACACAACTTCAAATAAGCCTTTTTTAAAACGTCTATGTTTCTAATTTGTTCATATCCAAGTGTTACTTCAGGCACTTTACATGTTCCAGAGTGGTGAATTTTGACTAAACTATAGTTCTTTTATTTTTATACTTGTCCCAGAATCAGACAGACTTTAAATTTCCCAAGGTGGTGAATTTTGAATAGAATAGAATAGAATGGAATAGAATAGAATAGAATAGAATGAATTTTGAATGAATGAATGGTGAATTTTGAATAAAATAAAATTTCATAAAATTTCATAAAATAAAATGAAATTAAATAATGAAATGAAATAAAATTTCATAAAATAAAATTTCATAAAATAAAATACAAATATATAGTTCTTTATTTTTATATTTGTTCCAGAATCTGATTTAAAATTTCCCAGGCAGGGTATTTTGAATAAAAATAAATAAAATAAAATAAAATAAAAATTCTATTGTATAGCTTTTTATTTTTATACTTGTCCCATTTAAAAGTCCAAGAGTAGCGAATTTTGAATAAACTAAACTAAACTAAAATAAAATAAAACAAAAATTGTAATGTATAGTTTTTCATTTTTATACTTGTCCCATTTAAATGTCACACAGTGGTGAATTTTGAATAAAATAAAAAAAAAAAAATTCAAATGTATAGCTTTTTATTTTTATACTTGTCCCAGAATCAGACTTTAAAATGTCCCAGAGTGGTGAATTTTGAATATAAAATATTCAATTTTATTTTATATTTGAAAATAAAATAAAATAAAATTCAAAATATTCAAATGTATAGCTTTTATTATTACTCTTATCCTCAGACTTAGTCTTAAAATATGAAAATCCATCATAAAACTATGAAATGACATTTTTAATTCTACTAAACAAAGAATGAACAAAAAAGATAGAAATAAACTTGAATATTTATTATGTGAAAATTATCTCATAATTTCTTAACCAAATTTCAGCTGGTTTAATACAACTTCTACCACAATCAACAATTTTGGCCCTAAAAAGCTTCTTTTTTTTTTAATTATCATACTTGCTCCCTAAGGTGTTACCAACATGATTAAAATCACCTTTGAACAATAATGAAGTATCTACTGACGCTTTTTTTTAAGTGTGTTTAGAACACATAAAATGATAGCTATGAAAGCTATAATTTTTTATTTAAAAATTTTTTAAAATGTCATTTGCACCAGAGAACGAATGATAAAGACAGTCTGGAAATGACATTCGTTCATAACGGAGAACTTGTCAAAATTTTATTTTCGGTTTCTGCAGTTTTACCCATGGATCTACATGGTGTGTGTGAAATATGCAAATTCTAAATGAAATTCAAAGATTTTTTTTTTCAGAATACAGATGTAAGGGAGCGCAGTGTGGAGTTTGTCATACTGCTGTGTGTGTTTAAGTGTGTGTTTGCTCGAGGGGTGACTGGGTCACTCTTGTGGACACAGGGTCATGAGGTCACCCTAAATCACTGGATTCTGACAGATTCTTGTGAGATCTGCCTCCAGGGCGTCACCCCTCTCAGGGTTCCGCTGAACGTTTAGAGGGTTCAGCAGCAGGGTCCTTTACAAACGCCAGCAAAGTCACTCTTAAATATCACACAAGCGCTCAAAGCTTTCAACAGGCTTGTCACGCAAGCACAACACAATCTCAGCGTTCCCACCACACGGTAAGTGCAGAGGTGGTCTTGAATCATCCTCCAGGACAAACAAGGCCAATTTAAACCCACTCCCAGATGAGATTGCTGTCTACAGGCAGCTCCTCACCTCAAACACACACAATCTGCAGCAGCAAACCAATGTACAGATGTCTGCATACTGAATGGATCATATTCTACATTTCATTTGATCCACAGTGCTAGTGAAGATTTCTTGCACCAAAAACAGTCAGAAAGTTTTTCCATAACCTTTTAAACCAAAACATACTCTCAAGGACAAGCAAACTATGACAGAAGTTGCATTTTAATAAAAAATAATAAATTATTCTGTTAAAAAAAAATAAATAAATAAAAAAATAAAAAATAAAATAAAATAATAACAAATATTTGTATAGAACATACTGTACACAAGGATTAGAAGAATATTTTTAAAAAAAAAAAATTATATATATATATATATATATATATATATAAATTAAAATAAAAAAAACAGTAAAATAAAATACATTAGTGCAGATTTTTTCCTTTAAAATAAAAAATAAAATAAAATAACAGAATAAAAATGTATAGATATTATTACCCTGGTCATTCAAGACATTTTTTTATGTCTGAACTTTATGACCACAGCACACCCTACACAAGGTTTAAAAGAAAACAAACGAAATTATTCCATTTGAAACACTTTCATAAAATAAAATTTCATACAATAAAATAAATAAAATAAAATATTTAAATGTATGTATTTTATTATTACCCTGGTCCTAAACATACTGTACACAAGGATTATGATATGAAAATACAATAAAATGTAACATATTTATTTGATTATTTATTTCATATTTATCATAATGTATAGATTTTTTATCATTCCTTTAAGAACCAAATAAAATAAAATATGTAATGTATACATTTTATTATTACCCTGGTTCTAAACATACTGTACACAAGGATTACAATATAAAATCTTTTTTTTTAAATAAATGAAAAATAAAAAAAAACAATACAATTTATATTTATTTAATTAAATATGTAACGTATAGATTTTTTATCATTCCTTTAAGAACAAAAATAAAATAAAATAAAATATTTAATGTATATATTTTATTATTACCCTGGTCCAAAACATACTGTACACAAGGAATAGAAGACTATGAGAGGAAAAAACATTTAAATAAATAAATACATAAAAATAAAAAACAAAGATTTTTTTATCATTCCTTTAAGAACAAAAAAAAAAATAAATAAATAAAATAAAATAATTAAAATAAATACCCTGGTCAGTAAAGACATTTTGTCTGAACCTTATGCCAACAACATACCCTACACAAAGACTGGAAATTCGTTTTAATAATTAGTAATTAACAATAATTAATAATTAATTAATTATATATATATATATATATATTTTTTTTTTTTTAAATTAAATTTTCAGTTCATTTTTTTAATGGACTTGAATAGTTTCAGGTTCCACCTCAAGTGATTCAGAGGAGAGGAGCTCAAATCTGGATGGTGAAGATGATGCAGCTGTCTTGGAAGTCAATGCTTTTCAAACATCTGCACAATACCAGATGCTACTGAATGTGTGTGTGTGATTTGTTGGATATTTCTGCTTCTGTGCGTCAGCACTTTCGAACATGTGGGCAACCATAATAAAAGTCTGAGTCTGAGTGTGTGTTTGGCATGGGATGAATTAAATGGACAGTGCTGGTTCTGCATTTCTAGAGACATCAAGATGATTGGATGGACAGATGGGAAGAAGAATAAAGAGAGAAAAAGAGAAAGTGACGTCCTACCTGCAGCAAAGAGACGTTGCTCAAACTCAACCGGAAGAGATGATTCCTACATAGAGAGAGAGAAGCTTTAGATTTGACAGACTCAGCTGGGCTTGTACTTCTGTGTTTGTGTGTGTGTGTGTGTGTGTGTGTTACCTGGCTCCAACTATCAGCTGGTTTCTGGTGAGGTCGAGTGCGAGCGGTGAATAGTCATTCACTCCAGGCAGAGAGAAAGAAGACAGCCACGGGGTCAAAGCTACAGCAGAAAAAAGCCACAGGTGACATTTAGACAGTTAGCTGTGCGCCAAGATGTTTGATCCCCTGTTTGACCAAAAATACAGTAAAAACATTAAAAATGTTTTATGTTTTACGATTCAGAATAACTGTTTTCCATCTGAACATATTTAAGCTGGCTTGAGAAAGCCAATTAACTCATCTGCTATATAAGCTGCTTCTTCTTCTGAGCCAAAACTTAGTATGTCCTCCTAACCACCTAAAATCCCATAGACTTTCATTGAGGGGGTGAAAACTTTTATACAAAGAGACCTATGGTGCATCTAAGCTGATTATTGCTATAGCAGAGATTAACAACTCCCTACTTAAAAACAGCTACAAGCTGGGAGACCTGATAAAAGACCAGCCAAGGTTAAACCAGCTATTTTCAGTTTAAACCAGCTAAGACTAGACAACCAGCCTAGGCTGGTTTTAGCTTGTTTTTACTGAATCAACTGATTTTAGCTGGTTTAAACATGCTAATCATGCTAGAAACATGTTAATCATGCTAGCAAAATGCTAGTAACTTGCTAATCATGCTAGTAACATGCTAGTAAGTTGCTAATCATGCTAACAGCATTCTAGTAACTTTGCTAATCATACTAATCATGCTAACAACATGTTAGTAATATGTTAAACATGTTAGAAACATGCTAGTGACATGCTAATTGTGCTAACAACATGCTAGTAATATGCTAAGTATGCTAGAAGCAATGCTAGCAACAAGCTAGCAACATGTCAATCATGCTAGCATTACGCTAGTAACTTCATAATTATATTAACAATATGCTAGTAACTTGCTAATCAGGCTAACAACTGCTAGTAACTTGCAAACAATGCTAGCAAAATGCTAGTAACTTGCTAATCAATGCCTAGTAACTTGCTCATCGCTAGCAACATAACTTGCTAATCATGCTAACAACTTTTGTAATGCTAGCAACATTCTGGTAACTTGCTAATCATACTAACAACTGCTTAGTAACTTAACTTATCTTTAACATCATTCTAGTAACTTGTTTACTTCTTAACAACTGCTAACTTGAATCTAAGCAACATGTTAGTAACCTGCTAACAACCTGGTAACTTGCTAATCATGCAGCAACATTCTTAACAGCTGCTGGTAACATAATCATACTACCAAAACTTCAGTAACTTAATCATACTTGTAACATGGTAGCAACTTGCTAATCATTCTAACAACTGCTAGTAACTTTGTTAATCATACTAGTAACTTGTTAATTATGCTAGCAACATACTAGTACTTGCTAATCATGCTAACAACATGCTAGTAACATGATAATCATGCTAGAAACATGTTAGTAGCATGCTAATCATGTTAGAAACAATACTAGCAACAAGCTAGCAACATGTCAATTATGTTAACAATATGCTAGTAACTTGATAATCACTAGCAATATGCTAGTAATTTGCTAATCATGCTAGCAACATTCTAGTAACATGCTAATCATGCTAACAACATGCTAGTAACATGATAATCATACTAACAGCGTGCTAGTAACTTGCTAATCATACTAGCAACATTCTACCAACTTGCTAATCTTGCTAACAACATGCTAGTAACTTGCTAATCATAATAACAACTGCAAGTAACTTGTTGATCATGCTAGTAACAAGCTAGTAACTTTCTAATCATGTTAACAACTGCTATTAACTAATCATGCTAGTAACTTGCTAATTATGCTAGCAATATTCTAGTAAATGGTTTCTAATCATACTAACAACATGCTAGTAACTTGCTAATCATGCTAACAACATGCTAGTAACATGACAATCATGCTAACAACAAGCTAGTAACAAGTTAACCATGCTAGAAACATGCCAGTAACATGTTAATCATGTTAGAAACATGCTAGCAACATTCTAGTCAGGTTATAAACATGCCAGTAACTTGCTAATCGTGCTAACACCAGCTAGTAACATGCTAACAACATTGTAATCATGTAAGCAATGTGCTAAATCATGCTAGCAACATCAACTTTCATACTTTTACAACTGCTTCAAACTTATAGGCTAGGCTTTCTCAAGCCAACTCAAAGTTTGTTCTCAAACTTTACTCATCTAGTTTAAAATGCAGTTTATTCCTGTGATCAAAGCTGAATTTTCAACATCATTACTCCAGTCTGCAGTCACATGATCCTTCAGAAATCATTCTAATATGCTAATTTGCTGCTCAAGAAACATTTCTGATTATTATAAATGCTGAAAACAGTTGTGCTGCTTCATATATTGATACACAATACATTTTTTCAAGATTAGTTGATGAACAAACAGTGAAACACTGCAAATATTTTTAATCATGTTTGATATGTTTAATGCATACTGGCTGAATAAAAGTATTAATTTCTTTTGGACAGTAGTGTATGATCAGATGTACGACAAGTTTCACAGCCCACCAACAACGTTAATGCATTCAGAGGCAGGAACAGCTGCCGGCAACCTGGTGAACTCCAGCCGTATGTGTGAAGATACTTAATATATGTTGTCCTGTTTAAGTTAAACAGCAACAGAGAAAGAGAAAGCGAGGGCTGGGAGTCCAAACCACACATGCTGGACCATTAATGAGGTGTGATGCTCACAAAGCCAGGCGCTCAGTCACAACACAACCCACATACAGAAAGATAGAGGGGAGGTGAAGGAATAGACTGCAAATTCTCGTAAAACTTGTGATACTTTAAATACAATCTTTGCAAAATTTGTTTTATGAGGGATGTGTTCATGGAATCATCTAAACAAATTACTTCTTTCAAAATAATAAACTGCATAACATCGTTTTAGTAATGTGTATGTGAACTGCCAAATATTCTGACGTCAATAAACATCAGTGTAGACAATGCCACTGGCTATTTAGACACTTATTAAAGGTTATTTTAGAAAAACATACATAAAAAATGTCCTGTGACAGACTGAGACCACATTAACAACAAAATAAATCTGTCTGTCCATCTGAAGAACACTGTGATTTGCCAAAAGAAACATTTAGCCAATTAGAAAAACTCTGCTTGTCCAACAACTTATACGCAAATGTAATATAAATGAGATACAGTGTTAAAACATATATGAAACCCATTAGAAATTGGAACTATTTTATATATTAAAATATATATCTAACCCAAACAAATTATGCATGTGTAATACATTTTGGACATATGAGACATGTACGTGTATATCCATCCTACATGTTGATATCATTTAAGATTACAAGATTATTATACACAGATTCTTTGCAGAAATATATAAAATATACACTGTCAGTCAAAAGTTTGGGTTTAGTAAGATTTTCTGATGTTTTTTAAGTCACTTATGCTTACAAAGGCTGCATTTATTTAATCAAAATTAATTAAACAAAACTGTATTTTTGTGAAATATTATTACAATTTAAAATAATTTTTTTCTAATTTAATATACTTTAAATGATAATTTATTTATGTGATGCAGAATTTTCAGCAGCCATTACTCCAGTCTTCAGTGTTACATTATCCTTCAGAAATCACTCTAATATGCTGATTTATTATCAATGTTGGAAACAGTTGCTGCTTAATATTTTGTTCGGAAACTGTCATACATTTTTTAAGGATTCTTTGATGAATAAAATGTAAAAAACAGCATTTATTCAAAATACAAATCTTTTCTAACAACTGAAGTCTTTACTATCACTTTTTATCAATTTAACACATTGTTGCTAAAAAAAAGTATTAATTTCTTTAAAAAAAAGGAAGAAAAAAAATGACTGACATAAACCTGTTAAACGGTATTGTATATTCTTACAAAAGATTTCTATTTCAAACAATTGCTGTTCTGTTAAACTTAGAATGCTAAAAAAAAAAAGTATCATAGTTTCCAAAAAAAAATATTAGGCAGCACAACTGCTTCCAACACTGATAATAAATCAGCATATTAGAATGATTCATGATGCTGAAATGATGCTGAAAATTCAGCTTTGCATCACAGAAATAAATTATATTTTAAAGCACATTAAAATAGAAGACTGTTATTATAAACGGCAATAATATTTCATAATAACAGTTTTTTTTCTGTATTCTCAATAAAATAAAATGCACCCTTGATGAGCATAGCAAAAGTATTTTTAAAAAAATAATTAAAAAAAAAAAAAAAAATTACAAATCTTACTGAACCCAAACTTAATTAATGCCATTCCACAACAGAACTCAATAGGAACCCAAACTATTTGGTTAACAGCATTGGAACAGTGAGTAAAAGACTGAATTATTATTTTTGGTGAACTATCCCTTTAAGACTTCGGTCAGTGTTCATGTCAGTTCAGGGCTCTAACTTTTTTTTTTAAACTTAAAAAATTTAGGAGCACCTTCTAATCAATAATCAAAAATCTGAACAAAAATTAGCCTTCCAGTTACGAAGTGATATTTGACTCCTTAAAGTGATTTATAGGGGAATTTTGTTATATTTTATAAGCTTTTTAAAATTTCTAATTAAAACAACAGAATAAGAACAAGTAGAATTAGAATAAGTTACCAATCAAATGAAATCAGTATTAACAAAATTAATTTGTACTACAGAGGTGGCACAGAAGAACACAAAAGTGGGTTGTAGGTGAATTTTCATAAGGCTCAGAGGTGACATGAGTGCAATCAAATTCATAAATTCATGTTGAGATTAAAGTTTTAAGAAATATTAAATGATTTAAATAACTAAAAAGATACTTTAAAAATGAAAGTAAAACTGCCAGTAGGTGGCGGCAAGTCGCTAATTTAATTACTGAATCATTCATTCATTTGATTCGTTCGAACGACTGATTCATTCAGGAATAAAGCAAGTGACTGTCTTTATGAATGGGAAGTTGAACCATTGAGTCACTTTCATTCTGCTGTGTTTGAATGAAGATGCGCAGCGGCTCGGTTGTGACTTGTTTCAAACTATTTTTGACGACAAAATAGAGAAAAATCAGGCAATAGTGTTATAGTCAGACAATGCAAGTCACTTAATATTAACTTCTTGTTTATTTAACTGTTGTATTAAATCAATATCTCATTTACAAACTCCCTTAAAAATCATTAAAAGCTGTCAATCATCTTAGTTCTTCATGATCTCACAAGTTCCATTATAATCAATGAAGCTCTCTACAATGCACAATGAATCTCTTATTTACACTCTCTCTACACTTTGTTTACGAAAGAATTCGTGAGATATGTCTGTGATGCATTCATTGCAAAAACATGTAGAAACCATTGAAGCTCCCCTTAGTGCAAACACAAATATGCTGATGGGGTCGGTCGCACTGGTGCTCCTAAATATTTTTTTACAGTCACACGCAGTAGTTTTCAGTTACAACTCACAAATGCGACTGAAATGGTCGGACCGTAGAGCCCTGCAGTTGTGCAATCATCACTTTAAGGTCATTTTGCCTTTTTATGAGCTTTCATGATTTCCAGAATTTTTCTTTTCTGATTATCATCAATGATTTCTAAACAAAATGTCTTTTCTGATTATTATCAATGTTGGAAACAGCTTCATATTTTGATACACAATTGATTTTTTCATGTTTTCCAGGATTCTTTCCAAAAATGTGTCTAAGATAGCAAAATCATGGCCAAAATCATACTGTGTGAGCCAGTGGAAGTCAGCAGAACTAATGAAATTGCTTGCAACACCTTTAAAAAGTGTGACTTAAATCTCTAACATTTTTTTTAAACTGCAAAAAGAACACAGTGACTAATGATGAAATAATCAGACATTTCAGGAGCAGCTCGGCTGAAGAGAAGAAACATTGTGTAAGGAGCCCATTTAGTTATCCAAACAGTGCTGAAGCAAGCTTTGCTGTAAATCAGGGTCGTTATCACCCGAAAACAGACGACTACACCCTCACAGTCTCACATTAAAAAAATAAATGTTGCTGAATCTCTCTCTACAGGCAAAATCACTCTTGTAATGTCTTTAGTGTGCAGCAGCTTCTGCTACTATCACAATTCACTAACACCTATATAACACAGGACAATATAAACTTGCACAGTGTCGATTAGTGTGTGATATTAGAAACGGCAAGGCTGATCGTACACACAGCTGTGTTAACCTTTAACATCTGGCCAGCACATGATTAAAACTGTTAAACACAGACAGGTACCAATGAAAGGTTGCTGGCAGTTAACTAGTCTCTGATGAAAACACACCCTGGACTAGCAACATGGGCGGGCTGATGCATGCCACACACAAAAATGGCAAAAGTTTTCTTAAAAAGACAGCTCTAATCAGATTTACTGGCTTTAGGTCATTTTAATGAGTCAAAATACACAGTTTTTTAACAAATGAAGTTAGTTAGGTATATTACATGTCTGCAATGTCGCTGTAAAGCAAGTTGGCTAACTTAGTAGCCATCTTTCCATGTTTTCAAGGTTTGTCAAGGTAATAGGCTAGAAAAAAAAAATCTGACAAAAACATTAAATTTTTTAGCCCAAATCAAAGTACTGTTGCAAAGCCTATAGACCATTTCGCTAGATGTAAACAACACTGGTCCAGAAGCACTTCCTGTTTTTTTGTTTTTTATTTTTTATTTTATTTCACATATACAAATACATCTTAAAGGTGCTAATGTAACATTTTCATCCAGTCAAATGTTATGTTGGTTGTATTTTTTTGTGATGTTTGTGTAAAGTTAAAAAAAAAAAGAAACAGGAAGTGACTCGGGACCAGTATGTTTACATCTGACGAAATGGTCTATAGGATTTTTTCATTTTTGTTCTTTTTTTTTTTTACTTTTTTAAGTCTCTTCTGCTCACCAAGGCTGCATTTATTTGATGCAAAATGCGGAAAAAGCAGTAATATTGTAAAATATTATTACAAATTTAAATAACTGCTTTCTATTTGAATATATTTTAAAATGTAATTTATTTCTCAGAAATCATTCTAATATGCTGATTTGCTGTTTAAGAAACATTTACTGTTATTATTATCATTATTATCAATATTTAAAACAGTTCAGTACATTTTTTCAAGGTTCTTTAATGAATAGAAAGATCCAAAGATCAGCATAACTAACATTATATACCACTCAAAAGCTTGGAGTTTGTGAATTTTTTTATTATTATTTTTTGGGAAAGAAATTTTAGAAATTTTTACTTTCATTTAGCACGGATGCTTTAAGCTGATCAAAAGTGATGATACAGACATTTATAATGTTACAAAATATTTCAGAAAAATGCTGTTCTTTTGAATTTTATATTCATCAAAGAAAACTGTAAAAAAAAAAAATTCTACTCAGCTGTTTTCAACATAATAATAATAATAATAATAAACATTTTTTTGAGCAGGCACGCACAAAAATGGCAAGTTTTTATAAAAAGACAAAATCCGATTTTGTCTACTCAGCTGTTTTCAACATAATAATAATAATAATAATAAACATTTTTTTGAGCAGGCACGCACAAAAATGGCAAGTTTTTATAAAAAGACAAAATCCGATTCTCTAATCTAATTTACTGGCTTTGGGTCATTTTTAGAAGTCAAAATGCATAGGTTTTCAACAAAATGTGGAAAAAGCAGTAATATTGTAAAATATTATTACAAATTGAAATAACTGCTTTCTATTTGAATATATTTTAAATGTAATTTATTCCTGTGATTTCAAAGCTGAATTTTCAGCATCATTTCTCCAGTCTTTAGTCTCACATGATCCTTCAGTATCATTCTTATATGCTGATTTGCTGCTCAAGAAACATTTCTGATTATTATCAAAGTTTTTTATCAACATTTTTATGAAAACACATATACTGTACATTTTTAAGGATTCTTTCATTAATAGAAAGTTCAACAGTACAGCATTTATTTAAAATGGAATCTTTTGTAACATTACAAAGGTCTTTACTTTACTTTTGATTAATTTAATGCACCCCTACTGCATAAATATGGACTAGCTAATGCACATTTAAGAATAAAACGCAAGAGATGTGTTTTTCAAAAAGGCTCAAAATTTACAGCCATCTTAATGAGCAATGTGATTTTTCCCATTCATTATACTGCTTTTATCCTCTTGTCTCTGGATTCAGTTAGATGGTCTCTTCTGATCCAGCTGCAATGTGCACATTTGGCTATGTGAGACTCACAAGCAGTTTCTACTAGCTCAACCAATATTTCCAAGATGCTTAGGGAAAAAATGATTCAAAGGCTTATCGTTTTAACCTTTGGCTCCAAATGCGATGATGGAAAGGGCAAGAGAGAGCGCAGTATTTTACACCCACCTGTGTAGGAGGTAACGGGGTGCATTTTTCTCCCGCACTCTTCAGGCAGAGAGGGCGCAGACTCCGGGTCAGAGGTTGCTGGGAGTGATGGGGTCTGTGACGTGACGAGAGGCAGAGAGAGGAGGCGGAAGATGACAAGTCCAACGAAGGACAGCGGTCCGACCCGAAACGGGAATGCTGTCATGGTTACTGCAACAACCACTCCCGTATTCAGGAATGGTGAGAAAGTCCTAGAAGAGGAGAGATAAAAGAGTCATCATGTTATAAAGAGCAACAGTTGGGTTCCAGAAGTGAAAACTTCATTTGGTTTAAGGGAAATTGATTTTAATAACTTTTAAACCTCAGTCAGACCTGTTGTGAGCTATGGGGTTGTTAACTGATGTTTTGACAGCTGACGTTGTGGTGAAAAACTACATTACCCATCATGCTATAAAGAAAATTTCACCAATCAGAGAGCTGCAGCGACCAAATCACCACAACAGATATTCCAGTAAATGACATAAACATAAGAGTCGGTTTCTCTACACTCTCTTAATACTTAAATATTTGTACATGTACACTACCAGTCAAAAGTTTTTTTTTTTTTAGAAAAGTTTTTTAGATTTTTTAAAAAGATTAAAAAAAAATAATAATAAAAAAATAATGTTTTTTTAAAAAGTGTCTTCTGCTCACCAAGCCTGCATTTATTTGATACAAAGTACAGCACAAACAGTACAACAGAAATATTTTTAATATTTAAAAATAACTTTCTATTTGAATATATTTTAAAATGCAATTTATTCCTGTGATTCAAAGCTGAATTTTCAGCAACATTACTCCAGTCTTCAAGGTCACATGATCCATCAGAAATCATTTTAATATGCTGATTTGCTGTTCAAGAAACATTTGTATTATTATTATTATTATTATTATTATTATTATTATTATTATTATTATTATTATCATCATCATCATCATCATCATCATCATCAATACTTAAATCAGTTGAGTACATTCTTTCAGGATATTTTGATGAATAGAAAGACCCAAAGATGATCACTTATCTGAAATAACATGCCTTTGTAACATTATACACTATACCATTCAAAAGCTTGGAGTTGGAATTTTTTTTTTTTTTTTGGGGGGGAAAGAAATTTTAGACATTTATAATGTTACTATATTTCTATTTTAGATAAATGCTGTTCTTTTGAACTTTATATTGAAATAAACATAATAGTTTTCAACATAATAATAATAATAATAATAATAATAATAATAAGTTTTGAGCAGCAAATCAGAGCATTAGAATGATTTCTGAATGATCATGTGACTGGAGTAATGATGCTAAAAATTCAGCTTTGAAATCGCAAAAATAAATTACATTTTAAAATATATTCACATAGAAAACAGTTATTTTAAACAGTTAAAATATTTCAAAATTGTACTGTTTTTGCAGTACTTTGGATCAAATAAATGCAGGCTTGGTGAATAGAAGAGACTTTAAAAAATATTAAAAATCTTACTGTTCAAAAACTTTTGACTGGTAGTGTATATGCATATTTTGCAGTAAGTTAAAAATACATTGCGTATTAAGATATAATCAACAACTTGATTACTTGAACAATTTGATTATGTCATTCACAATGCTTCGTGGGATTGTAGGTCTGTCCCTTAAAGCCATCAAGTCTTGTCTTTTTGCTTTTCTGCATCAAATAAAAGTTTGTAATGTTGTGATTTACCTCATAGCTGGTTTGCTTAGTTCATAGCTAAGCAAACCAGCTATGAGGTAAATGGTTTAACAAAGACTTTAAAAAAAAAAATTTATGCGAAAAATTAATGAAAAAAAAAAGAACTTGCGTAACCAATCACTAAAAAAGTGAGCAGCCATTAATGCACTCTTATAAAAAACACCAAGTTATTAAAATAAAAAAAAGACTTGGAATATAGACTTTCTGAAGCTTAAATGCTTTGGTCCATTGCTTGGAAAAGAGTGATCAATATATTTCTTCAAAATTTCCAGTAAAACAGGTTTGGGATTGAAAATGATGACAGACTGATGAATCTGAAAAATATACCAAAAACTGGAAGAACAGAAAGAAAACAGATGGACATCCAGACAACAAGCAAGCTAGACAGACAGGCGAGCGGACAGATCGCGGAGAGACGGCTTCATCTTCTCCTGAAGAGTTAGATGGTGTAAGTCTTGCTATTTCTAATCTAATTAACCTCCATCTCTCATCAGAGTAAACGACTGGACCTCTTCCAAGACCCGCAGCCGTTCAACATAATGTTATTCTAAAACATAACATTGATTTTGCTGTAATTGTCAGCCGGTGGACGATGAGGCAGCAGATCATTAAAAGTTTAATTATAAGTTGGAGAAGAGGTTTTGATATATTTTCAGCCTGTCATGGCAATCAATGGCTCTCTGTGATGACCTCCCTAGAGCTTAAAATGGTTCACCCCGTTCATTTTTCCATTAGGTGTTTGACAGCGCATCAGGATCAGGTAAACTCAATGTGCAAACACACATCTGAGATCTTACATAAGCTCAAAATATGTACATACACACAGCTTCACTTTCATACAAGCCTTCCTGTTAGTCCTCGAGTAAACACACACACACATGCACAAACACATGCTCAATCATACTTAAACATACACTTCCTGGCGCGTCATAGAGAAACCACTGCAGCATCTGTCTTGGTTTTACACAAACACAAACACACACCATACACAGGCCACTTTGTAGAGAGGTGGTCTGATGTCCTGTGTCTGTAACTAGGTCCACCTTTTTCACATTTTTGTACTGATTCACTTAAACTTGATACCATATGATAGTATCAACTGGAAATACTCATACACATACAAAGTCTTTTTATGACAAGGCAGTCTACTCTGAGTCTTGGAAACACCCCCAAACAGCTATTTTTCATTTAGAATTAATTTAAAAGACTAATATTGTTAAAATGATGTCAAATATTAATAATATTGATGTCCTAATATCTCCAAAATGTTGTCAATCTTATAATAGCATTTAATAAAATAAGTAAATCAGCTGATGCCTCTATCAAATATTTTATGTTACACTTTTTCATATAAATTTTGACAAGTGATCCTTGCGTATGTGCAAATAACAGTAAGCTAAAATTGAAATAAAATATAAATATTAAATGAAGTTGCCTTTTAAACTGCCAGATATAAGTTTAAAAACACAATTACTAAAACTGAAATAAAAATAAGGTGAAATTCAAATAAAATAAATAAGGAAAAAAGTTAAACCACTAAAATTAAAATGAAAACTGAAAAGCCACTTCAAGATATTAATAAAAATTTTAATAGTATATAAATTACACTAAAATAACATTGAAACACTGAGCTGAAAGTATTGTATTTATTTATTTATTAGAAACTCAAACAGCTTTTATTCTACTGTCAAAACAACATTATTAGAAGGGGAAAAAACAAATAATACCATATCCGAGCAACATGACAGTAATACCAAAATATTCAAAATAAAATATTCTGGAAACTTTTTCAGCTAATTTTTTTTTTTTTAAGCAGAAACTAATTTCAACCAGAACAAAAATATTTATATTTTACATTTCAGTTAATTAAGTTGATGTGTGTTTTTCAGTTTTTCAAGGTTAAAACACATTTCATACGCCGGTTTAATATGCAGTTTTTCAGTTTTTCAAGGTTAAAACACATTTCATACGCCGGTTTAATATGCAGAAAACATCCATAAGCAAGCCATTCATAAGTTGATTTAACCCCCAAAAAAACAAACTTCCCATTCTAAACAGCAACACTGTCTCAACCAATGGCATGTTTTGGGGGCGGGGCTATCAGTGTCTCTCACCAATAGCAGATAGCGGGAGTGTTTGTGAAAACAGTACTTATTTTTACAGTTCCACTTGTTAACTATTACTATTAACGGAGCCGAAATTTAAACAACATTTGCACAAAACTCAAAATCCAGTTAATAAAGAAAAAGAGTCACAGCAAGGGTAAGGGTGCGTGTAAATTAAATCAAAATTATATTATTAGAAAGAAAAAAAAGACAAGTAATACCTAAATATTCAAATTAATTCAAATTATATATATTCAAATTAATAAAATATTCTGGGAACATTTTCAGCTGAAACTAAAATCATACAGATCAAAAATGACAGTTTTTTTGTACAGTAAGATTTTTAATGTTTTTAAAGAAGTCTTTTCTGCTTACCAAGTCTGCATTTATTTGGTCCAAAGTGTCAAAATTGTGAAATATTTTCACTATTTAAAATGTAATTTATTCCTGTGATTTCAAAGCTGAATTTTTAGAATCATTACTGCAGTCACATGATCCTTTAGAAAACATTCTAATATTCAGATTTGCTGTTCAGAAAACATTTATTATTGTTATCATGTTGAATTTTCAGAATTTTTTTTCAGGTTTCTTGAATTGAAAGTTCAGAAGAACAGCATTTATCTGAAATAGAAATCTTTTCTAACATTATAAATGTCTTTTTCATCACTTTTGATCAATTTAAAGCATCCTTTCTATTTACAAAAAATAATAAATAATAATAATAATAATAATAATAAGTATTAATTTCTATAATTTATAATTCTCCAAGCTTTTGAATGGTATAGTGTATAAGGTTCAAGGTCAAGCTTTTTATTTCAAATAAATGCTGATCTTTGGATCTTTCTATTCATCAAAGAATCCTGAAAAAATGTACTGAAATGTTTTTAATATTGATAATAATAATAATAATAATAAATGTTTCTTGAACAGCAAATCAGCATATCAGAATGATTTCTGACAGATCATGCGACACTGAAGACTGGAGTAATGATGCTGAAAATTTAGCTTTAATCACAGAAATAAATGACTATGACTAATGAATATAAAATATATTCAAATAGAAAGCAGTTATTTTAAATAGTAAAAATATTTCACAATATTAATACTTTTGCTGTATTTTGGATCTAATAAATGCAGGCTTGGTGAGCATTCACTAAACAGCAACACTGGCTCAACCAATGGCATGATTTGGGGGCGGGGTTATTAGTGGGTCAAACCATTAGCAGATAGGGGAAGTGTTTACAAAACCCTTTTGAAAAATGTACTTATTTTTACATTTCCACTTGATGACACTACTATCGGAGATGAAATTGCAATACATACAATGTGTAAACAAAATTCTCATAATCCAGTTAATAAGGAAAAAAGTCACAGCAAGGGAAAGTGGATGTGTAGAATTTTCTGAATGGTGCATATTTGAATTCTTTTGAAATGTGTCGAGTTTTCAGTGAAATTCTCTGGCAGCGGGTGCCGCATGCGTACTGTTGCTTTTATTCTTGGCTCCAGTAGCGTGACGCTGTGCGGCAGACACTTCATCGCCGACCATGTCTAATGCACCTCAATAGCAAAAGACCCTCAATCCCCCAAATCCCCCTTAATACCCTCCGCACTCCCACATTCACTCTATTCATGCCCACCTTCTCAGACTCATCAGAGGCCATAGAGATGGAGGGATGACGGAGAGAGAGATGGAGAACCATGAAAGCCAATGATGGCAGTGACAAATGCACCGAAGGGGAGGCCAGGGTCAGACAATGAGCAGACTAGGTGGGCCGCTGACGGCCCGTCTGGGACGATTCCTTTCGGGTTAATAGAGGAGATATGAAAGCACAGGATGAATAAATAAGGTCAAAGATGGATGACAGACACAAATGCACACAGATATCCTTGAGGTCAATACGGGTTAATAATGAGCTGACAGCTCTTCTAACTAGGTTAGACTATGAGTGCGAACAATTCAAACAATGTGTGTTAAAGTTACTCAAGCTTTCCAAGGACGTTTATGGGTACATCACAGGAGAACTTTAATATTTAAGACTCCTCTTAAATGCTCATGTGTTGTTTCTACACAATATTGCGACATTGCTCGAGGTCACGCCTGGTTTAGAAGCAGCTTGTTTCTTTCCAGTGCAAAATCCAGCAAAACAATCAGTGATTTACAAGAGCTTGAGATTATCAACTAAATGTTATTATATAATAGAGACTTTTCTCTTGTAAATACCTCCCAGTCATAACATAAATCTTGATTATGAGATAATCAGGATTAAACTGTTTCCTCTTTTGCTGTACAAATGATTTTAAAAAAAGAAATCCTAAATGTGGCTTCACTTCTACTCAGGTTTTGTCTGGTCCATACAGATCAATGCATACTCTACCATTCAAAAGTCTGGTGCCAATAATTTTTTTTTTTTTAAGAAATTAATACTTTTATTCAGCAAGGATGCATTAAACTGATTAAAAGTCAAAGTAAAGACATAAAATGTTTCTTAAGCAGCAAATCAGCATATTAGAATGATTTCTAAAGGATCATGTGACACTTAAGACTGAAGTATGATGCTGAAAATTCAGCTTTGCATCAGAGGAATAAATGACATTTTACAATATATTCACATAGAAAACAGTTATTTGAAAGTACAGACATATTTCACAATATTACTGTTTTTTACTGTCTTTTTGATCTAATAAATGCACCCTTGGTGAGCACAAATGAGTAAAACATTAAATCTTTATGACCCTAAACTTTCTAGTAGTAATGTACCTCTAGATTAACATTGATATTTGACTCTAAAAGAATGTGGAAATTATGACATTAATTTTTCAAATTAAGTTTTATGTTTTAGAATTAAAACGTTTGGTGAAAAACATGTAAAAATAAACTTAATACATAATACAGCTTCTCTCTCATATAACAAAACTTATCTCCCATTCTTGTATATTCTTTCTCAATTTTTGTTCTTCTACATGTACGTTCTGTACCTTCAAAGTATCTCTTAAGTATCTGATAGGAAACCAAAATGACTGAACCACTTTCTCTCACACCAAAGCTCAGTAAAGCCCTGTGAAGCCATGCACGGTGTCTGTGTAAAGGTTGTGACTTTGAGGGCAGGAGGTGTTTGGCATCCTGCTGCTCTCTGCAGTAACACGCTGTCGTCTCGTCGGCTCAATCTAATTCAGACGGAGAGATTTAAAGACCTTTATGTGGATTTACAAACTGCACTGGCAGTTCCTGCCCGGGACGCCCACGGTTCCCTCTAAAGCAGTGTCGCAACACAGAGCTCAGAGTTCATGACGTGGGCTAAAAATGACCATTATGGTGTTTGTGCGGGTGTCCTAAATGTGATTTATGTGCAAAAAAAAAAAATAATTAAATAATTAAAGCAATATTCCAGTCAATGCAACTTAGACTGTACTGACAGCAGGTTATTAATTACCACAGAAAATAATCGTGATTCTTTCAGTTTAGGAATAAAACTGTGTATACAGTAATGCATTTACAAATGCATTTTAAAATACATTTTGAAACTGTGCAACCAGACATTGGCTTAACCAAAAAAAAGTAATGCATTTAAAATAGTGCTGTGCAATGATTAATCACGATTTATTATATAATAAATATATAAACAATATATTTATGTATATATAAATACACACACATACAGTATATATTTGTATATATTTTTATTGATATATTATATATTATTATACATAAAAATATATTTTTCTTAAATATATCCATGCATGTGTGTGTATTTATATATACACATGATAAATATACACAGTACACACACATATATTATGTAAACAAAAAAAAAAATTCATTTTGGATGCGATTAATCGCAATTAGTAGTTGCACAGCGCTAATGTTTAAATATTTTTATTTTGGCATTGTGTTTTGTGCCAAATTACATCCAAACTTTAATCTCCTGTTATCATGTACAACCAATAAGCTTGGCCTTTTTACACAAAGAAATACTTACTAAGGCTGCATTTATTTGATCAAAAATACAGTAAAAAAACTGTAATATTGTGAAATATTACTAAATATTAAAAAACTGTTTTCTTTGTGAATATATTATTAAATGTAATTTACTCCGGTGATCAAAGCTGAATTTTCAGTTTTTTAATGTTTCTGAAAGAAGTCTCTTACGCTCACTAAGGCTGCATTTATTTGATAAAAAATACAATAAAAACATTAATATTGTGAAATATTATTACAATTTCAAATAAATGTTTTCTATTTGAATATATTGTAAAATAAAATTTATTTCTGTGATGTAAAGCTGAACTTTCAGCATCATTACTCCAGTCTTCAGTGTCACATGATCATCATTCTAATATGCTGATTTGCTGCTTAAGAAACATTTCTGATTATTATCAGTGTTGAAAACAGTACGACAGATTAATATTTTTGTGAAAACTATCATAATTTTTTTGTTGTTGTTGTTTTAGGATTCTCTGATTAATAGAATTTATATGAAACAGAAATCTTTTTTTACATTTTAAATGTCTTTACTGCCATATAATAATAAAAGTATTAATAAATCTTATTGACCCCTAACTTTTGAACCGTAGTATAACTGTTCACAAAGTACTGTTTAAATGGACCAAACTCTGTTAAAAATCAGTTATGCTGGTGATAATTAATAACTAGATGTGCATCTAAAATTCTCACTGTTACAAGTGCGATATAG
Organism: Labeo catla; assembly: GCA_012976165.1. Lineage (NCBI taxonomy): Eukaryota > Metazoa > Chordata > Actinopteri > Cypriniformes > Cyprinidae > Labeo > Labeo catla. The sequence goes on along the minus strand of VONZ01000397.1, from coordinate 332,732 downwards.
ATTTAAAAAGACTAAATATAGAGCTTTATAGGAAACTAGCACATATATTTGAAAGGATAAGTTCTTTAACTTCAACACAAGTTTTCATATTTTTGTTTTGAAACTCTTGCCCCACAGATTTTCACTGTAAGTGATGTAATGTAAACACAACATTAGTTTCCTCAAACTTAGGGTTGAGTCAAAAATGTTGTGATAATCAAAAGCAGACCACAGCTGCTGTCGATAGAAGTTGTTGCACTGTAGTTGTTTTCAAACCGAAACATTCCTTCAGCACTCTTAGATTATGCAAAGTATAAACAACTGAATTCCTTGGATACTAAGTTTCACGTGTAACAAGGTCAATAAGTGAGAGAGCAAATGTAAAGGGCGTCGAAGGCAAATTCTGCCAAAAGCATGTTAGTGAAAGACAGCAAAACCTTGACTAACCGGTGTAAACAGTCTGGCATAAACAAAGATTAATGCTAATCCACTGTAGATGATCTCAGATAAACATTGTCTCACTGTGGCACTGCTTTACAACCACTGCAGCATCAGCACGCTAATACAGGGCCTTTATGGACCTATTCATCTTTAATTATCCGCTGTCAGGGAAAGAGCAAGAGGGAGGGAAGTTATAAAGAAAGACAAGAGAAGTGATAATGAGCAGCTGTGATTGCAGCAAGCGTTTCAAGATGAACTCAGAAAAGTCCAGACAGTTGGAGCCATCAGTTGAGACCAGATGTTACAGAAGAACAGAGCTGGTCACATTAACTTTCTAGTTGAGCACGAAAGTAGTTATATTAAGCTAGTTAAAGTACCTATGAAATCAAATGGACACTTTCCTGCACTGCGAGTGACTCATTGAAAAAATGTGTGTCTTTATAATCCTTCATTAAATATAATAACTTCTGCCTCTACTTTGGGTAACTTTAATTTAAAGTCAAAATGAAATCAAAATTGAACCCACTTACACTGTAAGTAAAAAAAACTCTGGAGAAAAATGGAAAAGATATTGGTAATTTTCCTGGCAACTGGTAAATTTACAGGCAATGCAATGTGTAATTTAGAAAGTACAGATACAGAGATACAAATCTGGCCCTATTTTTATGGACTTTTCTTCAAGAGCCTTTTTTTCGAGTCTTACTGTCATTATTAAATCGATGTATGCAATTTCAAACCAGATTTTTGTCTTGGAATCCTTTTATTAAAAATAACAAATAAAAACTTAAACTATTGGACAATATTAAGCAAGAGACAAATAGCCGTTTAGGGATTAGTACAGTACAGTACAGCCAATAATATTGCGTAAGGAAACTATCATCTGATAGTTTCTGAGCCTCAAAATTTGTTCTTTTAAAAGTGTAACTGAAACGTTACTGAAATCGTAATGTAAGTCATCATGTTCCATTTGCATAGCGCATGCAATTTAAGTTAATTTGCTTAACTTCACCCAATAATGAACTTTACTTGAACAGCATTTTACAAAATTGGTTAATGTTAATTTCTGCTTACTGTTTTTTTGACCATAAAATGTTGTATACTAGGTTAACATTAGTCAATGAACCATTGAACCAAAAATTACACTACCAGTCAAAAGTTTTTGGACAGTACGATTTTTAATGTTTTTTAAAGAAGTCTTTTCTGCTCACCAAGGCTGCATTTATTTCTTCCAAAGTACAGCAAAAACAGTACAAATTTGAAATAGTTTTACTATTCAAAATAACTGTTTTCACTGTGATTTCAAAGCTGAATTTTCAGCATCATTACTCCAGTCTTCAGTGTCACATGATCCTTTCAGAAATCATTCTAATATTCTGATTTGCTGCTCAAAAAACATTTTTTATTTTATATTATTATTATTATGTTGAAAACAGCTGAGTAGAATTTCCAGTTTTTTTGATGAATAGAATGTTCCGAAGAACAGCATTTATCTGAAATAAAAATTACAGACATTATAAATGTCTTTATCATCACTTTTGATCCATTTAAAGTATCCTTGCTTTAAAATCTTGACGAAAAAAAATTTACTCAGCTGTTTTAATATTGATAATAATAATAATAATAATAATAAATGTTTCTTGAACAGCAAATCAGCATATTAGAATGATTTCTGAAGAATCATGAGACACTAAAGACTGGAGTAATGATGCTGAAAATTCTGCTTTGATCACATTTTAAAATATATTAACATCGAAAGCAGTTATTTTAAATAGCAAAAATATTTCACAATATTACTGATTTTGCTGTTTTTGAATCAAATAAATGCAAGTTTTGTAAGAAGAAGAGATTCTTTAAAAAAAAAAAAACATTAAAAATCTTACTGTCGAAAAAATGTTGACTGGTAGTAGACATCTATAAACAATAAAGAATCATTTATAAACTATCATTAACCAAGATTAATAAACGCTTTAAAAATAATAAAACGTACACTACAAACTACTAAAGTATAAATAAACTGCTTAAGCATAAATACACCATACACAACCAAGTCTCTTAATCTCACTAAAGGTCTTTGCACACTGAATTTTTGTATACTATGTTTTTTAGTATTCATCAAAATTTGTCAAGCACTGAACGTCACAGCAGCTCTGAATTGTCAAAACACCTTTCAAAATGCTTGCTACGGGAAAGAAAGTTTCAGAGTCAGTGCGTGAACGTGATTGACACAACGTGTAGTCTTATTTGTTTTTTAAGGTGTGACAATTTCAGACGAGAATTTTGGGCTCAGTGCGCCAAGACCTTCAGTCTGCAAGGACCTTAAGGCAGCATTTTCTTTATCAAAACTACAGGAAAAACAACTACCTATGTAGGGACTGCATTGCATGACAAAACTTGTCAAAATATCACCTGAAGGGGCTCAATACTGGTCCTTTTAAAACGACTACAAGACCATGTTGTTTGTTGCCATGTTGTTCTTGTAATCTATGCATCTACAGCCTCATTCATGAAATTCAAGCATAATTTTCAGTGTAAACCATCTGTAAAACCATCCTAGGGAAATTGTCACATTTCATTCACTGCAACAATTTCCAAAGAATGGTTTATGAATGATTTACAGAAAAATGCATTTTGTGTGCATTTCATGAATGAACTCTGGAGTCTGTGTTTACTCATGTAAAGCACTGTCAAAATGACAGAAAACAAGAAATTGCCTTTAAATGTGCACAGGATGAAGACGTTCCGTCTTGTAGATGTGCTACACTTGATCATTTCCAGAGTGCATGTAATTTAAGCTAATTTTCCTAGCTAAAGCAAAAATACAAAAATACATCTCAACAAACATCGCCCACAGAGGACAAGTTTTTGCCCATGGGAGCCCGGCCACCCTCAATCCCCACCATTTCTCTAAACGCTGAAAGGGGTCACACAACCGAAACCTTTATCCCCTAAAAGAGACCCCGAATGAACTGTATTGCCATTCACGCAGCTGGAGGTCCGTGCTCTACCCTAGTTAGGGCACTAAGACGGTCCAGCAACTCTGCCGCCAAAAGCCAACCTGAGCGTCCTGAGATAGATGTACGGAGAGACACATCCATTAAATTAGCAGTTGCACGGATATTTGTTGTATCTCTGAAAGTGTTCGCCTTTTCAGATGCGTCCTTGTTTGCTATTTTTTTCTCCTAAACCTTCCACTCCTTCACTGTCTCTGCGTGAAAGCCTTCTCTGTGCGAGCGGCCAACTATCTGTCAAAGCAGAGACTCTTTAGCACGTGAATGAAGTCCGTTGAGCTTTACGGGCGCTCTGAGCGAGCACGTGGTCATCCGCCAAAGCTGAGCACTTTCACTCAGCCCTGACCACGGACCCGACACCGGGCAGAATCTTAAACAGCACGGCAACAAGACCGGCCTTTTATTGTGTCCATCCTCACGCCATTCACGTTTCACTCATTCTCTCATTCTCCCTTTCTCTGTCCATCTCTCTTTCTCTTTGTGTCACGGACAACGTCAGGCTTGTGACAGAAGCATCTGTCTCAATGAAGTATTAATAATTTAATATATTCAAGTATATATTAAAAGAGAAAAAGTATGTTTAAATTAACGTTATGAGCTTGAAACAAAGCTCACAGCTGTATATTTGCATATTTGTTTCTGAATCGTTGCACATCGACGGCTGGCTTTGAATAATGGACAACATGCACTTAGACTCAAAGTTGCAGATCCATGAATTTTCATTATCATGGTTGTTTAGGTTTTCTGTTGGCAATTAATTTTTTGTATAAAATAAATCCAACAGCAACCCTATTTATATTTATAGCATTTCAGAGAGTTTTTCTATAAAAACTTTCTACATTAATTCATGTTAGTTAATGCAGTAGTAAGTTTTGTCCAACAACGAACATTACTTTAATGGCATTTAATGAACATGGTTCATTTCTACACGATTTGAACACTTTATATGAAATTTCAAACCAAATAACAAACAGATTTTATACAGTTTCAAATTAGTTTTCCACTAGATTTTCAAGTCAACTTTTTACCAATGAATGTTGTATAGGTTAACATTAAAAGAATTAATAAACAATATATATATAAATTATCATTAACCAAAATTAATAAATGCTGCAAAATTAAAAATATATTTTCATAAACTGAAATTCATATAACTTCATACTATTCAAAAGTTTTAATGTTAAAAGTAATTTTGTGTATTATTTTTATAATTTAAAATAAATGTTTACTATTTTAATATAATGTAAAATGTAAATTATTCCTGTGATCAAATCTGAATTTTCAGCATTATTACTCCAGTCTGCAGTGTCACATGATCCAGAAATCAAGATTGTTTTTGTTTTGTTGTTGTTGTTTACGTGATCAAAAACACAGTAAAAACAGTAATATTGTGAAATATTATTACTATTTAAAATAGCCATTTGCTATTTGTTGCTATATTGTAAAATTGTATTTATTCCTGTGATCAAAGCTGAATTTTCATTTTACTCCAGCAGTGTCACACGATTCTTCAGAAATCAAGAATTTTTTTTTGTTTTGTTTTTTTGTTGTTGTTGTTGTTTATTTGATTAAAAATACAGCAAAATTAGTAATATTGTGAAATATTATTACAATTTAAAATAGCCATTTTACATGTGGCTATATTGTAAAATAATTTATTCAGCATCATTACTCCAGTCTGCAGTGTCACATGATCCTTCAGAAATCATTTTAATATGCTGATTTGCTGCTCAAGAAACATTTCTAATATTATTAATGTTGAAAACAGTTGTGCTGCTTCATATTTTTGTGTAAACTGTGATATATTTTAATTTTCAGGAAATAACAGCATTTATTTGAAATAAAAATCTTGTATATCATTATAACTGTCTTTATGGTCACTTTTGACCAAAGTAATGTTAATTTATTTTCTTTAATATTCTTTAATATTTATATTAATATAATACATATTTCTCCATATCTGCAGTTCAATTTACTGTCAAGACAACAAGAAAATAATATGATTTAAATGAAAATTAAATTGAATTAAAATGAGAATTAAGAGAGAAACAGAATGGGAACAAATGACCTGTCATGACAACAAAGACTAATTTAATTATATTGAAATAAAAAAAAAACTAACCTAAAATCAGTTATGACAAATATACAGATTAAGGAGACAGAAATGACTAAATTAACTCCAATGACAACAAAAACAAATTAACTAAAAAGAAACTGAGAAAAAGACAGACAGACAGACAGGCAGACAGACACAAAAACAATCAAAATCCTGCAACACTATGGACAATATGGCTAAATTCTTGCATAGTAGCTCTGTCTATTCAGACAAACACAGACACACTTGAAGTGGTCAGTCACACACACACACAGACACACACAGGCCAGCGCCACAGGCTGAGAGAACAAAGAGAATTGGACACACAATGGGGGAGGTCTGGAGATGACGGCCAAACTGTTTATCAGAATACCTCAACAAAGACACGGAGAGAGGGAGGGGACAGAGAGAGAGAGGGAAGAGGGGATGGAGCGCGGAGAGAGAGGACGAAATTGGAAAAGATACGGGATGGACACGAGGGGAGGCAAAATTGCTCTCAGGACAAAAAAAAAGGGAAAGCACAGTGCAACAAGATGAAAAGACTCACAGGAAGTGGATAGTTTTGTCCATGGATGGACAGACGAGGACAGAAAGAGTGTACTTACCAGGAAGAAGGTGTCAGCAAGGGCTCATTCCAGAGGAGCGCATCCGATAGACTTCAGATCTGTTTAATGCAATCCTTACAGACAGAAAGAGAGAGAGAGAGAAAAATCATTTTAGTCAGCCTCTCGCGGACGGGCTGCGTCCTGAGGAAAGGGGGGAGATGAAGGGGCTTCGGTAATGTGTGCAGTGAAGCATTCAGCCCTGTGAAAAACAAACTGTTAACTTTCTCAATGGAGGGAGGCTGCTGGGGGCACGACGGCGGTGCACGAGAACGTGTGTGTGTGGGGCATGTGTGACGAGCTGATGCCGGGGGCGAAAGGGTTAAAATTCCTCTAATTGTTCCCAAACTGGGGCTGGTGCACCTCAGATGTGTACAGCAGCCCCTGTGTTTCAATACTGATGTTACGCTTAAAAGCATCTGACACAAAATAACAACACAAGTGTGCTTTCTCTTCTCTACTGTTTTTCTTTAAAAATCCAGTAATAATCACTACAAACATTAAGCAAAAATGGTAAAAATCAGCGGCAGTAATCACAGATTCATGGATCTAAATGATTCACTCACGTTTCACAAGTGTCATTTTTGTCTTAATTAATTTTAATCCTAATTAATATTGCAATATATACCATTCCAAAGTTTGGGGTCAGATTTTTATGTTTTTAAAAGAATTTTCTATTGCTCACCAATTTATTTGAGTTAACATACAATAAAAACAGAAAATTTTTGAAATATTATTACAAAAAAAAAAATGCTTTCTGTTTGAATATATTTTGAACTTTAATTTATTCCTGTGATCAAAGCTGAAGTTTCAGCATCATTACTCCAGTCTTAAGTGTCACATGATCCTTCAGAAATCATTCTAACATGCTGATTTGATGCTCAAGAAACATTTCTGATTATTTTCAATGTTGAAAAAAGTTGTGCTTGTTGATATTTATGTGAAAACTCACTCTCTGATAAACAAAAAGTTAAAACGAACAGCAGTTTTTAGAAATAGAAATCTTTTGTAACCTTATAAATGTCGTAACTGTCACTTTAATGCATCTTTGATAAAAAAAAATCTTGTTAAAAAAGTTACTATAGTATTGTATGGTAAAATTTTTCTTATTTAAGTTATTTAAGATCTTTATTTTAAATTCAATATCAATGTTGAAAACAGTTTACTCATTTTTTTAAATAGAAACTGTGCTACATTTTTTTTCAGGATTCTTTGATGACTAGAAAGTTCCAATAAAGTTTTTTGCAAGTTTTTTTAACAATTAATAATAAATAATGTCTTTACTGTCACTTTTGATAATTTTAATGCATTCTTGCTAAATAAAAGCATTTTTTTTCTGTCAAATGTAAAACCCTTCTGTAAACATTTGAGAGAAATAAATTATTTTGGAAATAAATTATTTAATTATTACATTTTAAATCACTTTACTGTCTGAAATTGAAAGTTTGAATTGATTCAAAGAAATACAACAATGCCATTTTTGCTTCAGGAAAAAGTTTAAACGATTGTAACGGGTTTAACAACACAGTCATAAAATCTGTCAGTCATCATAATATTCACAATCCTGCATTATTTTATGTGGTCAGCAAAATCACTGTGAATATTTTGTGAATATTTAATTGGCCAGCCTTAATATGTTGATTTTAGATGTCATAATTACATAATCTGACTCAAATAAAAACATGTCTGTCAAGTACACGAATACAATCTGTTCAAAGAGTTATACTATTGTGCAGTTTAGTGTTGACTGAGTCAATAAAACACTAAAACTGTCTAAATATGACTTAAAACCTCAAAACAATATAACTAATTAAACATTGTTCACATTTCCATTAATGCCAAATTACAGATTCATCTACACTGACTTAGCTCCATTGTTTTATCCCTTAAAACTTGTCAAAATGTCTGTAAAATGTTTTTCTAAATAAATACACTTTTTTCTTTCAAACAAATGGCATTTGGGTTGATATTTTGTTTTTAAAGCAGTGACATTCAGGTGTTTTTAAGTGTCCAAATACTTTTTAGGGCCACTGTATATTCAAAATGAGCCCTTTGCTTACTCATTGGCTGAGAACAGCACGTTGAGAAGCAGTGGTCTAGTTTCTGTGGCAACAACACCCCTCCCCCCATGACATCCCATAATACAGCTGTAATTTTCCTTTCAATCAATTCAAATTTGACATTTCACAGTGAGAATAGGTGAAAAGAGATCAAGAAACATGTTCAATCCCCTCTGTCATTATTCCGTTTCCCTCCGTCTCCAGGCCCCCGTCGCACACAAAAAACACAATACGCAACGGGGCGGTTGATTTCGAGTTCAACTTTTGTACGACTTTCTCTTGAGATCAATCAATTCACTCACTCATTCATCCATTCATTTGTGGCTCCATTCAACTGAGTCGCTTAATTCAGCAGACTGAAATTAGTTATTCATTCATTTATTCTCGGAGGTGAATGAGGGAAGGGATGATATTTTATGCAAGAGTTGTGCTAGATTCACAATGTAACAAGGTTTGCTAAGAGTCAAAAGATCTCTCGACTACACTGGGGAAAATTCAGTCAGTTTAATATGCTAAAAGCTTAAAATAAATATACAACCAAAACACAGACGGATAGCAATACACTAATTATGTCTTAACCAACATGAATCTTCTGCTTTACTGACTTAACCAGCAAATCAACAAGCTTGAACAGAAAGACCATGATTTTTATTGTTAGACAGCATGGCATTGCGCGTCCACCAGCTAAACCAGCCATAACCAGCACTTAACCAGTAGCCAACTAACTTAACTCTAAACCAAAATGAATTACCTCAAGACTGGCACTCACTAGCATAAACCACTCACCAAACTTCAAAATCAGCAAAATCACATTTGCTGATCAGCTTAACCAGTAAAAACCATCTGCTTTACTGATTTTGCCTAACCAGAATATTCTGACTATGCTGTTTTGCAGGGGGACAGCATGGTTTTGTTTGTCCTCTGGTTTGAGCAGCACTAACCAGCGATAACTAGCAACAAACCAGTACTATTTAACCCTAAACCATAATGAACCAGTTACAGATTAACAGAACTACAGCACTAAGCAGCATAAACCACCCACCAAATTTCTAAAGCAACAAAATCATATTAGCTGACCATCTTAACCAGCAAGAACCTTTTGCTTTACATATTTAAACAGAAAATCAACCAGCTTGACCAGCACTTACCAGGCACAAAACCACTACTACTTAACTTTAATCCAGAGTGCTGGTCCTCCAGCTTGACCTGCAATAACCAGTTCTACTTAACCCTAAACCAGAATGAACAAGCTCCAGATTAGAACTAACCAGCATAAACCAGCCTTCACACCAAAATCACATTAGCTGACCAGCTTAACCAGCGAGAACCCTCTGCTTAACTGATTTATCCAGAAAGTCAACCAGTTGACCAGCACTAACTGGCTATAACTAACACCAAACTAGTACTACTTTGCCCTAAACCAGAGTTTACTATCTCATGATTAGTACTAACCAGCAAAAAACAGCCATCACACACCAAAATCACATTACCGGACCAGTTTAACTAGTAAAAACCCTCTCCTTTACTGATTTAACCAGAAAGTCAACCAGCTTGACCAGCACTAACTGGCCATAACTAAAATCAAACTAGTTCTACTTAGCCCTAAACCAGAATGAACCAGCTCATGATTAGTACTAACCAGCATAAGCAGCCACCAAGCACCAAAAATCACATTAGCTGACCAGCTTAACCAGCAAGAACCCTCTGTTTTACTGATTTAACCAGAGAGTCAACCAGCTTGACCAGCACTAACTAGCCATAACTAACACAAAACCAGTACTATCTAACCCTAAACCAGAATGAACCAGCTCATGATTAGTACTAACCAGCATAAACCAGCCATCAAGCACCAAAATCACATTACCTGACCAGCTTAACTAGTAAAAAAAAACCATCTGCTTTACTGATTTAACCAGAAAGTCAACCAGCTTGACCAGAACTAACTAGCCACAACTAACACCAAAATAGTACTACCTAACTCTAGAACAGAATGAACCAGCTCATGCATAGCACTAACCAGCATAAACCAGCCATCAAGCATCAAAATCACATTACCTCACCATCTTAACTAGTAAACACTCCGCTTTACTGATTTAACCAGAAAGTCAAACAGCTTGGTGATGATGACCATGCTGTTTTGCTATTGGACAGCATGGCTTTGCACATCCTACAACATGGCTAGGCTGGTTAGCACCAGTTAAACAAGCTTCAGACCAATACTGACAAGCCCAAACTAGCACCAATACAATACTTCAACCTCAACAAGCATCAACCATTTCCAAAACGAAGCAGCATAAACCAGCCTGGACCTGCATGGAAATTCATATTTCATATGAAAGAATATGAAACAAAGAAAATCAATAGAATAGAACAGAATAGAAACCACAGTACATACAGAGTGACCAACTAATTTGTCATGAATAGGTTGTCATGAATCTTCATTCAGATGGCCTGATTTTGCATTGGAAACACCAATTTAATCACAAAGAAGAGGAATACTACTAAAACAAAAGAGTTGTACAGTATGTTAGCGCTTAGTGTGGAGGTAGTCTGGTGTTAATTAGTCTTGGCTCCGCCCCTCACGGGTGTGTTCCCTCTCAAGGGGTTCACAATGAACATGTCATGTCTGAACAGATGCCAGTACCATAAGTCATGCTAGAGCACTGGATGAAGAAACACAAAACAGATTTAGCCAAGATGATCTCACTGTGAAATACATGACTTATGCTGTAATCATCTCAAATCAGCACACATTTTTAGACACTTTATTTGTTCCACTCGCCATTTCTCTCACTGATTCAACTTAATTCTTCACAATCATTCTTTATAAACACAACCAGTATGCTGGAGATGTGCCATATTCTTCTCTGCAGGCACTGAATGTGGGTGTTTGTGATAGAAAGGCGGATTGAAATAGATGGGGAAATGAGGTAGAACTTTTGGAAAGCTAACTCAAAATAAATTAAACATAAAAAGATTATTTCTGTCAAATATAAAGTCTCAGTGTTTGCACACGCAGTATTTCAGGAACAAGAGTACAAAGGTCTTTTGGTATGTATTTTGGGTTATTTGAACTCATTTTATGTGCACCTCACAGTGCTGTCGGTTCATTTCTGAGCTCCTGTGGTCAATCTGATGGCTGCGATCACAGGGTGTCCACAAGACACCACAGCATCAGGACACTAGTTAATTTAGTCCATCTTCTTTTTGATGTATAAAAAAAAAGATCATTCGCTCTCAAACTTGCATTGTGAGATTAAATGGAAAGTGCCAAATAGATCAATAAAAAGTCATAATCTAAACATGCATTAATGCATTAACTTTCTGCATCATGCTATTTAAGAAATCATTCACTAATTACTATTTATTGTGGTATTTTCTAGTAAAAATGTCTAAACATCCATAAAACAAGAAAAATTTGCTTGTAAAATCCATGGTATAAAACAGGTTTTCTAAACTGGAATTTGCAAATGAAGGAACTGCAGGGGTTAGTGAGCTATAATTTAAAGGGTCCTATTATGCTCTTGTACAAAGTCTTGATTTTGTTTTGGGGGTGTACTAGAACATGCTCTCATGCTTGGTGGTTTGAAAAACGCATTATTTTTAGCATAATTTACATTATTACAATACATTTCTCCCAGCCTGGCACAAAAGGCTCGATTAGTTCTGGGTTTAATGAAGGCCTGCCTTCCGAAAAACAAAATGTGTTGTGATTGGTTAACTGTCCCACTGCATTGCGACTGGCGAACAGCTTAAATGGTATTTCAGTACTGCCATGCCCCTTGTCAAAGAAGCAAGTTCCATGTACAACTGTTAGTGCAAGCTAGATTAAAGTGATTCTTACATTTTAAATATAGATATTTTTCTTACAAAAACACATCGTTTCGCTACAGGAGGCCTTTATTGACCCCCCGGAGCCACGTGACGCACTTATTATGGATGGATGCATATTATTGGACTTGTTTTGGACTGATAAGGAGAAACACCCGCCTATGCCGTTCTAAAGCTTGGGAATGCCAGAATAAATTTTAATATAACTCCGATTGCATTCATCTGAAAGAAGGAAGTCATATACACCTAGGATGCATGGAGGGTGAGTACATAATATGCTACAGTAGTGTTGGGTCCTGTCATCAGCCTGCGAGATCGCCAATACATGATATTATCGTGCTAATGTATTTAATTATTCATATACTTAGTTTCATTGCCCAAAAACAGCTCCAGCATAAGGCTAAAAGCAGCCAACATTATCAAAGAACATCATCACTGATTAGCCTAGCCTAGTCTAGTGCAAGTTTATGCATTTTAAAAAACACTCACGTTATAAGTGAAGCTATCTACACTGTATGATGAAGAAATCTCTTACCACACACGGAACCGGAGTAGATCGCGGCTTCGGCATGTGTTTCAACCCCCTGTACTGCACACGTCTGTGGCACGTTACTGCTCTGAAGCGACCATTCTAGTCAATGCTTGTGTTTATACCTGCCGCGCTGCGACTCGTTGAAGCAGTTCTTCGCACTGCATCGGTAAATTTCAGCTAATCCCCCACCTCGTCTCTACCCTCCCTCCAACAATTTGAATTTCCGTAAGCGGGATTTAATTTAATGATATTCTAATGGACTGTGTTGTGGCATCAATGCATGCGAAAAACAAACGCTGTAGTCCAAAGGAGTTGTTCGTTGTAGTTCTTGAAAAGGAATTTTTTAAAAAACGAAATTTCTCTTTTTGGAGTGGACTTTGAGATTTGTAATTTTGTAGATCTTTTTTATGCCTAAAGATACACACCACACTGACTAAAGTGCAAAAAGTGAAAAAGCATAATAGCACCCCTTTAATAATAAAATTAATAATAAACATGTAAAACTACAATTTAAAAAATAAAAACTTACAAAAAAATCAAAGTAATATATGTCATATATTTTAGAATTGTGAAGTAAATATGTTAAAGTGTAAGTTGTTAAATTGTTGAAATATAATTTAAAATTACAGATGCAAGATTTTAAAATTAAAATTGCAGATTTTAATATTTTTACATTAAATGTGTTTGGCTTGCAAAATGTTTAGGAATCACTGGTATAAAATGTAATGTTAATTTACATTTTACTAAATTTCATAACCCAACAAAAAAAGTAGCTACAAAAATAAACTTGACCAAAACACAAAATTCAGTAGAAAATAGTGCATTCATTTTATAGCTCTACAATCATACTGTACACCAATGATTGTCTCATTTTGCATCTATCTTTATTTCCCCTAAGGACAAACCTCACAAATAAAGTTGATACGTAAATATACCGTAACTGTGAACTCCCTCAAGTTTCCTGAGCTGTGAAAGAGCAACTGCTGAGCAATGAAATCCTCCTCTGAGAACGAGCATAACAAAAACAGGAGGTGAGAGAGAGAATGATTTAGAGATTTCCTCAAGCCTCAGGTGGGATTCAGTCAGGTTTGAGCGCTCTGCCAGAGAGGAAAAAAACTCTCCTGAGACACAGAGATGTTCATACAGTAACTACACGGCCTATCATTCCTCAGAGACGGAGAGAAAGAGACAGAGGGGAGAGAGAAAAAAGGTAAGAGAAAATAACAAGAATAAAAATTGCCCCAATGGAGAAAAAGTAGTAAGTGATCTCTTCACGAAAGTATTAATAAAGCAGATTAAATCCAAACAAAAAAAAAGATAAATGGGCACACAGAGAGCCAGAAAAAATAACATAATTAACTTAAAAAACATAATTTAATTTACATAGTTGTGGCGGTCATGCATAGTTTGTATTTTCCACTCAACTGTAGCTCTTAAATCCCATTTATACTTCCAGATATTCAAAATTTAGTTAAAAAGCCTTTGTATTTTTTTTTAAATAGTGGATTAAAATAGATTTTTTTTTTTAATTAACATTATTATTTTTAATTTTGGAATTTTTTCCATTTAATCCAAATTGACATTCAATCAACAGATTAATTGTCAAAATTGTATTTTAGTTTATTCTGATCTAGCATGCCTCCCATCCAATGAATCACAATACGCTTTGTTTTTTGTTACTTTTTAAATAAAAGCCTCAGCTTTCGAATTTTGATTGACATTAATAAAACAGCTTGCAAACAGTGTCATGGAACGTTAAATTTATCTCAGAAAAGCCATTCAACGTCCATAAACTTGAGAGTTAGCTAGATAAATGAGCATTTTTCTAAATATACACATTATATTACATATTCATGATATTTTTTACTTAAAGGAGAAGTCCACTTCCAAAACAACAATTTACAGATAATTTACTCACCCCCTTGTCATCCAAGATGTTCATGTCTTTCTGTCTTCAGTCGTGAAGAAATTATGGTTTTTGAGAAAAAACTTTTCAGGATTTTTCTTCATATAATGGACTTCAATTGTGCCCCCGATTTTGAACTTCCAAAATGTCGTTTAAATGCAGCTTCAAAGGGCTCTAAACGATCCCAGCCGAGGAAGAAGGGTCTTATCTAGCGAAACGATCAGTAATGTTTTTCGAAAAATAAAAAATTGTATACTTTTTAAGCACAAAAGCTTGCGTAGCACAGGCTATCGGATGCGCGTCCACGGGTCGTTCTTGAACGATTCGTTCATTTTGAACGAATCTTTAAAGTGACTCGCGAAGAACGAGTCATCTTGGGTAGTGATTAGTTCAGTCGCACCTGCACAACATCCTATTAGATTCTGTACTGGAATTAGTTCACCTGTGTCGAATCTTCGGGTTTTTTGAGTCGTTCGTTCATCTTATGGGGCTGTCACGTGACACCGATTTTGCTAAAATTAATGAAATGACTCGAAAAAAGATTTGTTCATTTTGCTGAACGAGACTCAAAGGTCCGGGTCGGTAAAATGATCTGAACTTCCCATCACTACTACAAATCATGTCTAAGTTCATCATCTGTTTACTCCGGCTAAAAAAGGTAGAGTATGGCAAAAAACTCCATGTTATTTTCTCCTACAACTTCAGAATCGTCCTACATGTGCTACAGGAGCTTTTGTGCTTAAAAAGTATACTAATTTTTATTTTTCGAAAAAAAAATGACAGATTGTTTCACTAGATAAGACCCTTCTTCCTCAGCTGGGATCGTTTAGAGCCCTTTGAAGTTGCATTTAAACTACATTTTGGAAGTTCAAAATTGGGGGCACAATTGAAGTCCATTATATGAAGAAAAATCCTGAAATGCTTTCCTCAAAACCCATAATTTCTTTACAACTGAAGACAGAAAGACATGAACATCATGGATGACAAGGGGGTGAGTAAATTATTTGTAAATTGTTTTGGAAGTGGACTTCTCCTTTAAACTGTACTTCAATATTTAACGCATGTTTGAATAAATCCATCATGAAAACAACTTTTTCTAACAGCCGCTGTTTAAATGTTTATATTTCAAAAAACTAATTGGAGTAGAAACATAATTATACCACTGAAAAGTTGTTATTAGTTAGGTTAGGTTATTTTATAAAAATTGCCAGATTTGTATATAAATCAGCTGTAATGTACCAACTAACAGTGTTACAGTGTTAGTTGAGATTTTTGTCCTTAAGAACAACTGACATGCACTCTTCTTAATATACAGTATATCCAAATGAATCGATATTGAACTGAATAAATGGAGAAATGAATCAAACTGAATCATGAAACTTGTGCCAATGCCCTGCTTTAATCATTAGTTGCAGCTCTGCACTAATGTTCCTGCATGACTTACAGCAAATAAGTGACAGAATGAAATGTCAGTCCTGAAACCAGATGGCTGATGGGAGGAAAGATCACAAGGCCCAGCCTGACCTGTCGAACACAACAAACATGACAGCAATTACCCGTACGCATAGATCACATCCCACATCTCAGGAGGAAGTCAACGGCCCCTTCAAGGGTCCGTCCGAGCACGAGAGACTAATAGCTCTGCTGTTCTGACATTTTCTTAACCTTTAAAGCCATCAGCGAGAGCGCCATTCATCTTCCTTTGCAACGCTCCAAAAACAGACAAAACAGCGGGACGCCCCAGCAGAAAGAGTTATGTTAAACCAATTTCAGTAGGATTGAGACAAATGCGGACTGGGAAGGTGAACGTGCGGTGAAGGGAAAGCACAAGAACGTCAAGTGTGCAGATACTATTCATTGAGAGCGATTTGCGGTACACTAATAGTAGGGACCGTCCCTCTCCTGGGACGAAGTGGGGTTAAGTGCCTCAATCAAGAGAACTGTGATAATTGGAGATCTCAGAAACTCTAGTGCATGGGTCACACGACCTGGGATCGAACTTACGACTTTTGGGACCGGCTATTTGGACGTCATGAATGCAGCGCTGTTTTTCCTCCCCTGTGAAAACAGATGCAGAGTTTTCCTGCCCTCGTTCATGAAATCACTCACACTAAACGTACTGTTCCTATGCACATAGGAAACTTTATGTCACATTTGGAAGGGGGGAAAATATGGCCTTGTGTACGACTTTTGACAGGTCACTGCCTGGAAGTATGTTTTACATCTTATTTAAAACAACAGTTCACCCAAAGTGAAAGTTCTGTCATTGTTTACACACCCTCATGTCGTCCAAAGTCTATAAGACTTTCACTGAATGCTAGGAGGTGCTCTGAAGAACATACAATGAAACCACAATGTGGTCTGTCAACCTCCACAATGGACAGAAAAGCACAAAAGTAGTTTATATGACTTCATATGTTCATATGATCTTCCGAAACAGATCTCTATATACAACAGACTGAACTGTAAACTTTATGTGCAATAAAGATATGCAAGATTTGACATCTGATGTCAAAATACAATGTGATCAGGTATATTATAGATAACTAAAACTAAAACCATAAAATATTTGAAATAAAATAATAAACATTAACTGAAATGTCTCATTTTAATTTAGTTTGACTTGATATATATATATATATATATAATAAATATGATACACTACCAGTCAAAGGTAGTGTAAAAAAATGTTTTTTTAAAGAAGTCTAATGTAATTTATTCCTGTGATCAAAGCTCATTTTTCAGCATCATTACTCCAGTCTTCAAAGTCACATGATCGTTCAGAAATCATTCTAATATGCTGATTTGCTGTTACAGAGACATTTATTATCATTATTTTTATTATTATTATTTACAACAGTTAATATTTAAAAATGTTCAGGAAAGAAATTATAGTAATTAATACTTTTATTTAGCAAGGGTGTTTTAAATATATCAAAAGTGATGATGAAGATATTTATAATGTTATAATGATTTCTATTTCAGATAAATGCTGTTATTCTGAACTTTCTATTTATCAAAGAAACCTGAAAAAATTCTACTCAGCTGTTTTCAACATAATAATAATAATAATAATGTTACAAGTTTAGTTTCAGAGATACTAATATAATTGTATATATTATTTATATTTTGAAGTTGTTTTATTTTTAATAATGTATAAAAATGGTTAGGTTAGTTTGAACAATTTTGTTATGTTTTTATTATTTTTATTTTTATTTAAAATATATACACTACCAGTCAACAGTAAGATTTTTGTTGACTGTTTTTTAACTCACCAAGCCTGCATTTATTTGATCTAAAGTACAGCAAAAACAGTAAAATGCAGAAAAAAATCTGAAATATGTTTATTATTTAAAATAACTGTTTTCTATCTGAATATATTTTTAAATGTAATTTATTCCTGTGATTTCAAAGCTGAATTTTTAGCATTATTATTCCAGTCACGACCCTTCAGAAATCATTCTATTATCCTGATTTGCTGCTCAAAAAAGTCAATATTATGAGGCCAGAATGTTCATTTTAAGTTATTCATTTAAATCAGAGAACACTTTCATACAGCATGTTCATTGTTTAAGAAAACCTTTGTTAAAATCATATAGTCTATAATTATTTTACCTTGCTAGAAAACGTCATAATTCATCTATGTGGCTTCATCTTTAAACTCATCCAACACCACAGTGTCAAACAACCGGCGAATTAACTTGGGAATAGAGACGTCAAAAGTGTGAATCTCGACCACAGAGTCGTATGTTTCACTGCAATTCACACTTTGACAGCAGTCGATGAAATCCATAAGGAATGCATTAAACACATTCACAGGTAAATCTATACCTCACTGACAGTGCAAAACACACAAATATAACGCCAGGGCATTTGGGCTGGCTGCCAGAAGTTGTTTTGAATGCTTGTTAGCATATTTCTAGATGGCTGCTAGTGTGTTTATGATTATGATAATGAATAATATGATAACACATACCAGTTTGCATTATCAAGCAGCATAACGGATTGTGTTTGTGTGGCTAAAATAACAGGAAGTGAATGACACCGGAAGCCCCACACATTCAAGTTAAAAATGGCCACAACGCACAATTTTTAATACAACAATGAAAGTGAACGGGCCATAAGTCAGATGAGTTGAAGTGTCCATCCATTCGGGATAAGTTCAAGGAGAACTCCACTTCCAGAACAACAATTTACAGATAATGTACTCACCCCCTTGTCATCCAAGATGTTCATGTCTTTCTTTCTTCAGTCGTAAAGAAATTGTGTTTTTTGAAGAAAACTTTTTAGGATTTTTTTCCGTATAATGGACTGATATGGTGCCCCGAATTTGTACTTCCAAAATGCAGTTTAAATGTGGCTTCAAACGATCCCAAATGTGGTTGTAAACGATCCCTGCCAAGGAAGAAGGGTCTTATCTAGCGAAACGATTGGTTATTTTCATTAAATAAAAATTCAATTTAAATACTTTTTAATCTCAAGCACTGGTCTTGTCTTACTCTCCCTGAACTCTGTGTATTCTTCTGTATTCAAGACAGTTAGGGTATGTCGAAAAACTCAGATTGTATTTTCTCCCTCAAAAATCATTTCAAAATCATCCTACAGCGCTGCAGAAGTACAGACCCAGTCTTTGCAAAGTAAACATGCAAAGAAGATCAAACACCCTTAACAAAAAAGGTAAAACAGCGATATAGGGCGATTTTGAAGATGAGGGAGAACATGAGATTGAAGTTTTTCAACATACACTAACTGGGAAGAGTAAGACAAGGCAAGCGTTTGACATTAAAAAGTATATAAATTGTATTATTTTTATGAAAAAAGCAGATCATTTCGCTAGATAAGACCCTTCTTCCTCGGATTATTTACAACTGCATTTGGGATCATTTGAAGCCACATTTAAACTGCATTTTGGAAGTTCAAACTCAGGGCACCATATATCAGTCCATTATACGGAGAAAAATCCTTAAATGTTTTCCTCAAAAAACATTATTTATTTACGGCTGAAGAAATAAAGACATGAACATCTTGGATGACAAGGGGATGAGTACATTATATGTAAATTGTTGTTCTGGAAGTGGACTTCTCCTTTAAGCATTTAGAGCTGAGTTTTAAGTTGAGGGGTTTGTTCAGACTCGGCCATCAATAATTATCCATAATGCTCTAAAATAAAGTAGTAGTGTTATTTTAGTACCGAGGTACTATTATTGTTTTCATTACTATTTTGAATTTTTTTTTTTTTTTTTGCAATTATTTTATTTCAAGTAACCACAATGTTTTTATGGTTTTAGTTTTAGACAACTATAATAACCTTGATAGGCAGTGAGAAAAATTATTTTTAAAGCAGCTTTAAATAAATGTTTATAAAATACTGTACAGAAAACATAATTTATACTTAAAGAGTCAAAAATATGCATGTGGAAAGTGCAAACAGCAAGCTTGTACCCCCAAATTTAATATGCTTATTTAAGTTTCCATTAGTAGAGGTTTGTCAAGCTGTGGCATAAAAACCTCTGCACTAATCAGATGGACAGAAAGGAAAAAAGCAAGTTATCATGCCTTATAAAAACACTTTCTTCTTAAAAAAGAACTGCTTGTTTGACTAACCCATTCTGGAGGTGCACAGACCCTCTAGGGGTGAGAGACCCCCCTTAAAACACAACACACCCCACCGTGGACAGAGGCATCAATGCCTCTCTTGTGCCTGACAGAGCACGTCACTGTGCAGCCCGGCCTTGGGAACAGCAATATTTGCTTTAATATTTAAAACATTTAGCCTGACCCATTTTACACAAGCTTGGCTGTGTTGTCCTCCAGCCCCTCGGGGCTCGCTGCACGGCTTCTATGCTTTACTACAATCAGCTTCCACAAACAGCCCCTAACATGGCTCCTCCAGCCCAATTCATCCATTCACCATCCCAACATAAGGCAGCCGACATGGAAAACCCGCAGTTGCTCATCACAGGTATGGGTCTCCACCCAGTTTTTCCCTCATCTATCTTTTCTCCACTTCCTGACCACAAGCAACACAAGCTGAAGTGGAGAACAGTAGCGCTAGTATAGGATGATGTGTTTTCGGTCTAACCTGAGGTTTAGGGCTTTACCAGTGGTTTAGATTACTGTAAATGGGTGCTGAGGTTTAAGATGAGGTTTCTGGTTGGAAGGAAGACGGGCAGGTGAGGAGGAAAAGCAAGCAAAAGAAGGCAGATTAGACACTATATATTCATTCTACATTAGTATTTTCCACACTGAAGTCGTCAAAACCTTTGTTTGTGACTAGAAGCTGATAAAATAAAATGAAAAATGCTTCAACAACTAAACATCATCAAAACAAAACATTTATTAATACAGTTCCACTAATATTAAATTAACCCTATCAAATAAAAATTAGCAGAAGAAAATAGCATAGACTACTTAAGTATATTGCATATCTTTTTGTGCATTAAAACATAATAAAACAAAATGCAATGCATTTAAGTGCATAATAAAACATAATGCAATGCAATACAGTTATGATTAAGAGATGAAGCATATATTAACATGGTTTTTCAAAAAAACAAAAAACAAATGCATGGTCAATCAAGTACACTTAAGTTGCTTCAGTACAGTAAGTGTTCATCCTGAAATATTACTAACAACATAAAAGTTATTCTTATTTATGAAGGTTTAAATCCCACACTAATGCACTCATTTATCCTTTCCTCATTTTTAGAGCTTGACAGACACTAAAAAGTCTTGCATTTTAAATCACATTTTCCCAAACGAATTTTGTCTTGTTCTAGGCAGGCATTTTCACTTGTTTAAAGCATAAACCTCACTAAATGGTGGAATTACAGCAATTATTTCCATTGTAATCAGCAAAAATTGCCATTTCTAGGAGGAGCAGGGTCTAATTTGGTTCTATTTTCACTGACTTGATTAACATAACCTCAAAGCAGCGGTGAACTTGACCTTTACTGTGGCAGCTTCACTTAAACCCAATCATGCACTTAACATTAAGGGTAAAATACCTGCTGGTATGTTACACACACACACACACATCAACAACTGCTAAGTGCAGAGATCATTCTAATAAAACTCAGAAATATGATCCAATCCTTTTACTGTATGACACAGTATGACACATTTATATTGTGGCACAATTTATATTTGTGTACAAAACTTATTTCAAGCATTTAGGCATATGTTTTTAAATCTAAATGTCTTTAAGATCACTAAAAACACAAATTCAGTCAGGTTGGTCCAAATGTAAGTGCATGGTAGCTGTTTCTTCAAGTTTCTTAATAATTGCACATTTAGCTGAACAATTTAATGAATAATACGTTTTGACTGCCCTGATCACATCTTTTATTCTATTTCGAGTCCATGCGTAATCTCTACATTGTTCCAAATGAAAATTTACCAGGGCATTCATGCATAATTTTCCATATGCATATGTAGGAGGCATATTAATTACCTTTATAAGCTTTAATGTATATTAAAACAACACTGAGAAATGATTATGTTCAGGATAAATTCATTTTAGAAGCAACAGTTTGGAAATGTATTAAAAGATCTTTTAAGAGAATGTATTTTTATTACTTTATTTAAGAAAACAATGTTTCATAAGTGATATTTCAGCTATTCTCCATACAATAACAAGGAAATGTTACCAGGAGTACGTAATGCTGCAACCATGGCAAAAAAAGCGTAGCATAAAATAAAAGACTATATTCCTATAGCTCGGTGTGAAGAAAAGACAGAAATTTGAGGTGTTTCTAAGTAGAAATTATACTTACGCAGAGCTTTTTTCATAATATTTGGAGCATGATAGCCCCAGAAGCACCAAACGTACATTCCTGTATGGAAAATATCACCAACCAAATGTTTCCCTGCGCTTCTGATAAAACAGCTTCCATAGACGTGCTCCTTAAAAACCCTGAGGAAAGCTTCCTAACACTTGAGTCTTTATCAGACATTTTTCATTTATGCCTGGAGAACTTTACATTTATCAAATGTATGACTGTAGGACACATAAAAGATGCTGAACTTCATGCTGCAAGAGATGAGCACAGCACTACACGCCCATACATCTTCAAAATGACTTATTTGGTTTGAATCAAAACATGATGATATATCCTACACCATGTCTGGATGCATGTGGCACATTTCTACATAATAAAACCAACATATTCTACATTATCTACACTGCATGCTCTTGATGTGATTATGTCCCCACAGCTTTTTTTAAGAAGATTTTTTTTTCATCAAGGATGCATTGAAGTGACAGTAAAGACATTTATGATGTTACAAAAGGTGTCTACTTCTAATCAGTGCTGTTCTTTTAAACTTTCTATTTATCAGAGAATCCATAAAAATATCAACCAGCACAACTGTTTAACATTGCTAAAAATCAAATGTTTCTTGAGCAGCAAATCAGCATATTAGAATGATTTCTGAAGCATCATGTGACACTGAAGACTGGAGTAATGATGCTGAAAATTCAGCTTTGCATCACAGGAATAAATTACATTTGATAATATATTCACATAGAAAAGTTATTTTAAATTGCAGTAATATTTTAGAATATTACTGTATTTTTGATTAAAGGAGAAGTCCACTTCCAGAACAGCAATTCACAAATAATTTACTCACCCCCTTGTCATCCAAGATGTTCATGTCTTTATGCCTTCAGGAGTGAAGAAATTATGTTTTTTGAGGAAAGCATTTCAGGATTTTTCTCCATATAATGGACTTCATTGGTGCCCTGATTTTGAACTTCCAAAATGTAGTTTAAATGCAGCTTCAAAGGGCTCTAAACGATCCCAGCCAAGAAAGAAGGGTCTTATCAACAAAACGATTGGTAATTTTTTTGGAAAATAAAAATGTGTATACTTTTTAAGTACAAAAGCTTGTGTAGCACAAGCTCTGGGATGCACGTTCACGTACTATTGAATCACGCAGAACGTAGGCGGAACACAGACCCAGTGTTTACAAAGCGAATGTGAAGACTAAGAAAGAGCAAGTAAGTCAACGCTGTTTACAAACAAAAAGGCACAACGATGTCGGACGATTCTGAAGTTGTAAGAGAAAATAACATGGAATTTTTCGACATACTCTACCTTTTTGAGCCGGAGTACACAGACGATGAACTTGTGGAGATTCGAAGACGTGATACGTAGTAGTGATGGGACGTTTGGATCATTTTACTGACTCGGACCTTTGAGTCTTGTTCAGCAAAATGAACAAATCTTTTTTCGAGTAATTTCGTTCATTTTAACAAAATCAGCATCAGATGACAGCCCCATAAGATGAACGAAGATGAACGACTCAAAAAAAACCCGAAGACTCGACACAGGTGAACTAATTCCAGTACAGAACCTAATAGGATGTTGCGCATGCGCGACTGAACAAATCACTCCCCGAGACGACTCATTCTTCCTGAGTCACATTCAAAATTAACGAATCGTTCAAGAACGGCCCGTGGACGCACATCCCAGAGCCTGTGCGACACAAGCTTTTGTGCTTAAAAAGTATACAAATTTTTATTTTTGAAAACAATGACTGATCGTTTCGCTAGATAAGACCTTTCTTCCTCTGCTGGGATCATTTAGAGCCCTTTGAAGCTGGATTTAAACTACATTTTGAAAGTCCAAATTCGGGGCACCAGTGAAAAATCCTGAAATGTTTTCCTCAAAAAGCATAATGTCTTCACGACTGACAACAGAAAGGCATGAACATCTTGGATGACAAGGGGGTGAGTAAATTATTTGTAAATTGTTGTTCTGGAAGTGGAGTTATTCTTTAAGTAAATGCAGCCTTGGTGAGCATTAAAATTGTAAAAAATAGTTCTTACTGACCCCAAACTTTTATACTGTAGTGTAGATTGTTAATATAAATATATAAGCGTTAACATCCACTTTAAGGAAAGACTCCATGCTTTTCCTTCAGTGAAAGTCTTGTGTCTTGAGCACCCAGCTTAGGGCATTTCTGATTGATTCCACATAAAATAAGGGTGTCTAGGACAGCTAATGGACCAGCGGCTGTTGAATGATGATTTAAATCAAGACACTGAGTTCGAATGGCTCTCTCAAAGAACCTTGAGGTTACAAACACTTTCAGGGAGTGAGTTTTCCACCGTGTCCTTGTCCAACTCTGCAAGGTTTGCTTTTCTCAAATTGCACACTGTCTCCACTCTAGTGACTTACCGATGCTAGATATGAGAGAAACAGAAAGCGAGGGCTGACAGAATGGGGTTGAAGGGTCATGTCGAGGAGACTAATTGAGCTGACAGAGGGAAGTCTCTACTTTGGTATCACATTTCAATAGTGACCTGTCAGAATCGCTGAGACTCTACAAGGGCCATAGAGTCACTTTCTAACAGTACAAAATCTTTTTGAGTAAACTTTTATGTTTAATGGCTCTTATACACCAAAACTTAGTTTCATGAGTTGTTCTGTTAAAGGAATAGTTCAGCTATGTCCTCACCCTCAGGCTATCCAAGAAGTAGATGAGTTTGTTTCTTCATTGGAACAGATTTGGAAAAATTTTGCAATTCATCACTTACTCACCAATGGATCCTCTGCAGTGAATGGGTGCCGTCATAATGAGAGTCCTAACAGCTGATAAAAACATCACAATAATCCACAAAAGTTTAAAATAACATTTCATTTTAAACAACACTTCAAACAGTTACTAGTCCTTCATGCATAGTAACGCTTCCTCCACCAAAAAGTAATCTCATCTGAATTAGGAGAGAAACATATACAGATTAAGCACCATTTACATGACAAAACATCTTAAAGAAGCTCTAAACAAATATGTGGGTGGATTTTAATATTAGAGGACAACAGGGGATGGACTTTTTCACTGGAGGAAGCATCAAAACAAGTAGTTAAAACATCTTAATGATGGATTTGTTTCTTAAAAACACACATCTTTTTACATCTCAAGATGTTATGTGATGGACCGGAGTGGTGTGGATTACTTGTGGATTATCGTGTTGTTTTTATCAGCTGTTTGGACTCTCATTCTGATGGCACCCATTCTCTGCAAAGGATTCACTGGAGAGCAAGTGATGAAATGCTACATTTCTCCAAATCTGATGAAGAAACAAACTCATCTATATCATGAATGAGCAAATTTGAGATGAGTAAATTTTAATTTTGGGGTAAACAACTGCTTAAGACTGGCATCCATCCAACTGTATTTTGAATACACTGATATAAAATGTAAACATATATTTAAATATATTTGTTTATAATTAATATAATTTTAAACTCTAAATGCATACATTCAGTAACTAACTACATTTCTAAAGATGTTTTAAGTGGGTGAATTTAGGTTTGTTGTCATCGTTCATTGGGTCAGTTCTGTTCATTTACCCCAACATGAAATATTAATGATTTTGTTCTTGCCGCAGCAATAATTCATGTAACAGACTTTTAAAATGCCCCTCTAAATGTTTGATAACTGCTAAAACGGTGCTCACGGCCACTTGGGAATATGGTAACTGGGGTATTTCTTTATCCGGTCACCTCTGTACTAACCCAGAATACAGCCGATTAGTGCTGATGAGATGCAGACATATTTATTTTAAACCACGACTGCTGATTAGCATATGAAAAGCATTGCCTGTAACTAAGTTTGACATACACTTGAAGAGATCATGTGTTTTGTTCATCAGAAAGTTACTTATTCAGAGCTCAGAAAATAGAAATCACAAATCTCTTTATTGCGCAAGATGTTTCTCCCACACAGCAATGAGATTATGAGCAAGAAAAAAAAGAGTTTTCCTGAAATCCTGTTTCTTCGATCTGAGAAAAAGATCACAGGATTATCATGGAAAATCAATTACAACTCAAACATTTCTCATCAAATTCTTCCAAAACCAAATGAATAGTTCCTAATCACATTCATGTATAGTTTTATACTCATACTATGTCAACAATTATCTCATGTGTTTTGCTACACGATTCACAAAAATTTACCAGTCAAAAGTTTTTTAATGTTTTTTTAAAGATTTCTCTTATGCTCACCAAGCCTGCATTTCTTTGATCCAAAACACAGCAAAAGCAGTAATATTGCTTTTATATATTTTTACTATTTAAAATAAATGCTTTCTATTTGAATATATTTTAAAATGTAATTTATTCCTGTGATCAAAACTGAATTTTCAACATTACTCCAGTCTTCAGTGTCGTCAGTGTATTATTATTATCAATATTTAAAACAGTTGAGTACATTTTTTTCAGGACTTTTTGATTAATAGAAAGATCAGAAGTTCAGCATTTATCTATATCAATATTTTTATTTAGCAAGGATGTTTTAAATTGACTGATGATAAAGACATTTACAATTTTACAAAATATTTTTATTTCAGATAAATGCTGTTCTTCTGAACTTGCTATTCATCAAAGAAACCTAAAGAAAATTGTTTTCTCACCTGTTTTCAACATAATAATAATAATAAATGTTTTTAAGCAGCAAATCAGAATATGGCTTTGAAATCACAGAAATAAATTACATTTTAAAATATATTCAAATAGAAAGCAGTTATTTTGAATAGTAAAAATATTTCAAAATTTTACTGTTTTTTGCTGTACTTTGGATCAAATAACTGCAGGATTCATGAGCAGAAGAGAAATCTTTAAAAAACATTAAAAATCTTACTGCTCAGAAACTTTGGTAGTCTATGCATTTAAAATATACAGTCTTTCTCTTCTGGGAAAACAGACTGTAAATATTGAATGGGAATATATAAATTGCACAATAAAAACCTCTAGAGAATGACTGTAATGCAAACTAAAATCTACTGGCTATTTAAAAAATAATAATAATTCAAATAATTCCAGCCACAAATTCCTGTTTCAATAGTAAACACAAAAAGAAAGGAAAGCAAAATGTGCTCCTCAGGTCATTCTGATGGAATGCACATTAACAAATAACTTCACAAAGAGCTGAAGAGAGCCAGCGGAGAAATCACATGCAGAGTTAATTATGACAAGGCCAGAGGTTATTCTGTTATTAATGAAAATATGAGGGCGGTCTGTCCAGATGTATGAGAAAATGCAGTTTCATATAACAGTGCTGGACCACTGCATCACCAGCAACTCCTGAATAAAACTTGCTCATGCCGGCAGGATGAAAATGTCCCTTCATGTCTAGACATACTGATAAGACTACAGTTTCAGGGTGCAAATCACACCATCCACTGCATGGAGAATTAGCATGAAAAAAAATCCATATCAAACCATCTAAAAACCAACTACATAGCCTACTTCAAAGCTTAATCATTAAGAATTCTGGTGTATAATTTATATGCAAGATACAATACTCATTAAGCATAAACAAAACAAAGGCAGACTATTTGCAAATCATAACAGGTAATATTAATCATCCAGTACAAAGCACAGAATTATAATAACAATAGACTCGCTATCGCCCTCTACTGGCTAGCGCTTACATTGCTATTTACACCACAACAATTATTACATTTCCAATCAATTACTGTCATTAATAGTAAAGTGAACAAACATCCTTAAAACAGACCTAGCTAATGTTAACCAGTTTTTCAAAACCAAACAAAGACATTACACATCATACTGAACAATCAATCTCCTGAAATAACTTTCTCTCAAACTCACTTACTACCTTAACGCGCGCTTCTGCTTGTAAACGTGGTTATATTTTGCACGCTTGCGGTAAGAAAACCTACAGGAATTATCTTACCTCTTCAGTCAGGTGGATCCAGATGTAATTTCAGTGTATGAGATGTTCAGAAGACTCTGTTGAGATCTGTGAAGGCATCTGTGCTCTCTCCGACAGCACCGCCTCACACCGGGACGAATCCTACTACCGCTCCTACCGCTCGGCTCATGAATATTAATTAGGTCGTGCTTCCATTGCTCCGTAACTAGCCTATAAGGAAGGTTTGTTTAGGAATATTAATAATCTAATGCTGACGTTGCTCCGTTGCCTAACATTAAGTAACAAACAATTAGAATTAATAAATTCGCCTCTGGGAGAGGAAAATGGTGGCACGAAACCAAAAAACAATTATTGATAAATGCTTCTGCAGAATTAAAAAAAATAAACTCTCTAAAAACACTCTTTTCTCACTCTGACTACTTTATGTATTAACTCATATTTATTTTGACTGAGTTTTTGAGTTTTTTCTTTATAGCTGTCTCAAAATGTCTTCAAATCTCAAGCCTGCTCTTTACACTGTTGTCTCCTTATTAGAAAACTAACATTCATCAAAGTTAAAGAAACACTCCTAATTTTATACGTAAATGTTCATGTCTTTCTTACTAATGCCCTTTGACAAGCAATATTCATACTAAATAAAACATATTTTACCATGAAAAAATGCTTTGACAAAGAATGAGCTGGTTCAAAGGCTGAGAGATCATGTGAGGTTGGATAATGTGGTATTTGGCAAAAGAACTGAGGCAGGTATTGGGGTTCAAACACTATTACAGGGAATTTGCCAACTGGAAAGCCATCAAGGCCCTTTTACCGTCTAATCAGATGTTTTTAAAGGATTAGGTGCACAAAAAATCTGTGTGATATTCCCAAAGGCAGTAAGTGCTGCTGAGGGAAGGTATACGTACAGATATATTCATTGTTTTCATGTTATGCATGTTCTCTCAGACCTGCCAATCAACAGAGAAATGTCATTGATTAGAAAAATGATACATTTGAATTTGCACACGAATGTAAGACATCGCAATATGACTGACAGATTCACTCTCCTGAGATCTGAGAAAATGGAAATTAGAAATCAGCAACTGTCCATCACAATAAGTACAGGCACTTATGTCAGTTTGAAATGAGAAGTATTAGTACAGTAGTGGACTTTGCCGATTGAGCTGTCAGTCACATTATATGCTGCCACAGGTGCATTGAAGCTCACCATTAATTTCTACTGTAATGATGAAGTTTACTGAAACGCCTGGAAAGCACATGCTGGTATGATAATAAACTCAGTGGAGTCCTAAATGCCCTCCGAGCCTGCAGTATTAAAAACAGATCTCTGTAAGAACAGTCAATCAATGGACAATCGACAGCCAGAGCTTAACTTCACATTATTTTAACTACAGTTCATCACACATCTGAAGCTGCTTTGAAGACATTCACTTGAGTATTTCCACATCTAAAGAAGCATAACAAAGCATGCCTGGGTTATATTTTACCCCAAAATCAAAAGCAAGAAATATATTTACCTAAACATATATTTCTATAAAGCAAGTGAAGGCTGTTTTTTAAGATTGGCTGACCCAAAAATAACAGTTTGCTGAGAATGTACTCACCCTCAGGCCATCCCAGTTTGTTTCTTCATGGAAACAGATTTGGAGTTATTTTGCATTACATCACTTGCTCACTAATGGATCCTTTCCAGTAAATGGGTGCCGTCAGAAAGCAAAAACAGTCCAAAACTGTTCTAAACAACATGTGGGTGGATTTTGATGTAAAATGCATTAATAATGGACTTGTTTCTTACAAACACACAGCTTTCATTTTCACAAGATGCTAACTGATGAACTGGAGTGGTGTGGATTACTTTTGGATTACTGTGATGTTTTTATTAGCTGTTTGGACTCTCATTCTGACAGCACCCATTCACTGCAGAGGACCCACTGGTAAGCAAGTGCTACATTTTTCCAAATTTGCTCAAAACAAACTTATATACAGTTAAGGTCAAAAGTTTACATACACCTTGCAGAATCTTTTTTACCAAAATAAGAGGGATCATACAAAAGGCATGTTATTTTTTATTTAATACTGTCTGAATGAGATATTTCACATAAAAGACATTTACATATAGTCCACAAGAGAAAATAATAGTTGAATTTATAAAAATGACCCTGTTCAAAAGTTTACATACACTTGATTCTTAATATTGTGTTGTTACATGAATGATCCACAGCTGTTTTTTTTTTCTTGTGATAGTTGTTTATGAGTCCTTTGTTTGTTCTGAACAATTAAACCCGCCCCGCTGTTCTTCAGAAGGTCCCTTTAGGTCCCACAAATCTTTAGTTTTTCAGCATTTTTGTATATTTGAACCCTTTCCAACAATGACTTTAAGATTTTGAGATCCATTTTTTCACACTGAGAACAACTGAGGGACTCATATGCAACTATTACAGAAGGTTCAAACACTCACTGATGCTCCAGAAGAAAACACAATGCATTAAGAGCCGGGGGTTGAAAACTTTTGAACTTTTGAAGATCAGGGTAAATTTAACTTATTTTGTCTTCTGGGAAACATGTAAGTATCTTCTGTAACTAGCTTCTAAAGGGCAATACTAAATGAAAAAAATTATATTTAGGCAAAATTTAAAAAAAATTATATGCAACTTCATTCTGTTCAAAAGTTTTCACCCCCCGGCTCTAAGTACATTGTTTTTCCTTCTGGAGCATCAGTAAGCACTTAAACCTTCTGTAATAGCGGCATATGAGTCCCTCGGTTGTTCTCAGTGTGAAAAGATGGATGGAAAGGGTTCAAATACACAGAAATGCTGAAAAAAAAAACAGAGAATTTGTGAGACCTGAAGGATTTTTCTGTTTAACTTTTTCTCTTGTGGACTACATGTAAACGTTTTTTATGTGAAATATCTTATTACATGCATTTTATATGATACCTTTTATTTTGGTAAAATAATTAAAATTTTGCAGAATCTGCAAGGTGTAAACTTTTGACCTCAATTGTAAATGATTTCATCCAATAACCTAATTCTGAAATATAAAAGAGAAAATAAAAAGCAGCATTAAGCAGCAGCCTCAGTTTTAATGCTGTGCATATGTTTAGACATCAAGTGGTGACCCAACACAATACCAAACCCTCAACTCGTATTTAATGTTGCATTTTCTTTTACCTCGCAAAGTTTCGTTATCACATTTTGTGCATCATGCAACCTGTCCATTTGGCTTCTGCCTGTTTGGACTCCAGCTTCTACCAAATGACATGAACTTGCACCAAGTTTGATTAGGGTGTGTTGTCTATCCTACTCGTGCATGATTATATGGTTAGTTATATTATTTGCATTTTGCAAGACCTGTGACCTACTTTGTGATTGTAATCTACAGTTGAGTATCACTGATGTAGTCAATGGTGATCTAAGCGCTTTCACAAATATTCTGCAATAATTGCGCTGGCTGAGAAATTCTGAGGGATGATTATTATAGGACGTCCGTCTCCATACCCACACACAGCACTGATGCCCTTCTATTTTCAGAGTCGCAGTGATTAGCCTCTTTAATCAAAGCTGACGGCGAGAGCCAAAGAGAGATGTCGTATTGGAATACCGCATGGATGGACTGGAGCCGGAGTGTGTTTATGAGTGACAGAGGCGTGTAGGAGTGTGTGTGATTATGTGGGTGTGTCATTTCCAGTCACTCGTTCACTGCCAGTAGAAAAGAAAAAAAGTATAATGTACTAGAGTCAGAGTGAATATCATGATCTCACCACCCTCACACACACACGCAAACTCTCCGTAGCTAAAGAGAAATGATGTAATTCCTCTTCTTCGCCTCCTCCTTCATTATTTCTTGGATTGCATCTCCTAAATATGACTGTGATAGTTTTCTGATTCTTCTCCTGGGATGCATTTGATTAAATCATTGTGTTGAGTTGAGATGTGTTGGTGTTTAGATCTGACAGCATTCAGAAGTAGGGCACAGTAAGCGTCATTAGGAGGTCAGCACTCTTTCTTTTATCATTCTCTCCTCCTCTGCACTTACAGGCATTAATATTGCATGAGTAAAAATTGAGGATTAGTCTTCTGAATGTATTTGTTCATTTTTTCTGTCTTTGATTTAGTTTAAGGGACGATAATCATTCAGATAAATTAATTGGCACAATTTGCTGCTGTTCTCTAACCTTTTGAAGTACATGGAGATTCAGAGATGGCAAAAGTACACACATCCTTAACTCAAGTAGAAGTACAGATACTCATGTTTAAAAATACTCTGGTAAAAGTAGAAGTACAGACTACACTTTTTTATTTAAGTTAAAGTAAAGAAGCATGGGCTCAGACATGTACTTAAAGGGGTCATCGGATGCCCACTTTCCACAAGTTGATATGATTCTTTAGGGTCTTAATGAAAAGTCTATAATATACTTTGGTTAAAAATTCTCAATGGTAGTGTAAAACAACACCATTTGTACCTTGCCAAAATCAGCTCTGCAAAAATCATCTCATTCTGGTCGAGGCTGCTTTAAATGCAAATGAGCTCTTCCTGCCCCGCCCCTCTCTTCTCTCTGTGGAGTGACGAGCCTGTTTACTTTAGCCGTGTTTAGCCGCTAAACTTGCAAACTAGCACATTATTAGGAAAGGCAATTGCAAAGATTCATAAAAAAACCCTTATACTCACTTCTGCTGTAGGTGAAGCTGGATCACGAATGATTTGCACGAACATAGACGGATATATGTAGATCAGGAGGTGCATTCCCTCAGAATATAATACATGGGTCATGTGGACTACTTCTGTGATATGTTTATGTTGCTTTTTTGGGACCTTGATAGGCTTTCTTCACTAAATACTTTATATATGTTTCAAGGAAATATGAGGACTAATGAGGATCAAACTTATTTTTAATTTTTATTTAGCCATCTTTTAACTGCTAGTGATTCTTTTTTTGCCACAGTTACTTTACCATTCAAAAGTTTGGGGTTAAATACATTTTTTGTAAAAGAACTTGATAGTTCTATTCAGCAAAGATGCATACAATTTATTAAAAGTAACAGTAAAGTCATTTTTGCTGTTGTTTTGAAATTTTCATTTATCAGGGAATCCTGACAAAATGTACCATGGTTTCCACAAAAATATAAGCAAAACTGTTTTTATCATGGATAATAATCAGAAATGTTTTTTGAGCAGCAAATCAACATATTAGAATGATTTGTGAAGGATCATGTGACACTGAAGACTGGAGTAATGATGGTGAAAATTCAGCTTTGAATCAATGGAATAAATTACATTTTACACTATATTACAATAGAACATAATTATATTAAAATGCAATAATATTTTACACCATTATAAATTATTGCATTATTGTTTTTACTTATTTAATTATTTATTTTTGTAAATAAATGCAGCCCTTGGTGAGCATAGGAGACTTCTTTCAAA
The DNA here is from genome assembly GCA_012976165.1 of Labeo catla. Lineage (NCBI taxonomy): Eukaryota > Metazoa > Chordata > Actinopteri > Cypriniformes > Cyprinidae > Labeo > Labeo catla. The sequence goes on along the minus strand of VONZ01000397.1, from coordinate 299,165 downwards.
AGTCATGCCAAATTTTGTATAATGTACTTTTTGTTTTTGTTTATGTTACAAGAAGTTGTGTTTCCTGTTCTGTTTTTGATCTTGCACTTTCTCTGTTCCAGCAGTAAAATCATCCCTGTCAGCTGCTACTCACTGGAGTTGCTGTGGTCAGCAAATCAAAAGCTGTGCTGCGTGTTGTCTTCAAGATGTCTGCATTGATTCATGGATTATTCAAGCATTTACATAATGCACATACTGTAGATAAGAAAGCAGGTCATCAGGGTTAATGTGAGTGTGAAGTCAAAATATATACTGTTGAACAGTTTGGGCTTGGTAGGATTTTAAAATGTTGTTCATTCCTGTGATCAAAGCTGAATTTTCAGCATCATTACTCCAGTCTTCAGTGATCCTTCAGAAATAATTCTAATATGCTGATTTGCTGCTCAAGAAACATTTCTGATTATTGTTGTTGCTGAAAACAGCTGTACTGCTTCATATTTCTTGTGGAAACCATTATGCATTTTTTTAGGTTTCTTTAATGAGTACAAAGTTCAAAAGAACAGCAATTATTTTAAATATAAATGTTTTGTAACATTATACATTCCTGTACTGTCCCTTTAGACCTAAATGTATATTTACATTTTTGCATTAAAATATAAAATCAATAATTAAGTGAATTTGATTTTAAAAATTATATATATATATATATGTATAATTGTTAATATTATATTTTTGGATATATTGATTTTTGCCACTTCATATTAAAAAGTTGGTGCACCTCTGCTTTAGATCATAATGCATTCTAGCTTTAAAGAAGTATTCATTTCTTTCTGACCTTGAACTTTTGAATGGTAGTGTATTTAAAATACATTCCTTACTGTGCACAATTAAACAGTAAAATGTTAGTTTTCATAATCTTTCATCAAACTGTAAAACTTGTCCCACCACTGAAACAGCTTCCCTTTCTTGCTGACATCTAATCGGTAGTATGGGCTCAGTAATAATTCAGAGCTATTCGGCAGTGTTTCAGGAGGAGAGAAGTCCACCGTTCACAGTCCAAACTCAAATAACTCTAGTCCAACTTGAAAGAGTATACTTGATGATTTGCAGGCCAGACTGACAGTTAAACACAGACTGTGATTAATAATATTAGCAATGTTGAGCGGTGTTTACATATTGATCATTCTTTTTCAGTCAAATAGTGTTGTATCCATCAAAACTCCCCTCTGGTTCTGGGTGGACAGATGATTAGTTAGCCATAACAGCTAAATGTTCTGCTATTAATTTTCATAACTAATGTCAATGTTCTGAGCCTGTCAGTCCAGAAAGCAATTCCGAGGAAAATTAAGAGAGAATAATGTTATGAAAATGTAAGCTGATGGTTTGGCTTTTAAAAAAAGAGAACCAGTTTTTAAAGCAATAGTTCCAACGTAAACGTCTTTGACTTTAAAAACATCTCTTGTTGATTTTCTCAAGCATGATGTACCCAGATTTCTACCGCCTCTGACCCATTTGAGATACAGAGCTGTAGAAGATCATTCAAAAGAGAGTCATTTTATGCAATGTGAATCATAATGTGAGTCATACTGACACAACATGGCTGTCAACAAGAGAATTAAACAGAGCAAAACAGGGTAATCTTCACCTCTGTACTTTAGTCATCTAACACTATGAAAGGCGACTGTACATAATGGATTTGTGAGATCAAAAGGGCTCTTAACTTGTGTCGACATTAATATCATTAGAGGTACAGGAGTGGTGAACCTTCTTAACTTCAGATTTTAGGAACAGGAAGATTCATGTCTGCCCCATTTACACGGTATTTATGTTTAAATATAGACTGATCTACTGCTTAAAATTATTATTATTATTGAGACCAAGCACTAACTTGTCCTAGAGCTTTCAAGCTATGACCTTTAAACTTGGGTTCTATCTATCTATGTGTCTATCTATCTATCTATCTATCTATCTATAAATCTAGAATTTGTAATGGTTTTACTGGTTAGGGGAGAGTGGGGTAAGATGTGCCATTTTTTACTTATGTGGTCCTCAAGATAAGGGAAAATGAGGCTGAAGTACAATGAAAGTATAAAGTAATTTCTGGATGTTTCCTATCATTTTAAATGATCAGAGGTATCTATGATAAAGAGTTCTAAAAATATACATTTTTATTAAAAAGTGTTTCTGTGGCTCAACTGCCCCAGGTTAGGAGTAAGTTGACCTAAGTCAGTGGGTAAGGTGCGCCATCTGGGTAAAAAACTGACCTTCTGACTGAATCTGATTCAAACCCAGATAATTTACCTCTTTTAATAACCAATTTAATAATCGACTTTCCTTTTCAAAGTTATATTTCTTTACTTAAAACTAACTTATATGAAATAAAACTAATCAAATGAAGTCTAATTTTCAGTCTTTAGTTGTTTGAAATTCTGAAATAATGTTGAAAAAACAAAGTTTTGACCTTCCCCAAAACAGACTAAACAGATAGTTTGTTGAGAAACATTAAATAAAATCGGAAGTAGAATGAAGGAATACCATTGGCCGTTTTCCTATATTATATGTACATATATGTACATATAATATAGGAAAACGGCCAATTTTATATATGTCACATATATTAAAAACCTATATCAAAACCTATATTAAAACATATATGTTTATATAGGTTATTTCCGTGTGGGTAAATTCCATAACATGCCAATTACATGTGATACCAATTTCACGTGTTCGCACATAAGTTTTTTGCATTTTTTTTTTTTTTTAGTTAGTTCTTAGTTATTGCCTTGATAATAGAAAATATGAGCTAGGCATCATGTATGACAGTTGCCAAAGTGAGATATGAGCTAAAATGACCAGATCCTGCCATGAGCTATATAGGAGACATATCTTGTATGTACATATAGGGCTTTTTTGTGGATATAAAGAAGCAATACAGGAGACCTATATGGCCTGTATATGCACATATATGCACCTCAATTTTGCCTATATGTGGCATATATACACATATATGCAGCATATATATTATCATATATGTGCATATATACTGCATATAGGTTTCATATATGCGCATATATCCTCATATAGGTTCTTTCCATGTGGGTAAATGTCACTGAAACTAATAAACATTTTAGTTAAAAGATTCTTGGCATGGTAGCTTTTCTGCAATGTCGGACAGGCCATCAGGCACTATAGGTGGAAATATATGATTATAATGTGATGAAAAGCTTCTTTTGGTTCTCAGAGAAGGATTTGGTGCACTTGTACATTGTCCCTATCAAATAAACTACAAATAATATCCATATAAATGATAAACTAAACCAGATGTGTAATATCACATTAAAATACCAGTTTATATTTCAGAGATTTTAACTTAACTACAGTGCCAACTTAACCCACAGCATTTGGCTCACTTTGCCCCGTAGCTGGCATTTTGGAAAAACTAATTCAGGCTAGCATTTAGCTAAATTATTTGCATGATTTTATATGTTGCTAAATCACATACGCATCATAAATATTTTTAAACCTGGATAGATTTGCTTTGACGTGACAGCCATCACATCTGTTACGCTAAAATTTTACTTCGACAAGCCAAAAACTTTCCAAAGTAAATGGGTGCCTTTCATTCCTCCCATGTGTTTCTCCTTTTCACAGTCTGGTAGAAATGATGTGCGATTCCAAAATACATGGTTGCATGACAGTAAATGTATACAGCTGCAGGGGGTATACAGGGGGTGGGTCAACTTACCCGCTGGCTCAACTTACCCCTCTCTCCTCTATAATGGGAACTGTGTTGGTTTTAATGGAAACTGTAATGGTCTATGGGTCTCTACTGGTAATTTGTCGCCGTCTGTTGGTGGCTTGTTAAAACCACTAAATACTAATGGAATATTAAAAACACACTACAGAAAACCATTTTTATTGGTTCTAATGATTAATAGTTGATGGTTTGTAATGTAACATAAGTGTAATGTAACGAAAACTATTCAAATGTATTTATGTATGTATATCTATTTATTCAGCAGGGTTCTCTAATTTCCTGAGTAAAACCTTTAAATTTAAAGCTTTAAGTTATTTTAGATTTTTATCCAACGCTTTGTCAAACCAACATCTACATGTCATTTATATGTCTAGTTTTTGTTTCTTACATGTTACATTCTAATGCAATGTTGTTTTGCGATTTGCTAAACCTTAAGTTGTGATCCCATTTTACACATGATTTAAAAAATTATAAGGGTCTGGAATGAATGAAAGGGCTATTTCATCTGGACTGTATTTCTGGAGTCGAAATGCGCTGTAAATTTAGCACAAACTAAAATAACTGCCTTGTTGATGATGTTCACATGTGTCTCTGTGACAATGAAGTCATTCACTTTTCTTCCCGTCAGTTTAAGAGCAACTCCAGAGCTGCCCATTCAAGGATTAAATTAAAATGACCAACATTTAACAAATCTTTTGTGAAACCTTTTTTACTGTAAACTGAACTGGTACATGGTAAAACAGCTCAATTAATCCAAGAGGTTGGTCTTCATTAGCAACACAAACAGCATCAGGAGACGTATTTGAACCTCTTTTTTATTGCTGTCTGTGGAAATCCTTCACTTGATCCACCATTCATCACTTCTCATTTCACAGAGCTGCTTTGCTCTGAAGTCTTTGAAAGCACATTAAGCTCACCAAAATAAACTACACTCTCATTTTGGCTGAGCTTATGAATGTAATCATAATTAGTTTGATGCTTTCATGGGTAAGATTATAAATAGATGTCTCCTCAAGCATTTGTATATATATATATATATATACACACATACATACACACACACACAGGATGATTTTAATGTATACTTAAATTTGTTTTGAATGGATTTTGAAGAGAATTTATGTTTTTGTGAGATGGAAAGACTGAATGAATTTTTTATTCATTGTGATGACAAGCTCTTCCACAAAACTGTGTCAGTGTTCCACAATGACACAAATAAACCTTGTTTCTGAAGTGATGTGCAAAGTGTTTTACAATCCACCACACGAATATAGCCTGGAGATCTTTATGAGGGAAAACAGAATGAAAGGATGAAAGAAAGATGAGGTGGTGGTGCTTATTAAATAAATATGAGGCAAACCTCAAAGTGTGCTTTTAAATGCCTCTGAAAGAAGACACACTGCAAATAGGCACGGAAGCACCTGTGATGTGCACATCTTTCAGGTGAGCTTTGCTCCAGTGACCCACAAGAAATGTCAAGGTAAAAATAAAAACTATTTTCCACTCACTCGTTTTAGTGAACACACTGCTCACTAAAAAATCTGTCAGTGATCAAAATAAAGGTCTACTGGTGGTAAGCGATTTGTTTTTAACTTTTAAGTATTAAGAAAATAATAGATTTGTTTTATAAATATTACTCAGAATTGCATTTTTTTAAAATGATAACTTTCATAAAGTTTGGCTTTTATAGGCCTATTAAATTCATGAAACAATTCATGAAAGTTATTTCAAAGTGACAATAGAAAAAAAGAAATAGCGAATAAAGTGCTTTAGCGCCATCTGCTGTTTCTAAACGTGCAGCAAACAGTTTGTCACAGGTTTTTTAAAATGTTTTTAGTCATCACAATCGTATCGTGTTAATCAGTTATTGAAGCCTGCAGTGTCTTTTGAACCATCACAGATCAGAATATAAAAAACATTTTTATAAAATAAAGGAAAAACATAATTTAAAATACAAATAAAAATTGAATACAATGACTAAAAATAATTTTCTACTAAAACCACATTACAGTGCATTAAACGATTAAACATAAATATGCTTGTATTAATTTCTATAGCTGCAATTTCATGTCAGCCCATATTTCAGAAATTTAGTTAAGCTCAGACACTTGTACATTATAATTATTATTTGGCAAGGATTTAAAACAGAACGAAAACAAAGATATATGGGATTTTCCTCATTTTAACATTTCCCATTCTCATCATTCTATAGTTAGTTTAATTGTTGTGGTAAAACAACAAAAACAGCTAACTGTCAGTCCCTAATTGAGCGATTACTAACGTTTTACCATTTAAAACAATATTCTGAAGACTTTGTTTAAAACATTTTAATTAGAGTCTGAAGAGACACCATTCCTTCACACTAAATTTACATTTTCATTAGAGCCATGACATAAATTTGACATTGTGATAAAAGAACACTAATGATTTTCATATTTTAAAAGCATGAGTTTAATATTTTATCCAATATATTAATATAATATACAGTTGAGGTCAAAAGTTTACATACACCTTGCAGAATCTGCAAAATGTTAAAATTACTAAACTATGAGGGATCATAAAAAATGCATGCATGTTACTTTTTATTTAGTACTGACCTGAATAAGATATTTCACTTAAAAAGAAAATAATAATGACCCTGAAAAAGTTTTGGAATTTGAAGATCAGGGTAAATTTAACTTATTTTGTCTTCTGGGAAACATGTGAGTATCTACTGTAGCCTCTGAAGGGCAGCACTAAATGAAACAAACAAACAAAACAAAACAAAAACACAGCTGTGGATCATTCAGGTAACAACACAGTATTAAGAATCAAGCGTATGTAAACTTTTAAATGGGTCATTTTTATAAATTCAACTATTATTTTCTATTGTGAACTAAACGTCTGTAAACGTCTTTTATATAAAACATCTTATTCAGGTCGGGGCTGATAGTCTATTGAGCAGCCTACATATAGTGCTGTGGTGCTACCGGCGTCCCGAGTTCGAATCCAGCTTAAGGTCTTTTCCCGATCCAACCCCTCTCTCTTTCCCATTTCACTTCCTGTCTGCTCTTTACTGTCCTATCATAATAACAGCGAAAAACACCAATACATATCTTATTTAGGTAAGTACTAAATAAAAAACAACATGCATTTTGTTTGATGATGGTAAAATAATTAACATTTTGCAGATTCTGCAAGGTGTATGCAAACTTTATAAAAAAAACATCGCATATATTACAGGAATGAACGAGCAATAGCACATAATCTCTAGAAACGCAGCTTTCTACATCAAAACTACATTTCCCAGAAGCCTTTGACACAGGAAGCGGCGTCACTGTGTCGGTTGCGCTGCTACGTGTTCGGTTAAGGCAGGAAGTTGACATGTCACCGTTGCTGCATTGTTTTTTCACACGCTGATTAAAAGAGAATTTTCTTTATTAGTTGCTGATACTGCTGTAGAGCAGGTGAGTGTCATATTTATACACACCGATCAAGAGCGACATGGTAGCTAACTTGTTTACCAGGTTATTATGTGGGATCGAGGCCCATTACAGCATAACCACTCTAATGCTGTGGGTTTTACATTTGAGTTTTGTTCTTAATAAAACAACACTTTCCACCGATACATTAACAGTAGAAGGCTTACTTTTAAAGCAGTGATTTGAGTTTGTTGTAATGTTAGAGCTACTGTAGCATTGCTGTCAGTTGTGCTGTGTAAAGCAAATAAGAGTAGTAGGACTGATCTTGGATCAGCTTTACATGTTTGCATAGCAGATCATATTTATAGGAAGCAGGTTAACTGAATACATTTGATTATGAAGCTCAAATTTTAATGATAGACTGTATTTTTTGCCCTCTTTTAAACTAAATTCATGGATAGAGAATAGATGTAGTTTTCTAAAAGTTTTCAGACAGAGACAGATCTACAGTACTGCCTCCATCAGCACTTGCTGTAATGACTTTTTTCTTTGTGCTAAAACAGAGTAAGCTAGAATTGTTGATAATGACCTAGCCACTCAAATTCACTCACATAATTTATTCCTAATGTGATTTAGGAATACATTTAGAGAGGTTCATGTGTTATACTTGGACTTGTGTTTTCATTATATCTATCAGAAATGAATAAATCTTTCTCTGATTTGCTCAGATGTTTATTTGCAGCCTTGATATGTTTGTAATAATTTCTCTCTCATCCCATAACAGTATGTTACCGACGAGTTCCCCGCAGATCCACCGGAACGGCAGCCTGAACGCGCGGGATGCGGCACGGCACACGGCCGGCGCCAAGCGCTACAAGTACCTGCGGCGACTCCTGCATTTCAGACAGATGGATTTTGAGTTTGCCATGTGGCAGATGCTCTACCTGTTCACATCGCCACAGAAAGTTTACCGCAACTTCCACTACCGCAAACAGACTAAAGACCAGTGGGCCCGGGACGACCCTGCGTTCCTGGTGCTGCTCAGCATTTGGCTGTGTGGTGAGCACTTTTGATGGAAATATTAAAGGGTTTGAAAATGAAACTGACAACAGCGACTCCCTAATCATGTTTTCTCCATAGTGTCGACGGTGGGCTTTGGATTGGTTCTCGATATGGGTTTTGTGGAGATACTGAAGCTGTTGCTGTGGGTGGTTTTCATCGACTGCATCGGAGTCGGATTGCTCATATCCACACTCATGTGGTAAGGAGCCACACACACTCACAAAGGCTGCCGAACAATGTCAGCGTGTCCTTAATGTTGACCTTGCTGATATGGTATTGATCCAGTTTCTATTTCTGGGTTATGGATTTTTGCATTTTTTTATTTTAAATTTTAGAGTAAGTTCTATGATCCAATTTATTTGCAATGTGAAATTTACATTTTACATTTTTAAAAGTTTATGGTGGTTATGGCCCCAGCTCAAAGCAGTGTTTTTATTATTACCTAAAAATATATTATTAATTTTTTTCAGTAATTGAAATAAGGCTTGAATGAAGTAAATATAAATATTGAATGTAAAACCTAAACTTCAGAAACGTAGAACTTAGAAAGCTTTGCCTTTTGCAACTAGCTAAAATACATTTATAAGTACTAAAATTAGAAAACTGAAATAAATTAAAGGTTCAAAACTAAAAAAAACAATGTAGACATTTTTGCCAATTTAAATAAAGATGAAATAAAACAAAATATAAATTTTGGATGAAAAATGTAAACTTCAAAACCTACAGCTAACTAAAATTTAAGCTGAAGTACTCAAATTACTAAAATTTAAATGAAGAATTGAAGTTAAATAGAAATATAAAAAAAAACAAATAACAAAATTAGTAAAATTAAAATTAAAATGAAATGTTTCTTCTTCTCAACAAGCTATTTGATCCAAAGTACAACCAAAAACAGTAATATTTTGAAATATTTTTACTATTTAAAATAACTGTTTTCTATTATAATATATTGTAAAGTGTAATTTATTTCTGTGACTTCAAAGCATCATTACTCCAGTCACATAATCCGTCAAAAATCATTCTAATATTCAGATTTGCTGCTCAACAAAAAAGCTTTTATCACAGAAATAAATTACATTTTAAAATATATTCAAATTTTTATAATAGTAAAAATATATCTGAATTGTACTGTTTTTGCTGTACTTTTGATCAAATAAATGTAGGCTTGGTAGAGACTTCTTTAAAAAAACAAATCTTACTGTTGAAAAACTTTTGACTGGTAGGGTAAAACGAAGAGTTTTACTGTAAAACTGTACCGTAATCCCTGTTTTTTTTTCCTCCAGGATTGTCACAAATAAATATCTAATGAAACATCCTAGCAGAGATTACGACGTGGAGTGGGGCTACGCGTTTGACGTCCATCTAAATGCTTTCTACCCTCTCCTGGTCATTCTGCACTTTTTACAGCTGTTCTTCATCAACCGTAAGTGAGCAGGTGTATACATGTGCATATTCACATATAATGTGCTGGTTTAAATTACCGGACTTTGCAAACACATCTCTCGCACTTTCTTGACAGATATCGTGGTTATAAGTTCAGACTGGTTCCTGGGTTATTTTGTGGGAAACACCTTGTGGCTCATTGCTATCGGTTACTATGTTTACATCACATTCCTAGGCTACAGTGGTAAGTGATGTGATCTCTGGTAATGACCTCTTGTGTGTTTTTACCATCCACAAGCTGAACATTGTCTAATTTTCTCTGCCCTTGCTTCTTTAGCACTTCCGTTCCTAAAGAACACTGTGGTGCTTCTGTATCCCTTCACTTTGCTCGGACTCCTGTATGTTCTCTCCATTTCACTCGGTTGGAACTTCACCAAAGGTCTCTGCTGGTTCTACAAGCACAGGGTCCAGTAAAGGACAGCAAAGCAAATGAAGGACATTGCTTCAGTGCACATGTGCTCGGACGGATGGAAAGCGTGTCGTCACTCTTGGGACTTTCAAACTTTTTGTATAATCTGTAAATATCAGTTTGGTTGTAGAGGAAAAGAGTTTCAATTGTTTATGGTGTCATGAACCTTTTCTTTTTCTTAATTTGATACTCAGCCCTCATTTAATGTTGTGATGTGGTTTTGAAAATGCAAACATGGGGAAAAGTGCGTAATATATCTGCTAGGATGCTGCACTTTTTACTTGTGGAAATGTGTACAATAAAGATATTTTTAAAGAAAGTATTTTTTTAGTTCGTTTGGTGTTGTGCTGTAATGTATTTTGAAATGTATCGTATTGGTTTTGATCACATATAAAGTACATTATCCCATTTGCAGCTGCAAATATGTGACCCTGGACCACAAAACCAACCATAAGGGTCAATTTTATGAAATTGGGATTTTTATCATCTGAAAGCTGAATAAATAAGATTTCCATTGATGCATTGGTAGGATCGGACAATATTTGGCCAAGATACAACTATTTGAAAATGTAAAATCTGAGGTTGCAAAAAAATCTAAATATTGAGAAAATCGCCTTTAAAGTCCAAATGAAGTTCTTAGCAGCGCATATTACTTAATAAAAAATATGTTTTGCTATATTTACGGTAAAAAAAATGTACAAAATACCCTCATGGAACATCTTAATATCATAATGATTTTTGGCATAAAAGAAAAATCAGCAATTTTGACCCATAAAATGTATTGTTAGCTATTGCTACAAATATACCCGTGCTACTTGCGACTCGTTTTGTTGTCCAGGGTCACATATTCAGGTGTTCTTTTGAAAATTATAAAGGATGCTCTTCTCTTTTTTTCTTTTTTCCTTATCTTTCTTTTTTTTTTTAATGAATTCTAAAATACAAAACATTCCAGCAGGTTTTCAAGACATTTAACTTACAGTGTAAATAAGGATACAATAGCAACTGCATAAAAATAAATAAGATTATTTATGTATTTGTACTTTTTGTTTAATTGTAAAGATTTTAAATCAATTTTAAGCAGTTTTTGTTTGTATATCTTTTTATTGTTTTTTTTATTATTATTGAACATACATAAAAGTAAATGCAAGCATTTACAGCTGGAAACACTATTGCAACAATAATAGATATATAAACAATATACAAAGAACATGGAAAATACCAACAAAAAAAAAAAATTAAGTAAAAAAATAGCTAAATCCCAAAAAATGAAAAAAATAATTAAAAAACAGCTAGGAAAATAAATAGATTTGTTAGAAAATACGTGTCTTTTAAATTCTTGTGAGAGTTATAAAAACCAAATAAGACATTTTTTTTTGTTTGTAAACGGTATCCCGTTAGACCTTGTGAGGTGACATCACAGGTGCGCGCGCACCTCCCTAGTTCCCGGTTCTTCTCACACGCGCTGTCATCGGCCACGCGCCTGCGCGACCACACGTGACGTCAGACAGCAGCATGGCGGCCAAGGTGACTCCGGCGACACGGCATTTGACTGAAAAATTATGTTTTTATTTTTTAGCTGTCGACTTTTAAATACAGTTGTTGATTATAAACGAGAGAAAGGCTAATTAGATACGAAAAATGGGATGACTAGAGACAATGATAAACGTTTTTAACGGACTGCCGTGAGCATCACTGAGCTTATCACTACGTTCGCGCTGAGACTTTGACTGAATTTAGTGTGTCTGAGGATCATAAAACCATAAAAAAATATCAGAATTGTTTGTTAAACGGCATTAATCAGCCCTTTAGCAGGGGTTTGTATTGTTGGAGGTTAGCGTTTGTTTATGAAGTATGGTCAGGCGGGTGAGGATCATGCTAGGTGGGCGAAATTGGGCTTATTTTACTCTACAGGGACTGTGTGGCTTAATGTGCGTTTGTGTATTGTAATTAGTGACTGGTTGTTTTGTGTATTGTAAAAACTAGGTTCAGTTTGTTTAAAATACATTCTGTGCAAGATTTGTGTGGCAGAAAGTAACGATACTAATGATGCGTAATGTGCTCTCAAACCGCAAACATAGTTTGATGTTTACCTGAGCATTTGGGAATAAATGTAATTTTGAACATTAGACTAAAACTTGTCTCTCAGTAGCTCAGGGAAAAAAAGTTAATAGATGCAGATAGATCTTGAAAACTTGCAATGCATTTCACTAATTATTCTTTTGGTTTTGGTTTTGGGGTTGTGGCTTTAATTATGGATCATAGCTCTTTAGATTTACAATTCATTTCTATAGAATTAATTTCAGTGCTGTTGTCGTTTTGCAGGTGCAGTTAACCAAAAGGGCCGACCCTAATGAGCTGAAGGTCATCTTTCAAAAGGTAAGAAATTCTTCATTTAAAAGCCTAATGTTGGTGTAATATCAAGTTATCATGTTTTAATGATGTGCTTAAATCCACTAGGAAACTGGGTCTGCAACTTTATAAGCAAGCGTTGATAGTGTCATGACTTTGCTGTGTCATTAAATCTTTATTTCCTTAGTCACGCTGCATTTTTAATTATCACCCTGTTGCCGTCTCCTTTTTCCCAAGGCAAAATTGCATGTTCAGGAAAGTCTAGACACCTGTGTTTGTTTGTGTTGAAACAGTTTATTGTGTGTATTCTTCATTTTACAAGTATGAATACGGAAATACTAATCTGTCTCGCTCGTTAAATGTCAGCCAGGGCTTTAAGTGTAGTGAATGGGGATCACTTCCTCCGTTGAGTTCTTGAGCGTCTCTCAGCTGAGAGTAGTTGTGTCTTCGGCCCCGTTGGGCCGATTTGGTGTCTGGTAACACAGTGACTTGTGTGCGATGTGGCTCTATTAATAGGACTCAAGCGTGTGAGGTGGATGTTTGGAGGAAGACATGAATGTCAGGGCAATAGATGGATGAGTAAAGAATGTCTCGATAAGGTCAGAGGGCATCTCGCTTTACTGTTTTGTGTCCTTTTTAGCTGCTGCCAATCAAAACTTGGAAAATACACAACCTGTGTGGCACGTAAATATTGATTGTCACCTTTGCCTATTTGTCCAATCAGAGGTTGGTACTTGGTACAGTTTCAGCTTGCATTTTGCCAACACAGTTGTTTGAAAGAAGCCGGTGTTATTTTACACAACTGACCACTATTTTGTTTCTTAACGGTCTGCATGCATAAAATGTATGTGGCATTGATTTTCAGGTTTTTCATTCTTTATGCAAATCAATCATAGTGCCATTCAAATGAGAAAAATGCACGTAATGCGTAATCAGGCTTTATGTCCAACACAGATGCTCTAAGTGTGTTTTGTTGTTTACCCTCAGTATGCCAGTGTGGTGGATAAGGATGGAGAGCGGTACATGACACCCAATGATTTTGTGCAGAAGTATTTGGGCCTCCACACGCAGCTCCACTACAACCCTAAAACCGTGCAGCTGCTCGCCGGTGTGGCAGATACTACAAAAGATGGGTGAGACAAACATCATAATTCCTGTCTGTGTAACTGCTCTGTGTTCTGATTATTGATGGTTTGATATGAAGCCTAAACCTGAGCCCAGATCTAAAAAGTCACCCAAGATTTTGTGTTATTTTTTTTTTGGAGTAGCAGCTAGGGATGCACGGTATACTGGTACTGGAACAATTATGGTGTATATATTTTATTTCAAACGGTAATATATTATCATTTTGATCAATTTGGCATTTTAGAACTTTTAGATTATGGCGTTATTTTGCATACAAAACAGATGATAAAGGTGAACGAGCTGACCTGTATGCAAGCTTTGCTGTAAATGCCACAGGAGGCAACACATCAAATTTTGCCAAGCATTTGTCACTTGCTCATCCTGATCTTTAACGTGAATTTGGAGATCGACAGGTGAATGCCTCAATCGTCATTCAGTTTTAATTAACTTTTTTTCACAACTGATCAACGCACATGCCTAAGATGTGATACAGAGTAAACACGAAAGCTCAAATGTGTGTGACAAGCTAAAAACATTTTAGCTTTGGCCACATAATATTTGCACTTGCATTTCGAGCAGTAAAATATTAATTAAATTTGAATGAAGCAAGAATTTTGCTATATTAGTTTTAGCAGGGCTCAAAATTGTGACCGTTTTGGTCGCATATGCTCCCAGAAATTAATCTGCGCGACCTCAAAATATATTTGGGAGCATTTGTGTGAGTGCTAGTAATTGTTGTGGTGCGACTTGTTTTCAATTCTTTACAAAACTTTCGTTAAGTACTGCACAGTATGTGACTGCTGTGAGCTGTGAGCTGAACATTATCTTACATAACCAATTAAACTTCATCTTTACATTTTTAGCTTCAATGCAGATTTTAGGGATTAGCCGTCAATCACTCACATTGCTCTCTGCTGGAACTTGGAACCGGCTGTTTTTCTTTTAACCAATCTCTGTTCCGAATTTGCACTGCCTTGCAATTAGAGGTGTGCGAGATAAACATTTCTGATTCTTGACGATTGAAAAATATCCCTACGATCTACTATTATTGAAGCCTACAGCGCACATTCTATCAGTTGCAGTTCTGGCGCCGCCGTCTCACGTGACATACATTCACACCAAATGTTTACTCGGCAGCAGAATTTCACTCACTATACGGGGTAATATATGGATATATATGGAGTAAGTTATCTTTCATGTGTGGTTTGGCCAAGGTGTTTTATGTAGCATAATTTTACAAAACTAAAGTCTGTCAGACCATTCTGTTTTTGCTCCAGATATTGAAATTATAATCTAATTTAAATCAGAAACGGCTCATGCGTGCAGTATCTTTGTGTGGATTAAGCTTAAAAATGCAGTGGTTGCCTCTAATTTAAATGGCTACAGAGTTAATGTTTCTTCTCTTTCTTTTTCCATTCAGACTGATCTCGTATCAAGAATTTCTGGCCTTTGAGTCGGTGCTGTGTGTGCCTGATGCCCTCTTCATCGTGGCCTTCCAGCTGTTTGACAAGTCGGGCACTGGATCTGTGTCTTTTGGTGAGTACAGTGTTCACTATATATAAATGTTCAGTCTTATTTATAGACTTCTGTGTTTGTACATGTAGACATCAAACTCTATTAAAATCAATTCAGAGTTGAGAATTTGTAGGCCATTCCAGTTCATTGACCTTTTCTGTCTACAGTATGTAGACCACAAGGCCGCTCATAGTGTTTTTGACCCGTAGTGTTTCATTCCCTTTTACAAAGTCAGCTGATCGTAATGTAGTTATGCTAAACAAACAAGCAGCTTAACCTTGACCACAGAGACATTCATTCACACACATGTTCACGTGTTCAGAGGACCTTTAAAACGCTGTCAGTAATGTTCCAGCGCTTATGTTCTGCAGAAGTGTAAATCTGTCCCTGTTCACTTATTTACAGAGAATGTGCGTGATATCTTCAGCCAGACCACCGTGCACCACCACATCCCCTTCAACTGGGACTGTGAGTTCATCCACTTGCATTTTGGCAGTGACAGAAAAAAAAGCCTCAGCTACCTGGAGTTCACCCAGTTCCTGCAGGTACCACACCCAAACAATTATATATACTCAGAGTTATGTAAATATTATATTACTTAAAAACTTCTGTTATAAAATATTTTAATGTAAGTTTTAAATAATACATATCATAATAATAATGCAATTATATTGTAATTATAATAGAATAGGGCCAAACTGCTGTCCACAATCAGAAAACACATTTAAAAGCATGTTTACTAAAATCATTTTATTATCTGTTGAAACCCACAATAATATTTAATATATCAGTAAGCTTAATATATATATAAAATCATCATTTAGTGGGTACTTTCAATTGGGAGGTGGCTGTCCCAAACCCTAACCCCTAAATTTCAACTTATGAAAATATTGAAGTACTTTTTGCATTTTATTCCATTGTTGTTTTTAAAAATATCTTTTTGATTTAAAGTGATGTTCAAAAATAATAATGATTTGTAATTTTCTTTGTAAAATATATGTCCTGCATTTTCAAGTCACTACCGAAACAGTGTGTGTTTTAGTCTATTGGCTGAGACTAATTTTAACTACACCCCTACATTTATGATCATGAAATCTTTGTGTATATATATATCTCTCTCGTAGCTACATGGTGAGTAGATAGGCCCCATCATTTAGGGGTAAATTTGTTAAAAAGTATGAAAAATCTGTGTGCAACTTTAAAGAACGTCACCTCCGAACCCGAATTTTTTTTTGGAGTTATTCCATTTAGCTGTCATGACTGAAACATGGCTTGTTTTGTCAAAAATAAAGTATACTGAATTGTCAGCTAAGATGTTTTGGCTCAATGTATATTCAAACTAATGAATCCTTACATTTGAAATCGGTATGATCAACTTTTTTGCCTTTTACAAAGAAAAACTGGATTCAAAATACAACAAATCTCATAAATCAGACTTGAAATATTGTTCAGATTGTAATTGTTATTGATTTACCTCTGAAAATAGAAAAATATATATTTACAAGTAAGCAAAATCTTAATAGGTCAATATAGCCCTTATTATTAAATTATATATTATTGTGTTTTGGTAGTGACAACTTTGGGGAGAGGACAAATACTACAGAACTTTCTGAAAATACAATGAGAATTAACTGCACAATTACTAGAAGTGTGTACTTTAGTTATTATACAGTTTGCATACATACAAAATGTGTGGAAAACTTTTTCCCAAGATGTTTCCAACTCTGACTTTGAACCAGTTCTGTAGAATAGCCCAATTATGTATGATATATATAATATAATAATGTGTTATTAATGTAATAATACAGTAGAATAATATTTTATATTTCAGTAATATAATTACATTTTATAATGTTTATTTTTAATATAATGATGTTAATCTTGTTAATTAAATTATGTTTTAATATAATAAGGCCTCTAACTGGCCCATGCTAATCAGCAAAATCTTGACCTTTTGGTCTTTGGCAGAATTTCTTTACAAGTTCATCACTTAACAAAAATCAAATTTCTGCTTTCGGTGCTTGTTGTCATAGGAGCTGCAGCTGGAGCATGCAAGACAGGCGTTTGCACAGAAAGACAAGGTCAAGAGAGGCGCTGTTTCCGCCCTGGACTTCAGTGACATCATGTCCACCATCAGACACCACATGCTCACACCTTTTGTGGAGGAAAACCTTGTGTCTGTAAGTGTGCAGCTCTGTTTTCCATCTCGTTAGATATTTGTTGCAAAGTTATTATAAAAGTTTTAAATATATGTGTCCTCTTAGGCAGCCGGTGGCGGCACCTCTCACATGGTAAGCTTCTCCTACTTCAATGCCTTCAACTCTCTCCTGAACAACATGGAACTGATCCGTAAAATCTACAGCACTCTGGCTGGGTCTCGCAAAGATACTCTTGTTACTAAAGGTGCGTACCGTCTGTAATCTCAATTTCTGTTCATTTGCATCAGAATTAAGTTTTCAAGTATCATCTAACATTTTCTTTATCTGTAGAGGAGTTCGTTCATGCTGCAAATAAGTTTGGTCAGATTACCCCTATGGAAATCGACATCCTGTTCCAGCTATCAGGACTGCACTCTCAAACAGGGTACTTTCCTTTTTTTTTCTTAGTTCATCCACACATACTCTAAGCAGCATTATCAGCTAACTATGTGTTATGATGTGTAGACGATTAAACCTGGCTGATATCGAGAGAATAGCACCACTGGAGGAAGGGGCCCTGCCATATAATCTAGCTGAGGTGCAGAGACAGGTGAGTTTATCTATATGAACGGCCAGATAAGAGACTATGTGTATATTACTGTGAGAGATGTGTAATGTTATCAGTGTGGATGCCTTATCTAACACCGCTAATTATGGTGCAAAACCACTTTCACTGCTAGGGGTTTGATACCACTCTCGCTTCTGAAAATGTAAAGATTCTGTTTAAACCTAATATTCAGGCTGCTTTCATATGTCTCAAATGCAGATTAACCTAAAAGCATTGTACATTATGTTTGAAACCTCACATGCTTCTTGCTCTCTTTCTGTCATTGCAGCATTCACATACGGATGTTTCTAGGCCTGTGTGGCTGCAGGCAGCAGAGTCAGCATACAGGTTTACTCTGGGCTCCATCGCTGGAGGTTTGAGTTCTGCTCATTTCTGATAATAGTTTAAGGACCCCCCCAAAAAAGTGCAGTTATTCATTCTGTTACACATTTCATTTTTGACAAAGGAAGCTAATAGCAAGATATGTAAAAGGTACATTCCTTCTTTTAGTTCACATCAAAGCCATAAACCTTGATGTCCTACTTGCAGGTGTTATTTGGAAGAGGGACATTTCCTTTCTAGAAAGTTTGCTTTGGCTTTATTGCTAAGAGAAAAAAAGACTGAAAAGTCAAAAAAAAGATTAAGAGTCATTTTTATGTTTCACAATACGCTATCTTTCAGACGTTTGGGGTCAGTACGATTTTATATTTTTATTCAGAAAGGATGCTTTAATGTGGTAAAAAGTAAAGACATTTATAATGCTACAGCAGTTTTCTGTTTCAAATAAACACTAGTGCTGTCAAAATTAGTGCTTTAACACAGGCGATTAATTTTTCCAGTTTAACAGCGTTAAAAATATTTAATTGATAGCTCTCATTTATACTATAATGTTGAATGGCTGTAGTCAATGGTAAATATTAAAGGAAACATTTTTTTTAAATGTAATTTTTAAATGTAATTTTAAATGTAGACACCAGTAATATTGGTATCAGTGATACTGAAGGTGTTCAGTCCTAAAAGATATTTAACAAATATTAACAATATGCTGTCTTTATGTAGTTTCTACATGAATTTGAAGATTGAATGTGAATTCACTAATAAATACTGTTCTTTTGAACTCTATATTTAAAAAAAAAAAAAAAAAAGTTTGACAGTTTGCACAAAAATATTAGGCTGCACAACTGTTTTCAACTGATAATCAGAAACATTTCTTGAGTGCAAATCAGTATATTTTATGATTTCTGGATCGTGTGACAATAAATTACATTTTAAATTGTATTACAATAAGTTATTTTAAATTGTAATGATATTTCAAATTACAGTTTTTACTGTCTTTTTTTGTTAAATCATATAAATGCAGCTTTAGTGAGCAAAAGACTTTCAAAAACATTCTTTTTGACCCCAAACATTTGAATAGTAGTGCATATGTTTTTATTTCAGAAGAACAGTCTTGTGTTCCATGGCCCTTTATAAATGCACAAGATATGCTGTTTTCAATGAATAAATCTATGTGTAATTGCACTTCCTGTGTGTGTTTATAGCGACTGGCGCCACAGCTGTGTACCCCATAGACCTGGTCAAGACCCGTATGCAGAACCAGCGCTCTACAGGCTCCTTCGTAGGAGAGCTGATGTACAAGAACAGCTTTGACTGCGCCAAGAAAGTCCTGCGATATGAGGGCTTCTTTGGCTTTTATAGAGGTTGGATTTGTCTTATGCTCTCACTTCTGCTACAGAACAAAATAAAGTGTTTATCTTCATGTTTCTAAACCTTGATCTCACTTTTGTTCCTACTCCTTTCTGTGTCTCTCTCTGTGTTTTTTTTTTTTTTTTTTCTTCCCCCTCCCCCTGCAGGTCTTCTACCCCAGCTCATCGGAGTGGCTCCAGAAAAAGCCATCAAGCTCACTGTGAGTGTCATTAAATATCCTGTAGAAAGCTGTTTCTGAGTAGATGACAGTAAAGCCAATTACTTGAATCTCTCTGTGTCTGTTTTCCAGGTGAATGACTTTGTGAGAGACAAATTTACCACAAAAGATAATACAATACCTCTGGCTGCTGAAATTCTCGCTGGTGGATGTGTGAGTATAGTAAACTGCACAATACTGTTAAACTGGGTTGTTGCACTTAAATGGCTAAATTTTCTGTTTCTGTCTTCCCAGGCTGGTGGGTCACAGGTTATCTTCACCAACCCTCTGGAAATTGTAAAGATTCGTCTACAAGTGGCCGGTGAGATCACTACAGGCCCCAGAGTGAGCGCGCTCAGTGTAGTCCGAGATCTTGGCTTTTTTGGCCTCTACAAGGTATTTTTAAAACATTGTTTCCAACCAAAATTGCCATTGTAATTGCTCACTATTCCTGAATCGCAATCAGAATACAGTTGATGGCTTAATGTAAACTGTAACTCATAAATGTTACATATACTGCTGTTATAATGCTAATCATGCTAACAACATGTTAGTAACTTGCTAATCATGTTAAAAACATTCTAATCATGCTAACAACATGCTAGTAACTTGTTAATCGTCATAGCAACATGTTAATCATGCTAACAATATGCTAGTAATATGCTAATCATGCTAGAAACATACGAGTTACCAACTAGTAACATGATAACCATGTTAGAAACGTGATAGTAACATGCTAATTGTGTGAGAAACATGCTATCAACATGCTAATCAGGCTAGAAACATGCTAGTAACTTGGTAATCATGCTAACAACCACATGACAAGTAACTTGCGAATTATGGTAACAACATGCTAGTAACATGCTAATCACATGCTAATCATGCTAACAACATTGTAATCAGCCTACAAAAATACAAGCAGCAAGCTAATCATGCTAAAACATGTAAACATGTTAAATCATGTAAGCAATGTGCTAAATCATGCTAGCAACTTTCATACAATTACAACTCCTTAAAACTTTCGGACTAGGCTTTCTCAAGCTTAGAGCCTAAAATTTGTTGCTCACTGTTCCCCGAATTGCCATCAGAATACAGTTGATGGTTTAATGTAAACTGTAACTCATAAATGTTACTGGTTTTCCTCCACAGGGTGCCAAGGCTTGTTTCCTGCGTGATATCCCCTTCTCTGCCATCTATTTCCCCGTTTATGCCCATACGAAGGCAGGTCTGGCAGATGAGGATGGAAGGCTGGGGCCTCTACAGCTGCTGACCGCTGGTGCCATTGCAGGTCAGAACATGACTCTAGCTTGAACTTTTTAATGTTGACAAGGTCTGGTTTCATTTAAGGACATGTGTGTGTGTTAGTGGGTCTCTATTTTGCACTAGTTTTAAGGCTGGGACACACCAAGCCAACGTCGGGCCATCAGCCAGTGTCTGTTGGGCTGGTTTGTTTAGTGTGTTTCACACGTCGGCTCTCGTCGGGCTCACGCCGTGGCAGTTTGCCCAGTTCAGCATGTTGAATCGGCGTCAGGGCCGTCGGGATGTTCAGTTTAGCAAATGAGTCAGTCCCTGAGAATTAAAGCAAAAGTAATGGAAACCAGTAAGTAAATAAAGGCAGCACGAACAGACTCTGTTCTAATGTAAAGTGATCTTACCCAAGCATTCCATGAGAATGCTTAGTTAGAATAGTTATAAAACATAACTGATATTCAAAATAGTAAGCAAGTGCTGCTTACATTTGTATATCTGTATATCTCTCATTAATCCTTGTTTTGGTTTCTTCTTTTGAATGAGGACAGCTAATTTTTCTCATGCAGGCGCAGAACGCTTGTGTTAGTTTTAGGCTTGTAACAATGTACTGGTACGACGGTCTATTGCGGTTTGAACGTGCACGTTTATACCGTAAACATTTGCATATCTACGGTTAAAAAAAAATTAATGAAAAAAAAACACAAATCTCACCCACACATATGAAACTTATTTTCACTTGGCTGCTTCACTCAGCATTCACTTGGCTGCTTACACACGCAGCGGAGAAAATGAGAGACAGATTATATCTCGTTTCCATCCACCGGCAAATTTTTAAAAAAATCAGCAGTATGGGAATACTTTGGATATAAAAGAAAAAACAAAAAAACATGAATGCAGGGTTATCCTTGAGAACGGATTCAATTTGCAAAAAGTGTGGACACAAAGTGGCTGCAAAAGCAGGCAATACATCCAACATGTTCGATCATATTCGCAGACATCATCAAAACAATCTTCTGTTCTGAACGTGGAATTTACAGTATAATGTGCAATTGGACCAATGGATAAATCAAAAGTAGATATGATATGTGTCTGTGAATATTAAAGCGCAGAGACTGCTATATAAATAATCTGCTTGTTTCTGCATGTCTCTGAGTGGCACCGTTTTTTATCTACTACACACTGAAGTACGCATGCATGATGCTAATGGTGTTTTCAGCGTCTACATGAACATCACCAGAGCTGCTCTAAGAGAAAAGCTAAATAAACATTTTAAACAAGTTTTTTCTTTTGAGAAAATCAATTGTCAAATACACTCTGTCCAAAGACAAGTCCACTTCCACAACAAAAATTGACAGATAATGTATTCACCCCTTGTCATCCAATATGTTCTTGTCTTTCTTTCTTCAGTCGTAAAGACATTGTTTTTTGAGGAAAACATTTCCGGATTTTTTTTTAAATATAGTGGACTGCTATGGTGTGCCGAGTTTAAACTTCAAAATGCAGTTTAAATGCGGCTTCAAACGATCCCAAATGCAGTTGTAAATGATCCCAGCCGAGGAAGAAGGGTCTTATCTAGCAAATCAATCTGTTATTTTCATAAAAATAAAACAATTTATATACTTTTTAATGTCAAACGCTTGGCTTGTATTGCTTTGCCTGAACTGTTTTTGTTCTGGTTCATGACAGTTAGGGTATGTCGAAAAACCCCCAAGCCGCATTTAAACTGCATTTTGGAAGTTCAAAGTCGAGGCACCATATCAGTCCATTATATGGAAAAAAAAAAAAATGCTGAAATGTTTTCTTCATGCTGAAATGTTTCTTTATGGCTGAAACTTATTTATTTATTTATTTATTTATTTTCATAAGAGAGAGTTCAGTACTTTCTTTAAAGTGGTTTCAAGTTTGTTGCAATAAAGGATTTGTTCACTCAAATAACTTGTTCTTATTCTTTTAAGAGTCATTGTTACTGATAAGAATTACCTTTTCACTTTTTTTGCCCTTTTCATTTTTAATCAGAATGTCAACAAGTTCTTTTTTTTTTACACTATAATATGGAAGAAAAAAATCTTCCACTTTTTTTCCAAACAAAATGAAACCACATCCACAGTGCATTGTGCATGAACTGTAAATGATTTAATGTGAAAATTCAGAAAATCATATTTTCCCTTAAAATAACATGTATCAATGACTCATGCATAATAAGACTAGATTTTCTATTCAAGATCAGACATTTTCTATCATGTATTAATAGATGTCTGGATGATTTTTGACTTTTACAGGTGTCCCGGCTGCTTCACTTGTGACCCCTGCTGATGTCATCAAGACACGACTGCAGGTGGCTGCCCGTGCGGGTCAGACGACTTACTCTGGAGTGATCGACTGCTTCAGAAAGATCTTAAAGGAAGAAGGTTTCCGAGCTCTATGGAAGGGAGCAGGAGGTACACACACATATCATTAAGACACAGATTTCATTTCAGTCACATCCATATTTACTCACACTCCTCTTCCTGTGTTTTTCGTAGCTCGTGTGTTCCGTTCTTCTCCTCAGTTCGGTGTGACCCTGGTGACCTACGAGCTCCTGCAGCGATGGTTCTATGTTGACTTCGGAGGACAGTAAGTACTGATCATGTTAAGCACACTTTTACTGAATGAAAGCAGAAAATGTGAAGTAATGTGTCTCAGAGGATTCACACAGCATGAGGAAATGCTTATAAAATATGGATAAGGTGATCAAATCTGATGGATGAGCTACATTAATGGTTGTTATAAAATAGCTGATATACTAAAGCAATAAGCTCCAAGAAGCGATGGTTTGCAGTGAATTTATAACAGCTAAGGGGCGGCGTCAGGCATGACATGAAGCGGAGTGCCTAAAACCCCCCTGGCTGTTATAAATTCACTGTAAACCATGGCTTCACAGGGCTCATTGCTTTTATAAAATGGTTATTCCATACATAAAACATAAAGTGTAATGATATTAATAAAAACATTATTCTCCCTCCAAACAATGTAGTTCCTCAGAAACGGTTGTGGTTGCGACAAAGTGGTTACCGAGCTACACACAGACGTAAACAAAGGTGTATGACAGTGATGGGAATAACACCGTTATAAATAAACAGCATTTCTAATGTTATTACTTTTTTCAGTAACAAGTAATCGGACGAATTACTGTTGAGTTCTTCTGGGGTAAATTCTGGCTCCTCTCAGCGCGTTGTCTTCCAGAAACAAAAAGTAGCCGAGATTAACTTGATGAATGTTCACGTTTGTTTATGGAGGTGATGTGGGTGTTCTCACTTGGATGTTTAAAATTTGAAAAGCGGAGCCGCTCGTGGGCGTGATTACATTAGAGATGGGTTTATACGGTAAAAACTGGAGCTCACCTTGGTATCATACGGATTACTTCATCAGAAAAGATTTGTTTTACTCAATTTAAAAGTAGACATTTCAAGCTTTCTATACATATATGTCTCATGTCTGTGAGGCATGTATTCGTGGAGATTCAGGTTGTTTTATTTACGTGTCTGTGAAGAGAGGCGATGGAGACTGAGACAGCAGAAAGGGCTCCCTGTTTATTTTATTTTTTTTGTGTAGTTTTATTTTCACATGTAATGTGAAACACAGCAAACATTGTATAAACAACATTACAAACATCATTTTTCTTTAAAAAAAAAAAGTAAAACAAGATAAAGACAGAAGGAAACAAAGAATCAAACAAACAAAAACAGAAGTAATCTATTTAGTCTTAATTATTAATAAAAGAATAAAATATAATCCAAAAATCTAAAAATAATGTAGTTCCTTGCAATTACTTTCCCGATCCCACCCCCCTCTCTCTCCCACTTCACTTCCTGTCAAGTCTGATCTGTCCTGTCACAATAAAGGCGAAAATGCCAAAAATAGATATTTAAAATAAATAAATAAAATAAAATAAAAACTAATATTTAGCTAACAAAAAAAATGCTCCAAACGTTTTTCTAAATTAACTTAATATAAAAACAAAACAAACTATAATGACTTTGCTATTACGTACAAAATTGAACTATTTTAATTACTGAAACAGAAGCATAAGCTGTTTTGGGGGAAGGGGGAAAAAAAGACGGCTCGGGACAAGAATTCTGATAAGCTGTCGGACCGGTTATGACATACTTGTGCCACCCCTCGAAATTGCAGCATGGCATGAAAGACATGTTGCCGTTTTACTGGGTGGTTGGACCAGTCTGAAATACTACCAAACAGCAGACACACTGCTAGCACGTTTGCACAGTATTTCTTCTTCGCTGCTTTAAACAGTGGTTGCTTGTGGCAACACAGCACAATGTCCTGTGTTTGCATTCTGAGCCGCAAAGAAGAATTGATTTCTGATTTGCAGCATTAAGCAAAGCTAGCAGGCATAATTAGGTCATGTAAGAAAATGGTATCGGATCGGTACATGGGTTTAAGAACTCGCCGATACCGATGCCAGAATTTTTTTGTGGTATCAGTGCCATTTGAAACAAACCTACTACAAACCATTAAAATGTTAGATCCTTATGTTGATATACACTACTGTTCAAAGGTTTAGGTCAATAAGAATTTTCTTTTTGAAATAAATTATAACTTTTATTCAGCTAGAATATACTAAATTGGTCAAAAATGATTTGAAATTAACATTTTTTCTATATTACTGTATGTTCTTCAGATAAAATATCTGAAGTAGGTCCTCGGAAATCACAGTGAAATCTCTTTGAGAGATTGCAAAATGTATAAATGAGTCAGGGAGCAAAAAACAAGCAAATCAGAAACACTCTCTACTATTGAATCACTCTGCATTCAGACTGACTAACATGACTTTGGAATGGAGGGTTTTGGAGAAAGGGTGGTTGCACGTGGGAAAGCATTTCATTCAGACTGAGAAATATGGCATGTTGAGTCACTTTTGATTAGCTTCATCTGTGAGGAAAACAACTCTTCTTCTCTTCCCCTTCCAGTCGCCCTGCTGGTTCTGAGCCAACGCCCAAATCCCGGATCTCTGAGCTTCCTCCAGTCAGTTCCGAGCACGTCGGCGGTTACCGTCTGGCAGCCGCCACCTTCGCCGGCGTGGAGAACAAGTTTGGACTGCACCTGCCCAAGTTCAAATCCTCCGGGGTCACGGCCATTCACTCCGAAACGCCCAAGGAACAAGCCGGCGCTTCGTAAAACGTCACGCCCCGCCCACCACGGCCTTGTCCTCCAATGGCTGCATGCCTCCCTCCCGCAGTACAATTGCCTACATTTTTCTCATTTTTTTTAATTTTCTTTCAGTTATTAGGTGGGGGACACGGGGAAAATTATACTCGTTTTCAGAGTCTGGTTGCTTTAACCCATTATCAGTGCCTCAGTTTTGATGAAGAACACTGGTTAAAGCTCATAGTTAGTGTGTTTTCTGAAGCACAGGGTAGACGTTTGCCACACCGATCGAGAGCTAAAGCAACACACAGTGAAATACCCAACAAAGGCTCATCATCAGCCGCTGAAACGAAAGCTAAAGAGCTTTTCACGAAACACTCCTGAAAGAAAAACCATGATGCGTACTGTCGGATTTGTGTTCCTGTGATCCCCGAGACGCACATTCGCCGCTTTCGAGTTTTATTCTCATAATTATGATGTATTGATGTGACCGAAGCATGCTGTAGCGCTTTTCATTTGCTTAATAGGCTTTGCGTAGCTTGCACATGTACTGTATATACATGTACATCTCATGCACAGAGACGTGTCTCTCGCTCTCTCTCTCTCTCTGTCACACTGACTGATGTACAGAGGTTTCAAAACTTGATCGATTGATCAAAAAGCAATCATGGTTGATTTGAAATGTAGAGAATAATTTAAATGCATTTCATTCTTGTATTTTATGGAAATAAATCAATACGGTTCAATTTTATTTCTAGTTTGTGAAGGTTTTATTGAGTTTGTCACTGCAGGTTACAAAAGAGAGGTCGGATAAAGTGAGTTAGTGAAGTCGTTGGAGGACCAAACACACATGCAAGATCAACGCGCTTGTCCCGGTCATGTAAATCAGCGATCCCACAAATTTAAACCAATGCATTTCCTGTGGTGTTGCTAGTCATTCATAATTACTGCATTTGAAGAAAATGCATGCACAAAGCACAAATTATAGCTGAGGAAATATTTTGCATATGGTTAGGCTTGTCACCACTGTGATGTAATTGATTTTTTTTTTTTCATTGTGCTTTTGAAAGTCTAATCTCATTTCCATCCAAGTTAGGGGATTTTAAGCAGACATGAATAAATGCGCATTTAAAATGCCTAAAATATTTTTAAATGCTTTTGAGAATTTTTAATGTTGTCATTGTCGTATGTAGTTATAAATGTTGTTTCATATTCATTATGAATAAATTAACCCATTAACTGTGTATGGTATTAAGTTGTTACTATTAAGTTGTTCATAATTATTATGAGCCAAAAGCTCATAACCAAGAAAGTCAGAGCTATAGAAATGTACAAGATTTAAAATTGTATTCATGCTTTTCTGGAGCTTGAAATGTATCCATTTTAAAATTCCCTGATTTGTGTTTTAATGACTGTGGGACCCTGATAAATGTCTTCAGATATCAGATACTGAGGTAAGTATCCACACAAAAACAACACTCAAAGGAAACAGACAAGCTTTGGTTCAGAAAATATGTTTAGATTAAGGCTGGTTTGACTTTCCGGACTGCTTAAGCTTTTTAATCAAGTATGTTTTAATTTTAGATGTTTTGAACCATGTAAAGCGACAATATTTTAAATACACGTCCATTAAAAACATTACGCTACCAGTCAAAAGTTTTTGAACAAAGATTTATAATGTTTTTTAAAGTCTCTTCTGCTCATCAAGCCTGCATTTATTTGATCCAAAATACAGCATTGTGAAATATTTTTACTATTTAAAATAACTGCTTTCTATTTTGATATATTTTAAAATGTAATTTATTCCTGTGATGAAAGCTAAATTTTCATCATCATTACTTCAGTCTTCAGTGTCACACAACCTTTCAGAAATCATTCTAATATGCTGATTTGCTGCTCAAGAAATATTTATTTTTATTATTATTATCAACATTTAAAACAGTACATTTGTTTCAGGATTCTTTAATGAATAGATCCAAAGATCAGCATTTATCTTAAATCCGAACATTATACACTCTAGAAATGATAGAAATTGATACTTTTATTTAACAAGGATGCTTTAAATTGACCAAAAGTGACGATAAAGACATTTATAATGTTACAAAAGATTTCTATTTCAGGTAAATGCTGTTCTTCTGAACTTTCTATTCATTAAAGAAACCTGAAAAAAAAAATGCTACAAATTCAGCTTTTTAATCACAGGAATACATTACATTTTAAAATATATTCAAATAGAGAACAGTGGTTTTAAATAGTAAAAATATTTCAGCATTTTACTGTTTTTTTAATATAATAAATGCAGGCTTAAAAGGCTTCCTTTAAAAACATTAAAAATCTTACTGTTCAGAAACTTTTGACTGATGGTGTATTTCTTACAATTTTACATTAAAATGTATATGTAAAAGGGAAGTTGTTTTAAATCTTGAGATTTCATGTCACTAAATACTCTGCTTATACAATATCAAGAAAATACATAAATTAGATAAACACAACTAAAATCCACAGGTAATGAATAAACTAAAATATTTAAAAATTCTGTAAGAGCAGTCGCATTATGAGCTGGGCGGTCACTAAATTCAAGTTACAAATAAAATAACACATAAATAACAGATGGTAAAAACACATAAATAGAACAGGATGCAGCTAAGGACAAGTCCACTTCCAGAACAACAATTCACAAATAATGTACTCACCCCCTTGTCATCCAAGATGTTCATGTCTTTCTGTCTTCAGTCGTGAAGAAATAATGGTTTTTGAGGAAAACATTTCAGCATTTTTGTCCGTATAATGGACTTCATTGGTGCCCCGATTTTGAACTTCCAAAATGTAGTTTAAATGCAGCTTCAAAGGGCTCTAAACGATCCCAGCCGAGGAAGAAGGGTCTTATCTACCGAAACAATCGGTCATTTTTTTTCGGAAAACAATTTTTTATATACTTTCAAAGCACAAAAGCTGGTGTAGCACAGGCTTTGGGATGCGCGTTCACGATGCTACGTACTATTGAATCACGCGGAACGTAGGCGGAACTACAGACCATTAGTAGTAGTGATAGGAAGTTCGGATCATTATACCGACTCGGACCTTTGAGTCTCATTCAGCAAAAGGAACGAATCTGTTTTCGAGTCATTTCGTTCATTTTAGCAAAATCTAAAAAATGTTACGTGTTACTTCCCAAACACATCTACTGCTTACACAAACATTTATCACACTACAAACAAGACAAAACTATAATGCTAGAAGAAACAGAAAAGATTAATTCATTGTTTACCTGGGTCTTTAGTCTATGATTAGCTCACCTCACCTCTTATCTGACAAGTTTTCGGTTTGAGTCAATCGTTCATCACGTGACCCATAAGATGAACGAACGACTCGAAAAACCCGAAGACTCGAAACAGGTGAACTAATGCTGCATTCAAGCCATCTCGTCATTCTGAGATGAAAACACGTGACATTCTACTCTATCTGATTATGTGTTTCTATAGCAACACTATCAACGCCAAAGCCCTCACGTGTTCTTGAACTCGTAATTTCAATTTGTAAACTCGGAATGTTTTTAGAATTACGACTTAAACCAGTTATAAATGTACGTCAGGTTCGTTTTGGCGCTACTAGGCGCTAACTCCGAGTCCGCCAACATGGAAAACAATAAGTAAAATGTAACACTCCTGAAAGTTCAATACATGTGCAGGGTTTTGTGGCTATTGGTCCTGTTAGCAGCACGTAAAGCTAAACTTTTATTCAAATTCCCAACTGATTATAGAAAGCAAGCAAATAGCGCTTCCGTATAGTCACTAAAAAGCTGTCACCCACTTCAGTTTATTGCAATCTCACAATGTTCCGTTATAATCAATGACGCTCTCGGAACTACAAATATATTCTTACATTGTGTCTATGTGTGGCGTTTAGCATTAGGTGAATTCTCACTGTCTCATCCTGTATATATTTATATATTTCTTTATTAATATCTTAACATATTATTTTTATCTTTTCTTAACCATTTGCACACACAAGCATTATCCGACTCTCCTCCTGACCACAGGCGGAGGTTTACAAGCCACTTTTTCCTGCGCTTTTCAGGCAATTTCTTGCCTTTCCGCCCTTATGAACAGCAAATTTTCATACATGATGAAAGATATTTTGTGGTCTCTCGGTTTGACCGATTTGAGCATCCATAAACAACACAAAACATAGGCATTTTTGAGTTTCTGCTAGTGATTCCTCTGGAGAAATATCACTTCCTGCCCTCCAGCTGCATTTCGCGCCACAGCAATGACGTCATGTGCAAACAACCTATTCCAGTACAGAACCTAATAGGATGTTGCGCATGCGCGATGGTACGAATCACTCCCCGAAACGACTCGTTCTTCCCGAGTCACATTGAAGATTCGTTCAAAATGATCCCATCATTTTGAACAAGTTCGTGTAGCAGAGGCATTCCAGAGCTTTTGTGCTTATAAAGTATACAAATTTTTATTTTTCGAAAAAAATAACCGATCGTTTCGGTAGATAAGACCCTTCTTTCTCGGCTGGGATCGTTTAGTGCCTTTTGAAGCCGCATTTAAACTACATTTTGGAAGTTCAAAATCGGGGCACCAACAAGAAATTCCATTACATGGAGAAAAATCCTGAAATGTTTTCCTCAAAAACCATAATTTCTTTACGACTGAAGACAGAAAGACATGAACATCTTGGATGACAAGGGGGTGAGTACATTATTTGTAAATTGTTGTTCTGGAAGTGGACTTCTCCTTTAACTGTTTAAACGAAAAAAAGTTGTGGTTATATAAATGGCAAAATTTGTGCCAAAGGGAAGTTTTGAGTTTATGCTAATCAAAGGACCACAGTTTTTCTTCAAGCCCTTTTGTAATGACAAAACATGGGGCTTTTTTAAAAAACGCTATCTAGAGATTTCTACCAATGTTTTGCAAAGGCAAAAAAACATTTTCAGTCATAAATGCTGGAATAAGCAAGCACCAAGAGGGTATAATGCTGTGACGGAAGATTGTGGATAAGTGTGTTTGTATGTGTGTCTTATAAAATTAGCTTTAAGGCATTCAGAAGTAAGAACTGAGTTACATGTTGAAAAGTATGCTGATTCGGTTATTACAAACGCACATGTTCAGTCTTTGTGAGCTAAAAACAAAATGCATTTGTTAAAAAGCTATAAATAATGTTAAAGTTTATCCGGAAGGGAATGTTAAAAATATTCCACCCCTTTAAAAACACATTTCTCCTGATACTCAGGTTGCGTCAGTGTCTAAAGATGCTGTACAAGAGTTTGCATATTGGTTAGTGTTGCTGTACAGCAATCAAACCTCCCTTTTCTCCAAATCAGCCTCTAATCCTAAAAATAGATTAAAACGTTAGAATTCCCATCTGATATAATTTACGTTAACCATCCTGTCCCACTACGAATATTACTCCAAAATGTTTAGCAACACTAAGTGCTTCAATTATTATTCTGAAATAATCCATTTGTCCCTAGAATTAAAAAAGAGCCAGAGATTGTCACTAAAAGAACTTCAGAGAGGGTGGAGATATGCAAATGCAGGGGAAGCATCATTGGTCAACAGGAGTTGCTATGGTGATCATGCAGCCAATCGCTGAGCGGCCAGTTCCTCCACGTCCTCACGGTTCTCGTTGATCTCGGTGAGTGTGAGCACAAACCGTGTCCACTCGTCCTGCCGCGGCACTGAGATTTGCTGTGGGAAAATACAAAATGTGTTTGAATGACAGACCACTGATGCAGAACTTCATTTAACTGCATTTAATTGCATCCTCACCTCTCCAACGTCGTAAATGTGCACTTGGCCCTCAGAGTCTCCAACGGCCACCTCTCGTCCCGAATGAGCCCAGCGCACGCGGTTCAGCGCAGGATTTCCCTCCACCGTTACGCTTGCTGTGGGAACCTGAAACAGCAGATAATCAGTCAAGATTTGTTGATTTGTTCACATTGTATTTCTAGGAGATTGTTGTACCTCAGTTTCGTTGTTGAGGTTCCACAAGTCCAAATGTCCAACTCCGTCCACACAGGCAAACAAAGCGGGATGCGTGGGAGACCACATGACATCGTACACGTAGTCTGAATTGTCCTCGAAAGAGTACAAGGGCTTATTGTTCTGTCAGGAGAGACACAAACAGACCAGTGGTGTTATTGTTGACTAAAATTATTAAAAATTGCTTTCGTTCATTGTAATAAAGCAGATATTATATAAAATAAAAATATTCTATGAAAACTACAACAACTAAAAAGTTTACATTTAAGTTAAGGTTCTAAGTTTAAAGTTTAAGTTTCCAAAATTATTCAAAATTACTCAAAACTGAAATAAAAATAAAGTGATTCAAACAGACCAGTATTGTTATTGTTAAAAAAAGTAATTGAAATAGCAATAAATGAAATATAACTGAAATTAAATGTAAATATTTCATAAAAACTATACAAAACCTAAATGAAAATTAGAAACTGTAATAAAGTAAGCTAAAGTATTAAAATGTCTAAATCTGAAATACAAATAAAATTAAATAAAAACTGAAACTAACTGAAAATATTCCATAAAAACTTAAATAAAAATTAGAAACTGGAATAAAGTTGAAATATTAAAATGACTAAATCTGAATTAGAAATTACATTTAATGAAACGGAAATTAAATGTAAATATTCCATAAAACCTTTAAAAAACTTAAATGAAAAATTAGAAACCAGAATAAAGTAAGTTAAAGTATTAAAATGACTAAATCTGAAATAAAAATTACATAAAACAAAACTGAAATTAAAATGTAAATATTAAAAAAAAAAAAATTAAAAAAAACAAATGAAAATTTGAAATTGGAATAAAGCAAGTTGAAGTATTAAAATGACTAAATCTGAAATAAAAATTACATAAAACAAAACTGAAATTAAAATGTAAATATTAAAAAAAAAAAATTCAAAAAACAAATGAAAATTTGAAACTGGAATAAAGCAAGTTAAAGTATTAAAATGACCAAATCTGAAATAAAAATTAAATGAAATAAAACAAAATTAAATTTAAATATTCAATAAGAACTTAAAAAAACTTAAATGAAAATTAGAAACTGGAATAAAATAAGTTGAAGCACTAAAATGACTTAGTCTGAAATAAAAATAAATTAAAGCTTACTGTTCTGTCAGGAAAGACAGACCAGTTAATTTCAATAAAACTGAAATAAAATATAAATATTTTATAAAAACAAAATATTTAGCTGAAAAATTAGAAACTGAAATAAAATACAAGGAAAATGACTAAAACTATTAAAAATACTTTTCATTCATTTAAATAAAACTAAAATAAAATATAAATATTTGATTAAAAAAAAAACTTGAAATGAAAATTGAAACTGAAATAAAATGAGTTGAAGTACTACACAATCTGAAATAAAAATAAATTAAAGCTTACTGTTCTGTCAGGACAGACACGAACAGACCAGTGTTGCTATTGTTAACTAAAATGAAAACTATATATGTATATATATATATATATATATATAAAAAAGTTTATTGAAACAATGCAGAGATGACATAAATACATTTTAGATCAAAACCTAAAATGAAAAACACTTAAATGAAAATTAGAATGTGAAACAACACAGGTTTAAGTAATAAACAACTAAATGTGAAATAAAAATAAATCTAAACAGAAAATTAAAAACTTAAAAAACTACATAAAAGTGACAAAAACACAAAATTACTAAAATTAACTAAAATGAAAACTGAAAATATAAAAATAAAACTTCATTCAAAATATTAATGCATACTATAAGAGCATATAAAGAAAGTTTGTAATGTTTATAATAGTAGTGTAGTGTGTTTGGCACCTTGGTACTCCAGAGTTTGACGGTCCAGTCAAAAGAGGAAGTGACAAACAGGTGAGAGAAGTCGACCGGTCCTGCCGCTGTGTGGCAGTTGAGGCCTGTGATTGGTCCATGATGACCCTCAAACATCTCACTGATGCCCGCTTTGCTACAACACACACACACACACACACCCACACACAATGCACCAACATTAATCACTTGTGCAGATGTGAAACAGACACAAACAGCTCAGCGCTCACACGCTCACCTGCCGTGTCTGCATGCGGTGTAGACGGAGCCGTCCTCACTGCCCACCACAAAATTATTGACGTCACCCAGAGGAAATGACATGGAGGTGACGGCCACAGGCTTGGACTGTTTGAACACAAGCTCCAGACTGTCCTGCACATTTTAGGAACCATAGAATGTATATATAAAGGTAAATTAAATGACCAATATAACTTCAATATAGTTAGACAGCGTTTAGCTAGCAATGTTAGGGGTGTGGAAGGGAATGGTGTGTGTTACCTGTGGTGTTGACAGCATGTCCAGACTCCAGGAGCACATCTTGCCATCAGTGGAAATGCTGATGAGATTGTGAGCGTTCTGCGTCCCCACCACATTCACACAGTACACCGGGTGCTGGACACAGACAGAAATGATTGAGAACAGTGTAGCTGAAGATGATACAGGTGATGAGTCTGTGTTTTTCCGCACGTACCGTGTGAGCCGAGGCCGAGAGCGGCGTTCTCTGCACAGGGGTGCGTTTGTTACTGCGGTTGTCCCACAGAACGATCTGCCCCGAGTACGTGCCTCCAACCACCAGATTAGGATGAAACTGTGCAAACGCTGCTGACATCACTGCTGACTGAACAAACGCACATATTACATCAGACATGTGACCCTCTAAATAATGATATATTATTATATGTGACCCTGGACTACAAAACCTGTCATAAGAGTAACTTTTTTGAAATTGCTATTTATACATAGTCTGACAGCTGAATAAATAGGCTTTTCATTGATGTATGGTTTGTGAGGATACGACAATATTTGGCAGAGATTCAAATATTTAAAAATCTTTAATCTAAGGGTTCAAAAAAATCGAAACATTGAGAAAATCACCTTTAAAGTTGTCCAAATGAAGTTCTTAGCAATGCATATTACTAAACAAAAATTAAGTTTTGATATATCTATGGTAGGAAATTTACAAAATATCTTTCTGGAATTTGATCTTTAGTTAATATCCTAATGATCTATGGAATAAAACAAAAATCTATCATTTTGACCCATACAATGTATTGTTGGCTACTGCTACAAATGTACCTGTGCTACTTATGGCTGGTTTTGTGGTCCAGGGTCACATATAAAATAAAAATATATGAGGAATAAAAATATCATATTTAATGACTAAATGACTAATATTAGAACTATTAAAATTACATTTAATTTGGTATGTATTTCCTGTATTTTAATTAATTTTAATTAGTCATCCATTCATTCTCCAAAGCACTTAAGATCTTAATTCACTGATTGATTGATTGATTGATTTAATGAGTCTGTTTGTTTATTCTTGCATTTAATTTTAATCATTCATCCATCCTTTCTCTAAACCGCTTATGATATTAATTAATGTATTCATTTTAATTAGTCATCCATTCATTCTTCAAAGCACTTGCGATCTTAATTTACTGATTTACTTTTATTTATTTTATTTTATTTTAAGTTTAATTAATATGTTCGTTTGTTCATGCATTTATTTTAATTTATTTGAATTATGCATCCATCCTTTCTCTGATGATAATCAACATATTTATTATTTTAATAACTTTAAGAAATTTGTTTGTTTATTTATTCATGGATTTATTTCAATTAATTTAAAATATAATTAGTCATCCATTCATTTTTCAAACCACTTGTGATCTTAATTAATTTATTTTTATTTATTTATTTATTTATTCATTATTTTAATACTTTTTAGTAATTTTTTTTTGCTTAATTACGTATTTATGATTTTAAAATTAATTTTAATTAGTCTCCAAACCACTTGTGATCTTAATTGTTTTTTTAAAACATTTATTTGTTTATTTAAATTAATCCATCCATTAAACCTCTTCTCTTCTATTTTGATGGATTTAATTTTTATTTAATTATTTATTACTTTTAATGGATTTATTTATTTTAATAATGTTAATTAATAAGTTTGTTTGTTTGTTTATTTATTCATGCATTTGTTTTAATTAATTTTAATTATGGATGCATCATTTCTCTAAACGACTTGTGATGATAATTTATTATTTTTGTATTTATTTATTTTAATAACATTAATAAATTTGTTTGTTTTGTTTATTTTAATTAATTTGATATATATATATATATATATATATATAATTAATTAGTCATCCATCTATTCTCCAAACCACCTGTGATCTTTATTGACTGATTTACTTTTTTGTTAATAACTTTAATTAATAAGTTTGTTTGTTTGTTTATTCATGCATTTATTTAAATTCATTTTAATTAGTCATCCATCCTTTCTCTAAACCACTTGTGATATTAATTATTTTAATAACTTTAATAAATTAGTTTATTTATTCATGCATTCATTTTAATTAGTCATCCATTCATTCTCCAAACCACTTGATTTATTTTTTTAATTTAATTTAATTTTTTATGACTTTTATTGGATTTATGTATTTTAATTAATCCATCCATCCATCCATCCATCCTCCAAACCACAATTGTTTTTTTTTATTATTATTATTTATGATTTTTAATGTAATTATTTATTATTTTAATGTATTTAGAAATATGCATAAAGCTCATCACCTGGCAGTGGAAGACATATTCTGGTGTGGTTTTCTTATATTTCATGTTCCAGACGAGAGCTACACCATCGGGCTCATGTGGAGCATCTTCATTACTGCTGTATGACGCCACCAGCAGCTCAGGGTACTGATGGGAAAGACAGAAAACAGGACAAGAGTCACAACAGTCAGAAAAACTGTGTTACACACTTACAGTCACAGAACAGAGCTGCGTGATCATGCACCTGCGGTGACCAGTCGAGACAGGTGACGACTCTGTGTTTCGACCAGCGCTCGTCGGCAAACTGTCTGTTCAGGGAGAGTTTGGCTCCAGCCTGAGACTCTCTGAAACAAACACAGTACAACAACAACAAATGACACCATCACACACCACAGACAAACCACGTATGCTAACGGATAAACACACTCACCCCTCTTTATCCTGAAGGTCTCGTCCGCTGTAGTCGAAAAACACGTCCACCTGTTCGGAGAGAGCTCGCTCCACGATACGAGAGCTGTGGTCGAAGAAAGTCATGAACTCCTCCGAGTGAAGAATCTGCTGTTTCTCTTCCTCCGTCAGCTCATGAGGAAGCGCTACACACAGAAAGAGTTTCCTTCATCAGTTAAAAAGCTGGTACTGAGCTGTATTTCATGTCTAGCTATGGTTGCGAGCACTACCTTCCTCTTCCTCTTTCTGAGAGTCTTTCTCCTCTTGCTGCTCCAGAACAGGCTGCGTTACTGCCAAATCCTCCTCTTCCTCCTCATCTACAGACAGTAGTGAAGGATTTAGTGTCATGTACACACTGATGCATTAAAGAAAAGCACGTGTGTGTAATTTACCGTCTTTGTGATGAGTCTGTGTGGGCGTCTGCGTCTCTTTTGAGTACGACACCATCTCTTTGGGTGGGAAATCCACCTGCGTGACCTTTGACATGCCCAGTTTTAACGGACCACGTCTGCAAAAAATAAAGATGTGCATGTTTAGACTGAAAATAAATAAATAAATAAACAAATCGAAAGAAATCTAGTAACTATAGAACTAAAAAAATCTATTATAAATATATATTATTTAAAAATATTAAGTAATTAAATGAAAATTAATAAATAAATTAAATGCAAAATAAATAATATTTTTTAAAAATAAAAATTTCTAAAAATAATAACAAAAAAAATATTAATTAAAATAAATGATAAAGACATACACTACAAAAATGAAAAATAGTAAAAACAATAAATAGTAAAATTAAATCAAGTAAAACATACATAAATAAATAATGAACTTTTAAAAAGTAAAATTAATCCATTAATGAATTATTTAATTAAAAATTAATTTGTTAAAATTAAAATAATTAATACATTAAAACTAATAAATAAAACAGAATTAATAATCAAATTAAATATAATAAATAATAAATAAACAAACAGCACACAGGAAACCCAGAAATTCAAAAAAAAAAAAAATCCATCTAATAAAGGGCGATAATATAAATGATAAACAATAAATAAATTACAAAAATGAAAAACGGTAAAAACAATAAATAACTAAATAAATTCATTAAAATAAGTAAAACATACATAAATAAATAAAACAATTATTTAATTAAAAATTATACATTAATTATTTAATTTAAAATTAATTTGTTAAAAATAATGAATTAATTAAAACTAACAAATAAAACAGAATTAATAATTAAATTAAATATAATAAATAATTACATTTAAAATGCATAAATATTAGCACACAGTAAACCCAGAAATTCATAAAAATCCATCTGCTGAGGGGTAATAATACAAATGATAAATAATAAATAAATTACAAAAATTAAAAACAGTAAAAACAATAAACAACTAAATAAACATATTAAAATAAATACAACATACATAAATAAAAATAAATAAGTGAATGAAGAAATTATACATTAATTAATTATTTAACTAAAAAAAACTGATAAAAATAATGAATAAATTAAAACTAAGGAATAAAAAATAAATTAAATATAATAAATAATTACATTTAAAACGCATAAATAAATATACAAACAGTACACAGGAAACCAGAAATTTATAAAAATCCATCTGCTGATGGGAGATATTATAAATGATAAACAATAAATAAATTTAAAAAAGGAAAAATAGTACAAACTACAAACTACAAACTAATAGTATAAATTACTAAATAAATAAATAAAAATACATATAGTAATAAAAATAAATAAATAAATGCATTTAAATATTATTTATTAAAAATGAATTTGTTAAAAATAATAAATTAAAACTAATTACAATAC
This sequence comes from Labeo catla, assembly GCA_012976165.1. Lineage (NCBI taxonomy): Eukaryota > Metazoa > Chordata > Actinopteri > Cypriniformes > Cyprinidae > Labeo > Labeo catla. The sequence continues at coordinate 260,174 of VONZ01000397.1, read as the reverse complement.
AAATACAAAATATTAAATTTAATTAAAATGCATGAATAAAGTCAGTATGTGCATTACAGGTTTACGGGAGGCTCAAACCTTCGCAAGGATGTCAAAACAAATGGGAAAAACTATGGGAGCCTTACTAAATGCTAAACCAAATATAGCTCCATTCTATGTGTTACATAAGGAACATTTTATGTTGGTCAGAAAAGGTAAATATAGCAACAGTAGGATGTCTAAATGTTTTCCAGGCAGGAAATAAGATTGTACAGTATGTAACAAATCATGGGTCACTATACCTAGACTCTCTGTTTAATGACAGGTGGGTGGGATGTGATGGAAACATGTTCAAAAATAATATTTTTTTCTTAGAAATTACTTTTAAGTTAGTCAGACAGCATTTATTTAGCTAAGCTAGGGGTGTCAAAGGAAACATAATTGACATTGTGTATTCGCACAATGCATTATTTGGTTCATCATGACCATCCAAGAAAAAAAAGACAGCAAGATTGAGGGGACAAATGTGAGACAGAAGGATAAATGAAGCAGTGGCTGGTAACAGAAGGAGAGAATGCAGGTAAAGCACAGCAGGAGTGATGGTTAATGAGAGACAGACAGAGACAGCAGTACCCGAGCTGAGAGTCTGAATGGAGCAGTAGAGTAGAGGGGTCAGAGTCCCAATGAAGAGTCCTGTTAGAGACACACACACACAGGTAGACACGCATGCAGACAGTTACACAGGAGAGCAGTTATAAGAGTCGCTGTTATACACTAATATATGTGCATGCACACACGCTTCAGATGAGCTTCACGTACAGTACAACACAATGCAATACAGAGAAACTCATATTTGTAACAAAATAAAGTTTATCTGCATGTCTGTGATTATTAGGGCTGAGTAATTTAAACGTGAAAAGTGTTGACTGTTTTTGCTGTACCAGATCCACAGTGAAAGACAGTGCATTTAGAAAGCATTAAAATCCCTTCATTTTGTTATTACTTTTTCATGTGTTTTAACATTATGATAATAAGACTTACGCTTTAAAAAAAAAGCTTTAAAGATTTTAACTTTCAGCTTTTCAAAATGTGAAAAAGTATATGAACACTTTCTAAATATACTGTAGACAATCAGTGATATTTACATTTAAAAAAAAATGTAACTCACTAAAACGGAAACTTCAGTTTAACTGCTCACTTTTTTCGTAAAACCAAATAGTGAGAAAAGCGTCAACCCACAGTGACGAAATTACTGATAAAGAAAATCATTACGAGTCTCTGAAAACTTAAAACATTTAAAGGGCTCATCGGATGCTAAGTTCACTTTTTCATATTGTTTGAAAATTAATGTGTGTTGGCAGTGTATGTACAAATCTACCCTATAATGATAAAAATCCATGCAGTAGTTTTTAATTAATCTGTAAAAATAATATTCCCTTTTTCAAATCGAGCCGTTCTCAGATGCCTGTCAGTGTGACGTCACACCCACAGAGGCCGCTCCCACAATAGTTGATTGACATCAGCGTCTTACCTCAGATCAGCTGTAACAGTCCAGTAACTTTCCTTGTTTTGATGCCGGAGCAGGGATGTAAGTTAGACAAGAATATCTCAGATTGAGCGATTGAGGTGTTGTGTTGCTGGATGTAATAATGAACATAGTGGTCGTCATTTACTCCCGACATCTGAGCCGCTGAAGATGCAGTAGATTACGTTTGTTTGTGAAGGGAATGAGCCTCCCGATCTACATCTATCAGACCTATCTGTCTATGTTCGCGCGAATCATTCGTGATCCAGCTTCACTTACAGCAGAAGTGAGTATAAGGGTTTTTTATGAATCTTGATCGCCTTTCCTAATAATGTGCTAGTTTGCAAGTTTAGCGGCTAAACGCGGCTAAGGTAAACAGGCTCGTCACTCCACAGAGAGAAGAGAGGGGCGGGGCGATCAGAGCTCATTTGCATTTAAAGCAGCTCATTTTGACAAGGTAAAAAGGGTGTTGTTTTACAAAACCATTGAGAATTTTTAACCAAAGTATATTATAGACTTTTCCTGAAGACCCTAAAGAATCATATCAACTTGTGGAAAATGGGCATCCGATGACCCCTTTAATAAAAATGACAGAAAATGTAACAAATTATAAGAATGGGGAAAAAAGATGTTAAAACATGATGAAAACATATTTACAGTGAAACATGAAGGAATGTGAAATGCAGAGCGTGAAGCGAAGTTTAATTGTTTAGCTTGCCAGGCAAAATATTAAATAATGATCTATGTTTTACATTGTAAAGCTGTTTATTATTAATTTACGCCATGAATAATGAAGAAAAAAAACAGTAATTTGTAAATTAATTCACGTAATTATCCAAAAACAGGCATCATCACATCGTAGTTTAATGTATAAACCATATTTTAATTCAATTTCAAACAAAATGAACTACAATACCATTCATAAGTTTTGGATCATTACGATTTTCTGTTTTAGAAAGGAATCTCTTCTGCTCACCAAGGCTGCATTTCTATGATCAAAAATACAATAAAAGCAATACTATTGTGAAATATTATTACGATTTAAAACAACTGTTTTTTATGTGAACATATAGTAAAATGTAATTTATTCTTGTGATCAAAGCTGAATTTTCAGCATCATTACTCCAGTCTTCAGTGTCACATGATCCTTCAGAAATCATTCTAATATGCTGATTTGCTGCTCAAGAAACATTTCTAATTATTATCAATGTTGATATTTTTGAAGAATGATGCATTTTCAGATTTGATAAATAGAAAGTCAAAAAACAGTGCTTATTTGAAATAGAAATATGTCTTTCAAGTCATTTTTGATCGATTTAATACATCTTTGTTGAGCAAAAGTAGTAATTTATTTATTTTTTCAAATCGTACTGACTCCAGACTTTTGAATGGTAGTGTATATACAGTTATGTTGATATAAAAGTACTCATACCATGATATAAGATCTTTGATGTCAGTGTACACGTGTGCATCTCACCTCGGTCCCGTGCCGCCATCTCCTGAATCCTGGCTGCCCGTTTCGCTGGGTGTGCCCACTGATTTGGCAGAAGGGGACATGGGAGGGGGGACTAAATAGTGAAACAGACATGTATCCTCTGTTACCACACGCAGAGGTTGCACTATGTACACACACACATCCACATGTGCAAGCAAAGCGAAGGGGGTGTTTGAAATTAAAAAAAGACATGAAAATGAAGATAAATAAAAAGTAGGTAAGCAACAAAAGCGAAAGCGGGGTGGTGTAATAATCACGATGAAGCAGCAAATTCAAAGAGGATTGAGGCAAAAAAAAGAGAAGACAAAAAGGACAGTGGTTAATATTCATGCAGGACCCACATGCGTTAAAAAGACATCAGTGCTCATTCCAAACCAAATTATTTCATGAAGAAAGAAGAAATAATGAGGAAATGTATAACACTAATAAACAAATAAGCTTTTAATAAGTAAGTTTTGGGTTTCTGTCAGCTGGTCAGGATAGGTGAGCAGCTAACCAACCTGCTAAACCAGCTTAGGCAGGTTAACGAGCTTAGATCATATCATTTTTTTTAAATAATAACAGGTATTTAGTTTTCTCCTTAGGCTTGATTAAAGGAGAAGTCCACTTCCAAAACAAAGATTTACATATAATGTACTCGCCCCCTTGTCATCCAGGATGTTCATGTCTTTCTTTCCTCAGGTGTAAAGAAATTATGTTTTTTGAGAAAAACATTTCAGGATTTTTCTCCATATAATGGACTGATATGGTGCCCTGATTTTGAACTTCCAAAATGCAGTTTAAATGCGGCTTCAAACGATCCCAAATGCGGTTGTAAATGATCCCAGCTGAGAAAGAAGAGTCTTATCTAGCGCAACAATCATTATTTTCATAAAAATAATACAATTTATATACTTTTTAATGCCACACAGTCGCCTTTTCTTGCTCTTCCTGACCTCTGTTTTTGTTCTGGTTCATGACAGTTAGGGTTTGTCGAAAAACTCCCATCTCATGTTCTCCCTCAACTTCAAAAATCATCCTATATCGCTGTTTTACCTTTTTTGTTAAGGGTGTTTGATGATCTTTGCATGTTCACTTTGCAAAGACTGGGTCGGTACTTCTGCAGCGATGTAGGATGATTTTGAAATGATTTTTGAAGTTGAGGGAGAAAATATGAAAATGAGTTTTTCAACATACCCTAACTGTCTTGAACTAGAATACACAGAGTTCAGCGAGAGCAAGACAAGACGAGCGTTTGAGACTAAAAAGTATTTAAATTGTAATTTTTTAATGAAAAAAAAACGATCGTTTCGCTAGGTAAGACCCTTCTTCCTCGGCTGGGATTGTTTACAACCACATTTGGGATTGTTTGAAGCTGCATTTAAACTGCATTTTGGAAGTTCAAAATCGGGACACCATATCAGTCAATTATATGGAGAAAAATCCTGAAATGTTTTCCTCAAAAAACATAATTTCTTTACAACTGAAGAAAGAAAGACATGAACATCTTGAATGACAAGGGGGTGAGTACATTATATGTGAACCTTTGTTTTGGAAGTGGACTTCTCCTTTAAAGAGGTAGTTCACCCATCGTTTACTCGCCCTCATGTGTTATAAACCTGTATAGAAGATAGTTTGATATTTTGATGTTGGTAACGGTTGACGGTAACCATTGACTTCCATATTATGGGAAAAAAATACAATGGAAGTCAATGGCTACCGTCAAGTGTTTATTAATCAACATTGTTCAAAATATCTTCTTTTATTCAGCAGAATAAAGAAACTCATACAGGTATGAAACTAGTGGAAGGTGAGTAAATCATGCCAGGATTTTCATTTTTTGGGTGAACTATCCCTTTAAGATGTTAACATGTGAGGTGTATGTTCATATATTAATCAGTCTGATGAACAGAAAAAAAGTTGAAAATTCAGAACAAGTCATGGACCCTTAATCTCATTTCCAGTCCCTCAATAGTATTTCCATGACTTTCCAAAAAAGGAAAAAATATCAAAACTCATTTTTTTTTCATTTTAATTACTTGTCAAAGCTAGCAACAGTGCTGACACTTGCAAATTTGCTCTCTAGTTTTATTTTTGTCACTTTCCCTATCGCCTTTGCATTAAGGCTAAAATGCCTAGGTGATTATTTATTATTATTTTTATTTTATTGTCATTATCATTTGAACTTGTCCATAATGTCACATTGAGCAAAAATCTATTTTGACCTCCCTTGCCTTTACACAGTGTTGTGGTTAACTGCTAAACTGAATCTATCTGAAGGAGATGTGTGGTTTTTTTTAATACTTGTGTAGATGTGTTTTGTCTTGTTTTGTGGTTGTTCTTTTTGTGTGTCTGAAAATCTAAAAGTACCTTAATAAATCAGCAAAAAATCAACACTCAACATTCATGCAGCAGTGTTAACTAGTTTTCTGTCATGTAATGCTAATGTAATAAAACATGAAGTACAGTGTCGTAAATGTACACTAAACTTTTTAACAATGTAAAAATAAACATTGCTACTTGATTTACAATGTTAAATGCATCAGTCTGTGAAAATGGTCAGTTTTTTGCAGTTTATTTTATATATATTTTTTCTAATATGACCCTTTTTGTCAGTAAGTTGTAGATTACATGCTTGTTGCTAACACTTATTAGTGGCAAAAGCCTAATTTGATTTCCCGTGCTGTTTTGTTGTTTCATACCCATGGAGGCGTCCACGATGCCCATGCTCTGCAGCAAAGCCTCTGCCTCCCTCCTCTTTCTCTCCAGATCAGAGTCATCCTGCGGAGGAGACGCTCCCTCCTTCCGTCCATCCAGCTACAGCAGCAGGAGAGAGAGAGAAAGTGAGGTTGTTTCAGGATAACAAACACAAAGACATCAAATCTCTGCAGTTTAGACCACAGCTCACCTCTTTCTTCTTGCGTTCTTCCTCTTTTCTCTTCTTCTCCTCCCTGATCTGAGCCAGTCGTTGTTTCTTTCTTTCTAATTCTGCTTTTAGCTCACTTTTGTCAGACATTCTGCAGACAGACACACACACAGATTTAAAATTAAATCAAGTATTTATTTAATGTTTTTAAAGAGGTCTCTTCTGCTCACCAAGCCTTTTTATTTGATCCAAAGTACAGCAAAAACAGTAAAAAATTGAAATATTTTTATTATTTAAAATAACTATTTTCTATTTGAATATATTTTAAAATGTCATTTATTCCTGTGATTGCAAAGCTGATTTTTTAGCATCATTACTCCAGTCATATTATCCTTTAGAAATCATTTTAATATTCTGATTTTCTGCTCAAAAACATTTATTATTATTATTCTGTTGAAAACAGCTGAGGAAAAATTTTTCAGGTTTCTTTGATGAAAAGGAAGTTCAGAAGAACAGCATTTATCTGAAATAGAAATCTTTTCTATCATTATAAATATCTTTATCATCATCTTTTGATCAATTTAAAGCATTCTTGATAAATAAAAGCATCAATTTATATAATTTCTTTCCCAGAAAAATAATGTTACAAATGCTTTTTATTTCAGATAAATACTGATCTTTGGATCTTTCTATTCATCAAAGAAATGTACTCAACCGTTCTTAATATTTATGACAATAATAATAATAATAAGAAATGTTTCTTGAGCAGCAAATCAGCATATTAGAGTGATTTCTGAAGGATCATGTGACACCGAAGACTGGAGTAATGATGCTGAAAATTCTGCTTTGATCACAGGAATAAATTACATTTTAAAATGTGTTTAAATAGAAATAGATATCACTGCTTTTGCTGTATTTTGGATCAAATAAATGCAAGCTTGGTAAGCAGAGAGAAAAAAAAAAAAACACAGAAAAGCTTTTGATTGGTGGTGTATTTGTCATTAAATCCTAGTACTGCATATTAACTGGGACATACAATTACAAAAATGAAACAGGTAACACTTTATTATTATTTTATTTTATGTGCCAATGCAAGTTCATTTTAGTTCAAATGTTGTTTTGTGTTTTTGTAATTTTTGTTTGTTTTTATTTATCAGTTTTAGTTGCTATAAAAAAATTACCTTGCCAATATTTCTGAAATAAAATAGTTTTCCTGTTTTTTTTTTTTTGTTTTTTTTATTTAGATTCATGCATTTAGCTTTTGTAACTTTTATCCAAACCAATAATAATAATAACAAACCAATCTGCCAAAGAGCCAACAATAATCACTATACAATATTAGACAACTAGTCAAGTAACATTTTTTTTAATAGTTTTAATTTTTAGTTTCATATGTTGTTTTATGTTACATGAGCACTCTCTAGTGGTCATAAGAGAATATCACACACATCTGATGGCGCTGAGGTCATTCTGGTCCACACCACACCCTGCTTCAACAGCTTAACTCTGCTTTTGACCAAGATAATTCTTTTTGTATACTTCAGTGTTTCAGGGTTGGGCAAAAGCCACAATTTGAGAACTGCCTCTTTTTTTTATTCTTGAGCATAGATACAAACCACAGGATTTTGACTGAGGTTTGAAGAGATTTAATAAAGGTTTCAAAACAATTTTAATAAAAATGACCCTTTTAGAATTTTCAGCTTTCATAACATCATTTTGATGAATTATGGCAATTTATTCTCTCACATGTAGAAAACAGAATCTATTTATAAAACGTTATTAATTTTGTCTAATGTTTCTGGAATACTCTTGTGTGTAAAATAACATGTTTAGGGGTAATTCATTCTGAAACATGAATCATTATTACTTGCATTAGTTATATTAATTTTATTGAATCCAATTGCATTTTAATTATACTACCTTAAACTCAAATTTGAATTACAATTCTGTGTTCTGTGTGCATCTGTGGTACTTTAAATCAAATTCAGGAACTGAACTGGAATTGCATGAGGTATTTTAGTTAAATTCTGAATGGCACACACATATCCCTGCTTTAAATAAATAAGAAAAAATTATTTACAAAAAAAACTTTCTGCATCATATAAAATATTTTAATATTGATGTTTAGACAGCTCCATGGCCATGTATCCTGAGAAGAGTTTGTTCAACACACACACACATACACACACATACACACACACACGAAACGGGACACTCCTGTAAGAGTCCCGGATGGTCAGTCAATATGGCTGCATAGCGAAAAATCCCGGTGAAAGCTCGCAAACTAACATAAAATCATTAGTTTTTATTTGTTTTATCATTAATGGCATTTAATTACATCGTTTAAACTGCGCGCTCAGAACCGTTGGTCTGAAGCGCATTAAAAACATCATATGTTTAACGTTAGTTGCATCAGCTGTTAATTTATGTTTCTTTTGATCTCTAAACCATTTAAATTGATGTTTTAAAAACACAGTTCATTAGGAATTCATTTTGTGCTTTGTTTTAAATTAATTTCAGTAAGACTGAATACGTTATAATATAAAAGAGAGTTAAAGCGCACACGTCAGGCGGCCTCTGGTGAATCAATGCAGAAACATCGCCATTTAAAAACACACAATAATGCAATCTAACACCGGAAACCCTAGTGATTGATAAAGAAAAACATTCTTACTTGAAATAAAATGTTAGCGGCTCGGAGTCGTTATGGAGAGGATTATTCTTCTGTCAGCTGACTAATAACTTATTATCCTCTTTCTCTTGTTGTGACAGCAGCGGCAGCACTGGATCTGGGATGCGGCTACGGGTGCCGGGAAGGGCTTTTCTCAAACACAGCGGATGAGGCGGTTCGTAATGACCACTAGATAGCGCACTTTCACGTTATTGATTAGTGGTGAACTTTACTGCCTTTTGAACACAATACAAACCTACATACATTACTTACAAGGATACTTAATAAAACGTTCAATTTAGATATAAAATAACCTAAATATTAACATTTCGATACAAAATAAATGGGAACCCTACAATAAATGTACAAAATGACTAAAAATCAACTAAGAGTAATCATTCTAAGAGTAAGGACCAAAGATAGTAGGGAGAAATGTTAATTAAAAAATAACTATCTAAATAAATAAATAAATACATGAATGAATGAATGAATGAATAAATATTATTATATAGGATAAACATGATTTTTTTTTAAATAAATGTAAAAATAATATCTATATCTATCTATCTATCTATCTATCTATATATATATATATGTATGTATAATTTTAAATAGAAATATAAAATAAAAATGACAAAAATAGCCCAAAAATGCATATTTGCTAAAATATGTTTCGAAATGTATGTAAACATATGTTCTACCTATATATTTTTGGCAATTTTTTTGTGTCTATCTTTGAAAATATATTTAGCCCTTCATATTTTTCAAGCCATTTTTCATTTTTCACGTTATATTTAAAAAAAAACATTATTTGTTGTCTGTAACATGTGAGAACATAAAAAATCAGGGTACATAATTCACTATGATATATATATATATATATATTTCATCCACATTTGCCTTAATGTAGGCTACTGTAAGATTGGAAATTTATTTTCTTGTCCGAAATAAATAAATTAAATAATAAAAAAATTTAAATAAAATAAATAACAAATACATTTTTAATTTACACAAAAATATTGAGCTTCACTGTTTACAACATATATATAGAATATATTTACATATATAATTTTATTAATATTAAAATGGGAAAATGATATTCAAATAGAAACTTGAACAGAATAGACTAGAATGAATTCAAATTTTCTGTGATATATAACACAGCTGTATGCCTCTTTTGCAGTTGTTGTGTCAGATGAATGGGTTCACATGTACCTTATGTATGAGCTAGACTTGTAGTCAAGACCGCCTAAACCGAGACCAAGACACTACCAAGACCAGAAGGTATCGAGACCAAGACAAGACCAAGACCAAGACCAAGACAGACCATGTCAAGACCAAGACCAAGTCGAGACCGGAGAAAAAAAACAGACTAGTGTTGAAGCTACGCAATAACTTGTATGAACAGCAGCATACTAGGGTTCAGCCGCAGTTTACATTCAATACATATTAGGTATTACTTCAGCTACAGGCAGAGCAATACAGAGACAGACCATGTCATGTGTGTGACTGAGCTCACTGTAAATGTTTTTTCAGACTGGGTGAGATCAACTATGTGTAGCAATTGTATGACGGCTAGGGCTGGGCGATAAAACGATAACGATATGTATCGCGATAAACACGTGATCGATATCAATAAAAAATGTGTTGGATAAAACGTTCGATATTTTTTATTCTTCTGTGTCGGAAGAAAACAGAGGTTGCGAAGCAAGTTTGGTTGCATTAACATAGGCACTCGCTCTCTGGTAACCTAGCAACGTAGGGAGTGACACGCTAACAGCCAATCATGTAACAGTATCAACTTTCGTTGCGCCATATCGTTGTCTCGTGCTGGTCTGCTGGATTCCTCTTCATAAGCAGAAAATGAGTGCCGCAGCGAGCGAGGAAATTTTAAATAAAAGAGGAAAAGTCAGCTCGCCAGTATGGCAGTTTTTTGGATATTATAAGTCTGACCGTAGTCAGACCAATGTCGTCTGCAAATTATGCAAGACCGTCCCCCGCCAAGACTGGTAATACCACGAACTTGATGTACCACCTTAGCCGCGCTCACCAAGAATTTTGACCGATTAATACAATCAGTTAAACGGTTTAAAAGGTCTTTTTTCAGTTATTTATCAAAATATTTTAAAACGTTTTTGGATGGTTAAAGTAAAATGAAATTGCATTTTTGAGAGAAAAAAGATAAATCGCGTAGGCCTATAACGTTAAGTCGTATTTTATTATTACATTCAGAAAGACACCAGGTCGCGAAATATTTACAGTACACTATAAACATAGGCTAGGCTATTTTAGTTCCCCTCACTCCACAAAAATAATTTCAATTTAACAGTATTTAGAAAAGAACAAAAATGAAAAAAGCTAGGGGACAAGCAAAAACGAAACCATTTAGGGTAAAGCGAAACTGAAACTAACATTGGGTCTCTCACACGACACAAATCCAATGTCTCTGTATTCAAGATGTATTTGAATGCTAAAATATTATTTATTATGTAAACCTGGTTTTGTACTTCTCGCATTACAATATCCACATTAAAAAAATGTTTAGAATAATATCACGGCAGTACGTTGATAACGATTAAGAAGTGTGATTATTTTTTTTTCCCCATATGTTTGGCTGATTGTGTGTGCGCGTGCGGCGCCGGCGCAATCACTTTATTTTTTTCCTTCTAACAGGGGAAACAACTCTTTACAGATAATCGAAACTGTAAACGGTTTAATGTTTGTAAAATAAAGAAAAATAGGATGCCGCTTTCAGCCGTCTTCCTTTCGCGCAGCACAAAATGTACCAAAACTCTGCATGCTAGCTACTTGTTGCACTTTTTTTGTTTGTTTGTTTGTTTTATTAAGTAAAAATATTTATCGTGTAGGCCTATTCATTCATTATATATAAATATAGCCTAGCTTTATAATGTTTTTCTCCATTCGCAGAGGCGCTGCAGGTGGTGCTACGTGTCCATGTGAATCCTCATGTTCTGTTGTTTGCTGCTTTTTGCGCATGTAAAATTAATCCCGGTAAACAAATGTTGGTATTTTAACGAGTCACAGACACTTATCCTTTCTAAAATAATTAAATTCTAATTTTAAAAAATCTTGTCGGTTAACGGTTAATAATCGGTTAACACGCCGTGTAGCTTTTTTTTTTCTTTTTTTTTGAGCGTGTAGTACTGCTAAATCCCCGACCACTATGACGGTCTGAGACAGCGAGACTTGACAAGACCGAGAGGTCCGAGACCAAGACAAGACCAAGACCAAAGACCGTCAAGGCCGTGACAAGACCGAGACCACGTAAAAGTGGTCTCGAGACCGGTCTCGAGACATACATCACTAGTATGAGCATGAAATTTAAGCAATGAATAAGTTTTTTTTTTTCCTTGTGTGTTCAGCCACTCCAGACTGGCACTTTCCTGTTATAAAAGGAAAGACGAACATGTGTAGGCGGTAGATGCAGAGCTCTATTTATGGCACTGGTTCATGCTTCGTCAGGTGTTACTGTCCTTGTTTAAGTGCCTATAAATGAAAAGACATAAGTCTGAATGTAGTGTATTTTCACTTAGCATGAGTGCAAACATTTGAGCATAATCAGTACTGAAATATAAATGAATGTACTGATGATGCACTTATTAATTCACCTGGATACTACCATCAGTAAAAAAGAGAGGCTGATCTATTCATTCATATCTTTATTTTGTACACCAGCCCTATATGAAGGAATATCACAAAGAACATTTGCATTTCTTTTCCATATGACAATATGGAATGACAGTTCATAGTAACAAAAAAGGCATCCTAAAATAGTCTGCATAGCTCATATTACTTCTCATGTCTTCTGATGTTATATGATATATAACATTGTTTGAGAAATGGACTGAAAAAATGGCAACCTGTACTGACTACTAAATTAACTGCTTTTAATTAAATCAAAAATATGATTTAACATTACTGATGCAACCTCAGTGTATTCATTTATAAAAATAAAATTGCATTTTATAGATTTAAACAGGTAAAAAAAAAAAAAATCACAAAAATTGCACTTTCTTCATTCTGCATGTATGAACCAAAAGCATTTTTGTCTAAATGACAAAGCTTGTTAAAAACCATGCAAGCGTAAAATAAAACTGTCATCACATTTTCCTTTTCCCACCACACCCTGTTTGCCAATGCGTTTGGTGATTTCATTTATGAAGTGTTGTGAATTTGATATATGAGGGGAAATATGACAACCTGAATATATGAGTGTGTGCATGCTGGTGCTTGTGTGCATGATTCAGGGACTTGTTTCATGGTGAAGTCATTTCTGTGTGTGTTTGTGTGTGGAGGAGATGAGCAAAGGCCCTGTAACCCACATCTCCTTTGTCTTTTGCCATATGACAATGGCTGTAAAGGGCCGTTGTAGTTTCCATGGCAACATGTCTGTGACTAAAAATCAGGTTATGGGTTAGCAGGTGCATGAACATGCATGTTTCTGCAGATGTTTCACTATATTTTATCACCCCACAGCAATCATACGCCCTCAGCATCTGAGGAAATATGTCTGCAACAAGCATAAAAGTCACCTGGAACCACAATCATACTATTTCAACAATGGCACAAAATGCACAGATATGTCTTGAAGCATTGCTTTTATGAAACAGTTACTGCACACAAAAAATATAAAGGAGCACATATTTTTATGGAAAAAAATAATAATAATTTATATATATTTGTGTTTGCTCACTAATGGATCCTCTGCAGTGAATGGGTGCCGTCAGAATGAGAGTCCAAACTCCTGATAAAAACATCATAATAATTCACACCACTCCAGTCCATCAGTTAGCATCTTGTGAAGTGAAAAGTTGCATTTTTTTTAAAAACAAATCCATCATTAAGGTACTTTTAACTTCACACTCTGGTCAAAATATAAGTTCATAATCCATAATAATGTTTCCATATTTGTTTAGAGATGTTTTGGACAGTTGAGAACAGTGATTGGTCTGTGCATATTGCTTTCTCGAATCAAATGAGATAACTTTTTTACTGGAGAAAGTAATATTATGAACATAAAGAGGACTGCTATTTAATCCAGAAGCAATGGTTTTAAGTTTAAACCTCTTAATTATCCACCTTCTTCTTTAACGCAGAAGTAAGTCTATGGGTGAGACTTCCGGTTCAGTAGCCGCTAAGGATCCCACTGCGCAATCTGACGTCGTAGTGACGTCTTTTCCATGTCATTTTTGGACGTCCAATTTCCGTCCATTGATGGGGTTGCTTTGTAAAAACATATGGGCTACCAAATAAATAAATAGTAATACAGATAATAAATCTTGTTTGTTTATAAATAATCTGTATTCATATACATAATCATGTTGATAGGCTCTATTTTGTAAAACACATTTACTGCAACTGCCATAGACGTCCAAATGACGTCCAAGTTGGGTAATGGATAGACGTCCAAATAGTGGACCTAGTTTGGACGTCGAATAGATGTCCATAATTGGTCATGGACCGACGGACCCAATATAGACATGATCTGCACGTCTATATGACGTCCAATGTTTAGTGGGATATAACGAGAAGAATAACACCATGCAGTAAATGGTAAAACTGTTTGCACTACATTAAAATAATATGATAAGACACCAATTTTCAATATCAAGTAGCAAAACGAGCTGTTCTGTACAGCTAATAATAGCTGAATGCGGATGAGACCACAAGCCAAACCCATAAAATATACAAATAGCCACCCCCTCACAGAAAGAAAAAGTTGGATAGTTTTGTTTCTTACAAATACACAGCTTTTCTCTTCACAAGTAGTTTCTTTTCAGCTGTTTGAAGTCAAGTCATCTTTATTTCTGCAGCTTTCAACACCGAAGTAAGTTGTTTTCTGCGAATGTGCAAGACTTTTGGTTCATTAGCCGCTGTAGGGAAATAACAGAAAGAATAGCAAAGTGCAGTTAAGGCAAAACTGTTTGCACTACAAACCACCTATGCTCATAATTATGATAATACATTACAATAATATGGTAAGACACTAATTTGCAATACCAAGCAGCAAAACAAGCGCATTTGTACAGCTAAAAACAGCTGGAAGCAGATGACAAGCCAGACACATTAAATTTACAGTCGTGGGTCTATTTGTAGCAATAGCCAACAATACATTGTATGGGTCAACATTATTGATTTTTCTTTCATGCCAAAAATCATTATGGTATTTAGTAAAGATCATGTGCCATTAAGATATTTAGTACATTTTCTACCTTATTAATATATCACCGCTCAATTTTTGATTAGTAATATGCATTGCTAAGAACTTAATTTGGGCAACTTTGATTTTTTGCACCCTCAGATTTCAGATTTTCAAATAGTTGTATCTCAGCCAAATATTATCCTATCCTAACAAACCATACATCAATGGAAAGCTTATTTATTCAGCTTTTTAGATGATGTATAACTCTCAATTAAAAATAAAAATACCCTTATGACTGGTTTTGTGGTCCAGGGTACAAATAAAGAAGATACAGTACAGATTGTTTCAAAGCAGCTTCACAGTGACCAATCAGCAGGAACAGAATCAGTTATGGAAACTCAACTATGAAGACAATTCAGGTTCTACTGTAAAGCAGTTCTAAAACGACAACAGTGTCATTATTTAAAGCTGCATTACGTAAGTTGTTATGGTTAAAAAGGATCCAAAATCAATTCAATCATTAGCTTTAATAATAATTGGTAGCGCGATTAATTGTAAAAAAAAAATTTTCAGTTGGTCAGAACACGTTACTTACTTGTACAGATGATATTTGTGACCCTGGGCCACAAAACCAGTCATAAGGGTACATTTTTTGAAATTGAGAGTTGTACACCATCTGAAAGCTGAAGAAATAAGCTTTCCATTGATGTATGGTTTGTTAGGATAGGACAATATTTAGCTGAGATGCAACTATTCTAAATCTGAGGGTGCACAAAATTAAAAATACTGAGAAAATCACCTTTAAAGTTGTCCAAATTAAGTTCTTAGCAATGCATATTACTAATCAAAAATCAAGTTTTGATTTATTTACGGTAGGATATTTACAAAATATCTTCATGGAACATGATTTTTACTTAATATCGTATAGATTTTTGGCACAAAAGAAAAATCGATCATTTTGACCCATACAATGCATTTTTAGCTATTGCTACAAATATACACATGCTACTTAAGTTTGGTTTTGTGGTCCAGGATCACATTTTTGGATGAAACTGGATGATATTGGATGATACTTTGGACATACTTCTAAGATGTATTATCTTTAATTGGACTAAGTACAGTAAATAGAGGGTTTGCACTTATGTCAACATTTGGTCAGTTACCCGGATGTAAACAACAGCATGGATTGCACGGTTAATGTACTACTGAATACATTGTTCTCCTAATTTATGCTGTCTTAACCACTGAAAAAATGTGTGGAAGTTACGAAATCATATATAGAAAGACTTAGTAAGCAGGAAATGGCACAATATTTTGACAAATTAAGGCTAATAGGTGGTAAGAATACGTATGAGCAGTATTAAGATATTAGCTTAACATTTCACCTACCTGACCAGAAATGATAAGAACAAACACGAATGTTGTCAAGATCCTTGCCCTGGAAATACTGGTTCAGTTTAGCCAACCACAAATGCCTTCTTTCCTCTTTTGCACCCTTCTCCTTGATTTGTTATAACTTTTGGCAGTCTATAGTATTCCAAATGTTTTTCCTGGTCCGACCAATTAGTACAGCCCAAAACATGACAATAATTGACCATTTTCAGCAGCAATAATCAGCAAAATATGCGAGTTTCCTTCGGTTCAGTGGCATTGTTTACGTTCTGCGCCGCCATTGTAGCCGACTGATGACGCATCTTGCACATTTAGATAACATTAGATTCATCCGCGCTGAGAAGCCGTGCCGGTGCACAACCCGCGTAAAGAAGATAATTCCGCAAATAACTGCAATTGCAGGTTTCAAACAGAGATGGCGACAAAGAGGCGAATGCAGCTTTAACTCAAGTCAGTTCAGTTCAGCAGTTCAGATTAACAACAGTGTGGAGTTCATCAATTTTGAAACAAGAAATTAACCTAAATAGCATCCAGTGGTGAGCAAGTGATATAATGCTATTTTTCTCCAAATGTGCTCTGATGAAGAAACCCATCTACATCTTAGATGGCCTGAGGGTACATTTTCAGCATATTTTAATTTTTGGACAAACTCTTCCTGTAAGTAAATTTGTTTAAGTGACGTTCTTTCACTTCACAGACCATCTAGTCCTGACATACAAACTAAGACTATAAAAAATAATTAACAAACAGGCTAATACTCTGTTCTCACTAAGATAAGATATCAACTGGATGTTCCTTCTTTTCCTAGGAAATAATACAGAGAAAATCTCTTATCTACTCTTGAACTGATGTGAATGTTCACGTTACCTGCACATAATCAGGTGACAGTCATAATCAGAGGGCAAACGTTATTATGATATTACAGAATGAGGGCTTACAAAGCGCTTTAAACAAAAGGTTTTTTACTCAAAAATGGTCATTAGTTGGGAACCTTGTAAAGTATATGACTTGTAAAGAAACCTGTGAGCCCCTATTGTAAAGATTTTCCTAAATGTTTTCCATTTTTATATGCAGTTTACATCAGACTGTGTAGTGGATGAGGTTTATGGGCATTTGAGGAAGAGACTTTTGTCCTAAAGCTCATAACTCATAAATGCAAAGTTCTAGTCAAGGAGCAAGTCATAATGGCCTAGAACCATTTACTCTTAAGCAAGACTGTTAATTCAGATTACTGCTGACAGGATAAAAGTGTCAGTGAAATTCTTTCTACTGTAGCAAAAATGCCTAGCACGTCTCTGTATACAAAAAGTTTATGCAGTATTTTCCTTTTATAACTTTATGACTGTGGAGGTGAAATTATGTCTCTGGAAATTGTAGACCGAGTGACTGAGAATATTCCACGAACACCTTCAGATTGTGAAGGAGGAACCTGACACATTTCCGGTCAGATGGCAAAAAGCAGTTCCTCCGAGGCTGGTGTGATTCAGCGCGATCTATTCATAAACTCATCAACCCTGTGAACCGATACAGCTGTCATCTGTTGACATGAAAAGACAGAGCATATATTTGCATCTGAAACTGTCTTCATTTCAGCTGAATATACAATGAGTGTTCATACTCCGGTGAAATCATGGGCTGAATTCCTCTGTGGTGAGTTCAGAGGAAGATAACTGTAGTGTGATGTTGTGAAATATGTTGTCTGGAGCTGTTCAGAGGGTAAAGCTCAGCTCTGGGCAGATCTCTGAGTCAGCAAATCACAGATGAAGATGTCTGTGGTGCAGATAAATCTGCATGTACAACCATGTACACACACTCATACAGAAAGACAAATAAGGAAGTTTCATCCAATACACTAAAAAAAATCTCACTTTACATTTCAGTGCTGTTACTATATAGTTGTAATGTTCTAACGAATATGCATAAACTTGTATACAAATGTCTACACTATTTGTGAAGAAGCTTGTAAATACACTTTTAATATATTATTGTAATTATATTAATTTATTATATTATATTATATTATTATACTAATTTAGTTAGTTGTCTAGGACATTAATTATTGATATATTCATTATAATTATTTTAGTTGTAAAGAATATACATGACCTTAATGTACTTAATAATGTACTTGTTCTTTGAAGAACCTTGTAAATACACCAGCATTATTAATTATATTATTATTAATATAGTATTATTACAATTGTTAATGATTATATTATATTATATTATGTTATGTTAGGTTATATTATATTCTATTATATTAGGCACTTGCCTAGGACATAAATTAGTGATATATTAATTATTTTTATTTTATTTTCTAAAGAATATACATGATCTTAATGTATTTAATAATGTACTAGTTTTTTGAAGATCCTTGTAAATACACTGTTATTATTATTATTATTTCTATAATAGTATTACTGATTTTTCTTAATGATTATTATTATATTATATTATACTATATTAATTATATTATATTATACTATTAATTATTATACTATATTATTATTAGTTGTATAGGACATTAATTATTGATATATTCATTATAATTATTTTAGTTCTAAAGAATATACATGACTTAATGTACTTAATAATGTTCTTGCTTTTTGAAGAACCTTATAAATACACCATCATTATTAATTTTAGTATTATTAATAAAATATTATTACAATTTTTATGAATGATTATATAATATTATATGATGTTATATTATATTACATTTATTATATTATATTATATTATATTGTATTATATTATTTTAGTCAGTTGCCTAGGACATTAATTATTGATGCATTAATTATTATTATGTTAGTTCTAAAGAATATACATGATCTTAATGTACTTAATAATGTACTTGTTTTTTGAAGAACCTTGTAATACACTATTATTATTATGATTACTATTTTTATTACTATATTTTTATGGTATTATTACTATTTTAATTAAGTATGAATTATAATTATTAATGGTTATATTATATTATAATATTTATTATATTTTAGTCAGTTGCCTAGGACATTAATTATTGATATATTATTATGATTATTTTTCTAAAAAAAAATAACAGGGCATTAATGTACTTAATTTTTATAGTATTATTGCTATCTTTATTAATGGTTATATTATATTATATTTATATTGGTTGACTGTAAAATTATTGTTATATTAATTTATATGTAATTTATGTAATCTTAACATATATTATTTATCTTAAATATTATATATACTATTAATATCGTCAAATATTTCTGAATAATGACTGGGCAGTGCCTGACTTACTAATTATCTCTCTGTGGTCTCAAAAAAATTTAAATTTAATGTCATATACATCAGTATGATCATGTATAGCTATTTATTTGCTAAGTACCTAAGTCATTTTGACTTCTGAATATACTTTAGGCTATTATGGACTTACATAAGTTAAAAACTGCTCATGACCACTTCATGTCAAACCTATTTGTTTTGCATGATCAGCTGACTGATCGTGTATATAATTTATTAAGGCAAAGAGTAATTGTATCCATAATAGAATTTGCTAGAAGGTCTGAAGCATCAAACATGGTGTGGTCTGAAGTTTTGCACTGATGTGTGTGAGTGTGTACATGTGTGTAACCTTTGCAACTGGCGTCACGCATCGGCTACACACACACACACACACACACACAGTGAGTGAGGATCACAGTGCGCAGTGCGGAGCTGAAAACATGAGCAGCGTTGCATTGATCATCAGGGTTTGTGCATGATGCATTAGACACACACAGGTGTGATTTGACAGAGATCATGTGTGCGATGCGCTCGGGCGTCTCTTCGCGGGGAAAGTGTCTTCATGAGTGTCCAAAGTAACAGCAACAGCAGTGGAAGTTTGGACGGAGCGCCATCTTGCTCTCAGTTCTCGACTGGATCTCCGACCCCGGGCTCAGTTTCTCCGCTCGATATTTGCGCTCCGCGGAGGCATAAGGAAGGTAAAACCGCCGTGGATGTCAATTTAAACTTTGTTCATGTGAAATCGCTCGGGATTGTATTAGATTGACGTGTGATTTGTACTAAATCTGGCCTTTAATCGAAGCGGTCGTGTCGGAGGCCGCTGATCTCTCGTCTGCTGACTGTGACTCTCTCTGTTTTAATAACAAGCATCGAGTCCTAGACACGACCTGCTGTGTTTTAAACTCTTTGCGATGGAATTCCGTCGCTTTTTGTCTTGATTGCACGGTTAATTTGACGTGAGGATGCCCATGGTCACCTATTAAGGGACTCCTTCACTGGCCGTGTCTCAAAACCTAGCGAGATGTCTACCTAGACTGCATTTTTGGACATCATAGGTGCGTATTTTTGTGCATTTTTATGACGCTGTCTTTGTGTCTAGGTGGCAGCTCGCTAGGTTTTGACATACAGCCAGGCTGATAAATACGAGTTGATGTTTTTGAGGTTAAGAGTCTGTATTTATCACTCATGTGTGCATTGGAATGGCTCAAAAATGAGACACAGTCTGTACCTGATTAACATGAGTTGCTGTCTGTATCCTTGAGAATGTTTATCACCCATGCATGCAATGCAACAGCTCAAAAATGCTAGGTAGGTACAAACTAACTGGGCTTTAGGACATTGCCAGTATCTGATAAACACGAGTTGCTGTTTTTGCGTTTAAGTATTTGACTAGCATTCAATGCATGTGATGCAATGGCTCATAAAGAATGTCTAGGTAGATAGACACAACCAGACAAACATTAATTGATGATTTAAGGTTGACAGTATATTTGTGACTCATGCATGCATGCTTGCTTGCATGCAATGCAATGGCCCAAAATGCTGCTTGCTAGTATATGATAAATATAAGCTGATGTTTTTATGCTTGCGTGTATTATTTCTAGCACTTCTGTTTAGGTTGGCTGGTCAATATCAAGGGAATGTTTGAGTCCGTAATGCATGTAGGATGCTGTGTAGGTGCATCTCACTGGATTTTAATACAATGCCACAAAACATGATTTTGTGTTTTTATGGATGAAAGTATTGAATTATTTATCTAGCACTCAGTGCATGTTATGCAATAGCCAAAAATGCTGTCTAGGTAGGCAACAGACTAGGTTTTGACACAGTATGTGTTTCTCATTAGTTTGTGTTGTTTATGTATGAGTGTGTTTATTTGCAGCTCAGAAATGTTTTCTAGGTAGCCATGTTGAATTTGGACACATCTCATAAACATTGTTGTTTGAGTATTATTTATTTCTCAAAAAACTTGTGCTGGAAAGGTGTAGCATTGCATTTTTATGGTTAATGCAGTTTTTTGTGTTTGTTTTTGTTTTGTCCCTGGAATCAGCCAAGCGGCTTTGAACTTTAAAGCAGACCATCTGATACACATCTGATTGAAATGCATGTTTCAGGTTATATGGTTTCCTTTGTTTTTTATGTTTTTGATGAACCTGTAAGTCTCGCACCGGTTGTTTCCTTTGATTTTTATCATGCCCATTAGAAACTCTGTGTTGAGATGTGCTGTAAACATGCGTATGTGCACTGATGAGTGTAATATCATATGTGTGTTAATGCATTGCTCAGATTCTCATGGCCAAGAATAAGTCCTCAGTGATGTAATGGCATGCTGTGCCTTTAATTTTTTATCGATGTTATGAAAGAGTGGAACCTTTTACCTGCTTGTACTTTTTGCATTCACAAAAATGTCCAAAAAGTACCATAAAAAGGTACCATGGTAGTACCATGTTTAATAGATATCTGTCATAGTAGTATTGTGTTTTTTGACAAATTTCAGAGTACCATATAAATACAATTTTATATGAATGTGGTGAACATTAAGTACTATGGCATACACTACCTTAAGTTTTCATTCAGCAAGCATGCGTTAAATTAATCAGATGTGACAGTGAAGGCATTTATAGCGTTTAAAATAAATGCTATTATTCAAATTTCTTATTCAGTTATCAAGAAATCCTGAAAAAATGCATTGAATGCACAAAAATACGAAGCAGCACAACTGTTTTCAACATCGATAATTATATAAAATGTCTCTAGGGCAATGATTTCTGAAGGATCATGTGACACTGAAGACTGGAGTAATGATGCTGAAAATTCAGCTTTGTTCACAGGAATAAATTACTTTTTATAATATTCACATAGAAAACAGCGATTTTAAGTTCTTATAATATTTCACAATATTTTTTACTAATTTTGAGAGGTTTTAAAAATTAAGTGGAATTAATATTTGCCCCAGGAATTGACTTTTTTGAGGCTTTTTAAGCATGTAAATCACATGGTTGATGGTGTCATCCATTTTTAAAAATACTTTATTAAATACTTTATTACTATATTTGTAGTAATAGCCAAAAATACATTGCATGGGTCAGAATTTTTTTCCTTTTATGCCAAAAATCATTAGAATATTAGTAAAAATCACATTCCATAAAGATATTTTGTAAATTTACTACTGTAAATATATCAGAACTTAATTTTTGATTAGTAATATGCATTGCTAAAAACTTAATTTGGACAACTTTAAAGGTGATTTTCTCAATATTTTTATTTTTTTTTTATTTATTTATTTTTTTTTTGCATACTCAGATTCCAGATTTTCAAATAGTTGTATCTCAGTCAATTATCGTCCTATTCTAACAAATCATTCATCAATGGAAAGCTTATGTATTCAGCTTTCAGATGTATCTCAATTTTAAATCAATAATCAATTTTAAAAAATTGACCCTTATGACTGGTTTTGTGGTCCAGGGTCTTGCGTAATAATATGAAATACTGTATATCGTCTATTATTATTATTATTATGTTGTTTTGTGACATTTTGTGTATATCTCTTGATGGCTCACCTGTGCATCAGTGCACAAACTAGGATGTGGTCTGGGTGTTTCCTGGTCATTTGCGTTCACTCATTTCCACTCCGCCTTCTGCATGTTTGGGAGGTGTCTTATTTAGCCAGGCGCTGTTCTTTGCTGCTCGGGTTATTTGCCAAACCAGACGTGGCCTTAGGTTTGTGTTTACTCATTCCCAGTGTTTTGATTTATCATCTGCGTCCTTTATCTGGGCAGCTGTGCTCTTCCTGCCCTGTTGACCTTCATAATTTTCCACCCATCCACCATCTTGGGATCTCTTTGGCTTGGAGCTCTTTCTGGCACGAGTCTTATCATGGCAGTGGTGTCGAACGCATCCGCTCAGCCGGTGTGTTTATGGCTAGAGAACACAAGTGAACCTGAGCTGTTTTGTCTAGTCACTGTAATGGGGTTTGAAGACCAGATGATTCCTTTAGACAGGTTTTATAATGATGATTCATGCCGTTATTAGCTGGTTGTTCTTATCGGCTGCTGGTACTGTATTAGGCTCATGTGCTGGAGAAACGGGGCCATTTGGCTGCTGCATCAATGATGATGATGAATTCTGTCTTCAGGCATCTGCTTCCATGTCAAACATGGAAGGAATAGTGCAACCAAAAATGTAATCCTTACATTATTTACTCAGCTTTCTCAGCAGGCTGTTGGTTTGTTTGCGTAGAATTTACAGTGCTGTTCAAAAGTCTGGGATTTGTAGGATTTTTAAAAATGTTTTTGAATAAAGTCTCTTATGCTCATCAAAGCTGCATTTATTTGATTAAAAAAATACAGTAAAAACTGTAAAATTCTAGAATATATTTACAATTTAAAATGACTGTTTTCTATGTGAAATATATTTTAAAATATAATTTATTTCTGTGATCCAAAGCTGAATTTTTAGCCTCATTACTCCAAGTGTCGCATGATCCTTCAGAAATCATTCTAATATGCTGATTTGCTGCTTAGAAGGGTTGAAAACTGTTGTGCTGCTTCATATTTTTGTAGAAACTGTGGTACATTGGTTTTCATGATTCTTTAATGAATGAAAAGTTCAAAAGAACAACATTTGTTTGAAATAATAAAAAGGTTTTTAGCGTTATAAATGTCTTTGTTGTCACTTTTGATCAGTTTAATGCATTCTTGATGAATAAAATAATTTCTTTCTTTAAAAAAGACACATTTTTGAACAGTAGTGTATGGTATATATATCTATATAACCTAATTTAATCTGTAAAATTGAGGTCACAATGGTGCATGAAAATGCACACTGTATTCAACTACATCATTTAACCTTATTCTGTAAATTGGTAGACTGTCGTCATCATTTACTGAGGCTAAAATAAGGTGATGGAGCGATGCTGTCAGTCGTATCAGCTGATAATGAGCAGGAAACGTCTCGAAGTACTTCCTGTTTGTAATCCTGACTCTAGCAGGAAGAAGTTGAAGTTTGCTGTGAAAAATGAATATGAATATGGCTAAAAGAGCTTGTGAATGACAGAAGCATGAGGACCTATCATTGTCACAGTCTGGCCATTTTAGAGACGGATTAATATAAATACTTTTTGTTTTTTGTTTGATGTGAGTGTGGTTCTGTGGCTGTAAACCTTTTCTAAGTACTTTGCCTTTAAACCAGTAATATGAGTAGATGTATGATCCTCTGGCTCGTTTAGGGTGGCATTTGATCAGAAAACAATGACTGATGGTCTCGTATGATTCCAGGAGGGTGTGCACTGTGATCACACCCCTCACGAGCCTCAACCCTGTGTGTGAACGTGTCGAGATTGACATGTGTTTGTGTGTGCGTTTGTAGGTATGGATGAACTGCATTCTCTGGATCCACGCCGGCAGGAGCTTTTGGAGGCACGTTTCATCGGAGCAGTGAGTGGAAATACGGGAGGAAGCACAGGGAGCGCGAGTGGAGGACCTAAAGTAATGCTCATATAAATCCTCATATATGTTTTTTTTTTTTTTTATTTATGTACTACCAGTCAAAAGTATTCGAACAGTAAGATTTTTGTTTTGTTAAAGATGATTCTTCTGCTCACCAAGCCTGCATTTATTTGATCCAAAGTACAGCAACTGTAAAATTGTTAAATATTATTACTATTTAAAATAACTGTTTTCTATATGAATATATTTTAAAATGTAATTTATTCCTGTGATCAAAGCTACATTTTCAGCATCATTACTCCAGTCTTCAGTGTCACATGATCCTTCAGAAATCATTCTAATATTCTGATTTGCTGAATATTATTTTATTTATTTATTTTTTGGGGGGAAATAAATTCTAGAAATTAATACTTGATTGATTAAATTGATCAAAAGTGATGATAAAGACATATATAATGTTACAAAAGATTTCTATTTCAGATAAATGCTGTACTTCTGAACCTTCTATTCATAAAGGAAACCTGAAAAAATTCTACTCAGCTGTTTTCAACATAATAATAATAATAATAATAATAAATGTTTTTGAGCAGCAAATCAGAATATTAAAATGAGTTCTGAAGGATCATGTGACTGGAGTAATGATACTGAAAATTCCGTTTTGAAATCACAAGAATGACATTTTAAAATATATTCAAATAGAAAGCGGTTATTTTAAATGGTAAAATTTTGAAATATTTTACTGTTTTTTTTTGTACTCTGGATCAAATAAATGCAGGCTGGTGAGCAGAAGAGACTTCTTTAAAAAAACATTAAAAATCTTTTGACTAGTATATGTAATCCATCATCATTTATATGTAATTAAAATTTGTTTTATTATTGATTCTTTTGATATAAATATAGATTTATTTTTTTTAACTGAAAATGCATTTTTCGAATGAAACAAAATGTAGCAGTAAAATAATAGTATAGAATAAAGATATTTTTCCACTCAATGTTTTAGAGAATTTGATATTTTTTCTCATGTTTCAATTTACTTGCACATATTAAAAAGTTTTAGTAAAAGAAAAGAAAACTCCCATGCATAAACCTTTTTATTTTGGAGTGATGACTAAAAATAAATCATTGAATCAGGAGTGAATTAATTTCACTAATAAGCTTAGTTTAAAATGATTCAAAGAAATGAACTGAACTTATCAAGTTCATGCAGTTTTTCCTGCTGACGTTGAAATTGGAGACTCTGTTAAAACCATATTTCCCAGGACTCACATAATTGCAAGAACTCAAGGTGAAACGACACTAGTCTAATGACTAGACACTATCCTCTTAATGTTGCTTAATTTAATTTCACCAGTGAAATCAGTGTACATTTTTTTGTAAATCTTTCTTTTTAGGGTTTGAACAATAACGAATGTTCCAGTCACAGTTTTGGCAGCCTGGGGTCATCTAGTGACAAGGAGTCTGAGGTGCACATTATACTCATGCTTACTCATTTCATTGAACATAAATCTGTTTCAATATGTCCATGCATTGTCTGTCTAAAATGTATTTTTTCGTTCCCATAAAGAACTCTGACATAAAGAAAGGAGGTTCGCCTGCATATTCAGTGAGTTAGACATTATTTTATCTTATTTATTATCTTGAATGATTCTTAAAAATGAAATATCATAATGTTCCAAATCCATAAGACTTTTTTTTTTTTTCTTCTGTGGGAAGCAAAGTGAATTTTTAAAGAATATCTTGGTTGCTGTATGTTGAATGGAAATGACAAATAAGAGCGATTAAGCTGGTCCATACGATTTATGAAGGCATACCGTTATATTCAGTTAATAACTTACATTTCCGTCTCTTCCTTTTCAATGCTATGTTCCATTGTCTTCTAAGGGCAAAACTCTTATGAATCACTTTTGTGATCGTTTGATGGAGCTTTTTTGTCATTTTGAAGCTTGACAGCACCTGTCCATATTCGCTTTCATTACACTGAAAAGAGCACCCAGCATATTAATGAAATGTCAAATGGGTTTGGAATGACATGGTAAATGATGTGTGGAATTCGTACACATGCAGAAAGGCTGTTTGGGAACTTCATTGGTGAATCTTTTACAGCTTCTTTGAGGCCTGAATTCAGCTTCAAATGGAGCTTACCTAAAGCATTAATATTGATTGTATTGATTTAGTGAACGGAAGTATTGATTGATTAGCGTAGTAATGCTTTTTCCTGTTTTCCCAAGACTCCAGAGAAGAAGCACTCCGAATCATCCAGAGGAAGAAAGAGGAAGGTTGACAACCAGTCAGAGAGCAGCCAAGGTAACGTTAACGTCCTGCGCGTGTGAACAAAGTAGTACTTAATGAAACACAATAGAGTTTTTCAATAAATTAACAAACGTGGCATTTTGAAGACGTTCAAGCTGAAAATCATGTGCTTCGTGTTTATTAGGAAATAGAGCGTTAAATGTTTAGCGCAATAAAAATTGACATGCACTGACAGAAAAGTGATTGTACCCATTGACTGTGTGGTAATTTTTATTTTTTTTATCTCTCAGGAAAGTCTTCCGGCCGAGGCCCCAAGATCAGCGATTATTTTGATGTAAGTACAGCTTTGTGTGGATGACTCTGCGTTTAGTCAGCTCTATATTAAATGTCAGTCAGGTGTCCGAGAGCTTTTAGTCAGAGTAATGCTGCTTTTTCATCTTCTAATGGCTGCTCGCTTTAGTAGATGTTTTGACTTGTAGAGTTGTGAAATTGCTTGAGCGTTGTTAGTAACACTGTGATGACATCACATCCTGTTAGTATATTGTGTGGTGCTGTTTAAAAAAAACTCAGCATATCTTCTTCCTAAAGTTCCAGGGAGGAAACGGATCAAGTCCAGTCAGGGGGCTTCCTCCGGTCCTGCGCTCACCACAGAACTCTCACTCTGCACCCGGCTCTATCGTAAGTGCTGATCTTTGAGATTTGGGATGTGAATATCATGTAAGAAGCCAGTGATGTTTATTTTTTTTAACAATGCTGTTTTTCACTCTTCAGGTCAGACAGAACAGCTCCTCACCCACCAGCCTGTGTTTCATGGATCACACGATGAATCCAAAACAGCTGAGCAGCAGAAGTGTCCAGGTAATACTTGCATCACTGTTGCTCTCAAACACATGCACTGCACGTCTGGCACTATTAAATGTGCTCTTCTCTCTGATTCTGTTAAACGTGTCAGTCTGCAGAACTCTGATAAACATCAGTGTACATTGTACAATATTTGCACTGCACATGAACACAGTTAAACATCCACTCTCTGACGCTGGTAGTCATGTGTATTGCATGTTCTAATGTTGCCGTTGTAAAACAACTCTCAACTATAAAACATTGTAAAACATTGTAAAATGTTCACTGCACACAACGCTGCAAAACACTGACATTGTAAAGCCTTCATTGCACACTGACACTGCCTAACATGCACTTAACACAAACACAGCAGAACATGCATTGTGCAATGAAACTGCTTAACGTTCACTGCACACTAACACTGCAAAATGTGTGCTGCACACTGACACAGTAAAACATGCACTTTACACTGACACTGCATAACATGCAGTGACCAATGACAATGAATAACAAGCACTCCACATTGACATTGCATAACATGCACTGCACGCTGACATTCTGAAAGAGGCACTGTACACGACTCTGCAAAACATGCACTGCACACTAACACTGCAAAATTACACTGTAAAACATACTCTACACTGACACTGCATAACATGCACTGCTCACTGACAATGAATAACAAGCACTACACACTGACACTGTAAAACATACACTCTACACTGACACTCTATAACATGCACTGCATACTGACACTGCAAAAATGTGCACTGCATACTAAGGCCATGTGTCCGTGAAAGCGTTTTTTGAAGAATGTTCAACTTTAAGTAAAATGCTGCGCTACTCACTGTCACTTTCTAGTCAGCCAACCAATCACAGTGGAGGAGGGGCAGGACTAATACTGATCAACCATCACACCATTATTACCAAATTATGCTGCCATATTGCTAAAGTGTATTTCATATCATAGTAATCACAACGTCTCAATAGAAACAAAATGCTGTGCTCTCACACGCTCACAGCTGGGCGTTTTCAGCTGGCTAAAAACGCTTTGGTGGACATGCAGCCTAACACTGTGAAACATGCACTGCACACTAACACTGCAAAATGATCTTTTGAAATGTGCAGTGCACACTGACAGTTAAATAAGCATTGCATAAGCTGATGCCGTTAAATATGTGCAGTGCACGTAAGCTCAGTCACACCTGACAGTAAATAAACGTTAAAATTTGCACTGCGCATTGACACAGGTGAATAGCCACACTCTGATGCTGTTAATCATATGTATTGCAAGCAATTACACTGCAAAACATGCTCTGCACGCTGACACTTTTCAGTAAGCATTGATGGTCTCTGATGCCAATAAGCTTCAAAGTTGTGCTGCGTATTGACAATTGAACATGCATGCTGCACAGTGCATGCTGTGTCTGATTCATGGGCACTGCCCACTCTGACACTCTTAAACATGCTCTCTGATTCTGTTAAACGTGTCTTTCAGCAGCACATTGTTGTGCACTGCTTGTGTTCACTGCACCTAAACAAGCTCAGTTGAAGTGACAGTGATAAACATGCAGTGTACACTCTGACTGCACTGCACTGCACTGTTAAACAAGCTCACTCTTAAACTGATGCTGTAAAACATGCACACTGTATGCTATAAAACACTGCAAAACGTGAACTGCACACTGACACTTAAATAAGCACAGCACGTACTGCCACTGTTAACTGTGTGCACTGCATGCTATAGCACTGTTAAACATGCTTGCTCTCACACTCCTATGCTGTTATACATGTACACTGTACACTGACGTTTACATTAAAATTTGCACTGAACAGTGACAGTTTAACACGCATGCCGAATGCACCTTGCACACTCTGGCACTGCAAAACGTGACACTATTAATTAAGCATTGCATACATGCCTGCTCTGCCACTGTTAAATATACTCACACTAGCATTGTTTAAATATACTAACCCTTTAAATATGAATTGCATGCATGTTTAACATGCTCTGGCATTGTTAAACAAGCTCATTGGCACTGTATATGATGCACTGTTCACTGTAACTGTTGATCACGCATGCTGTCATCGATATTATATTCTCTCAAAATCACTGTTGTTGTTTGCATTCTCTCCACGTTTACTCTTTCCTTCACTGCTTTCAGACGGATTTGACACTGTTGAAACTGGCTGCACTTGAGAGCAATAAGAATCTTGACCTTGAGAAGAAGGAGGGCAGAATAGATGATCTACTCAGGGTGAGTGTCACCTGTCCTTGAGTTTTTTCTTTGTTGAAGTCGCAAAGTGGCATTTGTGTTCAGACATTGAGTGGTTTTAATGTTTTCTCCCCAGGCGAACTGTGACCTCCGCAGACAGATAGATGAGCAGCAGAAGCTGCTGGAACGTTTCAAGGAGCGTCTGAACAAATGCACTACGATGAGTAAAAAACTGCTCATTGAGAAGGTGAGCCGTGTTTGATATGCTGGCAGCTGCTTATTTCTCATGTGTCAGGGGTGGTTGAGTGACTCTTGAGTGTGTTATGGACTCTCTAGAGCACTCAAGAGAAACAGTCGTGCCGTGAAAAGAGCATGCAAGACCGACTGCGTCTGGGGCACTTCACCACAGTCCGGCACGGAGCGTCCTATTCGGAACAGTGGACTGATGGATATGCCTTCCAGAACCTGGTCAAGTAAGAGTCTCACACAGACGCACACAAAAGCTGGTTTTGTCCAGTACTGGGGAAAAAGTGCAAAAATATGCCATCCTACCATATCATCATTTTGCAATATTCAACATTTGACCAGGATGCCAGTGTTCTGCTCAGTGTCATTTTAGTATCATCAAGATACTATTAAATCGTTTTATTATTTTGAATTAGTTTTTATTTTCATAGAAAATTTATAAATAAATAAATATATATATATACATACAATATTATTATTATTATTATTATTATTATTTTTATTTATTTTTTCCTATATATATATATATATATATATATATATAATTTTTCATTTTATTTGAGTTAAATTTGAGTACATTTATGTTTCTTATTTCATTTTTATAGTTTTAATCTATAAATAAAATAACAAATATAGATAAAATCTGAATGGGGAGCTGGTGGAATTGAATAAATTAAATATTACATTTTTGTATTGACATAATTACCATCAGATTCAGCGTTATTTTAATAATCATTGAGGCACAATTATATATATTTTTTAATATTATATTTATAGTATTATATTTAAATAATTTTTTTGTTTTTTGCTTTCATTTTAATTTTACATAAAGTTTTAGTAATCTTGTGGTGTGTTTTTGTTTCTTATATTTATTTATATATTTTTAAACAATTATATAAATAAAATCCAAATGGGATGCTGGTGGAATTTAATTAATCAAATGTTTAGTTTTTGTACAAACATTGACATAACTACCATCAGATGCAGTGTTAATTTTATAATCATTGAGGCACAGTTATATATTTTTAATATTTATGTTATATTATATTTTAATGATATTTCTGTTTTTTGTTTTAATTTTACAAATAGTTTTAGTAATCTTGTAGTTTCATCTTTTTTTTTTATTTTTATTTATATAAATAGTTAATTATTAATAGTTAATTATTTATTTCATATAGTTAATTATTTTTATTCCAGTTTTAGTCATATTAGTACATCAAAATAAAGTAATGAACATATTAAAAAAAAAAGCTTGATGTTCTAAAATGAAATAAGTTTAAGGGTTTTTTTTATATTTTATTTTATTTCAAGTAACAAAAATGTTTGTTTTTTTGGTCAACTATAATAACCTTGATCAGGCATGGCAGCAAAAACTTTGAGGAACCTTTAATGCAATGTAGATCACTTCCATTGTAAATAATAATAGGGCGAGTCCTTTCTATTGTGTGTTTGCATATGTTGTTTTATTTATTGGGGTTTTTAAATATTCGTTGTATTAATAGGCAGCAGGAATGGATAAACCAGCAGAGGGAAGAGATCGAGAGGCAGCGGAAACTTCTTGCAAAGCGCAAACCTCCCAGCACACCCTCCTCCCAGAGCCCAACCCCTAATGAGTCCAAACAGAGAAAGACCAAAGCCGTCAACGGAGCCGACAACGACCCCTTCCTCAAGCCCAGCCTGCCTACACTGTAAGACATTAACACACACACACACACTCATTCACTTCCCTTCCAAAAGGAGACTTCCCATTGACTTCTAATGGTATTAAAATGAGACAATTAGGATTAATATAGACCAGGGCTGCACAGTTCATCATTTTAAGATCATTATATAAACGTGTGATCTATAAAACACCAAAAGACTGTGATTCAAAGTGTTTTCTGCTATACTGTTTGCGAAAATGGTTCAGCAGCAAACTCTGTTATTGAAATGCTTCTGCAGGCTGACTGTGGCAGAGTATCATGAGCAAGAAGAAATCTTCAAACTGAGACTGGGCCATCTCAAAAAGGTTAGTTTCTCTTTATAAACACAATACACACTCTCACATGCATTAGGGTAAAATGGTTAAAAGGCAGTGAGGTGGAGCATTAGTGCTTCATGCATAAGCAGTCATGCAGAAACGCTGTTTCAAATAGTCTTTTTGTCCTTTTAGTGGAATCTGCCATTCATACATGAGTATGTGCTCTTGTGTGTGTGTGTTCACGTGTGTGTGTTCAGGAGGAGGCAGAGATCCAGGCGGAGCTGGAGCGGTTGGAGCGCGTGAGGAATCTGCACATTCGAGAACTTAAAAGAATCAACAATGAGGACAGTTCTCAGTAAGCCCCGCCCACTTAGGATTAGATTTAAATATTTAAATCTTAAATATAGTTTGTGGAAGTCGTTTGGAATTCCTGAAGGGCATTCAGTGATAAACTAATTGGAAAACATTGAGTATTTTAACTGTGTCTTATTAGTATATATTTACACTTTTTGTGTGTTTTTGTAGGTTTAAAGACCATCCAACCCTTAATGAAAGGTATCTTCTCTTACACTTGCTAGGAAGAGGAGGTTTCAGTGAAGTTTATAAGGTATTTTGTTTATTTTGTTGTTTTTGTGTTTCCACAAAAATATAAAGCAGGACAACTGTTTTCAACATTAATAATAACAAAATGTTTCTTAAGCAGGAAATCAGCATATTTGAATGATTTCTGAAGTATCATGTGACACTGAAGACTGGTGTCAGAAAAGACAACAATTTTTAAATTATAATCTAAAATCTGTTAAATAAAAATGAAGATGTGACCCTGGACCACAAAACCAGTCATAAGGGTCAATTTTTTTGAATTGAGGTTATACATTAACTAAATAAATAAGCTTTCCATTGAGGTCTAGTTTGTTAGGATATGACAAAGTTTGACTGGGATGCACCTATTTAAAAATCTGGAATCTGAGGGTGCAAAAAAATCAAAATATTGAGAAAAATCGCCTTAAAATTGTTTGAATGACGTTCTTTGAAATGCATATTACTAATCCAAAAATAAGTTTTGATTATATTTACGGTAGGAAATTTGCAAAATATTTTAATATATATCTTAATATCCTAATGATTTTTGACATAAAACAAAAATTGATCATTTTGACCCATACAATGTGTTACTTAAGACTGGTTTTGTGGTCCACGTAGGGCTGTGACGGTCGCAAATACCGGCAGTACTACACGTGATGTCACACAATCTATAACAAGCATAAAATACAGTGTTTCTGCAACAATTATTCTGCCGTGGCCGTGTTTAGTGTCCCCGCCTGCAGCAGCAGCGAGTGCAAGTGCCTTGGCAGCTGCTGGAAGAGATCCGCGTTCATACGCACACAATAGGCTAAAGCTTGCAAAGCTCCGGAAAAAAGTAATTACCATGAATATGTTGGAGGGAAATAAGGACATACTTGAATTAATTATTAATAAACTAGTGTTTTCTGAGCCAGTGTCACAAAGAGAACGATCCTGACTCGCCATCTGCTCATTGGACACGCCTTTGGAGAGAAATGCATCTCTACGGATTTTGATAATGAAAGAATTTTTATTTTCGAGTTGAATTTTTTAGTTTTAAAGTAGTAATCATTTAAATCTTTCTATAGATAGATATATTTATCCTGACTGTAAGGCAAGTATTCGCTGAGTTCCGTTTCATTTTTGTGCAGCGCTCCTGTTCAACACCAAGACATCAGAAAACACTTCTTGTTTGTTTTCTTTAATTTTACAAAAGCACAACATTTGTACAACGATACAACGATTGTATGCGCATAATAGCGTGCATTTATCTAAGTTAAATGTTTAAAATAACGTGATATGTGTGAAGATTTTATTTTAGACAGGTCGTGATGATTTGAGAAGGCAAAATTGATCAAACATAGGCTGTGATCAACTCACTGCCTACCTGTGGCCGCTTGGCCGTTACTTTAAAAAGCAAAAACCTTAATTTAACAAACAAAAAATGTTCCAGACATATTTCTAAATTAACTTTAGAAAGAAATGAAAAAGAAATATAAACATGTTCCTATTAAAAACAAAACTGAGCTGTTTTAATGGATGCAACAGTGTAATGGGAAAGAAAGAAAAGACTCTGGCTCCAGACAGATATATACAGACGGTAGTTGGTCCATTACCACCGAAAAAATCTGCCACCGTCACAGCCCTAGGTCCAGGGTCACATATGGTTACAGATATGACATGAAACATAACACAAAATTTGTAGACAGCTGTAGAGATCAACCATTAACTTTTAGTCTATATTTCAGGAAGTTAATTTTGTGAAAAATTGTCTTGCTTAACCTGTTTTTTGTTATCGTGTGAAGGCATTTGACCTGTTTGAGCAGCGATATGCTGCTGTGAAGATCCACCAGCTCAACAAGAACTGGAGAGAGGAGAAGAAGGAGAACTACCACAAGTATGTTGGCCATCTTTTTTTTTTTTTTTGCTTTTTTTGTCTCACATTTTCTTTCATGGACGTGCTCATTTGTTATTTTGTCCACTCCAGACATGCCTGTAGAGAATATAGAATCCACAAGCAACTGGACCACCCCAGAATAGTCAAACTCTACGACTACTTTTCCCTGGACACTGACACGTGAGTCTCTTGTTACTTGTTCTGATAAACCACTTTAGTTTTTGCAGTTAAACAAATGATGACTTGATGTGTTTCTGTTCTAGATTCTGCACTGTTCTTGAGTTCTGTGAGGGGAATGATCTCGACTTCTATCTGAAGCAACACAAGCTGATGTCTGAGAAAGAGGCTCGCTCCATTGTCATGCAGATAGTCAATGCCCTCCGATACCTCAATGAGATCAAACCACCCATCATCCACTATGACCTAAAACCAGGTGAATGCAACATGCACTTTAGCATAATAGTTAACCCAAAAAAACTGCACATGCAGTTTGTTTCTTCATTGCATTGCATTGCTTGCTCACCAGTGGATCCTCTGCAGTGAATGGGTGCCGTTACAATGAGAGTCCAAACAGCTGATTAAAAACATCACAATAATCCACAAGTAATCCACGTCACACACACTTACTCACAACTTGTGAGATGAAAAGCTTCATGCTTGTAAAAAAAAAAACAATCCATAATTTATATTATTTAAACTTCAAACTGCTGCTTCTGGCTCACATCAGGAGAGAAATATGCACAGATCAAGCAATGTTTACAAGAGAAAAGAGTCCAAAACAGTTCTAAACAAATATGTGGGTGGATTTTGAGACAACAGAGGATGGACTTTTACACTGAAGGAAGCGTTATTATGGATTATGGACTTGATTTTAGCCAGAAGCAGTGGTTTAAAGTTAAAACTTCTTAATTATGAAACTGTTTCTTACAAACACAAAGGTTTTTACTTCTCAAGATGTTAATCAGCTAACATCTTGTGAAGTAAAAAGCCTTGTGTTTGTAAGAAACAGGACTGGAGTGGTGTGGATTACTTGTGGATTATTGTGACATTTTTGTCAGCTTTTTGGACTCTCATTCTGACGGCACCCATTCGCTGCAGAGGATCCATTGGTGAGCAACTGATGTAATGCTACATGTCCAAAAAATTGTTGTTTGTCATGCAGATTGTATAGAAAGTGTGTTTTTTTTTGGTTGCTTAGGAAATATCCTGTTGGTGGATGGAACAGCATGTGGGGAGATAAAGATCACAGACTTTGGCCTGTCTAAAATCATGGATGACGACAGCTACGGAGTGGACGGGATGGACCTGACATCGCAGGGAGCCGGAACCTACTGGTCAGTTCAATGCACTAAAGAACATTACTTCAGTGTTCAGCCCAATCTCGTATCTTTACAAACACATTTTTATTGTGGAACCTGAAATTTAAGAGTATTTATATGCTCTGAAGTTTATGGAAGCCTGTTTCTGTCACTGAATGAAAAATTTAAAAAGGTTAATTGTGATTATTTATCTCACACTTCTGACTTTTTTCCCTCAGAACTGTGAAATGCAAACTTGCAATTCTGGCTATTTTTCTTGGAATTACATGATATAAACTTGCAATTTAGAGAAATTTGCAACTCTGACTTTATAACTTGTAATTGCATGATACAAGCTCGTAATTGTGAGGTAAAGTCAGAATTGCAAGATATAAAGTCAATGGTGAGATATAAAGTCAGAATTGTGAGTTTATATTTTGCAATTCTGACTTTATATCTCGCAGTTGTAAGTTTCTATCATGCTATTCTGAGAAAAAGTAAAAATTGTTTATATCTTGCAGTTCTGACTTTATATCTAGCAATTGGGAGCTTATATCATGCTATTCTGAGAAAAAGTCAGAATCGTGAGTTTATATCTTGTAATTTTTACTTTATATCTCATGATTGCGAGTTTATATCAAGCTATTCTGCCTTTATATCTCGCAATTGCGAGTTTATATCATGCTATTCTGAGAGAAAGTAAAAATTGAGTTTATATCTTGCAATTCTGATTTTATATCTTGCAACTGCAAGTTTATATCATGCTATTCTTGGAAAGTCAGAATTGTGAGTTTGTCTTTATGGCAATTTTGACTTTATATCTCACAATTGTGAGTTTATATCATGCTGTTGTGAGAAAAAAATCAGAATTCTGAGTTTATATCAAGCTATTCTGACTATATCTTGCAATTGTCAGTTTATATCATGCTATTCTGAGAAAAGTCAGAACTGTGAGAGATAAACTCTCAAATGCAAGGAAAAAAGTCAGGATTGTGAAGTTTATATCTTGCAATTCTGACTTTATATCTTGTAATTGCGAGTTTATATCAGGCTATTCTGAGAAAGTCAGAATTGTGAGTAGGGATGAAACGATACCACTTTTTTTTACAAACCGATACGTATATGAGTATTTACATTTGTGTACTTGCCGATACCGAGTACCGATACCTGATACTTCTTAGATTTGGTTTCAATGAAAGTGCAATTAATTTGGAGGGAGGTTTTATTTTTTGCCTATAGTAAGGATGAATACAAAAATCTTTAACAGAAGGCTATTCCAAGCCAAAAATATACACATCTTTTTGATTTTACCAAAAAAAAAAAGGCAATGTCATCACTTCAGACAAAATGTAAACATAACCAGATAAAGGAAATGAAAAGTGTTGCATAGTTAACACACCCAACTTAGTAAAAAGGAGCAGAACTATTACTCATTAGCATTTAGTTACACAAAGTCTCAAAACAGCCTCCTGCTTTTAAGTACACAAACTTTCACTTAAACTATGTGGCGCTATTCTGTTAAACAAATCAACACACTATGTTGTTAAATGACTATTAACAAACAATGTTGCAAGAATATGTATAGTGTTTGTTGGTTAACTTCATTTATCAAATAGATACAGTCAAACCAAAATTTATTCAGATACCTTTTCTCACATTATCAGACATTTTTCACATTATCATAAACTGTGTCCTGCACCCACCAGTGAAAAAATATATCAAAAATTAGGTGGTGTATATCTGGTGTCTGAATAATTTTTGGTTTGACTATATATCCCTTAGTTATTTTTGTTTTTACACTTAATTATGACCATTAAAATATGTTTTGTTACTTTTTACTGTTCAAATTTTTTTTTTTTTTTTGCTCTATGATACATCATCTTTAATTTAATAGTATTAAACTGCTCAATTGCAGCGGCTCAGTACTGTAATCACACGTTTTGCTGTAATAATGCAGGGAACCAATTGTTATGAATCTCCTAACTCTGATATTTTCAGAAATGTAAGTCGTGTTTTTTCATCTGAAACATGCTGCTATTTGGGCTATAATCTAGAGAGAATCAAATAATGCAGAAACATGCAAAACATGTGCAACGCACTCAAGTACAGTACAGCCTAGCGTATTTCACACAGACTACTAGTTTCACTTTCGCCGTACAGTCGTGTCTGCTTAAGGTTGAAAATAAATGTTTATAGTGAATGTCTCTATAAATTTTGTTTCATATTTACGAATTTGTTTTAATCCAAATGATGCGTGTGCTAAGTGAGCGAACATCAATAAAGATCACGCAACAAAAGTGTGCACGCTCTCTTTCTCTTTCTCTCTGTCTCTCTCTCTCTCTATCTCTCTCTCTCTCTCTCTCGTTAAATAACTTGTGCATTGCTTTACTTACTTGTTTTTGACATATCCGACCGAACTACAAACTTTCCAGTGATCAGCGCACCAGCTATACAAGCGTTGATACTGAATGTTTAACATTATATTACTTGCGTACATATACTTCATATCATCCTTAATCTCTAATGACTCCATTGTGCTGTCTGTTGTTCTGTTGTCGGTGTTTCTTTGCCTGAATACGCACTTTTCACATGCTGTATGGTAGCGGCGTTTGGTATCGGGGCATTTTAACGAGTACTAGTACGAGTACAGGAGCTCAGTATCGGTATATACTAGTACGAGTATACCAGTATCGGTATCGGTGCATCCCTAATTGTGAGTTTGTCTTGCAATTTTTACTTTATATCTCACAATTGTGAGTTTCTATCATGCTGTTCTGAGAAAAAGTAAAAATCTTGCAATTCTGACTTTGTCTCGCAATTGCAAGTTTATATCAAGCTATTCTGACTTCATATCTCACAATTGCAAGTTTATATCATACTATTCTGAGAAAAAGTCAGAATTGCTAGTTTATATCGCTTAGTTCTGACATTGTAGCTTGCAATTACAGGTTTATCATGCCTTTGTATCATGCAATTGTAAGGAAAAAAGTCAGAATTGTGAGTTTGTCTTGCCATTTTTACTTTCTTACAATTGCAAGTTTATATCATGCTATTCTGAGAAAAAGTCAGAACTGTGAGATATAAACTTGCAATTGCAAGGAAAAAAGTCAGTGTATATCTTGCAATTCTGACTTTATATCTCGCAATTGCACATTTATATCTTGCAATTCTGAATTAATAACTTGCAGTTGCAAGTTTATATTATGCTGTTCTGAGAAAAAGTCCGAATTTTTATATCGCTTAGTTCCGACATTTGTAACTCGCAATTACAGGTTTATCATGCCTTTGTATCATGCAATTGTGAGGAAAAAGTCAGAATTGTGAGATGATAAAGTCGCCCTTTTTTTTTTAATTCAGTGGCGGAAACGGGCTTCGATATGAAAGCCTCAAAAAGGTCAAAATAGCAGTATAAATGTAGTCCATATGACTGCTTTTAAAAGCTTATTGGTTGGGCTTTACAGAGTTAAATGTTCTAATGAAGGCTAATGTTCTGATGTTTTAGGTATTTGCCACCAGAGTGTTTTGTTGTTGGTAAAGAACCTCCAAAGATCTCTAATAAAGTAGACGTGTGGTCTGTGGGCGTTATTTTCTTCCAGTGCCTGTATGGACGAAAGGTACGGCGCATTGTTTAGAAACGTCTCTTGAGTCACTTTAAACGACTTTTAGGATGACGCTGCATTGAATCTTTTGTTGTTCTGCAGCCGTTTGGACATAATCAATCCCAGCAAGACATCCTTCAAGAAAACACCATCCTGAAAGCCACCGAGGTGCAGTTTCCTGCCAAACCCGTGGCGAGCAACGAGGCCAAGGTCGGTTTAAAGCATGCGGTGTGAGTTTGTATGTGTGGAAACGACAGTCTGAGTCTTTCTTTCTTGTCCTCCGCAGGCGTTTATCCGCCGCTGTCTGGCTTACAGGAAGGAGGATCGATTTGACGTCCACCAGCTGGGTAGCGACTCATACCTTCTTCCTCACATGAGACGATCCAATTCGTCGGGGAACTTGCAGGCCACGCCCGCAAGCCCCGCCTCTTCAGGAATCATCTCCTACTGATTAGCTGACCGATCACGATTGACGGTTCTGATGGCAAGCTCCCTCCCTTCGTCACCTCGGGGTGGACCGGAAGAGGGAGGAGCTATACAGGCTGTAGGACACGCCCACACCGGCCACAGTGACTGCCATTGATATTGGGGCAGGAATGGCTGATGTCATTTCCTGTGAGGATCCAGATGTCAGTCAGAGCTAGAACCATTTGAAAATGGATATTTGTTTGTTTTTGTTTTTTTTACCCAAGGCATTTTGTGGAGTAGATTTGGGAGGGTCACGCTAATGTTTTAGCTTCTTGTTGATATCCTCCCTGAGCTACGCCTCTGTAACGGGGTGTTTCGTTTTGTGTAAGTGTGAAATTTAGAGACAATTAATTGTAGTGTGATTGAAAATAGAGCGAGTGTTTTAATGTGACACAACGGTGTCTATGTGTGCGCCTGTGAATGGATGTTTTACGCCTCAGCGTTATATGTCGGCTGTTCATAACATACATGTGTTGGGCACAGATCGCAAGGTGCGTGTGTTACAAAAATGCTGTGTCTATTTTACTTCAAAGTAATGTATGAAAAGTGTCAGTTTATGTTTAAATGGGCTTAATATTTGCAAAACATGAATGGGTGAATCTCACCAAAAGTCTCCAGGTCACATTTCACCCCAGAATCAAGGGGACAAAAAATTATTGTACGTGAAAGAAATGAAGGCTGTTTTGTTCCATCAGATTTTGTCAGTTTTCATGACGGTTAAACATAAAATATATATTTTTCATTTTATATAATGTGTATAAATATTTGTGTATATATAAATATGTATAAATTCATTCCTTATAATAGTTTAACTGTCATGAAAATTGTGTTGTGTATATACACAAACACACACGCATATATATTCTCAAGTTCTGTTCTATTAAAGGCAATATAACATACTATGTGTATATACAAGATGTGTTTTTTGTATTACAGTGAGTTGTCATCAGTTTTGTCAAAATAGGATTATTTCTTTTGATTTTGGAGTGGAAAATGTCCTGGACATGTTGTTGACCAGTTTCTTGAGATTCACCTGTTTGTCCTGCGTGTCAGAGGAGAAACGTTAAATCATCTCAGTAGAATAGACCTCCTATAGCAGCTCTCAAACATCACGTGAGTGTATTAATGAATCCAGCCTGTGCAGGGTTTCATATTTTCTCAGTTTGTTGGTTACTTTTGTTGTCTGATGCGGCATCATCACCTCGCTGCACCCTGACATTGCTTTTAGTTTCCTGATTTACTCGCATTATGATTCAGACCAAATATGAATTTGATTTCCCAGGAAACAGCATGAATAAACCTCCGTTGTGGTTGTGGATGAGGTGTGTTTGTGGTGCGTCTGATGAGTGTGTGTGTGTGTGAGATGTGAGTAATGATTGACAGAGCAGACGGAAGGTGGGCCGGACCCCGCCCTTGATCATTAACCCCTTTATGCCCAGACCCAGTGCTGTCATGTTGCTTAGCAACCCTCGCTGATCCCGGAGCCTGAGTCAGGTCAGCATCTCCGAACGACGTGGACCGGACCGCGATCAAACGCTCAAAGCTTCCAGAGTCTGTTTTCAGGGGACGAATCTCAGCTTTTGTTGTTTCCTCTCTCTAAATACTCTTTCAACCCCAGAAGCAGTTTTCAGCTCAACATATGGTGATCTGTCTCCAAGTGCTGCTGCGATTGTAGAGAATGTAGCCAAAAGAGAAATAAACATTTTTGAAAATATTTGGGTACTTGTGGTTTCTTTCCACAATTTTTTGGACAGTTTCATGTAATATTAGAGCTGTTGTTATTGGTTTGCTGTCAGAACTCCTCTGTTGGACAGAATCAAATACTTGCCTTTATTTCACAGCTGAGTGACTATTATATTTAAAAGTTATGTATGAAAACAAAAAAAACTCTGATGCTTTAAAGCTGAGCATCAGTATAAAAATGTCCATGGCTTAATTTAATTGTGTATATACACTATATTGCCAAAAGTATTCGCTCACCCATCCAAATAATTGGAATCAGGTGTTCCAATCACTTCCATGGCCACAGGTGTATAAAATCAAGCACCTAGGCATGCAGACTGTTTTTACAAACATTTGTGAAAGAATGGGTTGCTTTCAGGAGCTCAGGTGTGGGGTTGTTTTTCAGGAGCTGGGCTTGGCCCCTTAGTTCCAGTGAAAGGAACTCTGAATGCTTCAGCATACCAAGACATTTTGGAGAATTCCATGCTTCAGCATACCAAGACATTTTGGAGAATTCCATGCTTCCAACTTTGTGGGAACAGTTTGGAGCTGGCCCCTTCCTCTTCCAACATGACTGTGCATCAGTGCACAAAGCAAGGTCCATAAAGACATGGATGACAGAGTCTGGTGTGGATGAACTTGACTGGCCTGCACAGAGTACTGACCTCAACCCGATAGAACACCTTTGGGATGAATTAGAGCGGAGACTGAGAGCCAGGCCTTCTCGTCCAACATCAGCGTGTGACCTCACAAATGCGCTTAATAATAATAATAATAATAATATTATTATTATTATTATTATTATTATTATTTTATTCTTTTTTTTTTTATTGTGTGATGTTACAAAAATGGAAATCATTTTTAAAATCCCTGATAATTCCCATGATCCTAACAATTCCTAACAGCCTTTAAATGCATGTTTTATTTGTCTATTAACAGAAACTCTTAAAGTACATAAATGGTTCTCATCCAGAAAGTCACGAGATGCCTTAACATGATGTAAGATTAGACCAAACAAACTAAAAGCTAAAAATCAAGATGCATAAATTTATGTACATTTTTTCTCTCAACAACCGATTTTTAAGAACCAACAAATACTGTAAATGAGGGAATTTTAAAAAGTGTGATTTCCAGACCTGGTAAAGTCATGGAAATTTTGTAATGAATCTATATTCCTACCTAATAAAATATTCTAGCTTTACATAACTTAAAAAACTAAATCGCCATTTGTGAATAAAAACAATTAGAAAAACCTAAATATAATCTTGAACGACTGGAAACTGCAAATTCATACAAACTGAACTCTTAACCCTGGTTAAAAAAAAAAAAAAACGCATATGTTGGTAGGTATATTTTGATGCTGGTTTAAGATGGTTTATGCTGGATAAACCAGCGAAGGACCATCTTAAACCAGCATCAAAACATACCTAACCAGCATCCCAGCATCAAAACATGCATAGGAGCATATGCCGTTTTCACCAGGGAAGCATATTTTGTTTTTAAAAAATTAAGAATTATGCAGAATTATGCAATGATTTTATTATATATTGTTACTCTTGTAGTCGCTGTAACTTAAGTTTATAAAGAAGTACCTTATATCCAGCTTGTTTTTCCCGTAAGAGTGGGCGCGGCCATTTGTAAATTTTATGGGTGTGGCTTCCGGTCTCATCGGCGACGTCTAGCTATTTCTAGCTGTACAAAGCATCTCGTTTTGCTGCTTGATATTGCAAAGTAGCGTGGCTTGCCGTATTATTTATATATTAGTAGCGCAAACAGTTTTACTGTTTACTGCACATTATTATTCTTCTCGTTATTTCCCTATAGAGGCTAACGAACCGGAAGTCTCACCCATAGGCTTGAGGTGAATAGAAATATGTGTCTTTGAGTCTGAAAGGCTGAGAATCACACGTCACACACAATGTGACACTGACCTATCTGATTTACTAGCTAATAGTTGGCTTTTACAGCACTAATAACTGCTTGATTAAACTATGTATCCTAACAGCGTTTTTGGTCAAAGTGGTCAAGGATTTCGGCTTAATTCTGGGTCCCGATGGGTTTATTTTGCGATGACCTTCCAACTCTACACCCACATACATCCTTAGCCAACATGCTGTCTAAACATGAGCACTGATCATTGAAAACCCCTGATCACTTGACTACATTTTAAGCAAGAAATTGCAATGTGATATATGTGACCCTGAACCACAAAACTAGTGGCAAGAGTCAGTTTTTTGAAACTGAGATTTTATACATCATCTGAATACATAAGCTTACATTGATATATGGTTTGTTAGGATAGAGCAATATTTGGCTGAGATACAAGT
The DNA here is from genome assembly GCA_012976165.1 of Labeo catla. NCBI lineage: Eukaryota > Metazoa > Chordata > Actinopteri > Cypriniformes > Cyprinidae > Labeo > Labeo catla. Next base: position 216,006 of record VONZ01000397.1, on the reverse strand, counting down.
ATTTGAAAATCTGGAATCTTAGGGTGCAAAAAAACCTAAATATTAAGAAAATTGCCTTTAAAGTTGTCCAAATGAAGTTCTTAGCAATGCATATTACTAATCAAAAATTAAGTTTTGAAATACATATATATATATATATATATAAACGTATGTATATAAAAACCTATCCTATCATTTTGACCCAAATAGTGTAGTTTTGGCTATTGCTATAAATACACCCATGCTACTTATGACTGCTTTTGTGGTCCAGGGTCACATATAAAATATAGATCACAGCATTTAATGAAAGCATATTTAAACCTATGTAATTTATACTCAATTAATGAATTACTAAATCAAAGAGACAGAGACAATCTTAGTGTAAAACTGGGTAGTTTATTGCTTGTGTATGTTTGATTCCTTCACAATCTTCAAACTGCACAAGCGCACATTCAGCCCTGCAGCGCATTTATAACTGTTTCCGTTCATCATGGTGGCAGAGCTATCATACGGAGAGTGTGTGAACACACGCAAGAGCGAGAGAGAGAGATACAGAGGCCCAGAGCCCAGTCTGACCACAAATAGAGGAGTTTCTGAGGAAATCAAAGCATTTGAAACAAATGGTGCAAAGAAAGAAAAAAAAAGTCAGACATTACATTGTAAAATCACATAGCAATTGGTAATTACAGAGGATGCTATACTAACATTTCAAAGTTGATTACAGGATATACAGAAAGAAAAAGCACGAGATGGCACAGATTCTGAGGAGAGCGCAAACCTGCCATACAGTCATCTCTCTTTTTTTTTTTTTTTTAATATGTATTTTTTAATATTAGACATCCATCCACACACACATTCCTCTCAGACGCTGGCGTCTCTCAGCAGAACTGTGTTTATCTCTGTTTGTGTGTGTGCGTGCACACTGGAATCTTTTTGTACTGAATAAATACAATAGAGACGTACAGAGGGACGCCCTCCGGCCCCGGAATGACCATTATGAGGACTCTGGGGCCGCCTGCACATCCGTCGTCTTCTGTAGGAATGTCTCCGTGGCAACAGGCATCTCTGAGGGCGTGTCTTTGACTGCAGGGGTGGGCGTGGCATCCAGTATCAGCGCTGGAGTTTGCTCGGTCGCTAAAGAGATGGGTGGGATGTGGTCAGACGATACCAGAGAAGACTGCAGTGCGACCCCGGGCATGCTGGGAAGCGTGGAAGGGAGAACAGTGTGCATGGGCAGAGGAGAAATGCCGGGCAGGTTCAGAGGAGGAAGAGGGGGCAAACCTGCAGAGAGAGAGAGATCAGAACAATATTCAGAACAACAGACCTGGATGTATCAGTTGCCTTGCTGTCTCAGAAAGCACTCAGATTTCATCCAAAATATCTTAATTTGTGTTCTGAAGATGAAAGTAGGTCTTACAAATTTGGAAAGGGTGAGCAAATAATGACAGTTATCATTTTTGGGTGAACTAACTCAAAACGGGAACTGCAAGTTTAAAATACTCAAGAGATGTTTTATTCAATATGTAATTAACTTAGTTTATGTGCCAACTTATTAAGCAATAATATGTCAAATTAATGTTTATTACTACCATTTTGAATTGTATTTTTGGTTTTCATTCATTGTAAAGTTTTAGTAATTTTTTGTAGTGTGCATCTTGTCACATTTTTTAATTTTTTGTTTTTTTCCTTAATTATATCTTTTTTTAGTTTTAGTTATTTTTAGCACTTCAACTTGAAAATAGAAATGTTGAATTGGCAACTATCTAAAATAAAATAAGCAATTTTTAATATTTATTATATTTCAGTTCATGTTTCAGTTCATATTTAATTTCAAGTAATTCAGATGTTCATGGTTTACGTTTTTATCAAAGATAACCTTTCCTTGAATGGCATATGTACAGTTTATTGTATAACCAGAAAAGATTATAATTATACTTTTAATTATAGACAAGAACTTATTTTGAAATGTATATGCTTTACTACTACCAGCTGCTTCAAGCAAACAGTTGCAGAAGATGAAATGCATGCACTTACAACCGTCTAAAACATTACAACATTGTCATAATTCATTAACAGTCTATCACACGCAATCGTTTGGCATAAATGCACATTCCTCGTTGCATTTTTTAAACGAAATATCATATAGCAATAACTACATTTCTATCCCAAATTTTAAGATCTCTTTAAATTATAATTACAACTTGTTGTCCTATTTTAAGATATTTAAAATGACCTTAAATTTGAACTAAATTTATGAAAAGCACCCCTGTCTAAGTGTGCTTTTGTTGGTCAAAGCTGTAGTATAGTCTTGGTGTGTGTACCTGCTGTAGTGGGAGGCAACCCACTGAGTCCAGCTAACGATACACCGCTGAGGTCCGGTAACTGTAGATTAAAGTTAGGGAGGTTAGGCAGGTTTGGCAGGAGAGGGAGGCCAGACGGTAAGGACATCAAACCTGAAAGCACATGAAATTGAACATAAGATCTACTGTGGCAACATACGTCTCTTTTATCTTTTATTTGTTTAACAAAAAACAGGGATTGGTGCATGTTTTTTACCTGGTACGGTGGTGGAGGGGTTGACAATGGGAAGGGGACCCAACCCTGGGGTCACCTGAGTGGGCAGCAGGGGGACTGTGGGAACACCTACCAGAAATAACAAATTTGAATTTTGCACTAACTATATTAAATTGCATTAATTATATGTGACCCTGGACCACAAAACCAGTCGTAAGTAGCACGGATATATTTGTAGCAATAGCCAACAATACATCATATGGGTCAAATGATTGATGTTTCTTTTATGCCAAAAATCATTAGGATATTAAGTAAAGATCATGTTCCATGAAAATATTTTGTAAATTTCCTACTGTAAATATATCAGAATGTAATTTTTGATTAGTAATATACATTGTTAAGAACTTAATTTGGACAACTTTAAAGGCAATTTAAAGGCCCTCAGATTCCAGATTTTTAAATAGTTGTATCTTGGCCAAATATTGTCCTAACCTAACAAAACAAACAAAAAAAAAAGCTTATTTATCTAAATCTAAATGTAAAAAAATTGACCGTTATGATTGGTTTTGCTGTCCAGAGTCACATATTATGAATTATGCACAATATATGAAACAATGAAGAACATAATAAAGGTAGAAACAATTTACCTGTGTGGAGCTCGCTGGGTATTGAGGGCGGGGCAGAGCTGAGTGACAGGCCGGACAGAGTGTCCTCAAGCCCTGTGGGAACAGGCTGTGACACAGGGGGCGGAGTTACTGCGGACAGCTGAACCTAAACAACACATCACGGAAGTCAAACGTCTGATCAAATCTATCAGAATACACCCTGGGAAACGCATGCTAACCTCTGTGAAGCCGTCCTTCAGCGGGCTGGCGGGCTCACTGGGGGTGTGTCCGGGGAAGCTGATTTTCTTGCCTTCTTCGAAAGGCCGAGTAGGGATTCTGTGCAGGTAACCATAGCCGATACCACAGCCGAGACTGAAGGGAGAAAAATAATCATGACGGACATGCGCACACAGAGGCAGGAAACAGAAACCGAGAGAGTCTCACACACACCTGCCTTCTCCACCCCAGGCACTGTTGGGTGTAATGATCACTTCTCTGCAGTTGTCAGTGTCGGTGTTGTAGACGTAGAGTTTCAGGCCTTTGCCTTCATGGGTTTCTATCAATGAGAATAAGTCCTCTGACTGGAGAAAGAGCAAAATACACACAAAATGAAAAATCTGTTTTACACCAGACGATGAAGCAGCATTTGCCTTTTCAGTTAGTGTTGCTGCACCATTTAAATTTTCATACAATGATCTTGAACATGAATCTTTTAATATCTTGCAACTTAAACATTTGCGCTTCTCTTATGTTTGTGCTGTTCATTGTTGTTGCAAATTCTGCTGATTTATCATCAAAATTAATGTTAGCTGGCTAACAGAGTATTGCACTCATTTTAGTATTGTTTACATACTATTATAGTAATTTTTTACATTCTGAATAAGCATTTTTCTTAATTTCAGATTTCATTTTAATTTTAGTTTAAGTTTTAGTAATTTTGCTGTGTGCTTTTGGCATTTTTAATACTTTTATTAATTTTTATATATAAATATTTTATATTATTTAGTTAAAAATAATTACTGCTAATAAAACAAAAGCAAACTACAAAGCAATTAATTTTACACTGTATGCCATTGTTTTCCAGAACATGTGTTCATTAATTTTTGATTTTGTCATTTCTAAGTTAGATTATAGCTGTATAATTCACTTTTTTTTTCTTTTTTAAAGGAGGAATTTGTAAAGTAAACATACCATTTATGAAAAAAACCTATCTAGCAAATATAAAAATGCATTACTAAAAATTAAAACTAGACTCTTTATATTATAATTTGATAATGACCACAGAATTATCATTATTTTTTGCATTATTTTTTGTCAATTCAGATTTTTTCTGGGCAGTCTGAAGAACCAGCGTTTGTTCGCAAACCATCATTTTTAATCTATATTTGAGCTGCAGAGAGTGGCATTCTTTGATCCAAAATCAAAAAACTACATGTAGCAACTGGACTCTGGAATGCTAGTACATTTCCGTATGCCTGTACACAATGATCAAGACGTTTGCGAGAAAAACAAACCTCGTTCATGACTGTGTCTGCTCCAATGATGTAATCCGTGTGTGGTCTTAAACCTGCTAATGCTGCTGGGGAATTTGGCTCCACTTCCTACAAAAAGGTCAATTATGCATGAAAAAAACTCACTCTTACAGCTCGACCGACCGGTCTGTTTTACCAGAACACACCCTTTTCGACACTTTGCTTAATTATGACTAATTGACCAAAAGCTGGTAATCAAAATGAGATCAAAGCAGACATGCTATTTTCATCCAACCCCACCCTTACAAAATATGCAGTGTAAACAACTCATGCCAGCAGCTTTCTTCGATTGCATTCACCACTCCTTCATTTACTCACCAAAACATGCCAGACGTTCTCATTGGCTCCCTCAAAGCTACAAAAGCGGATGCTGACCCCTAGAAGACCCTGGCCGCCCCACATGTTGCTGGGAGTAACAGTGGCTTCCCGCAGCTCCAGGGTTTTGCTGCTGTACACCAGCATCTTCACCGGTTTTTCAACGCTAGCCTTCAGTATGTCTTTCAACGTGTCATTATCCTTGTTCTTGGAAAAATGAAACAACATTTATGATTGACACATTTCTACTATCACTATATACATATTTATTTATTTATTTTTCAAATGATGTGTGGTCCAGGTGTACATATATCATTTTTTTTTCTTCAATGGCTTCAAATGTGTTTCATCCAGATTTTAGAGTCAGAACAGTCAATTTTACTGTTTAGAGTCTCTAAAGCATTAGACCTAACACCTGTTCATATAGAGTAAATCAAGCTTGTTTATTGGCTCAGTGAATAGAGACTCAATGAATAGTTTATAGATGATCTATGGCCCTCACCATGTGCAATAAACCTACCAGTCTGGTGTTGTTGATGGACACAATGAAGTCAAAGAACGGTTCAAGACCTGCTCTATGGCCGGGAGAATTCTCCTGCACCTGCAGAACAGACAAAATAGCCCATTTAACATTCAAATAGGACCAACAAATGATCCATTACAACCAAAAAGAAACAACAAAAACTTATAGCAAAATTTTAAACTGCCATTTCTCATACACTACCAGTCAAGATTTTTAATGGTTTAAATATTTTTACTATTTAAAATAACTTTTCTATTTAAACATGTTTCAAAATGTAATTTTGTCCTGATTTCAAAGCTGAAAATTTAGCATCATTTCTCCACTCCTTCAGAAAACACTGTGGTATTCTGATTTGCTGCTCAATAAACATTTTTATTATTTTTATCATTATTAATATTTAAAACAGCTGAGTAATTTTTTTTCAGGATTCTTTGATGAAGGGAAAGATCCAAAAATGCATTTATCTGAAATAAAAAAGGTTTTGTAATATTATACACTATACCATTTAAAAGCTTGAAGTAAGTATTTTCTGGTTGTTTGTTTAGGGTAAGAAATTATAGAAATTAAAACTTATATTTAGCAGGGATGCTTTAAATTGATCAAAAGTGATGATAAAGACATTTATAATGTTACAAAAGATTTTCATTTCAGATAAATGCTGTTCTTTTGAAATTTCTATCCATCAAAGAAACCTAAAAAAATACTCAGCTGTTTTCTACATCATCATCATCATAAATCAACAAATCAGAATATTAGAATGATTTCTGGAGGATCATGTGACTGGAGTAATGACGCTAAAAATTCAGCTTTGAAATCACAGGAATAATTTACATTTTAAAATATATCCACAGAAAAAGAGTCATTTAAAATAGTAAAAATATTTTCTTGTTTTTCTTGTACTTCGGATCAAATGAATGCAGACTTGGTGAGCAGAAGAGACTTCCTTGAAAAACAATAAAAATCTTACTGTTCAAAAACTTTTGTGACTGGCAGTGTACATCATAAATTAATAACCTTTGCAACAAGAAAATGCAAAGCAGAAACTCAACATTTCTATCAATTTTTTGACTGTGATGTCAACCTTTAAAATGAACAGTCATGCATACATGTACCCAGTTATTTAAAAAAATGGGTATAGAAACGCATGTCATTTCCTACATGTTTCACATGGATCATAAACAAATTGCAAAGCTGCGTCAATTCGAGTTATGACCGATTAAAACCAAACATTTAAACAGTAAAGCACAATGACATGTAGTAAGCTTCCTCAGCAGCCCATCCAGCAACAATTGCAGAAATAAACACACGTTGTACAGTAGGATACATGAATATGTGCTTTTTAAAGGGCATCAGTCTTTGCATGTCAAAAGCTGGAAAACTCCCTTGCATGATCTTTACATTTAACATCAGAGATTTCAATGTAGCCACGTTAGCATTTAGCCACGTTTAACAGGCCGCACTTGCATCCCCGTCCTCGATTTGAACTTTGCGCCGCTAGTGGCTCGCCATGCACCGCTTGGGTGAAAAGGAAAGCGGACGCATCTCCAAGAACACACTCACTCTGAGAACGTGATAGCCCTCCGAACCACCTCCGGGAATTTCCACGCTCTGTGATCCCCCCATGATCCCCGCTCCGTGTCACCGGTGAGAATATTATCCGTTTTATATTTTTCTCCCAGCAACCGGTTTTGTGGACAGACACGTCGGATTCTCCCAAGGATGCGCGCGACGGCGGTGAATGACGTGGCAGTGCAAGAAGGAGGGATCGTGCTTATGTGGCGCACAGGTGAGACTGCAGCGAGGCTTTTGTCATGTTATGAATCAAGGAAGCATAGTTTATTTCTAATTTATAAGTTTAATACATGTGAACGATATGATGTGCAACCGTAGAAAACACCGTAGCGATGTCGAACTCGTGAATGAATCATTCATGTGAGTCGGATCTTTTTAATGAGTCGTTTGAACTGATGTGGGTGATTCGTTCACGAGCCGTTTTCGAGTTAACAGAAACCTTTTTTGGGACAGCCAGCTTTCATAAATGCCTTTCTCATTCTGTATTTGTGTGTATTTGCATATACTCTTGCAATAAAAATAATACATAATTGTTTTTATTAGATATAGAGGATAAAGGTTGGAAGTATTTGCTGATTTCATTAAGTAGCATTAAATTGTACAAAATGTTAACTTATGCATCAATTAGTGTTTGATTTTATGTTGTCCACTAGAGGACATATTGCCATGTAATTTAGGCTGCTGACAAACAGCAGAGATTACATAGCGCCACCCCGAGGAAGTGCAAAATTATTCCAGTTACTTGATTTTTCGTCACACTGTAAATGTGTTGCCACCCTGTGGCAGATAAGTGATAATACAAAGAGAGCAAGAAATGACAAAAAGAGCCATCTACATTTCAGCATGAGGATGCAAATGAGGATTTGTAAAATATATTTTCAAAAATATACACAGAATATGTAAAAAAAAAAAAAAACCTTATTGGTAGAGAATATACTTATGCAAATATATTTTGAAAAATATTTTGGCAAATATACTTATTACTACTATATTTAAAAAAAAATCTATATATATATACACTACCAATCAAATGTTTTTGAGCAGTAAGATTTTTAATGTTTTTTAAAGAAGTCTCTTCTGCTCCTCAAGTCTGCAAATCCAAAGTACAGCAAAAAAATGAAAAATATTTTTACTATTTGAAATAACCATTTTCTTTTTGAATATATTTTAAAATGTAATTTATTCCTGTAATTAAATTGAAATTTTCAGCATCATAACTTCAGAAATCATTCTAATATGTTGATTTGCTGTTCAAGAAACATTTCTTCTTCTTATTATCAGTATTTAAAACAGTCAAGTACTTTATTTGAGGATTCTTTGATGAATGGAAAGATTCATCCATCCACCATTCATCTGAAATAAAAAGCTTTTATAACATTATACATTATTCAAAAGTTTGGAGTCAGTATATTTTTTGGGAAATAAATTATGAAAATTAATACTTTTATTTAGCATGGATGCTTTAAATTGATCAAAAAATATGATAAAAACATGTAACAAAAGATTTCCATTTCAGATAAATGCTGGTCTTCTGAACTTTCTATTCATCAAAGAAACCTAAAAAAATATATACTTGTCAACATAATCATAATAAATGTTTTTGAGCAGCAAATCAGAATACTAGAATGATTTCTGAATGATCATGTGACTGGAGTAATGATTCTAAAAATTCAGGTTTCAAATCACAGGAATAAATTACATTTAAAAAAATATTTAAATAGAAAACTATTGTTTTTCCTCTACTTTGGATCAAATAAATGCTTGGTGAGCAGAAGAGACTTCTTTAAAGAACATGAAATATCTTACTGTTCAAAAACTTTTGACTGGTAGTTTACATATATATTTTTGTCTTCAACACATAAAAACAAGAATGAAATAAAAGAAAACACAAACAAACTCAGTGTGAAGTGCAAGTTTATTATACGCTTCAAAATAAATGTGCAAGATTTTACATTTTAAAAAGACGACTAACAGAACATTCTTATACTTTAATAGCGTTTATTGTGCCGTGTACACGTGTTAATAACAGTTTACATATAATGTGATTGCATTTTAAAGTGCCAGCCGTACTGAGGAGACCAGATGAACCTCCTCACATTCAACATATACAGTCAACAATTTACAGCGATAGAGGAAAAAGATTATTGTGCATTTGTCAAAAACACTTGAAACGAATAGAGAACATGAAATAAACAGTCATCTTTCACATGTTCCAAAGACAACAGCTGAATCTAAATACAGCATATCAATAAACTTGTATTAAATATTAATATGAACACAATCTTCCAGCATCCTGAGGACATTTCTAGCTTTCCTTCTCAGTTTGTGCTTTTTGTTTTCTTTTGTTATTTCTTCTCTTTTTTTAAATATGATGCTATAATCGCCTGAGTTGAATATCAATAATTAGTAATATACATCTGGCAACTAACTACCTTCAGATAATTGATAGGATTGCTTATAACATTCAGTCAAAGATACACACAATCACATTAGAACACTAACACACTGATTGCACGGAGTTAAGGGCCTGAACGACAAACATATACAATATATTCATATTTATATAAATGTGTATAGATTTATACTATAATTTATATGCTTGCTTATTTCAAAGGATATTGAGTACATTGTAAAATGTATGGCACTAGTTCTGTCTTTGGCTCACGAGTACACTACTGGACCATAAACATTAGCCTAAACCTGTTTGATTATATATAACTTATATAGAACCGTTACAAATGGGAGAAATACCTTTGAACACCGCTGGCTCACAATATAAAGTCTTTGTTTATAGATTTATATTAATACATTTCAAACTGAAAATTGTATACTTATGTTTCACCTCACAAAGGTGTTGATTAAACACTTTACATGACCTACTACAAGGTTAGTTTAGGAAACACAACACTAAAATACAGATCAACCACTGGTTTACACACAGAGACCCCACTACTACACAGAAAGGGGTTCGAGCTTCATTAAAAGGGTGGTGCGTCTTTGCTTGTCTTTATATTGTATTTACAAACCCAAGCACCGATTGTTACACATGATCCCAATGGATTTAAACTATGCTTATAAGGTGGCCGTGTAGCTATACAGGCTACGTAATCTGTAAGTTAAAGATCTAAAGACATTGAGAAGAAGGACAGAACATATTGGACCACGATACGACGTCGAAACATAGCCATTAAATGTGTAGACCGAGTGACTGTCCTGGCGAGATGCCTGAGCCTCGAATACAGACAGACACAGAGCTGCAGTTCTCTCACAGGTCATGACCCAACCTCTCGATCTCATCAATGAGGAAGTCGATGTCAGACTTGGTGACGGCGTGATTGGAGACGACCATTCGGAAGAAGTTGACCTTGTCTCCCTGTGGTTGGTATCCTACCATGGTTGTGCCGCACTCCATCATCATTGCTTTGATCTTCGGCGCCACCTGCAGGGGAGACAGAGTATTTATGACTCAGCTGGTCTAATTTAAAAATTTATTCCTGTCTATATCATAAAGGTTTTTACAGAGGGATTTGTTTGCTTAATTATGTACAACAGTTTATTCCTCCCAAAAGTGACAAAAATGATATACCCAAAATTCCCTCTGTAAAAACATTTGACTCAAATGTCAAAAAAATTAAACAAGAATTTTAAAACTGACTTCATCCAGTGTTTAGATTTTTGTACTAGAAATGTATGCAAAGTAGCACATATTTCATTAAATAATGCCTCATTTGCATATTTAAACATAATATTCTAGAAAACTTGTAATACAAAAAATGTTTGCAATTAACAATGTAATCAATCAACTGGGCAACTATTAGTTAATTTTTTTTTTTTACCCTATTCACCTGCAGTGTCTCGCCTTAATATTAGCAGACAATTTCCTTACCCTCAGGCCATACAAGATGTAGATGAGTTTATTTCTTCATGGGAACAGATTTGGAAAAATGTTCCATTCCAACGCTTACTCACCCGTGAGGTGAATGGGTGCCGTCAGAATGAGAGTCCAAACAGCTGATAAAAACATCACAATAATTCCCAAGTAATGAACACCACTCCAGTTTACCAACTAACATCTTGTTTTAACTTTCAACCACTGCTTCTGGCCAAAATACCAGTTTATAATACATACGTTTCTCCAGTGAAAAAGTCCATCTCCTTGTTGTCTCTCACATCAAAATCCACCAACAGTTGTTTTGGCTTGATCTGTGCATATTTCTCTCCTGATTCAGACAAAATTACTTTTTCACTGAAGAAAGCAACTGAAAAGTAACTGGAAATAGCAGTGTGAAGTTAAAAAAAACATCTTAATGATGACTTTGTTTCTTACAAACATGCAGCTTTTGGCTTCACAAGATGTTAATTGATAGACTGGAGTGGTGTGGATTACTGTGATGTTTTTATCAGCCGTTTGGACTCTTATTCTGACGGCACCCATTCACTGCAGTGCATCCATTGGTGAGCAAGTGATGTAATGCTACATTTCTCCAAATCTGTTCCAATGAAGAAACCAACTCATCTACATATTGGATGGAATATGTATTTAAGTTTTGAACTAAATTATTCTTTGTGGTTCTTCTATGGCAAACCCTCTTTTGGAGTCTTTATTTTTGTTTATAGCTGTCAACCCTAGGAGTTTTAAAATGCTTAAAACAGTTTAAGGCAACAAAGCCTCATTTGAAATCTCATGCATGTTTGATGAAAGCTCCAAGGCAATGAATCGAAACAAAATATTTGTTTTGAAGCTTTGTGAAGCAGTGTTTCAAAAGCACCCATCGCTACCAGTTTATGTGCATGTTAATCTCGGTTTGGATAACTGAAATGAGAAGAAGTACCCTGTGTAGTTTCTCCCTTCGTTCGTCTCCATCTGGCATGCCACGCATGCTTGGCGGAATATACCAGAAGCAAACATTTGTGTGCTGGGGCTGCAGAAGACAAAAGAAAGCAATAAGAAAAGTCATTACATTCAGTATTAGATAAGCAGTTCTTTCCATCTATACTGTACAGAAATATGTGTGTGCCAAATACAAACCTGGCCCTCAAAGACCATTTCATATCCCTCACGATTCTTGATTTTATTGTAGAGATATTCAGAAAGCTCCAGACATCTGTCAATGTGCTGCTCAAACCCAATTGTGCCCTGCACGGATACAATTTACCAGTCAGAATAAAAATGTGTGTTTCTCGACAAATGCTCATTGCTTTAGCCACATAGTACAATATACTCAGGTAATATATATTAAGAAATATACTGTATTTTGGCTGTGTGTTTGTTTATATTGTTGCAAAAATGTAAACTATTATTGCATATATACACTTTTTTCGCATATATACTGCAGACTTGCATAAAGCAATAAATAGTTCACAGCAGATCTCAAAATGTGACTCTTGTTATCACCCAGCTCTTTACATATAGCTGGATATATAAGCATGTCCAACTTTATCTGCAAACATGCAATTTACTCATATATACTTGCAAATACCTGCTTAATTGTTAATTTTGTTGAAAAATGTAAACTATATTATCGCCCAGCTCTAATCTGCTAAATGCAACTATAAGCATGAAGATATTAAGATATAACATCATGATTTTCTGTGAGGCTGCTTTTGAAGCAAAGTGAAAAGCACTATATAAATAAATTTGACTTGACTTTACATAACAGCAGCTGTTGTGACCCACCTTGGCCTTCCACATGAGCCAAAATTTGAAGATGTCTACATGTCTGCCACACTGGATGGCCTTGTCGCCGGTGTCGTAGGTCACATCGTACTGTTTGTCTGGTTGGAAGAGGTATCCAGCGCACATGGAGTTGCAGCCTTGCAGAATGCCCTGAAACAGAAACACATCTTCTGTGATCAATAGCTGTGTAACTAAACTTTAAATGCATTAACTTCACTTGATCTACATGTATTCATTAAGCATACAAATTTATCCAAATAAGTATGGTGTGTAATTGCATATCCAAGATTGTAGACTTGTAGATGCACACTACAGTTCAGAGGTTTGGGGTCAGTAAGATTTTTAATGTTTTTGAAAGAAGTCTCCAATATTCCCCAAGGCTGTGTTTATTTGATCAAAAATACAGTAAAATACATTAAAATCTGTGATATTGTGAAATATTATTGCAATTTAAAAAAAACATTTTTTGTGTAAATATATTGTAAAATGTAATGTATTCCTGTGATCAAAGCTGAATTTTCAGCATCATTACCCCAGTCTTCAATGTCACATGATCCTTCAGAAATCATTCTAATGTGCTGATTTGCTGCTCAAGAAACATTTCTGATTATTATCACTGTTGAATTCAGTTGTGCTGTTTCATATTTTATGGAAACCATGATCATTTTTTCAGTATTTTTGATGATTAGAAAGTTCAAAAGATATATTTGTTTTTTTTTGAAACAGAAATCATTTGTAGTAATAAAAATGTCTTTATTGTCACTTTTGATCAATTTATTTAGTCCTTGTTGAATAAAAGTAATAATTTTAATTAGAAATATAGCTGCAAGCAGCGATTACCGGGGTTTAAGCGCTTTAAGGTGTTTAAGCACATATGAAAAAAGACATTATATATATATTTTTTCGCAAGCCTGTAACCAACTAAATCAGTGATTTCAAAAAGCATTTTTGGGAAATACAGGTAATTTGCCATAGAAATATTATGATTTTTAACATTTATGACTGTTACAGCGGCAGCTATAGTCCGATCTCCCTAAAACTTTGCATGCTTGTTTAGAATTGTTGTGGCATGGTTTCATGAAGTTTTTGTTTAGGCTTTATAGGGTTATGGCTATATTTGGACAGGCCCCTTTTCTAAACAACCCCATTATAGCTTCCCAAAGGGTAAAATTCAACATTTTTTTTGATAATTATTGAATTATTGTACTGCAGTGTTTTTTCCAGATTTTGATGTGACCTTAGATTCAGCTCTTACATACTTGTCGTGAGTTTGGCGAAGATATCTCATTCCATTCAAAAGTTATAGCCTTGCCCTGCCCCTTTCGAACGTTTTGGCATTCCTTTGCAACGGGGACCGGAAAGTTTCAACTTTTTTTGATAATTAATGATATTCACTCTTCAGAGAATCTTCCTGCACTGGTTTGGTTTTGAAATGCAAAATACTCTGAAATTTTGATGGGTGACAGATGAATCCGAGGCACGTGTTTCGTCCAGTGTGAGCCAAGGGTTCCAGTGACGTAAGATACTTTAGGCTGCAATGAGCTTTTTAGGAGTTATGACCGATTTAATACTTTTGATTGCTGTAGCTCCCCCCGTCAGGCCGATTGAAGCGAGCCTTGGTGACATTGTAGATGGTGGGAGTACTACTACCTCTCAAAATTTCAAGTCTCTGCGACTTATGGTTTGGTCTGTCCAATCAGTTTTACGTGGAGATTGCTGATCCTTGGCCACTCTAACAATTACAATTTAGTGCTATGGCTTTGAACCCCTAAAAAAATCTTACTGACCACTAAATTTTGAAAAGTAGTGTATATAGATGGGCTTTTCAAAAGTAAATGTTTAAGCTTAACATTAAAACAAAATGTTAAAAGGTAAATGGGGCCTTATGATAAATCCTAAATGTGTATGTCCTTGTGTGTTTTATGAGTCAAAGACTCACCTTCTCTCTAACCAGGATAGCTGAACATTGCAATGGTACACCCATCATCTTATGAGGATTCCACGTGACTGAGTTTGCTCTGAAACAAACAGACAAGTGGGTTTTGAGGTCACACTGCACCTTTAATGTGATGAACAGTCAATTTGGCACCTCATCTCGTGTGATTTGTACATACCTCTCAATGCCGCTTAGCTTGTGTCTGTGTTTCCTGGACATCAGCAGTCCTCCGCCCCATGCACCCTGGAGATGCACAAACACCACTGACTGACTGATTTAAGATCTATTTATTCATTTATTCAGTGCTCCATTTATTATATTAATCTATTTAATTACCATTTCAGATAATATTGAAAGCACTCATTGGAAATGCATGTATATGTTTGAGTCAAACTTACATCCACATGTAACCACAGGTTGTACTTCTCGCAGATGTCTGCAATGTCATTTATGGGATCGAATGCTCCATATACTGTGGTACCAGCCGTCGCGTTCACAAACAGTGGCACGTAACCCTAAAACAAACATTTAAAATCACAGTCACTGTTGATAGAACATGGCCTAAAGATAGTGCCCTAACCGCAAGCTCTCACTTTATTAACAGAGAGACTTTAAATTAGTACTTAAAGGTCAAGTCATCCATCAGCTTGAGAATACCTGCTCCAGTATCGATCTGCTGAACTCTTCAGGCACTGAGGTTAAATACTCTCACTCACTTGTCTCAGCAACACAGAACAGCACAGTGAGCCTGAGCATTCACTTACCTTCTGTTTGGCGTCAATGATCTTGGCCTCTAAGTCAGCAGGTATGACACGCCCCCTGAAACAAGACAGCCAATGAGGTATAAGTGGGAGGGACTCTAGTAAATAAAACATGAGCTTTGAAAGAAAGTAGGGAGATGATACCTCTCATCTGTCTTCAGAAGAATGACATTTTCTTTGCCAAATCCCAGTACTGCTCCTGCCTTTTTGATTGAATAGTGACTCTGCAAAATACAAACAGTAGAGTTGCTATTTAATCAAATGGCCAAATAATTTAAAATTAATCCAACTGTACACTAATATGTCAAAAATAACACCATGTTTACTGAATGAAATGAATTTGTTTTTATGACTAATTTTGGGCTGCTGATTGCAAAAATGGTACTTGTTTTGCTCAAGCATGTCACACTTTCTCACAAGATATGTACATTTTGTAGAGATACGTACATGTTTTTGCTTTTGACAGTCATTTGTAACTTAAGGTGAAGTCGTTTTGTATATCCTTCAAACACCAGAAAAAATGGCCACAAAGACAGAAAAATATGCAAACATGAGGCAGATGTTTTCTGTTACATCTGTGGGTGTTTTACATACAACACATCCAAAAAACTTTTTTTTTTGCTTATTTTGCTTTTTGTAAAGTTCTTTGACATTACATTGAATATTTAAATGTATTTTTCAGTCCTTTGCAGATTGTAAGTTAAATGATACATTTTCAATATTTCTTTTTGCCATTAAAACCATCCTTCTATAATCTATTGAAACCCACAACAACATTTTAAAAATTAGTAAGCTTAATATATATAAAATCATAATTTATTGGGTACTTTCAATTGGGAGGTGGATGTGAATTCAAGTGGAAGTGAATTTAAAAAAAAAATTGTATTTTATATTTTCTTTGTAAATTAAGAAACTTTATGTAACTTCATGCATTTTTCATGTCACTACCGAAAAACTGTATGTTTTAGTCTATGGCCGAGAATGATTTTAGCTAAACCCATAAATAAGCTACAAGGGGTGAGTAGTTAGGTCTCATCATTTCGAGGTAAATGTGTTCAAATGTCTGAAAAATCTGTGTGCAAGTTTGAAATCAGTATGATCAACTTTCTGCCTTTTACAATACAATATGAGAATGAACTAGAAATGTGTACCTTGGATATTATATAATTTGCGTACATACATTTTTTTGGAAAAAGACACATTTTTTCAAGACGTTTCCAACTCTGACTTTGGACCAATTCTGTAGAATGGCCCATATACTTATCATACGTGAAATATAATATATCAAATATATTTTTAGCTCAGCATCAAGGTAATATGAGGTGTTCTTCACAAATCAGCAGCATTTTTCCAAGATGCAGGGCTGTGTTATATATGACCCCCAGAGGGCGACAAATCCTCTGTTTAACTGCACTGACAGTGTACTTACATGTTCAGATGTGAAAAGCACCAGTCGTGGTGCTGCAGACATGCCTTTGGTTTTGACTTCTGGGAAATACTTATACCGTGCAACCATCACACTGTACATGTTTGATATGGCACCACCTGTGAACAGATTCATCATATTACAGCACCAAAATGACACGTGCTAAGGAATAGTTAAACCAACACGAAAATATCTCATCATTTTCTTATATATGCATAATCTATGGTATTTTTTTTATGTCTTTTGGTTTACGTTTGTAATGGTAATATTACATCGTTCAGTTTGTTATGGATTAGTTTACCTGGTGAGAAGAGTCCATCGCCATCTCCATTAGGCCAGCCAATGATCTCTCTCATTTTCTTGAGGGTCAGCTGCTCCATCAGAACAAACACAGGAGCGATTTCATATGTGAACCTGAACAACACACAGAAAGACCACGTTTAGTCACATGAAACTTGCAACATAAAGACTGAAATTGTATTTTTTAGTAAGCTTTTTCTTATTTATAGAATTGAAAATGTATCTTTTACAGTTTAGAAAAATTATGTTTTGTTCTTGTATCCACCTATTTTTGAACATAACAGCGAGCCATTCGTAACTTGTATGTGCAAACCTTATTTGTTTAGTAATTTTAACTGTACAAAAACAGTCCGTTGCGCTTCTTAAATATTGCAAATTGTTGTTGCTTATCATGTTATTTAATTCTTAAAAATTAATGTTTTTTTTTTTTACTTCGATTTTGGGATGAAAATTGGACATGGTTAGGTTTGTATTTATGATATTAAAGGATTAGCTCCCTTTCAGGACAAAAATTTACAGATAATGTTCTCACCTCATTGTCATCCAAGATGTTTATGCCTTTCTTTCTTCAGTCGTAAAGAAATAGTTTTTTTATCTGAATTTTTGAATTATCTCCATATAGTGGATTTAAATGGTGTTAAATAGCGTGAGTTCGAACGTCCAAAATGCAGTTTAAATGCAGCTTCAAAGGGCTCCAAACGATCCCAGCCGATGAATAAGGGTCTTATCTACCAAAACGGTATTTTTTTTTTCTAAAAAATACAAATTTCTATACTTTTTAACCTCAAATGCTCGTCATGTTTAGCTCTGCCATGCGCATGCGTACTCTGTATAATCCGGGCCAATACAGTTAGGGTATGTCGAAAAACTCCCATTTCATTTTCTTCTCCAACTTTAAAATCGCTGCAGAAGTACCGACCCAGTGTTTACAAAGTAAATATGCTAAGAAGGTCAAAAGCCATTTACAAAAAAAAAAGGTAAAACAACGATGTAGGATGATTTCTAAATTGGAGGAGAAAATGAGATGGGAGTTTTTCGACCTACCCTAACTATTTGGACCCAGATTATACAGTGTATAACTATACAGGAGAGCACTTGAGGTTAAAAAGTATATAATTTTTTTTTTTGATCGTTTCGCTAGATAAGAACATTATTCTTTGGCTGGGATCGTTTAGAGCCATTTGAAGCTGCATTTAAACTGCATTTTGGACGTTCAAACTCGCGGGCACCATTTAAGTCCACTATATGGAGGTAATTCCTGAAATGTTTTCCTCAAAAAACATAATTTCTTTACGACTGAAGAAAGAAAGGCACGAACATTTTGGATGCTAACGGGGTGAGTAACGTTACATTATCCGTCAATTTTTGCTCTGGAAGTGAACTAATCCTTTAATATTTATTTCGCTTCGGCAAATTGTCAAAATCTGGCAACAACTAGTTCAGCGAATCAGAGTCCCTGCAGACATCACATACTGTTCCATCAGAGATACATTCTGTCCCTCCCGGCTGCTTTGAATATCGCTAATTAAAAGACGGCTGTGATAGACTAGATAAGGACTCATTTCAGGCTGTTTTAATGAAGGGAGTCAGTACTCTGATGGCTATCTGTCCATCTAAATAGAGGAGTTCAGCTTGACGGGGGACAGACAGTGCACAAATGAGGGGGACGGCTGTGAGCCCGAGATAAGAACGCGCTTCAGCACAAATCCATCTCATTCACAGAAAGGATGGACGAAAGTGGATGAGCGTGTGATGGAACACAACTAGGACACGGAACAGCCCCGGGCAGACTCATTGTTCAGCTCCGTCACAAAAAGGAACAAAGATTTGAGACAGTAAAATAACGGGGAATCATCAATAACGTGCTGCGAAAACATGATTCCAGCTGTCATAATGTCGTATGAACAGAACAACGTTTCTTGCTCAGGCCTTACACGTGTTGGATTTGACAAATTGCATTTTCATGTGTGCCTACAAAGGAGAAGAAACCAACAGGAAATTTAATATCTGCCTGAATGCACAATGCATATTGGGATCGTTTATATATTCAGCTATTATTAAATTAAAAATGCACTGTATATATATATGCAAAACCAAAATTGTAATTAAATGCTCAATATAAACAATATGAAAAAATATATACATATTTTTGATTCTACTGATTGTCTGATCAATGATTAGATATTTTTGTCTTGTTTTCCATTACAAAAATATGGAATGAAAAAAAAATATTTTCTCTTTGAATTCTGTGCATTGGCAGATACATTTTTTATTTTAAGAAAAAAAAAACACTTAATTATGATACATGTTTCAGAAAACAAGACTTTATATATTATGTAATTTTGCTTCTCAAGTAAATGTATCTTGATTTAAGAATATTTAGATATTTGTACTGAAAAAACAATACAAAAATACTAAGTAAGAAAGCTATTTTTGCAGTATAATACAAAATGTCTATTTTTAATTATGAGTAAATATTGTGTAAAGTATTTTGTAATCTCATTTGTGACCCAGGACCACAAAACCAATCATAAGGGTCAATTTTTATTTTTATTTATATATATATATATAATCTGAAAGCTGAATTAATAAGCTTTCCAGTGATGTATTGTTTGTTAGGACAATATTTGGCCGAGAGACAACTACTTGAAAATCTGGAATCTGTGGGTGCAAAAAATCAAAATATTGAGAAAATCGTCTTTAAATTTGTCCAAATGAAGTTTGTAGCAATGCATATTACTAATAAAAAATTAAGTTTTGATATATAATTACGGTAGGAGATTTACAAAATATCTTCATGGAACATGATCTTTAATATCCTAATGATTTTTGGCATAAAAGAAAAATCGATAATTTTGACGCATACAATGTATTTTTGGCTATTGCTACAAATATACCTGTGCAACTTATGACTGGTTTTGTGGTCCAAGGTCATATGGGGTGAGAAAAATTATCTTTTTTCTTTTAATTAAGTGCATATTCTTTCTTATTTTAAGCACAAACCCACTTAATTTTGATAATTTTAACTTTATATGTTGTTTCGCTTCTCAAAAAAAATGTATCTTGAATGTTTATTTGTACTGAGTAAGAAAATCATTTTTGCTCTGTAATTAAAAAATGAATGTTTCAATTATGAGTAAATATTGTGTAAAGTAATTTTTTTAATTTTTTCAATATCTGCATCATCAGTTGAAAATTGTTTGTCATAAAGGACTCAAAACCTCACCCCAAAACACAAACAACCATGTTGCAATGACTACAGCAACAAGCACAAAATGTAAGACTCCAATTGCATGTAAATATGTCTTATTGTCTTTTATGTAAAGCTATTTTGAGGGTGTATGGGTTGTTCTGTGTGTGTGTGTGTGTGTGTGTGTGTCAGTCCATTAGCTGGCGGTCAGTGTGTGTCACCGCTGATGAGAAATAATGGGTCTAAATTAGTCACAGTGAATAATGACAGAATAAGCAGCATTTGCATCCCGTCCATTCACTGAATCACAGGCACAAAGGCACTCCCCCTTTTCTTCTCACAAACGCCTTTCTATTGAGCGTTTCTGTGTGTGTGTGTGTGTGTGAAGGTGGCAACAGCAGAAGCGACACTCTCAGCGGTGAAGAAATGAAACGTTTTCAAACATTGCAGGTGAAATCCTTCAAAATGGGGCAGTGGGAGGCAGAGAGAACAGCTTTATCCCTGCAGCAAGATGACGGCATCATGTGGGAGAGATGGAGAAGCGTTTATCCTGAGATTCTGAGCGGCTCAAAAATGCTTCAGCATCAGAGTGAAGCACTAATCAACATCCTCCTCCCAGAGAGACTCCCACACTCTCATCTACTGAACTAACACACCTCTGCCATTAGTATGTGTAGAAGAGCTGGCACCATCCCACTTTGGATACAAATATAGCCTTTTTTTTAAACCTCATATTGGTGCTTTACAGGAATGAGATTTGAAGAAAGGGCAAAATTCAAGGTTTAATACAGAAAAAGCAGCCAACACATCGATCACCCTTTGACTTCTCAAATGTCAGCAGCACTTGTGCATGTTTTTTATTTATACTGTGATAAAAATTATATAAAGCAAATGTCACAAAGCAAAAAAAAAAGAAAACACTACAAGCTGTCTACTGCTGAAAATTGTGGTGACTGTCAGTGTGCGTCAAACAAATGCAAAAAAAGATTATACTAATGGCGTGATACTCCAAATGGCATAAAAAAAGCACTGTATGGGTCAAAATTAAGATCAAGATTTTTCTTTTATACCAAAAATCATTAGGATATTAAGTAAAGATCATGTTCCATGAAGATACTTTGTACATTTTCTACTGTAAATATAACAAATGTAATTTTTGATTAGTAATATGCATTGCTAATAAATTCATTTGGACAAATTTAAAGGTGATTTTCTCAATATATATTAAATTTGCACACTCAGATTTTATATTTTCAAACAGTTGTATCTCAGCCAAATATTGTCCAATCCTAACAAACCATACATCAATGGAAAGCTTATTTATTCAGCTTATTCAGGTGTATAAATCTCAGTTTCAAAAAATGGACCCTTATGTCTGGTTTTGTGGTTCAGGGTCACATATAGGGTGAAGTAGGCAACAAGTGTACGCCCTTGGTTTGTCTGCCATATTACACTGAACTTACAGTATCACACTGCTCTCAGGGAATATCTTTTTATATTTGCCCTTCAAAGTGGAGTCGGAAATATCATAACTATAAGTTCCAAGTACATGAATGACCAAGCAAAGTCAAATTAAAAGTGGGAAACTTTGATGATACATGACTTGTTGTGCCGTTTAAAGGAGCGTGTTGATATGAAACATGGCAGAAACACTGGTCTATAAGATAGATACAATAATATATATATAAACTATATATAGAAAGCAAGTATGGAGTTTATTAGTGATTTGCTGTAACACAAACATTTAGTAACTGAAAAAAATTAAATGACATTGTTTAAAGTGTTTTTCTGTATTGGTATTTTGTTCAGTTTTGCTAAAAGAAAAATAGCACTATAACACATTAAAAAGAAACAATTTTGTTTAAATAGTGTTTTTACTGTACACCACATGTTGATGTTCAGACACTGAAATTTGCTTTTTTACTTTACTTTTTTATTTTTGTTTTGGTAGTATATAACAGAAAAGATGATGCATATTTTAAAAAAGACATTAAGGTCTTTTAAAGAGAATATTCCTGACTTTATTTATAGTAATTAGGTAAGCTAACAAATATAGCAGATGTTTATGGTAAAATTAAGTTGTAAAATCATTGCCAAAAAATTTACTTACAAGTAATATTTTGAAAATACTGATTACATTTATAATAAATTTATATATATATGTGACCCTGGACCACAAAACCAGTCTTAAGTAGAATGTATGAATATAATATGTAAGTTGGTCCAAAGTATAATTTTTTTTTAGTGTTGTAATTAATAATTTTCGTCATTTTGAATGCAGATGCAGTTTTTTAACAATATAATTATTTTTAGTTTTGTTTAACATAATTTCGTCATGCCCTTGAAAGGTGTATTACATGTGATACTGCTTTAAAGAGCACCTATTATGCTCCTTTTGCCAAGGTGTAATATGAGTCTCAGGTGTCCCCAGAATGTGTCTGTGACGTTTCAGCTCAAAATACTCCATAGATCATTTATTATATCATTTTGAAAATGCCTATTTTGAGTGAAAGCAGAAACATGCTGTTTTTGTGCATGTCTCTTTAAATGCAAATTAGCTGCTGCTCCCCTCCCCCTTTTCCAGGATAGAGCTGTGCCTTTACAGATTCTCTGCCAAAAAACATCTGTTTGGTTTTGATAATCATGTCTATCATGCTGAAATCATGTGTTTTTAAAGCTATATCATATTAAACTTCTGATATAAGGTTTTCTGAGCGCACACATATGAAGCATGCACACAGAAGACGGCTGTCACATGGCATGTGAGTACTAGACTAAGTTCTCTTTCACACGCAAATTTATGTTAAAAACACACATAAGTTACAAAAACACAGACAGGTTATATCTGTGGAGTTAAACAGCTGTGAAAGAAATCGCTTGTTTATATTAGATCTGTGTATTAAGTGACAGCAACGTAAAATATACAGTACCTATACTGCTGTCTACCCTATTAATAAGAGCCAAACAATAAAATAAAAGCAGAAAATCACTCACTGCTCTGGAATGAATAACATCTATAGCTTTAATAAGAATACATTTCTTACTTGAATGCTGCTTTTAAATGCTCTAGCATGAAGATAAACTTCTTCAACATTTACTCAGGGCGGGGTCTCTGCTAATACGGAAGTGTCCGTCAACAGTAGTGGGCGGGGCTTGTAAAGTGTGATGTCACATTTTCCTATTCTGTGATTGGCTTGCTCTGAGACACTGCTTATGATTTATGGGAATTAAAAAAAAAGCAGCGGGTGGATTTTTATCATTATAAGGTGTTTGTGTACACACACTGCCAAGACATTTATATTCAAACAACATGTAAAAGAGATTTTCGCATAATAGGTGCCTCTTAAAATGAGTCCAAAATGGGGTACAGCAACATATTTATGCTGATTTATTCATCAGATTTCATGTTGGAATGCATTTATGAAGCCTTAAAATACTGCCTAGGCATTTCACAACAATATTGAGAAACAAGCACAACAGACATGCAAGTGTGCAAATATAATATGGATTTATGAACTTTGATTCTGTCGTGTTTTTGGCTCTGCACTTTTTCTGTCTTCCTCATCATATGTGTTATGAAGAGGATATTAATCAAAGTAATTCCCTATTGCCCAAACCCATTGTTCCTAGTTATGGCTATTTAACAAGGCTTTTTTCATCATAACTGACTTCTATTATAAGAAGCGCTCTATTTATATTAAGAAAGACAGTTGTAATGAAGTGCTCGGTCCTCTGAGATCAAAATGGCCTCCGGGAGTAAAACGCGATGGCCAGACTGCTCGGCCCGCAGGGACGCGCTCTCCGACTGGCTGGTCCCAGCTGGCACACACTTCCTACCAGCCCACAGTCACACGCAATCAATGGGCTGTTAAATAGATTTGGTACAAGTCCATTCTGTGCTTTAGTGCTGTAAGACTCCTCAGTGCTGCACTAACAGCAGCAGCATAAGCTTCATGAAAAACCCATCAGCTTCTGTTGTATGGTTGGGATGAAGGGGCTAGTGTTCACCTGGGGAATGGCTATGGCTTATTAAGTATAGGTTTTTGAGTCCAAATGTCCAGCTGAACAAACACTTGCTCTTTCTGGTAATAAGTTGGGTGATTTATATTATATAATGAACACAGTAAAAATATCTGTGATTTTTTTTTGAATCTGTAACATCTGTAACATTTTAGGGTTTTATCAATTTGACTTAAATTTATAGTAAAAAACTAATATAGTGTTAATATACCAACCTACTAAAGTACTAAAGTCTGTTGGTATAATATACTAACAATCACCATAATAACATGTGGTAAAGAGAAAGACACATGATAAATCAAATCTCAACACAAGCCAGGGTTTACTTGAATAAAAATGTTAAATGAAATAGAATAAAATATAAACAGCTTTTTATTTCTCCTAGTTGGCAAGGTGACATTTCTCATTTCAGTCTATTTTAACTAGTAGTATTTTTCTACTAATTAATATTAATATTCTTATTTTGAATCAATATATATATATATATATATATAAGTTAATAATAAATAAATAATCTAATAATCTAATAAATCTAAATAATGTAATAAATATATAATATAATAATATATAATATGCTATAATATATATAGTAAATATATAATATAAAATATATAATATAAAAATAAAAATATTAGTTATATATTAATATTTTTCATTTTCATTTTCATTTTAGTAATTTTATTATGTTTTTGTCATGTTTAGTAGTTCTTATTTATTTTATATATGTCTATATAATTTCATTTTTCAATTCATTTTATTTCATTTTTAGTTGTAGTTATTTTAAGGTAAAATAGATTTAAATGAGAAATGTGGCCTTGGCAACTATGAGAAATGTATATTTATATTTTATTTAATGCCAGGCAAAAGATTAATCGCAATTAATCGCATCCAAAATAACACACACATATATTGTGTAAACAAAAACTTTTATTTTGGATGCGATTAATTGTGATTAATCTTTTGCCTGGCATTAAATAAAATATAAATATATATTTCTCATAGTTGCCAAGTTTAACTTAAAATAACTAAAACTAAAAATGAAATAAAATGAACTGAAAAATGAAATTATATAGACATATATATTATTTATAATAAATAAAAAGGCCACATTTCTCATTTAAATCTATTTTACCTTAAAATAACTAAAACTAAAAATGAAATAAAATGAATTGAAAAATGAAATTATATAGACATATATAAAATAAATAAGAACTACTAAAAATGACAAAAACATAATAAAATTACTCAAATTTAAACTAAAATTACAATTAAAATGGAAAATATTAATATATGACTAATATTAAATATTAATTGCATTAATTAATATAAATTATTTTTTTTAATGTTTATAATATATATTTATTATATTTTTTATTTATTCTTAATTTATACAGTTGTATATATATATATATATATATACATACATACTGAATTAAAATAATAATATTAATATTAATTAGTAGAAAAATACTAATAAATAGAAGTTGCAGTATCATAAAATTACAAAACACCATCATGGTAACACACATGGCACTAAAATAATGCAAGAAACATAATACCCTAATGTACATAACTGATATCAAAAAACAAAGTAAAAACATAATTATTTCAATGAAAACCCATCAAATGTGAAGTATCCCACAGGGAATTCAATTGACAGTTTTCCCACTGTAAATCATAAGATGACTTGTTCTTTTTCTCTTTCAAATACTATAAATTCTACTGTAAAATTAAAAAAATGTCCCATTAGATTTATTAGTTATCACTGTGTACATAAACTTACATAACAGGATTTTACCCTAGCTTTTTTACACTATTTTACCATTAACATTATGAACAGTCTTTACAATGACGGTAGTTTTGAAGAATTGTGTCTCTGCAGTAAATTAACAAAAAAAAAATATATAAATATTCCCTAGACAAAACTGTGACAATTAGCCCCAGTCTCTCCCATACCTGTGTGTTTTCTGCCATTTTAAATGGAAAAATATTCAGTGTGTCAGTGCAATCTATACTATCGCTTCTTTGCAAATCGCATGAGCGACTCATCAGACAGAAATGTCCAATAGAACAGCTCCGTTCAATTTGCTCTTTATATCAGCAGTGAAATGTGTAACTCCACGGGCTAATCAATATGCAATCTCACAGGCCTGGAGGGCAGCAGGGTGGTTACAGCATTCAGACACATCACTCGATACAGCCTTGACAAAGACAGCGCCTCCAGCCACAGCGTTCAAACAAACCCTTTACATAACCTCAGAGCAACGGAAATACTTCTATATGTAACACAGACAACATGTTGTTATTGCCAAATGACCCCAGAGAGAGGGCAGGAGAAGGGTGGATTTGAGTAACTCACATGTTGGTGTTGGCAGTAGAGGTGAGCCATTCTCCAGCCAGACCGATGATGTCCAGACCAGACGAAAGCTGATTGAAGAATCTAGGATGACCTGAGAAGAGATTTTACAGGAGCTATAAGTACAAAGTGCAAATAAATATTCTGTAATATCATAAAATGAATCAGCCAGAGCAAAAGCTTGACTTTTTGGTGAACTACTGAGTCATGCTGGGTGTATGTGATGACTGGAAGGTGTGATCAATGGTTTCACGGGTCTGTACCTGTTCTGACTCCATACTTGAGTGTGTCTCTGCAGTCCACCAGGATCTGCTCCAGCGACTCTGGTTGGTCAGAAAGCTCCAGGTTGAAGCCCTCCATCCCCTCTAGGAGCTGGTGAGGGTGATGGAAGTCTAGCACTTTGGTGGATCTGTCGAAGGTCTTGCGCACATAATTGGTGAGGATTTCCACCACCTCAAGAAGAAACTGGATTGTGGGCTCCTCGCCATTTTTTGCAGGCAGTAGATCTGGAATGAAACGAGTCAGCATGTGAGTCAGCATATATTACATATCTTTGGTTCACGTGCAATGTGTTAATATGTAAAGCAAATGAAATAAACAATGATGCATATAATTTCAAAATACCTGGTTTTGATTCAGAAATAATTAAATAACTGATAATTAATAATAAATAAATAATAATAAATAAATAACATTAAAATGTTCAGTTCATAAAATTATCAGTTACTTCATGTGAACTCTTTAGTTTTTGCATGGAAGCACAAGATGCTTGATCATCCGGTGCTTTATTATTAATATATATATATATATATATATATATGAAATTCTGAAATTAAAAAAATTAATAAATAAAAAGTTTTACTGACAATACAAACTGCAAAGAAAAAAAAAGAAAAAATATATATGAAAAATTTGAAAAAATATATTTTTCTGATATTTTCTCCAGTTTATTAGGCCATCTGAGACAACTAGGGAAATTATCAGCAAAAATAAATAAATAAACAAAATAAAGCAAAAAATCTATATATATATATTTTTGATGATGTATTTATATATTAAAAATTAAATATGTATATTTTTTCCCTTGTAACTTTATTTGCATACACACACACTCATAGTGAAAGTTTCAAAGAAAAAAAAATATAAAAAATATAAAAATTATTATATATTTAAAATTTATTTTTGTGTTATTTTCTCTAGTTTATTAGCCCATCTGAGACAACTGGTGAAAATATCGGCAAAAATAAATAAACAACCTATATATTAGCAAAAAATATATATATACATTTTGATGATATATTTATATATAAAAAATTACATATATTTTGCAACTTTATTTAAAAAATATATATACACACACACAATAAAAGTTGCAAAGAAAAAATATACAAAATTAATTATATATTATATATTCTTTAGTTTATTAACCCATCTGAGACAACTAGTAAAATTATCTGCAAAAAAAAAAAAAAATGAATAAATAAATAAACAAACAAACAACCTGTATATCAGCAAAAATATATAGATATATATTTTAGATTATGTATTTATGTATAAAAAAATGACATTTATTTTTTTCTTTAAAACTTTTTATTTAAATATATACACACTCATAATAAAAGTTGCAAAGAAAGATTTTCTGATATTTTCTATATATTTTTTTAATTACATATTTCTATATAAAAATGTAATATATATATATATATATTGCAACTTTATGTGCATTATATATGAAAAATGTAAAATATATATTTTTTCTTTGCATATATTATTATTATTATTAGTAGTAGTAGTAGTAGTAGTATTACTATTATTATTAATATTATTAAATTATTTTCCTTAGAAGAAGCAAGAAAGCATTAGATTCTGTGATGGAAATGTACATTTTTATTTCAAGCATTTAACTCTTTCTGGCAGCAGCGTTTGAAAACAGCTTTAAGACTGAGATTAGTCGTTACCTCGAGCGAACTGGTTGGAGAAGTCTGTCTCTGCACGCGTGAAGCGCTCGCTGTTGTCACACGACATCTGGTTCTTCGCGCTCTCCTTGAAGGCGCCCACCATCCGATTCTTTTCATCCAAACTGTTGTTCTTCTGCAGGAAACCTGCATCATTACAACACGGGGAAGAATTGCAAAACATATCCTCAGCCTTAATTCTGGATGCTAAAGGGGAAAAAAAGTTGTATCTCCAACCAGTTGATTAACATGAGCAACTAAACAGCAGGTTCGCTCTCTAATATTTATACCTAAGGGTGATTCCAGCGGTTGGAGTTTTAGCGGGACAGCCCTATTTATGGATTGGTGGAGGTTCAGAGGTGTTACTGTAACCATGACATCAGAGTACATGTAGGGTGTGTGTGTGTGTGTGTTTTTTGGATCATGAAACACTGTTGAAACACGGATGAGTTCGGGTCTGTCATCCTTCAGTGATTCCGCTTGACTGATTAGATGATCCATTCAATAAACTGCCGACAGGCACATTCAACAGGCCGAAGCTTCAATTAATCGAGGATATTTTATTGCAAAATCTTACGTGATCACGGACAAACAGGTTTAGGCAAAGCAAGACACACCTACAGTATCACGGTTCTTTATAAGCATCGATGGTTCCTTGAAGAACCTTCAAGAATCCATAGCTGGAAAAACGTTCTTTGGATTTTTAAAAACGTTCTTCGCATTTGTAGAACCCAAAACGCCTGATCCAATGGTTCCTTTATTTTTAAGAGTGTAAGATAAACACCATCACATACAAAATATGTATATTTTAACTCTAAATCATACATTTTTGTATTACTTTGACTGATTTAATTTATGGAGATCTGCTTAGAGCTACTAAATATTATAAAAACATGGGTCACCGATGGTTGGTGAGATTCTAAAGAACATTTCTCAATATTTAACAGCATATTTGCTCAGAGCATCCGTCTTTCGGTCACGGGGTGCCGGTTATCTCTCTCATTTTGAGCAGGACTATCACACAATATTATCAGAGAAAACAGACCCCGTTAATACTCCCCTCTGCCCACCGTGCAGCCCATCTCTCTCTCATTCAGGCTCGGTTCTGATAAGAGCTAATGACTATTCGATGCCGTAAATCTTTGGCGATATGCCGAACATCAATAGGCTACACGATTTTATTGCGGCTATCAAAATGGATTTTTCTGTTTTCTCTCACGCTAAAGACCAAAGGCGTTTGGGGCTTCACAAGCACGTTAAGCATGTTTATTGTCCGTGCAATTTAAATAAAACACATTCTGATTAAATGCTGTAGAAAATATTTACGTTTGATATATGCTGAATTTGATTCATGGTTCACACGCTGAATTAGACACTAATTTCGTTTCTTTAAATCGAATCAAAATTAATTTTTGAAGAAATAAACAAACATATTTTTATACATTTTTATTATTTATAGTTTATCTCTTTATGCATTCGCATACGTTCCATTTATCCCTATAGTACAAAAGACTTTTAATGACCATATTGTGTGTTTAGCATATAAATTGTATTAAGTAGCTTTGTGTGTTTTTTGCAATAATCAGTGCATAATTATCATTACGTGTTTTTTAAATACACTCTTAAACATAAAAGTTCTTTATTGACATCAGTGGTTGAAAAACCTTGAACATCCATGGAACCTTTCAAATGCAGAAAATGTTTTTTAGATTTTTAAAATGGTTATTTTGGGAAAGGTTCTTTGGGGAACCAAAAATGGTTCTTCTATCGCACCCTTTATTTTTAAGAAATTAAATTGGTTCCTGCTTTGAGATACGGGAACGGAACGATTTAAAGTTCGCCAGGAGCGATGGCCACATCCTCCCAGACGTCATCATCTTAAAAACACCCAATCCTCTTCACATCTTTTAGCAGGCTATAAAAAGCAGTGTGGCGTAAAAAGACAAGTTGAGAGAGAGGGAGAGACAGAGAACCACCCACTAGGAAACTAATAGACTAGAGAGCAACACCGGCAGCCCTTTTTTCTCTTGATATATAGAGTTTCGTCGTAGAACAAATCCAGTTACGAAAACCTAACCTAAATCTAACTGACCGTGAGAGAATATTTCCATCCAGGCAGAGCCTTACGATTCACAAGCTATATTTTTTCCTCTTCCCTGGCTCCTTTCGGGCTGATTTCTATTCCTTTGTCGGGAAAATAATAATGCGAGTGAACAAGGGGTGATGTGGGGGAACAAAAGACTAAGACCCTGTTCACACAGTAGCCTACAGGGTAAATAACAGCTCGCTGACCTT
This sequence comes from Labeo catla, assembly GCA_012976165.1. Lineage (NCBI taxonomy): Eukaryota > Metazoa > Chordata > Actinopteri > Cypriniformes > Cyprinidae > Labeo > Labeo catla. The sequence goes on along the minus strand of VONZ01000397.1, from coordinate 185,050 downwards.
TGGTGTGATGGAAACACGCAATGACAGTCACTTGCTCCCTATCTAGGGCACAAATGTATTCACACCTGGGTCAACAGAGCAACAACAGCATGGGTAAAGGTGCCCTTGGACCTGACTGTAATGATGTTGGCTGTAACTTACCACAGATCTTCATGCCCAGTTTCCTCGTACATCCGTGTGCAACCCCGTACCACGCGTCGCAGGCTAAAACGAGACGTTTGGAGAGCTGTTCAACATCCCATATTTTATCAAATTTTATTTTATGCCATGGGTGAGGATGCGTGCGCCTAATAAAGCAGGGTCAACATGCATTCCCTTAGGTCTTTGCCGGCTGTGTGGCTTTTTTTCTTCTATGTGTCTATTTCAGTATTTTTGAAAGAAATCAATAGAGGCTATCAGAGAGGCAGGCAGCTAATAGATGGTGGCACACATCCGGCAAAGAGGCGGTTTAAAATAAGCGGGCATGAAATGAGGTCTCGGAATTAATTGAGTGAAACGCTTGTGTTTGACTTGCCAGCCGTCATACAGTGAGACTAGAGAAAATGTACCATTCGAAATACATGAATGACCTCCAGCATTAGTGACCAAACAGATGCCAATGAAACAAAACGCACACTCACAACATTGAATTGCATGAATATTCAGAACATTTTGAGCTTGCATTTTATATAAAGGCACATGTGCTTGTATTAAATGCAAAAGCAGATTTGTTATTATTATAAAGAGTTTGATGTAAATTGATCTCATCCTCCGGGGTGGGTTGTGTCTGGAGGCAGATCTAGCTCTATCTGGCCCGGGAGCGCGCTGTCAGTGCTAGGCAGAGACAGTGCGCGCCCCTCAGGTCAGTGAGCGTGAGATAGAGCTTGGCAGGGAGATAATGGCAAAACACGCAGAACATACACACACACACAGACACACACACATAATAAAACACCACAACATAATTCTTTCGACAACATAGATTCATAATACTACGTCGTTTTATTATTGCATTGTTTATCTTTGTGCATGACTTTTTTGTTTATTTTTACACATAACTATCTTCACAAATGCACACTAAGGTTTATTAAACCTGATCAAATCTGTTTCTTTTATGCATTTTTAAAATCCTGACTCGGGCATTTTGACTAGCCTATACAAAGGAAACTGTGAATTGGACCGTGATGGCGGGTAATTTTTGTAATTACGCTATTAAGGTGGGACTGTTGAGAGCAGGCGGTGGCTGATTGCTGTTATTTAAGCAGCCATAAAAACGTGCCAAAATGCAGGACTATTGTTACAAGATCGAGACCATAATTATTTGCAACACGTAATTTAGGGAGAAGATGCTCTTATTTGAGAGTAAAATTAAGAATATAATTTTATTTGAAATCTCCAGATACGATTACAGACTAAAATCATACGCAGAAAAAACGAACAAGAGATCAAATAATAATAGGTAATAATATTATCATTAGTCGACTAGTAGTATTATATCTGTACGCATTTAAATTTAAGAATGTACATTTTTATGACAAAAACCTGATTATTATGAGTTTTAATATCTATCTATCTATCTGATAATTTATTATTTGTCTCTCAAGCTGTGGTGATCTGTCAGCTAATAGACATTTCACACAGTGCTGTGTGTGTTTTTTAAGGCAGTGATGAACATCGCCACCCCACGGAGTAAACAAGCCAAGTGAAAAACGCGTTATCCAGAGAGACCTACTTGTGGCAGGTTGTCGTAAATTAGCCGTGTTTGGGTCCATATCAGCAGCCGAGGAAGAAGGTGCAGAAGACGCCATCAGTCCAGGAGAAACACCTCACAGCTTTCAGACTGAAGGAAAAAACCCCACACTACACGGAAAATATGGAGAATTAGGACCAAACAAAAGTGATGGCACAAATAATACTATATGAAGACTGTCCTATATCTCATATACTGCTTATGGAATCTCCAAGCATAATTTCACGCATCTGTGATATCCCTTCTGAAATGGCAGTAATTCACTCCTCGTCACAAGGATAATTTGTCTTGCGCCGCGCTCAGTGTTCTGTCATGTTCAGAAATGCGCTCTGATAGAACAGCGCACATTACAGCACATCCAAAGCGAGGGAAATAAGCAACACGCTTAAGAAATAACGAAAAGAATTGTAGGTAAGTTCCGAAAATAACCCGACCTATATAACTTGGTATTTTGGATGGCGGTCCGGTTCTTGTTCTCCAGACGCACCACCGGCCCCTCTGAGCTCCAGCGCGCAGCAGACCGTGAAGTCTGACTTAATTGGCTCTGTAACGAGGTCTTTAAATCGAATCATTTAAAACGCAGAAATGAAGAATCTGCTCACTTCAACCACAGCGTAACAAAGGCGACGAAGTCAGGACAGAAATAATCTTTTGAAAGCATTACTAATGCTGATGACGATGATAAATATGTTTCTTTGTGTCAAATGATTTTACAGAAGGTCAAAAGCTCCGACACTCGCATCCCAAAAAACAGAGAGAGCAAATGAATAGAAAAAGAGTGACTTATTGATTTCTCAGTTAAGATGATCTTTAAATATCTTCAAATAACGCGCATCAATCACTGTCGGAGTTAGTGAAATATGGCCAGAAAATCATTGCGCTGCTCATGTGTTAAATTACACCATGTTTTTAGATCATTATTTTGCCAGTGCCTGTAAGATCACAATATTGGCAGAAACTGGTTTATATATGCACATGCATTTATTATCATCGAATATAAAAGCACAGTTCAGTTTCTGCTCCTCTTTCAAATATTTTTATCCTCCTAACATTGTACACAAGACAAAAAGGCTTACATTTAGATCAGAACGCAGAAGGTGAGTGCTTACCTTACGAAGTCACAGGTGTCACAATAAAATCCAGAAAAACGAAGGCACACGCAGGATGTTTCACACCGCGTGATGTGGTGAGACGCCTGACATCAAAAAACCAGAAGATTGAACAAGAAAATAAAAATCCATCCAGCGGCAATTCTTGATTCGGGGTTTATCCTTCAAAAGGCGAATGGAGAATCTCCAAAATTCACTTGTGCTGTGTTTTTCCACTGGTTAATATCCACGGGTTTGTCTCGGGATTATTATATGGACTCAAGCCCATCAGACACATGAAGTTTAATTCTCCGAGTAAAATATATATATACACGTCAAAATACCGTGGGAGTGAGAAAACGGTGAGTGAGAGAAAGAGAGAGAGGGAGAGAGAGTCAGACAGAGAGATCACGAGCTTTGTTTTTTCGTGTTGTTGTTTTGGACGGAAACAATAATAAATTGTTTAATGAAACAAAATTTTAAGAATGTTTTTTTTGCATTTATTGCATGACTTGTGGATCAGCCCCAGTTAGCTTATAACCCAAATGAGACATCTGGAACTATAACAACAGCGACATCCACGAGGTGGCAACAGAGAACAGACCAACTTGAACTTGAATGAAGGATTTTTGGGCAGCGCCCTGGAAAATCACTTGAGCTGCTCTGTTCATGGCTGTAAGATCATTTATTTTAACCACTGCTGATTACGCTTGTCAGTACTGACGACTACTTTTCACTGGTTGTTGTTAATTACAAGTGCGCAGAATCATTAGAGCCTTTTCAGCACCTGGACAGCTCCACTCGGTCAACACAGGCACTGAAAAGAGACCGGGGCTAGTTGTCACGCATTTTTTATTGCAGTTAGTCAATATTTCTCAGAGAGGGTTTTTCAATATTCAAATCCTGTAGGCGCAAAAAAGTTTTCACAAAAAGTACTGGAACGCACACATCATTATTTCCTCATAGTGCATGTAATTGAGATTTTATTGTGTTCACAGATGCAACAGCTATTACAAAAATATTATGAAACTAGAATCTTACTTTAGAGACTAAAATGTACAAAAATTGACTTTTGGATTTAACACACAGCCACGACTAGTATATATTATAGAGATGGCCTAATAAACAAAATTATGTTCTAAGAACATTTTCTAACGTTCCAAGTAAGTTAAGAAAAAGTTATTGCTGAATGTTTTCTTGAACGTTCAAAACGTCCAGTTTTTAAATATTAGATTTTTTTTTATGTGGTCATTAAGGGAACATTCCATTTTATAATTGTGGCAACGTTCTGAATGTTCTCTGAAAAATCAAAAATAATTGTAACATTTAAAACAAATTACAGATTAACGTCCAACTAAAATGTTTAATAAAAAACGTTCCATGAACGATGTATAATTAATGTTTTTATGCTAACATTTTGAAAGCAATATTAAACACCATATTCTATAACGTTTTTTTGGAAGAACGTTTGTTCTTATCGTTAAGATAACCTATTTAGAACGTTAGCCAAAAAAGAACGTTCCTTAATTGATGAGCTTTTTGACAACTTTCAAGTGTGACAACTAACCCCGGTTCAAACTGTGAAACAACATGGCTGTTTTTTCTCCATTAGATGGCACTAAAATGTCTTGCACGTTTCTGAACAACCAAACCGAAAAAGTAAAGTAGGAAATAGCTACTTTATTATTTTAAGACATATAGATTACAGTTCATGCAGAATATAATTTAATTTCCAGCCAGTGTTTGACATAACTGTGACATAACTCACACGTTGCTTATGAGCATTAGATGCATTAATACTAATACAATACTGTATGTGATTATGAGCACTAGATCTGCTAGATTGTTTGTTGTTGTTCATTTATGATGAAGATGATAATGTATCATCTGTGCTGTCAGTGGATTCTTCCTCTGTGTCAGAGCTATCTGAGGACTCATCATCATCATCATCATCTTCAACGTAATCATCATCATCATCAGATGTGTCATATTCGTCAGAATCATCATCATCATCATCATCATCTGATTCCTCATCCGCTTCTAGAAATAATAATCATATTCAGATAAAGGTGAATTCAGCACACTTGAATTTCAAGTCTTTGCTCACACATTATTAAAGTTACTCATTTGGAACATTGCTTCTAATTACTTAATGCTATTTAATTGTCATTCAAGTCTGCAGTGCTTATGAAAACATTTTTTGGTTAGTAATTTAGACATACATATCACCACGTTCATTTAAATACTAAAGAGGAAAATTATAGTAAAGCTTATTTTTTGGTCATAAAAATGTAAATTCTTCAATTTGAAGGTCAAAGCAAAGTGGAACTATCATGTCAAAGAGAGATAGATAGATTATAACCTCACCTATCAGTAATTTTTCTTCAATGAGAGGCAGGAAGCTCTTGGCCTCTGAATTTTGGGGCTCATATATTAAAACTAAATTAAAAGAATGATTAAGAGTGATGCAAACATCTGTATCATCGTGTGAAATGCAAAATGTAAACAACACTAATTAACATTACTTACTCATCTGACAGAGCTTCTTGGCAAGTTGGTAATTCTTTGTCATCACAGCCTGTAGAAACTAGATTCATACAAACACAAACAGAACGTTTAGTCAGAGGTTATTTTCAAACACATCAGATGCATTATGCTTCCAAAATGCCTCACCTCTGCAAACAATTCTAGCGGCACGTGTCCTTCAGCGCTCTCATTTCTATCCTCTTCACTCTGTGCCTCATGAGGATCCTGGTCATTTGCAGACAGCACTACTTGAGGGGCCTGGTTATGTAGTTCATGCACATTTTCTGACTGGACATCACATTCTCCTTGTTTTTCTAATGCTTGAATTAAAAAAGAAAATCCATTTTTGGACACCACGGGTATCACAAAATGCTTCAGAAACTCTGAGACAAATAGCCTGAACAATAAACGTGCTAAAAAGGACTAAAGGATAAAACAGATTCAGTACCTGTCATAATAGGGGGGACCTGTTTAGGTAGTTTATGTCCATGCGTGGTTACGTTTCTGAAGGACGGAGCTTTAGAGGCATTATACCCTCTGCGGCTGAAAAAAATGGGCGATAAAAGGTAAACTATTAGAGATCACTGAAGCAAATGAATGCCATCAGCTTCCCTGCTTTATGCATGTACGGCCCATAAACCACATCCCATGCATGACCCAAAGAGCATGCTGACCGGAATACGAAAAGCCATGGATACGCTCAAAAATAAAATAAGCTTGTTTCTTTATTCCTTTCAGTATTGTGCATCCTAATTCTCAAGTGTAGAAAACCTGTTGCTTTTAGTTATTAGTTTCTAATATGAAACACGTTTGTTTTTACCTTTTGGATGTGTGCACTTTGAGTGTGGTGTGTGATGTTTCAGAGTTTAGGGAAGGATTTTCCTCTGTCTTTATAGAAGGATCCTGGCCTTCTGACTTTTCACCAGGTTTTGCTTTCTGTTGCCTACAAAACCAAAAGCAAAGCATCTAAATGATGGTCGAAGTGGGCCAGTATGATAAAAATGCCATATCTAATTATTCTTATTTCAAGTAAATACGTTTAAAGGAATATTTTCCTTATCCTCAGCCCATCTAAGATTTGGAAAAATGTAGCATTTCATCACTTGCTCACCAATGGATCCTCTGCAGTGAATGGGTGCCGTCAGAATGCAAGTCCAAACAGCTGATAAAAACATCACAATAATCCACAAGTAATCCACACCACTCCAGTCCATCAATTAACATCTTGTGAAGTGAAAAGATACATGTTTGTAAGAAACAACGTAAAAACAAATATCATCACTTCTGGCCAAATTATGATTTTATAATTCATAATAATGCTTCCTCCAGTGAAAAAGTCCATACCTTGTCATCTTCTCACATCAAAATCCACCAGCATATTTGTTTAGAATGGTTTGGTGTTTGATCTGTGCATATTTCTCTCATGATTCAGACGAAACAGCTCTTAGGAAGCAATATTTTGGATAATGAACTCATATTTCAGCTGAAAGTACGAGTTTGAAGTTAAAAATATCTTAATGATGACTTTGTTTTTACAAACATGAAGCTTTTCGCTTCCCAATATGTTAATTGATGGACTGGAGTAGTGTGGATTACTTGTGGATTATTGTGATGTTTTTATCAGATGTTTGGACTCATTTTGACGGCACCCATTCACTACAGAGGATCCATTGGTGAGCAAGTGATGCAATGCTAAGTTTCTCCAACTCTGTTCTGATGCAAAAACAAACTCATCTACATCTTGGATGGTCTAAAGCTGAGCACATTTTCAGCTCATTTTAATTTTTGGGTGAACTGTTCCTTTAATTTATCCTAATGCTTTTACACTGACCTATTAACTGAAAACTGCATGGGCCATTTTTGTTCATTTATCACTGTTAAAAAATGTCTCTACTGATTTTACCTTGTGGAACTTGGAGCTTTAAGTCTCATATTTGTTGTCTCAGAGTTTACTGAGGGACCTTGTCCTTCTATGTTTCCACTGGGTTTTGGTTTGTGTTGCCTGTACAAAATCAAACAAAGCACCTAACACATTTGACAGGGACATGTTTTGTAAATCAGGTATTGCATAATGTATATGCATCCAAAAGACTTCTCATTGATCTGAAAATCCAGTCTTAATTGTTCAGAGGTCAGCATTCAAAAAATATATAAACGTAGTGACCTAGTAACATGTTTGTAAACCTACTTTGGTTTCCATTCCACTGATTCTTTAACCACTGGATCTACAGAACAAAGCAGGTAATGTCATTCACCCTTTCAGAAGAAATATAAACCTTAAGGAAACCACAGCACACCGTAACTGCTAAATGTTACAAAACGGTTGCTGTAGTTTATATATATATATGTATAGATAGATATTAATTCCAGCAAACGAACACCTATATAATAAATATTTACCTGAAGAGCCACCAATCACTGGTTTTAAAGGTGCATCCTCCTTTAGCAGAAATAGATAAAAGTGAACTGGACGCAAGTCAAAGTCAAAACAATGATTTAAAATTATATACATGTGACCCTGGGCCACAAAACCAGTCATAAGGGTCCATTTTTAAAATTAAGATTTATATATCATATGAAAGCTAAATAAACAATCAATTTCCATTGATGTATGGTTTGTTAGGATAGGGCAATATTTGGCTGTAATACAACTATTAGAAAATCTGAAACTAGATATTTACTTAATATCCTAATGATTTTCAGCTCATAGAATATATTATTGGCTATTGCTACAAATATACCTGTGCTACTTATGCCTGGTTTTGTGGTCCAGGGTCACATATTACTAAAATAGCACAATAAACAGCATCAGATATAATTGTTTGTCTTATAATATTTAAGAAAACACATATTAGTATGGAATTGGAACATGAATGACCTCCAAATGTAGATTTTCCTGCCACTGACCTTTTCACTGACTTTGGATGAGACTTCTGAGGGCCTTCCAACACACTGTAAACTTGTAATGAATAATAAAAAGTCTTTATATGTTAAAAAAAATGCAGTGTATTCCTACTAATGAAAAAAAACCCTTTTACACACAATTATGTGTTTATGTTGAGTTAATGTAAAAATATACAAGGGTCCATCTTTAAACTCTATGGGCCTGGATGTTATTTTAACATATAGCTAACAGTCCAAGTTAGTCAGTCTCGATGTACAGTATCGACTGTAACTCAAGAGCCTGTTGAATTTTTTAAGACTGGATCACTATCACAGTCACATTCTTATCCGACATTTACAGCGAACAAAGAGAACTAGCATGTATGAAGTAGTAAAACATGTATAAACTGTTTGAAAAATAACACAGAAAATAGTTTATGTAAAACATGTAGGCTAATACAATAAAAAGTAGTGCCACATGTTCCGTTCTTACCTGTTCATCTGTGCGAAGTGTCTAAATTTATTTTTATAAAGAAATATCGACGGTATTCGAGAGCTGAACTGCTAATAATTTAATACTACCTGTCATGAAAGATACAGTAATACTTTAATGAAGTTTCTTTCGACTTTCTGAAGCCTCGTCGTAGTTTGAGAGCACTGGAAGGCTGCAGCGGATAAGCGTCCTGTTTCCATAGCAACTGGAGGCGTCACCTCTAAATAATCCGATGTGAACATGTTCCTTACGGAACGAACGTCTTACGTAACACACGCTACATACAATCCTGGCCCCAGTCCCAAACAAAATACAAACACAATATATTTGTTTTACACAATAAAATTCATATAATAATAATGATAGCCTAATAATAAACTGCATACACAATACACTCAGCTTTGGTCCTTTGGTTCATCCTTTGGATTTTAACATCCAAGTTAAAAAGCGACTAAAGTTGTGTATTTTTGGTGTCTTAAAAATAAATAAAAAATAATGATAATTAAAAAAAATGTATACACTTGATATAGCCTTAATGTCTTTTGAAGACGAAGATATACTAAATGCAAATTTATGTTTTTACTTAAATTACACCTCTCAAGTGTTTGTCTCTACAATGCCACCATATTACATAGGGAAAAATTTGTCACACATTTCCTGAAATCTTGTTATGGTCAAAACATTTCTGTATACACACTTACCTTAAAGTTCTGATTACACATTACTTAGAAAGTAAGAAAGACTTAACCCACATCTTGTCGAGACAATATATATGACGTAAGATGTCTCAGTGACATTGACGACCTGCTTTTCTGTTATATTTAAACAGTAAATCAATTATGAAACTAAACAAATTATGAAACATCAAATAGATAACATACAAAAATGTAAAACATTTGTTCTGTCCAACAAATATTGTAATTAATAAAATGCATATACAAATACACACAAATGTGACAGCTTTACCCAAATCGAAGGTGTTTGAGTTAATTATATTTACTGAGATGGCCCGCAAAAAGCGTCCACAAAAAGTATAATCTAAGACTTTTGTTCAAGAGTTTTGTTTATGTGATCCAACACGGGAAACAGCGGTCTGTTCTTGCGCATTAGGTGCGTCTTCAGGTGTTTGGCCAGATGGTCGCTGCGCATGAAGCGTTTGGCGCAGTCCGGACAGGTGAAGCGCTTCTCGCCGGTGTGCGTGCGCAGGTGCCGCTGGAGCTCGTCCGAGCGCGTAAAGCTCTTCCCGCAGAACATCCAGCTGCAGACGAACGGCCGCTCACCTGCGTGCCACCTCAGGTGCGCCTTCAGGTGCGACGTCTTGCCGTACACCTTCCCGCAACCCGGCATGTGGCACACGTGCTGCTTTCTTCTGCCCGGCGTGTCGCTGCTCTTTTGGCAGTTGGGGCACATGCACCTCCGGCATCTCCGAGACTTGGAGTGCAGCAGGGTGGCGATTTGAGTCTGGTACTGGCCGAGCTCAGGGTGGAGAACCCACCCGCGGGGGATTTGAAAATGATGTGTTGAGGAGTGATTGGCGGTGCCGGGATCCTGTAGGGTCCACCATTGGTCTAAAAGTCCAGTGTGCGTGGGAACGTAAGTTGAAATTGACGTGGGATGAGTAGCGCATGCTGACGGACAAGGCAACATCTTGAGGGATGAGAAGTCATAGTGTTCCGCCGGGGGTGTTAGTGGCATTTCTTGGTGCGGATTTAAGGAGGTTTGGAGGTGCTGTGAAAAAGTTGCATCACTTCTCCAGGGGTGGAAGAGCTTAGGTGGGGAGCCTTCATATGGGACGTGCTGATGGTGCTCCATGGATCTGGATGCCCGGGAATGGCCGATGCGATTACAGGTGTCTTCCAGCAACATCAAGGGAGATTCTTTGATGAATTCTGGGGTGGAGTTTGGCGTCCGATCCTATGCAATAAAACATCAATACTTAAAACTTACGTTTGATTGATTACTTATTTTAAGGCGATTTAAAGAGTGAGAACCGCTTGCACTGGCACTGCTTTTTGTGCTCAAAGTGAATGCTTAAAATAATTAATCCCCTTAAATCAACATGCATGCTTTAAATGCATTAAAATAAGTTTGATACAGTTCAACTTCGAGAATATGACTCTTTACGCACCTGAAGGAAAGCTTGCAGTGGGTCATTGCGCATTATGCCACACCAATGAAGCCTTCTCAAGCCTGAATCGTTATAGTTCCCAAAACTGCGCACCTCAAACAACTCAGGGGAGAATCCAGGAGGAAAGTGAACACACTGGCATGATTTCATGGAGTTTGATCAGAACTCCAGCCAGTCAGAATGAAGAGTTTTGCCTTTGAAGATTACCGCTGCCCAATCATCAAAGAATAGCGGAAGAGCTCAAATCCTTTGAGTGTTTGCTGCTTTGGATAATAAAAGAATTGATTATTTGGAGGGTGAGACGGGTTGAGATGAAGGAGGTACAATTAATGAATTAATAATTGAACTGGATCAGGTGAATGGATCAAAGAAATAAAAATATAGGGTATATATTACTGAACAGATACATGTAAACTTATTTTACTTTTTACTTATGTTGCATTTTAAAGATAGAAAACAAAATAATGTGTGCAAGTTAATAAAACTGTGGATGTCCCTAGTAGCAGAATATGCAGTACCAGTCAAAAGTTTTTGAACAGTAAGATTTCAATGTTTTTTTTAAAAGAAGTCTCTTCTGCTCACCAAGACTGCATTTATTTGATCCAAGATACAGCTTGGAAAACTAAAATGTTGAAATATTTTTACTATTTAAAAGAACTGTTTTCTATTTGAATATATTTTAAAATGTAATTTATTCCTGTAATTTCAAAGCTGAGAAATCTTAGAATCTTTACTCCAGACACAAATGATTCTAACATTCTGATTTGCTGCTCAAAAAACATTTATTATTATTATGTTGAAAACAGCTGAGTAGAATTTTTTCAGGTTTCTTTGATGAACAGAAAGTTCAGAAGAACAGCATTATCTGAAATAAAAATATTTTGTAACATTATAAATGTCTTTATCATCACTTTTGATCAATTGAAAGCATCCTTGCTGAATAAAAGTATTAATTTCTATACTTTCAAATAAATGCTGGTCTTTGGATAAAAATCCTGAAACAAAATGTACTCAACTGTTTTAAATATTGATAATAATAATAATAATAATAATAATGTTTCTTGAACAGCAAATCAGACTGTAGTAATTAACTGGTGAAAATTAAGCTCTGATCAAAGGAATAAATTACATTTCAAAATATATTCACATAGAAAGCAGTTATTTTAAATAGTAAAAACATTTTACAATATTACTGCTTTTGCTGTATTTTGAATCAAATAAATGCAGGAGAGAATTCTTTTAAAAAAATCTTACTGTTTAAAAATTTTTGACTGTTAGTGTATAATTTATATAATTTCTGTGAAAGTTCACATTTAACATTCTAAAAGATTTTACAGTTTAATGATATTACACCCATTTAAAAAGAACAGCATGGAAACTTGCCGACCCATTCACGATGACGCAGTGAGAGCGAAGGACACGGTTAAGAGGCAGCGTGTGGGAGGCTGGGCTATTGAATACCTCTTGAAGTGCTTACAAGGGTGTCTAGAACTAGAGCAACATCTGTGGCTTTCCACAACAAAGCAGAACTCTGTTCCTTCACGGCACGCAGCTTTGAAGTCTCATGAAGACAGAAAGCAGTCATTGTTCTCTAAGGCCTACATGAAGGCCCTCCAACTTGGGTCTCTTTAATTTAAAAGTTTCCCCCAGTAATGCGATAGTTCTCTCCTGTTTCCCTTGGTGAACCTTTGAGGTGAAGCCTGGTTTTGTGTTTAAAAGCCAAAGTTCTGGCGAGTACTTTAGCCCTGGGTCATGAACTGTGGGCCGTTTGAAACGCTTTACGTGTGTGGTATACACTCCTGCTAAAGAGCGCATAAGCTGACGAACACAGTCATCATATAATTATTCAGGAGTTACTGTTAATGAAAGGGTATTTTAAGGTGTGTGTAGATATCAAGGATAAAAGGTACAAAAGCTGTTACTGAGATACCCTTTCAAAGGGTATTAATATGCATCCTTTAGGGATAAATAAAGTACAAAGGTGTACCTTTTTTTAAAGGCACCACCCTAGTGACAGCTTTTGTACTTTTTCTTCCAAGAGTGTACTGTCACATTGTGCTGTAAACATCAGATTTCTCATGTTATTTTATTTCCTATGCTATCTATACTTTTAACTTTCAACATTTGGGTCTATTTTGAAATTGTAAGAGAAACTTCTGAGACTTAATCTACTTACCTTCTACAAGATGCTTCATTGAGAGATATACCAAGACTCCTGAAAGTACAATCAAAATGTGCAAAAAAAAAATCCTTTGGGAAATTATATTGTAATTTGAAAAGAGACTTTTTAGGCTTATTAGGCTTTATTTTCCCCACATTCCTGTTTACATTTGATTTATTAATTTGGCAGATACTTCTATTCAAAGACAGTCAAAGTAGTACTATAACAGAGCAGAAATGTTCAGATATTTTTGTTGTGCACATAAATAAATATTAATATAAAAAATATAAAATATTAGGACCGCTTGCCAATGGATAACCATCTGTAAATAAAATAACTAACTGTGATTAATTGTAAAAAAAAAAAGGTAAAGAGTGACTCAGAGTGCTCAATTTGGTTTAAATTTATTTTGAAACACTTACTCTAACTTAGAAAATGCTAGCACATTGAATTATAGATGATTTTAAGTAGAAAAAATTAATTTGTATTTTATTGTAAAATGTACTACAAAAATCTTCATTTACAACTTTTTCTTTGATTTTTCATTGAAGTGTCTATCTCTAAAATCAAAACCAACTTAAAAGTAAACATGCATGCAGAAACAAAAAAATAAATAATATTTTATGACTAAATTAGTCGTCAATAAAATAACTAATTAATAATGTTTTTTCCTGTTCTTTCATAGAGAAAGAAAAAATATGTTTAACGTAACTTGTTTACATATTTTTTGTTGAAGTTTGATCTAAAATCACAAATATTCAACTACATGCTGCATTTTTAGTCAATCTGAATATGCACACAGGGTAAAACATTCCCTCCTGTTTTTCATGTGTATGATAAACACTGTAAAACAAAATTTCATATGTAACCAGAGGGAAGCTTTGGGTTATTTGAGGGTGGGATTCCACAACATGTCTTCTCAGCAAAAAGCAGTTCTTTATTGCAAATGTTGGATTTCTCTACACATGACAATTAAAAAGCATGAGATCGGGGTCAGAAGAGCCTGGGGAGGAACATGCCTGTTAATAGAATCAGAACGCTTTCAACATGCACTCCAGGGTGTGAGAGTGACCCAGTTTACTTCAGACCTTTCCTTTGAGGGACACAGAGCAAGAAAGAGGGAACGAGAGAGAGAGAGTGGAATGATAACACTGAGTCTAGTCTGTAATTATTCCTGTGGTAATGGTTATTAGAGCAGATCGGACACAGACCAATCAGATGAGTTCTGGGCCAATTAGCCTCATCTGTATGAGCAGCGTTTATAATATTGGCAGTATAAGTTTAATGATGAAACAACGAATTGTCTCTCCAAAAACCAGCATAAAAAGAGTGATAAAGAACTGTAGGCTGCCATTAGAGAGAATGTGTGAATGAGGTAGTTCAGTAATTGACAGGAGACGGAGCTGCTCGGCTAATGATGTCTGAACCTGATTTGATGAGCACATTTCCAATTCCCCAGAAAGCAGAACAAAGTCACAATCAATGTTAATTACACTACCAGCCATGGCCTTGAACAAAGTTGGAATGCTGCGTTTCTGAATGCCTTCAATGAGATGATATTCTGATGCAAATACCTGCAGCTGAAAAGATAATGAAGGAGCTGATCTGAATTACCGTTAGTTAGTTACCGTTGCTCACTCGGACAAACAAACCATGACAGTTTTTCTTACAATGACAGCTGTCAGTATGAAAACTTTGTCCCAAGATATTTTTGATAAATTTTGGATATAGCAGGATCACTGAGCATTCAAGTGGGACTTAAATATGCTAGGGAGGGATATACATTGACCAAAATTATAAACGCAACACTTTTGTTTTTGCCCCCATTTTTCATGAGCTGAACTCAAAGATCTAAGACTTCTTCTATGTACACAAAAGGCCTATTTCTCTCAAATATTGTTCACAAATCTGTCTAAATCTGTGTTAGTGAGCACTTCTCCTTTGCTGAGATAATCCATCCACCTCACAGGTGTGGCATATCAAGATGCTGATTAGACAGCATGATTATTGCACAGGTGTGCCTTAGGCTGGCCACAATAAAAGGCCACTCTAAAGTTTTACTGTATTGGGGGGGTCCGAAAACCAGTCAGTATCTGATGTGACCACCATTTGCCTCACGCAGTGCAACACATCTCCTTCGCATAGAGTTGATCAGGTTGTTGATTGTGGCCTGTGGCATGTTGGTCCACTTCTCTTCAATGGCTGTGCGAAGTTGCTGGATATTGGCAGGAACTGGAACACGCTGTCATATACGCCAATCTAGAGCATCCCAAACATGCCCAATGGGTGACATGTCCGGTGAGTATGCTGGCCATGCAAGAACTGGGATGTTTTCAGCTTCAAGGAATTGTGTACAGATCCTTGCAACATGGGGCCGTGCATTATCATGCTGCAACATGAGGTGATGGTCGTGGATGAATGGCACAACAGTGGGCCTCAGGATCTCATCACGGTATCTCTGTGCATTCAAAATGCCATCAATAAAATGCATCTCTGTTCGTTGTCCATAACATACGCCTGCCCATACCATAACACCACCGCCACCATGGGCCACTCGATCCACAACGTTGACATCAGCAAACCGCTCACCCACACGACACCATACATGCTGTCTGCCATCTGCCCTGTACAGTGAAAACCGGGATTCATCCATGAAGAGAACACCTCTCCAAAGTGCCAGACACCATCGAATGTGAGCATTTGCCCACTCAAGTCAGTTACGACGACAAACTGCAGTCAGGTCGAGACCCCGATGAGGATGACGAGCATGCAGATGAGCTTCCCTGAGAAGGTTTCTGACAGTTTGTGCAGAAATTCTTTGGTTATGCAAACTGATTGTTGCAGCAGCTGTCCGGGTGGCTGGTCTCAGATGATCTTGGAGGTGAAGATGCTGGATGTGGAGGTCCTGGGCTGGTGTGGTTACACGTAGTCTGCGGTTGTGAGGCCAGTTGGATGTACTGCCAAATTCTCTGAAACGCCTTTGGAGACGGCTTATGGTAGAGAAATGAACAGCTCTGGTGGACATTCCTGCAGTCAGCATGCCAATTGCACACTCCCTCAAAACTTGCGACATCTGTGGCATTGTGCTGTGTGATAAAACTGCACATTTTAGAGTGGCTTTTATTGTGGCCAGCCTATAAGGCACACCTGTGCAATAATCATGCTGTCTAATCAGCATCTTGATATGCCAGACCTGTGAGGTGGATGGATTATCTCGGCAAAGGAGAAGTGCTCACTAACACAGATTTAGACAGATTTGCAGTCTAAATTGGACAATTTTCAAAAGTCCTCCTATATGTGAGAATATAGTAAAGAGTAATTTCGTACACACTTATCCAAATCAACAAACAAAAATGAATAGAAATTATTAATAAGCAAACCAAATCTTTCTTTAAAAGTTGCAGCTCATTTCTCTGAAACGAAATCAGTCCATTTGTGCACAGCAGGACTAAACTGTCACTTTTAACTTTTAAGACATCTTGGATAAAATTTCGTCAGCTGGTTTAAACATATTTGCTTGAAGATTTACTCCAGCTGCTGCATTCAGACGCTGATAAAACTTGTGGAACAACTTCTGCACTTCCTGTCAAACAGAGACAAGCTTATGGCTACAGAAGTGAGTAAAACCACAGAAAATATCCCTCCTATCTCTCAGACAGGTGAGGGACATTCAGAGGAACGGTGTGTGTTAGCAGAAGATTACCTGCGAGCAAATCTGACAGCGTATGATGATAAGCACTCGGGCATTGGATCCTGTTAACACGTCTCTGTGATGCTAAGAAGATTTCCCAAAATGACAAAAAATGAGGTTCCTTTCATGTCGTTTTAAGTTGGTCTCTACAGATCTGTTTCCCTGAGCCAGATATTTAGTCGCCATCCCTGGTCAAATAGCCTAAAAGTTGTCCAAAGGCTGAATAGTAAGTAGAACGCTGGATGATTGTGAGCTAGCACTGAAATCCAGGACTTCAGCTTTACAGATTAATAACATTCATGCAAACTCAACAAGAAGAACAGACTGTGTTCTGCTGTCTTCAGCCTCCAGTCCAAATCATTCAATCTGCCACTCTGATGTTACAGACAGAAAATTATTTTCACTTGATTACCTAATATGTGACATTCTTTAACATTTAAAAACACAATTTACACCATTTGTACAGCATGTTGGAATGCGGACAATTAAAAAATGTCCCCATTTTTATATTCTTTTACACAAATTGTAACGTTGACTGCATTCATCAAGCTCAAACATGTTACAAATTATTGTAATAACAATTTAAAAAACAAACAAACATTTTTTTTCTTAAATTCATGGGAAACTAAATAACATTTAGTCCCAACTACTTAACCTGTACTGTTCACTTGTGACCCTGGACCACAAAACCAGTCATAAAGGTCAATTTTTTGAAACTGAGCTTTATACATCGCATGAGCTTTCCATTGATGTATGGTTTGTTAGGATAGGACAATATTTGGCTGAAATACAACTATTTGAATATATGGAATCTGAGGGTGAAAAAAATCTAAATATTGAGAAAATCACCTTTAAAGTTGTCCAAATGAAGTTCTTACTAATGCATATTACTAATCAAAAAATAAATTTTGATATATTTTCAGTAGGAATTTTACAAAATATCTTCATGAAACATGATCTTTAGGTAATTTCCTAATGATTTTTGGCATAAAAGAAAAATCAATAATTTAACCCATACAATGTATTTTTGGCTATTGCTACAAATATACCCCAGCGACTTAAGACTGGTTTTGTGGTCCAGGGTCACATTTAGGCTAAATTTACAACCCTGTTATGCAACAATGTTCTAGAAAAACAAATAACTTCACTTTTATTAAATATAAAAAATAAACATTAAAAGTTAATTTTATCTAAACTTCAAATAATAACATTTTTATAAATAATAATAACTCAAAAATACCTGATGCTTAAACTGTTTTGTTCACTAGGACAATTGCACATTTCACCAAATTAAACCAGTTAACTAACCAGTTTTTTTTAAAGAATTCTTACATTTGTGAGATTTTTTTAAAAAAATGTAAGCCTATACATTTTATCTACTTAAGGTTTAGATTAATTCAATGTTTACTGCTAGAAAATTGCAGCACCATGCAATTTCTGTTTTAAAAGCAACGGTATCATAATTAGATACACCCCTATTAAGGCACCAGAAATCGTTTTTTGAAGGCAGCATAAGAATGCATGGAGAATGCAATCCCAGAGTGCATTATGACAGGCTTAGTGAAAATATGGTGGACAATTGGAGTGTAATATTGATTATAAATAACACATTAAACATTGGTTTAATGAGCAAAACGTACTGATAAGAGCAGCCAAATCTAATAAAAATTGACATTTTACCCAATAACTGAGCATACTATGTATTTTATGCTTATTAGAGTATTACTACATTAACTTGTATTAAACATTAAACATACTAAGTATTAAACATTAAACATACTAATGCCAGAGACAGTATAAGGGGAAGGACATAAACCACTTAGGAAAAATGAGTGAGAGAAATTGTTTTACTCAATATAATGTAGAAATGGAATCCTACCTTTCAGTTAAAAGAATCAATCAGCTTTTAAACAGAGGCATCTTTCGTTTACTCTAGAACATTTTATGCACATTAGCTTGGCCAGTGTGAAAAAATTAGCATGATTTAAGCTAAAGAAGCTACATTTTTTATATTATTGCTATAGTTGAACCGACTTGCCTCACATTTCTCACAAAATGTCACATTTAACATCTCACAGTTTGGGTAATATTTTTAATACCCACAAAATTCCAACTCTACTGATGACAGCACTGAACATGTCAAGAATCTCCCTTCACAGCTTCTGCACCCACTCAGCCCAGAAACAACCCTTATGGGAATAACAAACATAGAAGTGCAGTTCTAGCATCTATGATTCCATTAAACAACCCACTTTTGCTAATCTAGACTAAATAGGAATTTGCATGTTTCTAAACGAACTGCCTCTTTAATTAAATATCAGTCAAATACAGTGCAGCACAACAGCTGTCTGACCCTCATCAAACATATTGTGCTCTCATCCACAGGCAATGTTATGCACTTAATGATATATTATTCATAGTGATTTCAAAACATCTTCCACTGGTTTCATGTGGGCTCAGCAGTTGAAATTAATGTGTAAAAATTAATCTAAATCTTGCACCAAACTCAAAAATGAGCTAGCTCAAAAATGAGCCCATTTGTTTTCTAGAGCAAATGCACATTAAGCCCTTGAAAAAGGGATTTATTCTTGAAATAATCTCCAGTTTCATAATTCTAGTACTTATATGTACACTGTGTGCATAATATACATAATTTAAAGACATAATATTTAATTTGTTTTTAAAAACTTGAAAACAACGGAAGGCCATTTCTGCCACATAACGAAAAAATCATGCTTTGGTAACTCATACATAACAAAGTGTCAAAATTATGGGATACTAAGTCATTACTAGAATAAAAAGTTATAATTTAGACAAATGGACTTATGTCAGTTTTAGCTTTTTACCTCATAATTCTGACATTAAAATTAATAATTACGACATGAAAGTCAAAATTATGAGATAAGTCATAATCATTACATTATATTATCATGGATTATAATTATGACAAAACTAATTAAGATTAACTTACACCAGTTTTAACTTTCTACCCCATGATTATGACATAAAAATAATAATTAAGACATAAAAAGTAAATATTATATACCAAGTCATAAATATTAGATAAAAAGTTGACTTCTCTTCATCTCAACTTTTTAAGTGTAACATATCTCACAATTTTGAGATTCTTATGGCTTATAATTTTAACATTTTATGACTTTTTTACATTTATCTCAGATCTTTTAAATTTTAAGTCACAACTATAACCTAGTATCCCATAATTTAGATTTTTTTTGTCACAATTATAATTTACTAAATTTTCTCGTGTGAAAGTTTCACTTTCATATGAGCTCAGTTAATGTGTAAAAATTTGTTAATAATTAAGATTTTAGTATCTCAAATTGTATACAGCAATAACATGCACCGAATTAGCTCAAAAATGAGCTCATGTTTTAAACAGTTTTGCTTTCTAATTGCACATTAAACCCTTTAAAAAAGATTTGATCTTGGAAATATTCTTCAGTTTCATTTATCTGCCATTTATGATACTGAACTGCCAAATAAAGTCTGATACAGTATATATAGGAGCTCCATTATTCAGCATTCTCTCTCTCATGTGCACAGTCTCTCTCTAATTCAGCATGAGATCACCCTTCATCATCCATTAACCCTGACTGTCCCGGGAGACTGAGAGGTGAAGGTTCCCGAGGGCCTCTTGGAGCAGCTGGCTCTTGGGGAATCAGATTCTCTATTCATCTCCATCTCTCGGGAGAGATGCTTGTTTTCTGCCCTCCAGCCAATCACAGCACTGCTGCTGAATTGGCAGCCAATTTATTATCTATTTTAGGTATTTTGTCCCTATAGCATTTGAATATCATTTGAAAGCTCATCACTGCAGAGATGAGCCGAGTACATTTTGGATAAAAGTCAAAGTCATTTCTAAAAGAGGCTGAATATACACCCCGCGATAATGAAAAAACAATGAGGTCAATAATCCACATTTTTATCTTGTTCTCTATGGATCATTAACTTCTGAAATAGAGAAATGTCACTAAATTTCATCTTCAGGGACTTTGAATATTTTTTCACTGTGGAGGAAAAACACAAGGTAACTTCATGTCTGCCTCTGGGAACACCAGAAACACACTGACACTGAACACCACCACAATCAGTCATAAACACAATTAGCTTTTGTTTGACAATGTACAAAATTAAATTACATATTAAACTGATATAAAATCACTTTACGATTTATTGGAGTCAGAGAAAAGAGATGCTGGTGAAACTCCTTCCCCGTGAATTTGGATGTATATTGTGTGCATAATGTACACTGGAGTCCAAAATTTATTTTATCTTTGGTAACTCATAATCATATTAAAGGGATCCTATTATGCTCTTTTACAAAGTCTTGATTTTGTTTTGGGGGTGTACTAGAACATGCTCTCATTCTTGGTGGTTCGAAAAACGCACTATTTTCACATAATTTACATTACAATACCTTTCTCCCCAGCCTGGCACAAATGGCTCGATTAGCTCCGGGTTTGATAAAGGCCCGCCTTCCGAAAAACAAAATGTGCTGTGATTGGTTAGCTGTCCCACTGCGTTGTGATTGGCGAACAGCTTAGACAGTGTTTCAGTACTGCCACGCCCCTTGTCAAAGCAGAAAGTTCTGTCTGCTCCGTTATAGCTAAGGATATATTACGGTACAGTTGATGCTACAGTAGTGTTGGATTCTATCGTCAATCTGCGAGATCGCCGATACATGATATTATTGTGCTAATTTATTTAATTATTTACATACTTAGTTTCATTGCCCGAAACCTGCTCCAGCATAAGGCTAAAAGCAGCCTAATGTTTTTAATATGACTTAATTTGTATTTAACATGACAACAACTGAATAAAAACATTGTAAGTTACTAATTATAATGCTTACATGTCCTTAGTTATTCAAAAAGCAGCTACAGAAAACGAGCAAAAAACATTAACATTATCAAAGAACATCATCACTGATTAGCCTATCCTAGTCTAGTGCAAGTTTATGCATTTTAAGAAACACCCACGTTATAAGTGAAGTTATCTACACTGTATGATGAATAAATCTCTTACTACACATTGCACATGTCTGCGTTAGGGCTTCGACATGGCCACTGGAGCTGATTGCGGCCACTCTAGTCAATGCTTGTGTTTATACCTGCCGTGCTGCGGCTCATTGAAGCAGCTCTCTGCGCTGCATTGCTAAAGTTAAGCTAATCCCCCACCTCGTCCCTACACACCCCCCAACCATTCGAATTTCCGTAGGCGGGATTTATTTGAATGATATTCGAATAAGCCGTGTGACATTACAGCACCTGGAAAACAAAGTTGTAGTCCAAAGGAGACGTTCGTTGTAGTTCTTGAAAAGGGATTTTTTTGAAAACGAAATATCTCCCTTTGGAGAGGACTTTGAGATTTGTAACTTTGTAGATCTTTTTTATGCCCAAACATACAAACCACACACTGACTAAAATTCAAAAAGTGAAAACGCATAATAGGAGCCCTTTAATTATGACATAAAAAAGTCCAAATTATGAGATAGTAAGTCATAACTATGCGATAAAAAGTCATAATTTAGACAAAAAAGTCAAAATTATGAGATAAAAATTCATAATCACGAGCTAAACACTAAAAATAGTTAGATACTAAGTCATAACTATGGGATAAAAAGTCAGCATTATGAGAAGTATTAAATTGGAAAATAGTGTGTCAGTAATGCAAAAGGACTACAGTAAACACTCAATTTATTCAGTGATGTCATCATCCAGCTCAGTTCAGTTCAAATAATATATGAAATCACTCAGTCACAATCATGAAATAAGCACTCAATCTTTAGATACTAAGTGAGACTATGAGATAAAAAGTCATACTTTTGACAAAAAGTCAAAATTATGAGAAAATAAGTCATAATTATGAGATAAATGCTCAAAATCATTAGATATTAAATCAACTATGAGATAGAAAGTCTAAATTATTAGTCAAAATTGAGATACTAAGTCATAATCATGAGATAAACACCCCAAATCATTAGATAGTAAGTCATAACTACAAGATAACAAGTAAATTATGACACAAGTCAAGTTATTAGATACTAAGTCATAATCATGAGATAAACACCCAAAATTATGAGATACTAAGTCATAATCATAGCATAAGAACTTCAAACTGAGATTCAAAGTCATAACTATTAAATAAATTGTCACAAATATGACATAAAATGCCAAAATTATGAGCTACTAAGTCATAATCATGAGATACTAAGAAATAATTATGATAAAACTCAAATTATGAGATACTAATCAAAACTAAGATAAAGTGTTACAATTATGACATTAAAAGTCAAAACTGAGCCACTAAGTCATAATCATGAAATAAGAACTCCAAATTATAAGATAGTCATGACTATGACTATGAGATAAAAAGTCAAAATTATGAGCTACTAAGTCATAATCCTGAGATATTAAGTAATAATTATGATAAAAGTCAAATTCTGATATACTACATCAAAACTGAGATAAACTGTCACAATTATGACATTAAAAGTCAAAATTATGTCATAATGTAAGTCAAAATAGTGACAAATTGTGACTAATCTAATAAAATCATTTTGACATGTCATAATAACATCTATAATAACATCAATATCATTTACTTTTCACATTATTACAACTTCTTATCACTTTGATTCTTTGTCTGATAGTTATAATTTAGTATTTCATAATTTTGACTTTATATATCATAATTGAACTATCAAAGCATGATTTATTTTTCTCATGTGAAGGAAATGGCTTTCATAAGAAAAACAAAGAGAAAGGGTTAGAGTCTGTCGGTCTGATCACCTCAGACATGCATCTCGTATATAATAGACTGAACCACGTTGGCTTTGATCAAACAGTTTTGCTATTAATAAAAACCTGTAGACTACAAATGGCAAAGTCTTCAAACTAAATAATAATAATGTAATCCAATTACAGCATATCCCTCTAAGAATTAATCTCAGAATTATAAAGGGTTGTTTTTGAGATACTAATTTCCCCAAAATAACGAGTTTTCATTGATTTTGTTTTCTGTGGGTGCTGTATGTGATTTAAATCGTGATCGCAGTGACTTTATTACTGTGTTTTATTGGCTCTGAGATGTCGTTTACCGCAGTGAGAGATGGACGGTGGCCTACAGGCAATCTGAGGACACTGATGATTACTGGAAAGAACCACATTCGTGGAGACTTGTGTGGCATACTGATAATAACCCACACGTTATGGACAGGACGCGGCCTGGGTGTTTAATTCATCACAGGCCACAGACGAATGAGCGACTAACGTGAATAAATGAGTCAATTACAGGAGACGCGCTGTGCGCTTGTGCTTCACCTGCCTGATGTTTTCATTATAAATAATGGAATAACAACCCTGTGTCTTCCCATATGTTACAGTCCTAATAACAAACACAGCCTGGAAACGCAAAGAGCAAACAAAATGTTGTACACACTGTATCACAACATGCTGCCAGTCTTTACGATTATCTGCATGCTCTGTGTTTAGGTTGGAAACTGTGGGAACACAAGTTTATATGTAAAAGGAGAACCTCTGGGTTGCTTTTTATATAAAACCAAGTGACCGGGGGCTCCTGAGCTTTAAAAAGGACCATAAAGCACTATAAAGCAGTCCGTGTGCTAGTATTCTGTATTGCCAAATGATATTTGTGAGCTTTTTGTGAAGAAAAGACACAAATTTTATTCATAAGTGACTAAAAATTCACTAAAAATTCAATTTAAACAAGTTAGATGAAGATGCCATAAACCATAAATCTTGTTTTTGTCAAATCACTCAGCAAGTTTGAATATGCGGGAATGCAAATGAGATTTGTATGGAAGCTTGTTTCCACCACAGGATAAAAAAATAAATTAAAAAGGTAATTATGACTTTTTATCTCACAAGTCAGAGACAAAAACTTTTCATGGTGAAAACAAACAAACAAGCAAACAAAATAAAATAGATAAAATAGAGTTCTGTTTATGTATTGCAATTCTAAATTATATCTCACAGTTCTGACAAAAATTGTGAAATATAAACTCAGAGTTTGGAGTAAAAGGTCAAAATTGTAAGATAAAAATTTTGTGGCAGGAATAATCTTCCATAGATTTAAAAGGAACCATGGAAGTGAAGACTTTGCCGATTTTGACAATTTTTAATGACACTGAACAAAAAATAAGTAAATTTAAATTTCAAAGAATTAAAATTTCTTTAAATTCCAAATTCTTAAAAACTAGCTTCTAAGCGTCTAAGAACAAAAATAGAAAACATTTCTAATTAATAAAATTATTAGTGTTCGGAAGATTGGATCATTTTACTGATTATTGCATTCGATCTTGTTCAAGAAAATGAACTAAAGCTAAAATATTATATATTCCGCATATATATATACAGTACTGTGCAAAAGTCTTAGGCCACTAGTATTTTCATCAGCTAAAAAATGGTTTAAAGTCGGTCTTTTGCTGTAGTGTGTCAGTAGAAAATATCAGTTTACATTTCTAAACATTCATTTTGCCATTAATTATAATAATCCAGTGAGATTTTTGTGTGGAGCACAGACTGTTGTCAGACTCCTTGTGCAAACAGAGATGTGATCTCTCCATCATTCAATCCAGTCTGTCTTAAGAAACAGAAAAAACAGAGACAGACTAAATCCAGAAGAACTGTGGCAACATCTCCAAGATCCTTTAAGAGGCCTATACCTACAAAGCTACAGTACTGTTAAATTTTTTAGGCAGTTAGGCACATAAAATGAGGATGCTGTCAAAAACAATGTCATAAATAGATTTTCTTTATCAAAGAACTTCTAATAACTAAAACAAATAAGCATTTGATGGGACCATCCTTTGCGTTTAAAGCAGCTTTTGCCCTATGTGCACTTGTGCAGAGTTTTTCAGGTAGCTTTGCAGGTAGGTCTCTTGAAACATCTTGGAGATGTTGAAACAGTTCTTCTGGATTTAGTCTGTTTCAGTTTGTTCTGTTTCTTCATGTCATTCCAGGAAGACTGGATGATGATGAGATCAGATCAGTGTGGAGCACTGGCTGTTGTCAGACTCCTTGTGCAAACAAAAATCTCACTAGATTATTACAATTAATGGCAAACAGAATGTTTGGAAATGTAAACCGATATTTTTTACTGACACACTACAGCAAAAGATAGAAATAACTTACTTTAAACCATTTTTTAGCTGGTGAAAATACCTAGTGGCCTAAGACTTTTGCACAGTACTGTATATATAACATATATAACATTCCTTGTGTACATTCACTCAAGCAAAACAAGCTGGAATGGAGTCTGTATGTTAAATTCAAAATAATTGCAAAAAATTGTTGAGGAGAAGAAGAAAAACTGACTGACTGCTGAGTTCTGACTGCTAGGAAGTGTAAAGTAATTGTCAGGCTCTGTCAGGTTACACACACATCATTTCTCTCCCTCCACTTCATACTTTGCAGGCAGGTGAGTGACAGCTCAGACAATTATTAGTTTGAATGGCTGTTCATGTGCATTATAAAACCTGCAAAGCATGACAGAGCTCTCAACGTTATCCGAACACATAAGTAAAAGCAACAAAAAGTTCTAGACATTCATTAGGAAATAAACCTACTTTTAATTTGGAACAATCAGTTGGTCAAACAATTCTGTGTATGTTTACTCACGTTCATATCACTTTAAAAATGGCAACATTATAAATGTTTTTACTTTCACTTTTGATCAATTTAATGCATTCTTGCTGTTTAAAAGTATTCATTTCTTTTACAAAAGACTGACTGATCCTTAACTTTTGAACGATAATGTGACACTGAATGAGATTTGAGAGCTGATGATAATATGTTGTTCATTTTAAGCGAACTGTCCCTTTAAAGTGAGTACTAGAAATAATAAACATTCACAAACACACATACACACAGTGAGAAAAACAGAAGAGGGAGGAAAAAGGGTAAGAGTGAGCAGTGATAAATGGACTGTGGTGGCGGTGACAGATAGAAGCTGTTAACAGGGGTCAGAATTAGTCTCTGTCGGCCGCAGTCATAAACCTGACCCCTCATTAGAGAACGGGACAGGAGAAGCCAAAGAGCTCTGCAGCACCTGGAGAGAGCTGTGAGCTCTGAGAAAATTCACATTAGAACTGATGCTAATCAGACAAATGAGAACAAAACTTGGAAGGAAAATTACAGAAATATACAAGTTTCTAATAAAGTATTCAGCATCATATACAGTTGAGGTCAAAACTTTAGAATAAGAGAGGGGGATCATACATAATGCATGTTATTGTTTATTTAGTACTCATCTGAATAAGATATTTCACATAAAAGATTTTCACATATAGTGAACAGGAGAAAACAATAGTAGAATTTATAAAAAATGACCCCTTTCAAAAGTTTACACACTCTTGATTTTTAATACTGTGTTGTTGAATGATCTACAGCCGTGTTTTTTTTTTTTGTTTGTTTTGTTTAGTGATAGTTGTTCATGAGTCCCTTGTTTATCCTGAACAGTTAAACTGTCCGCTGTCCTAATTTTGTCTTCTAGGTAAGTATCTTCTGATATTATGATATTTATGCAAAATAAGAAAAATGCACACATCTCCATTCTGTTCAAAAGTTTTCACCCCCACCTCTTAATGCCATTGCGTTTCCTTCTGGAGCATTATTGAGCATTTGAACTTTCTGTAATAGTTGCATATGAGTCCCTCAGTTGTCCTCAGTGTGAAAGGATGGATCTCAAAATCATACACTCATTGTTGGAAAGAGTTCAAATACACAAAAAATGCAGACAAAACAAAGAATTTGTGGGACATAAAGGATTTTTTTGAAGAACAGCAGACAGTTTAACTGTTCAGAATAAACAAGGGACTAATGAACAACTATCAATAAACAAAATAAAACACAGCTGTGGATCATTCAGGATGCGTGTAGATAGCACACATTTTGTATGATCCCTCTTATTTTGGTAAAATAATTAACATTTTACAGATTCTAAAAAGAGGATGTAAACTTTTGACCCCAACTGTATGCCATTGTACCATGGTACTTTAAAAATATATACTTGCATATACACAACTGTTCAAAAGTTTGGAAAGGTTTTTTAAATAAAGAAATACTTTTATTTAGCAAGGATGCATTAAATTGACCAAAAGTGACAGTAAAGACACTTATAATAATTTCTATTTCAAATATATATTTTTTAAAACTTTCTATTCATTAAAGAATCCTGATAAATATGTTTCATGGTTTTCACAAAATATTGTTAAAAATGTTGAAAATCAACATATTAGAATGATATCTATAGGATCATGTAACACTGAAGACTGGAGTAAAATTCAGCTTTGATCACAGGAATAAATTACATTTTACAATACACTGCCCTCCAAAAGTTTGGAAACACCCCTTGCAAAGTGTGGTTTTGGACAGCATAAATCCTTATCATTTTTTGGTGCAAATACATTAAAGTAGCTTGACATTATCATTGAAGACCAGAAATAATTTTAATTTTGATTACATAATAATGGCAATACATACATGTCAAAGTCAGACATGCCCCTTTGCCAGCTGTGATGCCTGGTTACTGGTTTAAACTTGGCCCAGGTTTTTAAAAGATTTTTGGGGCAGCACACCTTAATAGCTTCAACTGATTGCCAATTAAGTTTAGAATACAATGAATTAAGGCCCAGATTAGAGCTGTAATAGCTGCTAATGGTGGATATTTTGATGAATCAAAAATGTAAGTTTTTTCTATGTATAAACTGTTTATGAAATAAAATATGTTTTCGTAGTTTGTGTTGTCCCTTATCAGTGCAAAATTATCACAAATTAAAAAGGATTCATGCCAATATTGTCCAAAACCCCACTTTTCTAGGGCGTTTCCAAACTTTTGGAGGGCAGTGTATATATAAATCTGTAATTTAAATCTGTAATAATATTTCACAGTATTACTGATTTTACTGTATTTTTGATAACATGCATGCATATATATATATATATATATATATATATATAGCTTTTTGCTTAGTCATAGTTGTTGACTGTATCAAACCTCTTGGTCAGTCTTCTGTGTGCTTGTGTGTGTGTTGGCATAGATGCAGGTTATGTATAAGAGTGTGTTATGGAAGTGTCATCTGCTATAATAATGCCTCCCACACATCAATTATCATCCATAAGTGGTCTTGGTATAGAGTAATTAACCTTTTTTCAGCTGCTCAGCAGTCTGTGAAGTATCTGCAGCAGAACTGGAGGGTTTGTTTCGTGATAAAGTCTGAGGTTGTTTCAAACCAGATAAAATTTCAGATTTAACTCCAAAAATAAAATTGGGGAGCAACAAACTCTGGCTCACAGCAAAGAAATACAATACAAGAGCCCTTTCAAAACTGTGATATTAGATTCAAATAATGCTGTATGATTTACTTGTTAATGTTTAATTATTAGATTTATGGCAAATCAGTAATCCTAAGAATGAGTAATAGTAGTGATTCTTGGATGTTTTCTAAATATGTGTTCAACGCTGTATCCATTATACTTCATTCTAAAAACAGCAGCTTGAGGTGACAATGCAACTGCTTCCAAATCCCTGTCAAAACTAGTGGTACCTTTTTCTTTTTGCCTTCCAAAAAAATGCCAGAATACACAAACACCTTGCGATGTGAGGGGCCGCGGGGAGCCGTCACAGCCTCTCAGACACAGCATGCAGAGCCGCCGTGTGGATGCTGGAAGTGTGTGTGTGATAGAAATGACACTAACAGAATCATTTCACGCTTGGTTGCACTCGCTCCCAGACACACAGATGTGTGCGCGCACACTCAACCGGCTCTGTTCCAAACACTAGTGAGCTGACTAGCCGGGTGATTATAGTTGACTAAAATAAAAGATCTTTTAATAAAATGTAAAACCGAATGAATTTTAATGCAATGAAGAGCTTGTTACAATACACTGCTATATTGCACACTTTGAATATAATGTAATTGGGTAAAAGCCTCCAACTTTTGGAACAGGTTTTAAGGAAGCATGCGTATGACCACTTAAGATACTGCCTATATAGTGAGCTCAATAGGTTTTGGGACAGAGACAGTTTTGTCTGCTCCCCCCTCCACACACTTACCCCTATACACAAGGATTTCCTTTTTCCCATTGCTTTTCTACTTCACATGTATTTCATTTTCCAACACATATGAAAACATGCAGAGACAGAGTAGAAGAGTCCATTACAGGTATGTTGAAAAGTGTAACCAAACGTACATAATCTGTCTTATGACCTCTTGTTTCTCAATTATAGGCAACACCATATAACACATACACACCAACAGTCCCGTAATGTGGTGTTTGAGCGTGCCATCTTTGTGAATGGAGTTAATTGCACGTGAAAATTACCATCAGGCACCATCTGTTATGTAAATGCACTGTGATCGTTTCCTTAAGCACTTGCCAAACATTTATACCGCTAAAGTCATGGTGAACGCATCACAAACCTGCATCGCAAAGGGTCAGCTTCAACGACACCATGAGCTTTATGTGTTTGCTATAAACTTGTGTTTCGGCTTGAATGCATTTACAGGGATCAGGTTAGAAGGTTCATTTCTACTGTGTAGTACAAGCTCATGTCCCTAACAAATCTAATATTGGAAAAAATACTAAAGACACAAGTGCTTTTATATCACAACAGAGAATTAAATGAAAATAAGGTCTAAGTGAATGCTGCACTAACAATAATGGAAATATTGTTTTAACTGCTAATCAGTTTTTTTTTTATTTTTTGCATTTTTAACATTCCTTTTAAAGCTTATTTTCTCTACAGAATTTTTCTCTCGCAATTCTGAGTTTTTGTCAAAATGCACAGTTTATTTCTAGCAATTTTGACAAAAAAGTAATATTTGGGAGATATAAATTCAGATTTGCAAATCAAAATCATAACTATGTTTTTCATTCTGTGCCAAAAAAAAAAACAAACCAAACAGAATTACAAGATGTAAACTTGACAATTGCAAGATGTAAACTCAGAATTGGACAGTATAAACTCACAATTCTGAATTCAAGACAGACTTGTGAAATGTTAACTCACAATTGTGAATTTCTATAACTGGCAATTTTGAGTCTGAAACTGTGAGCTATAAACTTGCAATTGTGAGAAAAAAAGCCATAAGCGATTACCTTTTTTTTTTTTAATTATGTGGTGGAATAAACAGAATTGCAACATTTAAAACTCAGAAATCTGAAAAAAAATATCAGAATTTCCAAATAAAAAGTTGGAATTACTTTCCTATTGAAGCTGATTTCCTCTACAGAATAAATGTTATTTTAATTGACTAAATAACTGTTTTCTCACAATTAGGACTTTGTTTCTTGCAGTTCTGAGTTTATACCTCAAATTTTAGACTTTAGCAATTTTGCCAAAAAAATCTGAATTGTCAGATAAAAATTCAAATATACACAATTCCGAGAGCTAAAAAGTTGCAATTATTTTTTTTTATTCCATGCCAGAAGAAAACAAACTAAAAAGAATTACAGAATTAAAAAAAAAAAATGTTGCCATAACTTTTTAAGGGATCCCTGAAAAATCCCAGAGTTAAAAAAAAGGTCAGAATTGTGAAATAAATAGTTGCATTTTTTATTTCAAATTTTATTTATTTATTTATTTATGGGAAGCAAATCCAAAAAAAAAAACACTGAGAACACAGAAATCAGTTAAATTATATCAACATTTCCAAAAAAAAAAAAGAAAAGTTTTTTCAATCCCTGACCCTGAGCAATGCCTTATTTCATCCTGTTCTTTATCTTGCTATTGGATAAATAATTGTTTAAGTGTATGAGTTTTAAGTGCGTTGCCCAGACTGGTCCCTTTTAAAAATAATAAATAAGGCAACACAGTCATATTCATCTTATAAAAGTCACAGAATTCAAAAGGTGTTTCAGCAATAATGCAGATATACTCAGATAGGAAACACTCTTCTCACTCTATGAGTGTGTGAGCAACACGCCACCTTGTGGTAAATATCAGACATGTACTACAATGAATGAGCATCCACAGTGAATGAGAGCTGTCAGTCACAGCTCAGTCTTCAAATAACCCTTACATAACTCACACTGGACATGCTCAGAGAAAATCGCATTCATCTTGCCATATAAAACAACGCTTGATGTGCTCTTCTAAGAGCAGCTAGACAATGTAATTAGAGTGGTGAAACCCTAATGAGTGTGTGTTTGTGTATGCGTGTCTTATCTCAGGCCACAGAGCTGTTA
Source organism: Labeo catla (assembly GCA_012976165.1). Taxonomy (NCBI): domain Eukaryota; kingdom Metazoa; phylum Chordata; class Actinopteri; order Cypriniformes; family Cyprinidae; genus Labeo; species Labeo catla. Next base: position 153,118 of record VONZ01000397.1, on the reverse strand, counting down.
AACAGAACCATTCCTTATTTTCCATTATTCACCACGAGACAAAGCGTGCCTAAAACAACCAGGCTGCTGTCACTTTAATTGCCTTTCCTCGGGCTGCCTATTATCATATAAATGGAGATCAGTTAGTGCAGAAGACATTTCCTTCCTCTGAGTCACATGCCCAAATGTTTTCTCGTGCACATGTATGTGAAGCAGCGATCGGGCTGAAGAAAGTCCTGTGATGTCAGCAGAGGTTAGATGGCACATGTATGTGTGTGTGATAAAAGTGTCCAAACAGAGTCTGTGTGATCGTATGAGAAAGAGCAAGAGAGAGTGTGACAGGAGGAGAGGCATAATGAATAAAGGACAGTGTGTGTGTGTGTGTGCGCACATTGAGTGAGACGCCCACTTATTAACCTTGGCTTGAACTCTGCTTTTGATTATGTGCAGAGAGGAATACCAAATGATCTGAACAGATCTCTACATCTGTACAGAGATTTATATTACTATCTAAACGAGGACTTACAATAAACTTTTTATATAATGCTAATTATGCGTGCTTGACATCTATCAGTCTATATGTCCATTCATCCATCCATCCTTCCATTCATCTGTTTGCCTGTCCATCCATTCGTTTGTCTGTCCATTTTTTGTCCGTCCATCCATCCATGCATCCATCCGTCTTTCTATTCATCTATACGTCTGTCCATTTGTTGTCCAACTGTCCATCCATCCATCCATACACCACCCTTCTTTTCATCTATGCATCCATCTATCCATCCCTCTATTTCGTCTATCCACCCCTCTATCCATTCTCCCATTTATGTTTATCTATCCGTTAATCCATCTATCTATTTAGCATCCCTCCATTCGTCTATCTATCTGTCTGTCCATTTGTCATCCATATTTGTTTATTTATCTATCTATCCGTCTATGCATCTTCATCCCTCTTCTATCATCCCTCTCTCTATTCATTTGTCCATCTGTCTGTCCATTTGCCATCTATCCGTTAGTCTGTCCATCCATCCATTACACCTCTATTCATCCATCTATTTGACCATTTGTAATACGTCTATCCATCCGTCCCTCTATTCATCTATCCATTCATCTGTCAATCACCCCTCTATTTGTTTATTTATCTATCCATCCATCCATTTATCCATCCCTCTGTTTGCCTATCCATCAATCTATCTATCCCTCTATTAGTCTATGTATCTGTCTATCCATTTGTGATCCATCTATCTGTCCAATTGTCCGTCCCTCTATTTGTCTAACCATATCTATCATCCATCCATCTATCCATCCCTCTATTTGTCTATTTATCCATCCGCCATCCATGTATCCGGCCTATCTAGCCATCCTCTATTAGTCTATCTGTCTCGTCCATTTGTCATCCATCCATCCGCTATCCATCCATCCCTCTGTGACTATCTATCCATCCATCCATCCATCCATCCATTTATCGATCATCCCTCCATCTATCCGTCCCTCTATTCGTCTATCCATCTATCAATCATCCATACTGTCTATCTGTCCATCCCATACTATCTATCCACAATTGTGTATTTATTTATCTGTCAATCCATCTATCTATCCATCCCCCTATTTGTCTATCTGTCCATCCATCTTTCCATTTATCTATCACCACCTTTATTCATCTGTCCCTCCATCCATCTATCCGTCTCTCTATTCAGCTATCTGTCTATTAATCATCTATCCATCCCCCATTTGTGTATTTATCTATCTGTCAATCCATCTGTCTATAGCATCCCTCTATCTATCTGTCTGTCCATGTCATTTATCCATCCATCCCTCTATTTGTCTATCCATCTATCCATCCATCCATCATCCCTCCCTCTATCCATCCCTCTATTCCCTATACTCTTATCTATCTATCTATCTATCTATCCCCCATTTGTGTATTTATCTATCTGTCAATCCATCTGTCTATAGCATCCCTCTATTCGTCTATCTATATGTCTGTCCATTTGTCATCCATCCATCTATCCATCTTTCTGTCTATCCCTCTATTCATCTATTTATCTATCTGTCCATCCATGTATCCGTCTATCTATCCATCCCTCTATTCGTCTTACTATCTGTCTGTCCATTTGTCATTTATCCATCCATCCTTCTATTTATTTATCTATCTGTAAATCCATCTATCGGTCTACCATCCCTCTATTGGTCTATCCATATGTCTGTCCATTTGCCACACATCCATCAGTCTGTCTATCCATCCACCTCATGCCTCTATTTATCCATCCATCTGTCCATCCATTTGTTATCCATCCGTCCGTCCGTCCATCCATCTGTCGTCCCTCTTTTCGTCTATCCATTCATCTATCATCCCTCTATTTGTTTATTTCTGTCCATCCATCCATTTATTCATCCCTGTTTGCCTATCCATCAATATATCCTTCCCTCTATTAGTTTATCTGTCTGTCCATTTGTGATCTATTCATCCGTCTGTCCATCTATTCGCCTAACCGTATATCTATCGTCCAACTGTCTATCCATCCCTCTATTTGTCTATCTGTTAATCTATTATCCCACTATTTGTCTATCCATCCGTTTGTCCATTTGTTGTCCATCTATCTGTCCATCTATCCATTTATCTATCTATTTATCTATAACAATATTCAAATTCAAAATTTATCTTTTCTAGTTAAAATAGAGGCATATAATATAAGATAAATCATATTCCTAAAAGATGATTTTTTAAATTTTAGATCAGATCTAGTATCTAAGTTCAGAAATAGCACTGATGTGAATATAATGATGAACTGGATAAACTTTTAAAAGGAAGTTCACATTCACATTATTGATTATTTAAATGTAGGATCAAAGAAAGGCCTGAAAAGCATCTGATGATGAAGTCAGAGTAATAATACTATTGTATGTCCTGTCAGGATAAAACATCATGACATTTAGTTTGTTCAGCGGGGGTTCGATTTTCCCTGTGCGCTCTAAAATTAAAGTTCGCCCTGAGCCGCTCAGAGCCATTTAGGCAATCAGCAATCTACTTATTATGCAAACAGGAACATTGTTCAGATTTAGCCAGAGGACGAGAGTTAGCGCGGGAAACAATATTGGTGTTTACGGTCAGAGAAACAATGCTGCTTTAAACACAGCAGTCTCAGGATATGTTCAGAGCATACTACTTACAACTTCAACAGTACAGTGAGTCACTGTGAATTTTCTGTATATATGGAATCCCTGGATGACTTACTATATTTGCCAAAATGTGCCATATGTGCCGTGCATGCACTTGCACAAATTTGTACAAAATATATTTAACTGTTGTACGTGAATGACATTATTTGGTTTTACTGCAAAATGTTAAGCCATTTTTACATTACATTGGATTAATAACAATGCAAAAAAAAGCATTTTTTAAATAAACATGCAACTAAGTTTAAGTACTATATGCTATGAGTAAAAAAAAAGTGAGGTCATAATGCACGGATGTAGCATATTGCTTTAATAAACTTATTGTTTATTTAACTTATTGTTTTAACTTGTTGCATTATTGCACAAACATATTGTACAGTTACAGTATATCGGTATTATTTTAGTATTATTTATACACTATTCTAATATTTATTACTATTTTGAAATGCTTTTATTTTTATATTTTCAGTTTATTTTATCTTAAGTTTTAGTAATTTTGTTGTGCTTTTATAATTTTTATTAGCTTTTTAAAAAGCTTTTTTTTGTCTTTATATTTATTTTTTTATTTCAGTTTTAGTAATTTTAGTACTTCAAATTAAACTATTTTTAATTTATTTTAGTTAGCTGCTAATATTTAACATTTTCATTTTTTTAGATTTTAAAAACTTTATCTAATATTTTATATTTTTTCAATTAATGACCATTATCTTTAATAATTTTAATTAACAATAACAGACTCTCAGAAAAAAAATGTACAAAGGCTGTCACTTACAACTTTCAAAAGGTACAACAAAAGGGTGCATAATTATACCTGAACTGAAAAAAAGTCATATGAGAACCTTTGAAAAAGATACCATCCCAGTGACAGCTTTTCTACCTTTATTTTAGAGAGTGATATATACTGCACAGTGTGCAGCTAGCAGTGCACTAGTATTGCCACAGTCAGAACTCATCACACACATGGACACGCACAGATTTTGGCACAGAGCAGCTTCAGTCAGCATGTGAGAGAGAAACCCAGAGAGCATGAAAAAGGCATCTGTGACGAGAGAGAAGGTTAAAGATATACAGCCCCGGGGAAAAGAGAAATGCTATTCAGTCACCACTCATTAGCTTAATATTTTCCCAGCATGATTACAGCAATCACTGTCTGTCCCCCTCCAACCCCACACCAAAATACCCCTCGCTATGACGCCTGTGCAACTGCTCCATTTTGTTGTCATGGAAACAAAAGTATTTTTCCCCCATCAGCCCATGGTTTCCTGCATCTCAAGTGCGCATCTCGTGTCCTCTGAAACAGAACATTTCAGCGCTCTTTACAGGCAAAGTAATGATGCTATCCAATAATGCTTTTTCATTTTATACTTGTGCATCTATTCCACAATTTAATATGACTACTCAAGGCATGTTAAAGATGATCCAAATAAGAAAAATGTGCTTAAAATTCCCTCCCCCTCAGGCCATCGAGAAGTAGATGAGTTTGTTTCTTCATGGGAATGGATTTAGAATGGGTGCCATCAGAATGAGAGTTCAAACAGCTGTTAAAAACATCACAATACTCCACAAGTAAAGTCCTGTCTATAATATTGCTTCTATTCCTTCTATTTGTGAAAAAAATTGTCTCATCTGAATCAGGGGAGAAATATGCACAGATCAAGCAAGTGAAAACAAAAGATTTTGATGTTAGACGACAACAGGAGATGGAGTTTTACGCAGGTGAAAATGTTATTATAGATCAATTTTACCTGGAAGTGATGGTTTAAAGGGGTGGTTGATTGTGATTTCAGCAATGTTGCTGTTTAAGCATAAACAATATCTGCAAAGTTGCAAGGCTGAAAGTTCAATGCAAACAGAGATATTGTCTTTTAAATTTATGGCAGTTCATTGCCTACAAATAGTATAAATGTAAATTATGTGAAATGTGATGCATTTTTTTAAAAACTAAGCATTAACACATGTTAGACTGCACCCCATAAACACAATCAAGCCTAGAAAAAACCCAGTCAATCACCCCTTTAATATTAAAATGCCTTAATGGTGGATTTGTTTCTTACAAACCTGCATCTTTTCACTTCACAAGATGTTAATTGATGGACTGTAAAGCACTGCACTGGTAAGTTCCCCTATATAAAATGAAAAACTGTATTGGACATTCCATGTAATTTTACGGTAATATACCATTTTCAGAAGTGAAAAAGAATGTTAAATTTACAGTGAATAATCGTAAATTGACATTCCCAGAATTTGATGGGGTTTTTTTTTTTTTTTATTAGTTTTGTACATTACGGTTGTATGTTACATCTAATGTTGTTAAATTAATGTTTATTGCATTATTTCAGTTTCATTATGATGTTTAGTGTGTGAGCTCTGCTCGCCCCGCCCCTCTCTTCTCGCTGTGGAATGACGAGCTTGTTTACTTTAGCCGCATTTAACCGCGTTTAGCTGCTAAACTTCCTAACTACCACGTTATAAGGAAAGGTGATCGCAAAGATTTATAAAAAGAAGCTTATACACACTTCTGTTGTAAGTGAAGCTGGATCACGAATGATTCGCGCGAACATAGACGGATATATGTAGATCCGGAGGCGCATTCCATTCACAAACAAATGTAATCTACTGCATCTTCAGCGGCTCAGATGTCGGGAGTAAATGACAACCACTATGTTCATTATTACATCCAGCAACACAACACCTCGATCGCTTAATCGGAGATATTCTTGTCTAACTTACATCCCTGCTCCGGCATCGAAACAAAGAGGGCAGACTGTGACAGAGGTAAAACGCTCATGTCAATGAACTATCGTGGGAGCAGCCTCTGTCGGTGTGACCACTGCATGGATTTTTATCATTATAGGGTAGATTTGTACATGCACTGCCAACACACATTAATGTTCAAACAACACGAAAAAGTGAAGTTTGCATCCGATGACCCCTTTAAATGTAAATTTAAATTAAAACCATAAAACCTAAAACATTGTTGCTGTATTTATTACAGTAAAATTCTGGCAACCACAGCTGCCGTTTTTTTTTTTTACCATAAATTTTACAGATTTTTTTTTTTACAGTGTGGACTGGAGTGGTGTGGATTACTTGTGTGATGTTTATATCAGCTGTTTGGACTCTCATTCTGACGGCACCCATTCACTTGAGAAGTGATGTAATGCTACATTTCTCCAAATCTGATGAAGCAACAAACTCATCTACATCTTAGACGGAATAAGGGCGAGTAAATTTTCAGCAAATTTGCATTTTTGGGTGAACAAGTCCTTTAAACACTACTTTGTGTTGTTTACATTTTTAATATCTCATTCACTCTTACACTTTTTTTCCTCATTCTTTTTTTCTTTGGGATCTCTCTGCACATGTTGTCCTGATGCACAATGTCTCCTCTAAATGTCAAGCTGTCACATGTAGGCCCAGTGCTGACTCAGCAAAGCTCAAAAGTTTAAAAGTTCAGTCCGACAACCAGAGAGAAAGTACATCAGTCCTTCATGAAAAGGGAAGGTTAGAGAGTCTAGTGCTGTTATTCTTGCGCAGGTCTCTATCTCATTGATTTGTACTTCAAGAGGTGATTAAAGGTTGTGAATTGTCTTTCTGCCACTCAATACTCAACAATCACCAGATAATGTGGATCGACCTAAAAGGAATGGAAGAAACTAATGCAAATCTATACATAATATGGGCAAACTGAATACTAAGAAATTCACACTTGAATCACACTGTGGTGTATTGTGCATATTGCAGATTGAATACTGTAAATGTAACTAATACTAATATCATATTAAATGTTTATGTTTAATCTTCAGGTAATCAAGTCTGACACTTGATTTTATTCAAGCCAAAAATGTAATTTGTGACCATGGACCACAAAACCAGTCATAAGGGTAAATTTTTTGAAACAGGACAATATTTGTCTGAGATACAACTATTTAAAAATCTGAGGGTGCAAGAAAATCGAAATACTGAGAAAATCGCATTTAAATCACATTTAAATGTTCAAATGAAATTCTTAGCAATGCATATTACTGATCAAAATTAAGTTTTGATATATTTACAGTATAAATTTACAAAATATCTTCATGGAACATGATCTTTACTTAATATCCTAATGATTTTTGGCATAAAAGAAAAATCGAAAAATCATACAATGTATTGTTGGCTATTGCTACAAATATACCAGTGCTACTTACAACTGGTTTTGTGGTCCAGGGTGACATTTGAATTTTAAAAGTCATTTGTATGTGTTAGATCAAGTAGAAATAGATCCTTGAGGCAACATTCGCCAGCTCCATGAATAGAATTGTGCATTTCACTGTAAGTCTATGCATTACACAGCAGTGAAAACAGCCTGAGGCTCAAACACACAAGACAGAAGCTTTTCATGACCTTCATGCTTAATCTTTATAATCAGACTGGTGCATGCCGAAAGAAAAGACTTCTACTGAAGTGCTGATGGCAAAATGTGATGTAACCAACTGAAAACAGGTCAGAACAAAGTGTAGAAAAATACTGGTCCCTCCTTACCTTTCATTTATGCTTCCTTTCATTATATGCATGAGAATATACACTACCAGTCAAAAGTATTTGAACAGTAAGATTTTTAACTTTTTTTTAAAGAAGTTTCTTCTGCTCACCAAGCCTGCATTTATTTGATCCAAAATACAGCAAAACAGTAAAATTTTGAAATATTTTTACTATTTAAAATAGCTGTTATCGATGTGAATATATTTTAAAATGTAATTTATTCCTGTGATTTCAAAGCTTAATTTTTAGCATCATTACTCCAGTCACATGAACCTTTAGAAATCATTATAATATTCTGATTTGCTGCTCAAAACACATTTTTTTTTATTATTACTACTGAAAACAGTTGAGTAGATTTTTTTTCAGGTTTCTTTGATGAATGGAATATTCAGAATAACGGCATTTAACTGAAATAGAAATCTTTTGTAACATTATAAATGTCTTTATCATCACTTTTGATCAATTTAAAAGCATCCTTGTTTGGTTTTGAATGGTATAGTGTATAATGTTCCAAAAGCTTTTATATCAGATAAATGTTGATTTTTGGATCCTTCTATTCATTGCAGAATCCTGAAAAAATGTACTCAACGGTTTTAAATATTAATAATAATAAAGATGTTTCTTGAACAGCAAATCAGCATATTAGAATGATTTCTGAAGGATCGTGTGACACTTAAGACTGGAGTAATGATGCTGAAAATTTAGCTTTAATCACAGGAATAAATTACATTTTAAAATGCATTCAAATAGAAAGCAGTTATTTTAAATAGTAAAAATATTTCAAAATTTTACTGTTTTTGCTGTTCTTTAGATCAAATAAATGCATGTTCAAAACCTTTTGACTGGTGATGTATATTTATACACACAATATAAGGGAGACCAAGGCTGGCTGTCAGACTTTTTAGCACAAGGACAAAAAATAGATACTGAACATTTCCACCCATAACGCAAAGGAAAAAGATTCAGTTTATCAAACACACAACAGCAGGGGATGTTGTCACAATATATGGAGTAATTTGTCAAAATCGAACAAACAGCTATTCAACAGCTTACTGTGGGTTTCTCAGTTAAATTTAAACAGGGAAACAATTATTAAATTGTAAAAGGGAATGTAGAAAAATTTCAAATCATTGTTTTGCCAGAAAATATTGTAATAAATCAATTGAATGAATTTATAGCATTTAAAATACGTGCTTTAAACCAACAGCAATCACTTTCCCAAAATGTTATATGTAAAAATTAACAAGTAGTTCCATTTTCCTCTATTTCTTTAATTTCAGTATGTGATAGCAGTAAGTATTAGTCCCATTGATTTTCTGAAACATACGCTTAAAAAATAAATTTTTGTGATCTTCAAACACTCCACTTCTAGCCATGATAGATCTACACAGATTCATTGTGGGTTCAAATCACCATCATTTCCTGCCACAATCGTTTACATGTCATAAAATGTCAAAAACAAATGGTTTTCCTTGCCCACAATAGTGCAATATTACAGTAAATAACTCTTTCATAGCAGCCAAATTTGGTCAAGGGAGATGAAGTTATAAAATCATTTTCAACAAGGCTTAGATGGATCGTAAAAGCATTTTAGTAGTCTAAAAGTGCTTAACAGATAATAAATTTGTGATAGAAACCACAGGGTGTGTTATGCAGTGAACACACACTCGTTGTTATAATTAAAAGCAACATCTCCCCCAGGACATCGCATCAATGAGTTAATGAGCTTTACTGCTATTGAACGAGTGTGTGTGTGTGTGTTTGTGTGTGACAGAGATATTCAAGAAAATAAATTTTATTTGTCTGAACACTTGATAATGTCTGTAATACTACATTCAGACATAAAACACTGAATGCAGATTAATATTTTAAGTAAAGCAGGGTTATTATCATTAACTAAAACTAGAACATTTGTATTATTTGGAGCTAAATATTAACTAAAAAAAATATATATATATATATATATATATATTTTTTTTTAATTATTATAATATATTATTTTATAATAATAATAATATTATTTTTAAATTCTAAAAATAAATATAAAATAAAAATATAAAATTAAATTAAAAAATATTCATAAAAACTAAAATGAAAAAATAAAAAATAATAAAAACAACAAAATGTTTTTTTTTTTGTTAAATTAATAATAAATAATAATAATAAAATCTAAGTAAAAATATAGGCCACTGTGCATACAGACAAATTTACAAAAACAAATCAGTATAAGGATGAATGAATTACGGCATTTCATCTCTCTCAGTCATTCATCCATGAATTTGTCTTTCTCTCGTTCTTCGCCAGAATACAAATCTGAAAACCTGTATCCACGTTCAGTTTTTTTCCTTGCTGACAAATCTCTTCTCCACCCGTCTCTTTCTCTCTATCTGAGCCCCAGGTGGGATCTGACTATCCCATCATTCCTCAGGCTGAATATCTGTCATCCCTCCCTCACACCATTCCCTTCTCTGTTTCTCTTCCCGTGGAGAACACATCCTTTATCTGGACACGTGTGATTTAATACCACACACATGCACTCTCACACACGCTCAGGCTCTATCTATCTATGCTTTAGCACGTAATTTTATTTCATTCAATATAGATATCAAGCGAGAGCTGAAAGTTGCCCTTATACTCGTAGCACTGTAACAGAGATATCACATATAACAATATATCATAGATCATTCTGACAGAGAGAGGATACACTAGCAGCTCTCTTTTCCTCTTATTTCACACAACCTTTTTCCTCAGAAGTTATTTATCTGTTTCTTAACCAACTTTAAGACTTTTAAAAAAAGAGAGAGATTTTATTATTTATTCAGAGAATAAAGTGAGTGAAAGAGACATGATGTGTAATTAGTATATAAAACTGTGTAATTAGTAGAAAGTAAATAGTAGATAGACAATTTATTATTTTTACTTTAAGCATTTGACGATTTTACAAAACTGCTTTTACTGTTTGACATTTTTACTTATTTGTTTGTTTGTTTGGGGTTGGTAAGATTTTTAATGATTTTGAAAGAAATTACTCACCTAGCCTGCATTTATTTGAACAATAATACAGTAAAAATAGTAATATTGTGAAATATTTCATAATTTATATATTTTATTTCATTTGATGATTTTAGAAAACTGCTTTTACTGCTATTATTTTTTACATTTTTATTTTAAATTAAATTACATTTTTACATTTTTTTTATAGTAATACTACAACTAAGATTTTTAATGATTTTGAAAAAAATCATTCACCTAGGCTGCATTTATTTGAAGAATAATACGAAATATTTGCAATTAAATAGTAGATTTTAATAGTAGATACAATTTTTATTACCATTTTAAGCATTTGATGATTTTAATAGACAATTTATTATTTTTTTTAAGCATTTGATGATTTTACAAAACTGCTTTTACTGCTATCATTTTTTTTTTTTTTTTTTACATTTTTATTTGTTAGTTTGTTATTCAATTTAACATTTTTCCATTTCCATGTTTTTAGTGTAATTTTACAACTCAATTATTTGGGGTTAGTAAGATTTTTAATGATTTTGAAAGAAATCATTCACCAAGGCTGCATTTATTTGAACAATAATACAGTAAAAACAGTAATACTGTGAAATATTTGCAAGTAAATAGTAGACAGACAATTTATTATTTTTTATTTTAAGCATTTGACGATTTTACAAAACTGCTTTTACTGCTATTATTTTTTTACAATTTTATTAAATCTATTTATTTCTTTGTTTGTTTATTGTTTGTTTATTTCTTTGTTTGTTTATTGTTAATTTTAATTTAATTTTACATTTTTACATTTCCTTATTTTTTAGTGTAATACTACAGCTCAAATATATGGGGGTGGTAAGATTTTTAATGATTTTAAAAGCAATCACTCACCTAGGCTACATTTATTTGATCAACAATACAGTAAAAATATTAATATTGTGAAATATTTTTACAATTCAAAATAACTGTGTTCTACTTTAATATATATTAAAATCTAATTTATTATTGTGATGTAAAGCTGAGTTTTCAGCATCAATACTTCAGTCTTCAGTGTCACATGATATTTCAGAAATAAACACTAACGTTTTTTGTTCTTTATTGATTAAAAAAATACAGTAAAATCAGTAATATTGTGAAATATTATTACAATTTAAAATAGCCATTTTTCACATGGCTATATAGTAAAGCGTAATTTATTCATGTGATCAAAGCTGAATTTTCACTTCACATGATCTTTAAGAAAACATTCTAATTTGCTGATTTGCTTCTTAAGAAACATTTCTTATAATTACCAATGTTGAAAAGTTGATGTTTTTGTGGAAAATATCAATTCAGTGGAGAGTGACAAGAAATGGCTTTGTGTACTGCAACACAAAATTTCCCTGTGGAAACAATAAAGTACATTTTGTACCACTGTCATTGTATTCAGCAAACACTTTGGTGATGCAGTGCAGTTATTATCATGTGCGGGAGGCGTTGAGGAAAACAACTCTCGCTCACGTTCCAGAGACTCATGTGGAAATGTGTTGAGTCATTGAGTGGCTGTTGGTTCATTTGTTTTCGCCGCACTCTCTTTTAACTCTTAGGGCGTAATGCTCTTTTAATAGAGTTCTGATAAACTAACGCGCTGCTCTCTTTTCATCCCTCATAGTAAATGCCATGGCAACCTAATGATGATGGATACCAGTGCAGACTACAGCACTTAACATGCTCGTTTAAACCCCGTGCATAAATTCAGCCAGGACCGGCTCTAATGATTGGCCAATGTGGAGACACGCTTCTGCTGAAGATAAGGAGGCTAGTTACAGCAACTTTGTTTTGTAGTTCAAATTAATGGAAAGCTATGATGCTTTCAGAATCCGTGAAGCCGATTCGACTGCTCAAGAAAACTAGTTTCTTTCCCTGACCTTGACAGCTTTTACATAACACGAACAGCATGAATGCGAGAACCCCCTTATTAACCACTGGATAGAGGAAGCAACGGGGTGCAAAAAAGACCAGATATAAAGCAGAAAGAGTCAGAGAGAAAGGCGTTTTCCGACTGTCACGACTCTCCTCCATAAATTCAGATAATCAGTGGCCTGCACGCCGTCCCAGATCTTTCACTTCCTTTGAGTAATTCATTTCTTGCTGACGGGTCTCATTCATTTAAAGCCGTGTGCATGCGATGGTTATCTTGTTTAAGGGAAGTATTTTTCTCTCCCCTGCCTCGCTGAAGAGAAGCCCTCAATCTTGTTGCTATCTTGAGGACAAAAATCTCTGTGATTAGAAACGTGAAAACTCCTGCTCTGCTCCTGCATCCTCATCTCAACCAGACACCGATTCGTCTCAACCTCATTTAATCTTTAGAGCTTTTAAAACACATTTCACTAGAGTGGATGTGTGACGGATGACAAGACAGCATGTGATTCAGGATTTCTGATCCTGAACAAAATCAACTTGATCACCAAACACCAAAAAACACACACATACATAAAGTACCATTTAAAAGTTTGGGGTTTGTAAAATTGTTCAATGTTTTTGAAAGAAGTCTCTTATGCTCAACAAGCATTTATTTGATCAAAACGATATTCTAATATTAGAACTGAACTGTTTTCTATTTTTTCTATTCCTAAAATGTACAAAACACAAATGTACATACATAAACCTTCTAATAAAATTCTATTCTATTCTATTCTATTCTGAATATAAATATTAATTTCTTTCATAAAAAAATCTTACTGACACATTTTGAAACTTAACACCCTCACAATTCTATTCGGTTCTATTTGTAGTGTAGTATATAATCTCAAAGACAATTCATTCTAACAAATTTCTTCTATTCCTAGCCTAAAATGTACTCAAAACACAAATGTACACACAGACTGACACATTTTACAAACAAAAACCACTACATTATGTTCTATACTATTAAATTCTATTATTTTCCTAAAATGTTATTCCTATTGAACAATAGTGTATATGAATTTGCACTGAAACATAACGCCCTCACAATTCTATTCTATTCTATTCCTAGTCTAAAATGTACTTAAAACCCAAAAGTACATATGCAAACCACATTCTATTCTATTCCAAAAAATGTATTTCTACAAATTCCACAAAATAATGCATATATTTGTGCAAATAAACTTATATTCTACTCCTAGCCTAAAATGTACTTAAAACACAAACACATACACAAACTGCCACATGCTATTCTATGCTATTCTATTCTATTCTGTTCTATTCTATTCTATTCTATTTCTAAAATTTAATTCCAACAATTCCACAAATTTTGAATGGTAGTGTAGAAATTTGCACAGAAACACCCTCAAAATTTTATTCTAAAATGTACTCAAAACTTTTCTGTTCAATTCAAATTTCACATTTTTTATTCCTAATATTCAACAAAATATAATCACAAGAAGTTTTTTATGATAATCATAAGAATTTCTTAATAGCACACATTCTATTCTATTATATTCTATTGTATTGTATTCTATTCTATTCCTAAAATGTATTCCAAACACAAATGTACAGACAGACTGCCAAATTCTACATATACAAACCATTCTGTTCTATTCTATTCAATTATTTTCTATTTTGTTCCTAAAATTCCACAAATTTAGCATGGTAGAGTATATACATTGGTACATAACCATAACACCCTCACAGTTCTATTCTATTCCTAGCCTAAAATGTACTTAAAACACAAATGTACATACAAAAAAAAACACCACATTCTATTCTATTCTATTCTATTCTATTCCTAAAATGTACTCAAAAATGTAAATGTACACATACAAACCATTACATTTTTCTATTCAATTCTATTCCTAAAATTCCTAAAATATAAATCACAAGTCAATTAATTTAGTTGAATTTCTTCTACTCTATTACTAGCCTAAAATGTACTCAAAACACAAATGTACATACACAGACAAGCACATTCTATTCTATTCTATTCTATTCTATTCCAAGCCTAAAATGTACTTAAAACACAAATGTACAAAAAAAAAAGATCTCTGAATTATATGCATTGCTGTCTAATGTTGGTCCTTCAACCTTTGACTCTTTAAGGATGATATGGGAAAAGGACTTGGGGTCTATTTTTAGTGATGAGGAGTGGCTGTCTGTCTGTTCAAATATCTTTCCCAAAAGTGCTTCAATTTCGGTTCACGAACAAAATTTTAAATGTATTCACAGGATTTACTTAACCCCAGTTCGCCTCCATAGAATATTTTCCAGTTGTTCTCAGCTATGTTTTAAATGTAAGGTAGAGATTGGCACAGTGATGCATGTATTTTGGGATTGTGACAAAATCAAAATGTACTGGAAAGAGATTCACAAAGTTATTCAAAAAATAATTGGAAAGACCTTTGCTTTGTCCCCAAAAGTATACCTTCTGAACTGTACAGTGGAACTGTGTCTTGATTGTGATAAAGAATGTGTACTGAATTTCTGTATATATTTGGCCAAAAAATGTATACTATTATTATGGTCAACTGCTCAGGTACCTTCGGTCAATATGTGGTTGAGTCAGGTGACCACACTTTTACCACTGGAAAAATTAACTTATGATTTACATCAAAGATCTGAGGTGTTCTGGCGAATTTGGTCCTCTCTCTGGAAATTTCTCGAGGGTACTCTGTGACTATGTCTTTCTAAATTTGGTTTATAATTTTCATTTATTTTTGTCTTCGCTCTTAAGCATCTATAGGCATTTGAATGTATAACAAAATGTTGCTTGTTGTCGAGATACCTGTACCACTACTGTTGTTTTATTGAAAAATGTAATAAAAAAAAAAAAAAAAAAAAAACAAACACAAATGTACATACATAAACCAGCACATTCTGTTCTATTCTATTCCTAGCTTAAAATGTACTCAAAAACACAAATGTATTTACACAAACGACCACATTCTATTCTATTCTATTCAATTCTATTCCTAGCCTAAAATGTACTCAAAATCACAAGTCAATTAATTTAGTTGAATTTCTTCTACTCTATTACTAGCCTAAAATGTACTCAAAACACAAATGTACATACACAAACCACCACATTCTATTAAATTCAATATAATTCAATATTCTAATATAGCCTAAAATGTATTTAAAAACAAATGTACATACACACATAACCCCATCCTATTCTATTCCCAGCCTAAAATGTACCCAAAAATGAATGTACGTACACAAACATTTTATTTAATTCTATTTCATTCCATTCTACTCTATTCTAGCCTGAAATGTATTAAAAACCACAAATGTACATTCACACAACCCCATTCTATTCTATTCTATTCTATTCTATTCTATTCTATTCTGTTCTATCCCCAGTCTAAAATGTACTCAAAAACAAATGTACGTACACAGACCACCACCACATTCTATTCTATTCTATTCTATTCTATTCTATTACCACACATTACCCCATTCTATTCTACTGTTAGTTACAAATAACGCCATGGATGTAAAGATGCACACACAAGCAAATTTATGAACACTCGCTCACACAAGACACACAGTTGACCTTTTCATCTGTACACTGTCATTACACAACACATTCAGCTCTGCTGACATCAGGGATTCAGGAGATATTCCTGCATCTGAACAGAGAGTCACATGTCAGGCCCGTAGGACTGGAAGAGCCGAGAAAACACGCTGAATTAACCGCTTTAAAGTGCCCTGCAATTTGCCAGGTGCAGCAATTACTTGTTTCTATGGCAACCGGGCAGGACAGTTTTCTATTTTTTCGCAGAAGGATGAGAGGATGGGGTAACCTAAGACCGCCTGCATCTTCTCTGTTTTTGTAACTGCGCATTCTACGTATTCAAAGAGACCCCCACAAACTCGCAATAAACCCCAGGCACTGTAGCTAAACATAATTTCAATTTTCAAGAAACCTGATTGGATTTCATGCCCTTAACTGAATAAGAAAGAACTGTCAAATGCATCCATAAACCAGTTTACACACACATGCAGATCTTTCAGCTCTGCTGAAGGCTGTTCACGTATAGTAAACGTAAATGTCACAGTAGGTTTGTGACCCACTTATTAAAGCCATTAAAACTTTGAGAACTGCTTGCACTTACAGGAACCACAAACTATTCAACTGAAAATTAAAGGTCAACAAACTGTTACATACATAATGTCATGCAGTGATGATATATTTTATTAAAACGCTTTGAAAAGAAAGGTCAGAGAGAAGTGCTGGAGGAAGACAATAAAATGAACTATACAAAGAAATAACATCTATTCTAATTCACAAAGCCGTGAAACTGTTTAAAATGCTTTATATATGTATGTATGCAGCCCTTCATTTAAATAGGTCACTTTATGGGAAACTCTAATGTTATGTAAATATATTTTAACTCTTTTTGTGGTATCAGATTGTTTGTATGTGTATCTGGGAAATCAAACTGTATTATGTGCATTGCATTAAGGTTTAGGTTTATGGGTTTGGTGTATATAGATAGAAAACTGTTTAGAGTGATGTCTGATATTTCTGTACATTTTATAAGTAGTCTGATATACTGTTGCCATAGATTTACATTACACGCTATCAGAATTTCATCTTTTTGGCCATAAAAATATTACCAATTTGCATATTTTTGCTCAGTTTGCTCCTCAATGTTTTTCGTCCTTGATTATTAGCTTGATATTCACACTCATATATCAAATGAGCCATAAAAGCCTGATCCATCAAATATGATACTCAACACATCCAGTATTCAGTATTTGTCCTGCTGGTGTCATATCATCACCTCATCATCTAGAGGAGCTCTAAAATGACCTGAGGGCCAAACATGTGTCAGAGAAACACCTGCTGTCCAGTACGTTCTGTTCCAGTGGGCGTAAAGCTGACCTCTGCTGCCACCTACAGACAGAAGCCTTGACATTGTACACATTGTGTATCCGTAGGGTTGTGTGAGGGTGAGGGGGATTTTATAACAGGCTTTCCTTACCAACTAATGCCATGACGTTTTTCAACATCGTCATCACGGGTGACGCCATCATCAGCGTGTTAGAAATTTCCACAGTGGCCCCCGCAGTGCTCCGTTATGTGCCACTGTGTCTCTCTATCATGACGGATTCTCCTCTCGTCATACAACTTGTCGTGCTTCAACCTGTCAAAATACAGAACTTTTGATTGTTTGTGTAAAGCTACTGTAGGTTTCCATGTTTATGATCAAAGGACACATTATGCACAATTAAACACTATATGAAGCCACACGGTAAGCGGCAAAGAACACTCTCAGATGTCTGTCACGTTCATGGATGCCGCTGTGCTCTTCAATCAGCATCAAGCTCACAGAGAAAATGAGGAGCTGCATAAACAAATATGAAATAGATGCAAAGCCAAACTGACAGTTCAGCACACAAACACACACACACACACACACACACACACACACAGATGAGAAGCACAGGGGGAATTTAAAGCAAAACTGACAGCTCTGCTGAGAGAGAGACAAAGCTCTCCAATGAGTCATAACAATCCTTGTATATTACGGAGAAACTACCTTTTTACACTGACACAATAGCAAGAGACAATTATATAAGCACTTCAGCTGAAAACACAACATGCTTCTTTATGTGTAATAACTTACTTAAACAGGCCGTGATTCTTAGCAGGGCCATTTCTGGTTATTTTGGCACCATAGGCAATCGGCCCCTATTGGTGTTTTCACCTAAAACTAATCTCAACATGCATTAAATGAAAAATATACAGTGAAATTAGACATTATGACATTAGAGAAAGTCTATTTTTTTTTTAGCTTACTTCTGTCTGGATTAAATAAAATTAAGTACATTACATTAATAAATTAGCAATCAAAAACAGAAATGTTATATATCAATACCTTTTCATTACATACATTTGAATCTGGCAGATTCTGCACTATAATTATTCAAACAAAATAGGTTTTACTGATATTCCCAATATGCCTGAAAGTTTTTAGTTTAATTTAATTTCATACAAGATTTAATATAACATAAATCAGTGATCGCTGCATTTGATTAAAATATTTTTAATACTATATTATTATAGTTAACTAAAAAAAAGAAACATTTTTGTTACCTGAAATAAAATAAATGTTATCTAAAATATATATATATATATATATATATATATAAAACAATAATAATACATGTCTCATTTTCATTTAGTTTAACTAACAAACTAAAATAGAAAAAAAATGTAAAAACAAACTAAAAAGCTAGACATACATATATATATATATATATATATGACAAAAACAAGAAATTAAAAAAAATTTACAGACTTTAATAAAAATGAATGGAAAATATTACAAAAGAATCATAATATCTCAATGATACTAAAATAACACTGCTTTAATTATGGAAAACATCACTGTTTTACTAAATCACACTTTCTGTTTTCACATTTTCAATTTTTAATGGCATCATTCTTTAAAAAAATATGCTTATATTTACTAAATATTTGCTTTTCTGATCATGGCTTTCTAATAACATTTGAAAAAATCCAACTTATGCTAATATTCAGGCACCTAAACATAATTAAAACAACAAAAATGTTTTAAAAATGCAGTGTTATTATGTTAAAGTGTTAATGGGGGTGACACCATACAACCGCCTAGTTACTTATGTCTAGAAACAGCCCTGTTTTTTCAAAAATGTGTTTTTAGGGTTGAAAATTAGCAATGAAAGGTTGAAAATTAGTACTTAAGGCTAAATATATTGAATAATGTATAATGTGAATAATTACTATTAGATGGAGGGACATATTGAATCTAAAGAGCATTTAAATCTGTCAAAAATCTGTCAAGTGCAACATGAGTCAATGTTTTGCTTCAAAAGAAAGACCGTAAAATTAATCTAAAAGAGAATTTTGAAATTGTTTATGTATAGACTAGTGTCAAAGCTAACAAACTGAAAGCTACAAATCTCTCATTTTGTTTTCATGGGGTCTTTAATGTGAGGAATATAAAAATTAAACTAGAAAAAAAATAATAATACAACCCTGTATCAACCTAATTAAACCGATGATGGTAGCATTTGGTAATTTTGTACTCTTTCTGTTAGGCTATTCTTCATGTTTTGTTTATAAATGTATGACCTTGCACATTTGCTAGCAATCTTTTCCTCAAATCAGAGAGCTCAGGCCTTTCATGATGTGCAGTACAGTGTGTTTCAGCGCTTCCTAAAATAAGCTGCAAATGGGTCACTGGTTATTCCAGCGGCTAATTCTGCTGAGCGGAGGAGAAGAGGATAATCCCTCGCTATCCTGCTGAGAGAAAAGCCAATTTTACAGCGAAATGTGAACGGCACAGGAGAGCATCTGCGGAGAGCTGATAAGACACACATACACACACACACACACTGAACACAGCCAGGGAAAAAAGCAAGGATGAGAGAGGGTAAAGTTCAGAGGTCACTGGTAATGGTGTATTAACACTAGACACTGGTGGTGCAGGAGAGATGAAAGCCCAGAGAAAAACTGCTCAGATGTTGCTCTTTCATTGCTCAGGAGACGTAATGGTGTTATCAATTATCTTTCATTTAGGTATTAACTTTGCCTCAGATGTTCCTCCTAAAATGGAAAGTAAAATGCACACAAATTAGACAATTATTCACATACAGTACATTTTCAGGAAAAAAAATGAAAGCAGACACTGGTCAAAAGGTACACCTTTGTACCTTATTTACCCCTAAAGGTGTATACAAGTACTTTAAAGATACATATTAGTACCTAAAATGTACATATTACACCTAAAATGGTACATATTTGTACCTTTTGAAAGGTTTCGGCCCAAGAAACAGCATTTGTACCTTTTTTCTTAGAGTATATCAGTAGTAAGTTTATGTGGATAGCAGCTCAGAATCATTTGATCTCTTAATGAGAATTGTTGGAATTCATATTGAGATATCTGACTTTGCAGATTTGGCATTTTAAGAAATCTGAGCACAGTTTGAGACATTAATGAGAAATCTACAGGTGATCATCAGGCCTTTTCTCTTAAGAGAAACGTTTGAAAGGCACATATATGACCCTGGACCATAAAACCAGTCAAAAGGGTCAATTTTTTAAAATTGAGATATGTATCATCTGAACATTAAAAAAATAAGCTTTCCATTGATGTATGGTTTGTTAGGATAGGACAATATTTGGCCGAGATATGAAATCTGAGGGTGCAAAAAATCGAAATATTGAGAAAATCGCCTTTAAAGTTGTCCAAATGAAGTTCTTAGCAACGCATATTACTAATCAGAAATTAAGTTTTGATATATTTACGGTAGGAAATTTACAAAAAATCCTCATGGAACATGATCTTTACTTAATATCCTAATGATTTTTGGCATAAAAGAAAAACAGATCATTTTGACCCATACTATGTATTGTTGGCTATTGCTACAAATATACCCGTGCTGCTTATAACTTGAGGCGGACGCCGAACTTTCGGCTATGCTCCTCCGAGCCGCCAGGGGGATCGGTCTGGAGGTGCCAAAAACATCTCCGGCTGATCCTTCAAGGCTGGACGATTGGTTTCTGGGGAGGTCACCCGCGGCACCGCCGCGCTCCCCCCCAGTACCTTTCTTCCCGGAGGTGCACGAGGAGCTGGTGAGGACGTGGCGGGCCCCGTTTTCGTCTCGCTCCAGCTCCTCTCCCCTCGCCACCCTCGACGGCGGGGCAGCCAGGGGTTATGTGGCGGTCCCTCAGGTTGAACGCGCGGTCGTGGTGCATCTATGCCCGCGGGGCGCTGCCACCTGGCGGGATCAGCCCCATCTCCCCTCCAGGGCGTGTGAGCTTTCGTCCGCTCTCGCGGGCAGAGCTTATCACGCCGCTGGACAGGCTGCCACTGCCCTGCACACCATGGTCTGCACGAGGGTGGCCCTGACCAAGGGGCTATGCAGGAACTCCGTGCCGTCGCCGACTTCGCCCTCACGGTCCAGAAGCAGACAGAGGCGCTAAAGCATATCTTCCCCCGTCGAGACAGTGCCACCACGTTCGCGGGGCCTCAACCTCTGCCTGCCCCCACTCCGTCCCCACTCCCGGTGGAGGGCCGGGAGCCGCTGTGCGCGATTTCACAGAAAGAGTCAATTTCCTCACCTCTGGGGTTCCGACCCCGAGTTCCCTTCTTGAGCGACGCCTTGCCTCCTCAGATCCGGACTCGGAGGTCGATATCGCCAGCGCGGGAACCAGGGAAGAAGGTATGCGCTGCCCAGTGCAGTCAGACTTTTGTCCAGGACGTTCTTCCTTCTGGGATCAGTCCCCTTCCCCTTCCCCCCCCAGGCTGCCCCACCGTGGTCACGTCAGTCAACGCTCCTTTGATTCCCCTGGCGACCAGGCTGGGAGCTTGGCTTCAGCTTCCCAGCCCCTCACAGTGGTTGATTTGGACGGTACGTCTCGGCTATGCGATTCAGTTCGCCAGGCGTCCGCCCAGGTACAGAGGTGTCCTATTCACTTCTGTCCACTCGGACACACATGCCGCTGTCCTGCGTGCGGAGGTTGCAGTCCTACTGGCGAAGGATGCAATCGAGCCTGTCCCTCCAGCCGAGATGAAGTCAGGGTTTTACAGTCCCTACTTCATCGTGCCCAAAAAGAGCGGTGGGCTAAGACCCATCCTGGATCTTCGGGCTCTGAATCGGTCCCTTCTCAGGCTGCCGTTAAAAATGTTCACGACGAAGCGCATGCTAACATGCATCCGTCACCAGGATTGGTTTGCAGCCATCGACCTGAAGGACGCGTACTTTCACGTCTCGATTCTACCTCGACACAGACCCTTCCTACGGTTTGCTTTCGAGGGTCGAGCGTATCAGTACAAAGTGCTTCCATTTGGCCTGTCCCTCTTTCCCCGTGTCTTTACGAAAGTCACGGAAGCTGCCTTATCTCCCCTCTGGCGGATGGGCATTCGTATTCTCAACTATCTCGACGACTGGCTTCTCATAGCTCACTCGCGAGATGTGTTGTGCGAACACAGGGACCTGGTGCTCCAGCACCTCAGCCATCTGGGCCTTCAGGTCAACCGGGAGAAGAGCAAACTCTCCCCAGTGCAGAGGATCTCTTTTCTCGGTGTGGAGCTGGACTCGGTCAACATGACAGCCCGCCTCACCAACGAGCGCGCGCAGTCAGTGCTGAATTGTCTGAACTCATTCAGACACAAGACAGCGGTCCCTCTCAAAACATTTCAGAGGCTCCTGGAGCATATGGCAGCTGCAGCCGCGGTGACGCCGCTGGGCTTGCTTCATATGAGACCGCTTCAGCACTGGTTACACGATCGAGTCCCGAGATGGGCATGGCACTGTGGCACACTCCGGATTGGCGTTTCCCTGCAGTGTCGCCGCCTGTTCAGCCCGTGGTCAGACCCGGCCTTTCTTCAGGCAGGAGTCCCTCTGGGACAAGTTTCCAGGCATCTTGTGGTTTACACGGATGCCTCTTCCACGGGTTGGGGTGCTGTATGCAACAGGCAAGCAGCCTCGGGCTCCTGGACAGGACCTCGACTGCAATGGCATATCAATTGCCTAGAGTTGTTGGCTGTGCTTCTTGCGCTGCGTCGCTTCCGACCGATGCTGCGCCACAAGCACGTGCTTGTTCGCACCGACAGCACTGTGACCGTAGCCTATATCAACCACCGAGGTGGTCTTCACTCCCGTCGCATGTCACAACTCGCCCGCCATCTGCTCCTGTGGAGTCAGACGTGGCTGAAATCGCTACGTGCCGTTCACATTCCAGGAGAACTCAACCGTGCAGCCGACCAGCTCTCACGGCAGTCCACCCATCCTGGAGAATGGCGACTCCACCCCCAGGTAGTCCAGCTGATTTGGAGCCATTTCGGCGAAGCCCAGATAGATCTGTTTGCTTCCCCCGAATCCTCCCACTGCCAGCTGTTTTACTCCCTCAGCGAGGCTCCCCTCGGCAGGGATGCGCTGGCACACAGCTGGCCTCCGGGGCCCAAGTGCGCCTTCCCCCCAGTGAGCCTCCTTGCACAGACACTGTGCAAGATCAGGGAGGACGAGGCGCAGGCTCTGCTGGTTGCGCCATACTGGCCCACCCGGACCTGGTTTCCAGACCTCATTTCCCTTGCGGCAGCCCCTTTCTGGAAGATCCCCTTGAGGAGAGACCTTCTTTCTCAGGGGATGGGCACAATTTGGCACCCGCGTCCCGACCTATGGAATCTGCATGTCTGGCTCCTGGACGGGACGCGTCAGACCTCTCCGGTCTTTCACAGGCCGTGATAGATACTATCACTCAGTCTAGAGCTCCCTCTACAAGGCAGGCCTATGCACTGAGATGGGGTCTGTTCGTTGACTGGTGCTCCTCTCACGGAGAGGACCCACAGAGATGTCCAATTGCAGTAGTGCTTTCCTTCCTGCAGGAGAAGTTGGAGCGCAGGCTGTCCCCTTCGACTCTCAAAGTGTACGTTGCTGCCATCGCAGCGTATCACGATGCAGTGGATGGAGCATCCCTTGGTAAGCACCAACTCATCGTGAGGTTCCTTAGAGGTGCGAGAAGGGTTAATCCCCCCAGACCGCACCTCATACCCTCTTGGGATCTCTCCGTCACCCTCCAGGGTCTGCGGGAGGCCCCATTTGAGCCACTCGCGTCAGTAGAGCTAAAACATCTGTCTCTTAAGACAGCACTCCTGAGCGCGCTGGCCTCCATCAAGAGGGAAGGGGACCTACAAGCCTTCTCTGTCGACGAAGCGTGCCTGGAATTCGGGCCCGGCGATTCTCACGTCATCCTGAGACCCCGGCCCGGTTATGTGCCCAAGGTTCCCACCACGCCTTTCCGCGATCAGGTGGTGAACCTGCAAGCTCTGCCCCTGGAGGAGGCAGACCCGGCCTCTGCGCTGCTGTGTCCAGTCCACACCCTACGTATATATGTGGACCGCACTCGGCACTTCAGACGCACAGAGCAGCTCTTTGTCTGCTTTGGAGGCCAGCAGAAAGGGAATGCTGTCTCCAAACAGAGGTTGGCCCATTGGGTGGTAGATGCCATCTCCCTGTCATATCAAAACCAGGGAGAGCCATGCCCCTTAGGTGTTCATGCCCACTCCACAAGGAGTGTTGCCTCATCCTATGCGTTGGCTCATGGCGCCTCACTAGCAGATATCTGTAGAGCTGCGGGCTGGGCGACACCTAATACCTTCGCTAGGTTCTACAACCTTCGCGTTGAGGCCGTGTCCTCCCGTGTCTTAACACAGACATCAGGTAAGCGGGAGACCGGCTGGTGTCGGCTTGCTGCGCCACTCCTAATGGATCCGTGCGCTATATCCCTCAGCTGTTCCCTCCGGTGAACCTTGGGTCCTCCATGCCCCACAGTCAGGCCTAGCTGCGGAGTAGTGCCTGACTGTGCTCCGGCTGGGTCTCCTTCGCCCAGCAGGTTGTGGCAACATGTCTCAGTATTTTTCCAAGGTCAGCTGTTTCCCTCATATATCTCTACAAGTTATAGATATATTGAATTATTTTTATTCCACATGTAGAGATCTCATGTGCTCCGCCCCCCCAACTTCTGCTTCAGTAACAACTGGCATCCCTGTGGGGTCCCCTATTGGCCCTCAGGGCGTTGGGAAGGTTACGTTCATATCCATCTGCTGACACGTCCGCCTGTCAGCACGTGGGTCTGTGCGTAACGCGGCGTCAGGGTCGTGGCCTGTTCCATGGGTCTGTTCCCATATGTAACGTCGTAGTGAAACGACTGAAGGGGAACGTCTAGGTTACGTACGTAACCCTCGTTCCCTGAAGGAGGGAACGGAGACGTTACATCCCCTGCCACGACCCTACGTCGCGCTGACGCCGGGTTGCTACTCGGCTCCTCAGCGAAAACCTGAATGAGTGGTTGCATGCCGCCCTCTTATATACCCGTATGTACGGGGAAGTGGCTCGCCATGCAAATACCACTCGCCAATGTTCATTGGCCTTTTGAATAAGGCTCAGAGATGATTGGACTCTCAAGCGAGTTCCCATATGTAACGTCTCCGTTTCCTCCTTCAGGGAACGAGGGTTACGTACGTAACCTAGACGTTTCTGAGTGAAAACTGTTTCAAAGTAAATCCTATACCAATTATTTATTGTTATATATATCAATTATTTATTATTTATTAAGAGTATAGAGATAGATTTATAATTAACAAACAAGAAACAGAATTACAGCAAAGTGTAGAGTTTTTTTTTTTTTTAAACTCTGTATGTTGGCTTTTGATGTGAATAAGTTAAAAAACACTGCAATCAAATATATGACGTAGATAAGGACCTCCAGCTGCACTATAATGGGCTTTTGGAAATTAATAATTTTAGTTGTATAAGTAGCAAAGGCTCAGCTCCTAGGGAAACTCAAGAGGAACATATTCATATAATCCAGTGAGTCACGACTCTCAGCATGTTAACAGCTGCTTACGTCACGCCTTCTGACAATTCCTGTCAGCATCTTTTATGTAGACTTACTGGCACTCTGGTGGGCAAACCAAACATCTACAGTGGCCCCAAAATGTCTTTGGATACTAAAATAACATCAAACACCCTAATTGTCACTGCATTAGAGATACACTCTTAAAAATAAAGGTTCTTTATTGGCATCAGTGGTTCTATGAAGAAACTTGAACATCCACAGAATCTTTCAAATGCAGAAAGGGTTCTTTATAATCAAAAAAGGTTCTTTAAATTCTTAAAATGTTCTTTAAAGAGGTCATCGGATGCCCATTTTCCACAAGTTGATATGATTCTTTAGGGTCTATAATATACTTTGGTTAAAAATTCTCAATGGTAGTGTAAAACAGCGCCCTTTTTACCTTGCCAAAATCACCTCTGCAAAAATCATCTCATTCTGGTCAAAGCTGCTTTAAATGCAAATGAGCTCTGCTCGCCCCGCCCCTCTCTTCTCTCTGTGGAGTGACGAGCCTGTTTAATTTAGCCGCATTTAGCCGCTAAACTTGCTAACTAGCACATTATTAGGAAAGACGATCGCAAAGATTCATAAAAAAACCCTTATACTCACTTTTGCTGTAAGTGAAGCTGGATCACGAATGATTCACGCGAACATAGACAGATTTATGTAGATCGGGAGCCGCATTCCCTTCACAAACAAACATAATCTACTGCATCTTCAGCGGCTCAGATGTCGGGAGTAAATGACGACCACTATGTTCATTATTACATTTAGCAACACAACACCTCAATCGCTCAATCAGAGATATTCTTACTACTTACATCCCTGCTCTGGCATTGAAACAAAGAGGTCGGACTATTACAGCTGATCTGAGGTAAAACGCTCATGTTAATCAACTTTCGTGGGAGCGGCCTCTGTGTTAGAGCTGAAGATCTTTGCCCGTACCCGATGAAACCCGACGGGAACCGACGGGTTCGGGCTTAATTTATATCATTTTACATGGGCTCGGGCCGGGCTCGGGCTTGCGCGATAAATGAGCGGTCATGTGATGCGTTTTGATTAGCGCGAGAAAGATGCGAAAATTGATGCTGAGGTGAAACGGAGGTAATTACGTTTTGACAAAATTAGCCAGATCAGTACTATGCATCCCGGCCTGTCACAGCAGCAGTGAAAGGGTGTTCGGTGCTGCTGGACGCACCATCAGTGAGCGCAGGACCGCGCTGAAATTACAGTGGATTCAATAATTTTCCTCCACAAAAATATGTAGCCTAATCTTGGTGAGTAAAGGTTTTTAAAGGAGTCTTAAATGCATAATGTAGACAGAGTATATAGGCTAATGTTGGCATTATTCTCTTATTACATTTCAGATTCTATTCACCGTCGTGCCGCAGAGCCTTTATCTTAATTTCGTTATTGCCAAATACCCATTGTAATTTAGAATTTATCTTATTTGTTAAGAAAGAGGCATTTTTATTGGTGCGTTGGCTTATTTATAGGCTAAGTGTATGCCTATTTAGAGCGATAAGATGTTACGATGTTACAGAGGACTTATTTTATTTCTTTGTTCCAACGTCCAAGTGGCCTATAGCCTACATTAGTCATTAATAAATTGTTGAAACATGTATAAATGACTCACTCTTGACAAAAGACAAAAGGCAAAAGAGCTGTGTGCTTGCGCACATTTGTATAATGTCGGGCTGTAAACGGGTTTGGGCTTTTAAAAACCTGCCATTCAAAATATACTTGTCGGGCTCGGGTCGAATTCTGTCGGGCTCGGGCCCTGTCGGGCCTAACTTTTAAGGCCCGATTACAGCTCTACACAAATGTGTGTGTGACGCCACTACGACAGGCATCTGAGAATGGCTCGATTTGAAAAAGGGAATATTATTTTTACAGATTAATTAAAAACCACTGCATGGATTTTTATCATTATAGGGTAGATTTGTACATACACTGCCAATACACATTAATGTTCAAACACTGAGTGGTTCTTTGGAGAACCAAAAATGGTTCTTCGATGGCATCGCTGCAAAAACACCATTTTGGAACCTTAATTTTTAAGAGTGTAGAGCAGGGGTGCTCAACCCTGTTCCTGGAGATCTACCTTCCTACAGAGTTCTGCTCCAACCCTGATCAAACACACCTGAACCAAATAATTAGGATCTGAAGGAGCACTTGATAATTACAGACAGGTGTGTTTGATCAGGGTCGGAACTAAACTCTGCGGGAAGGTAGATCTCCAGGAGCAGGGATGGGCACCCCTGGTGTAGAGAATGATGAAAACACATGGGAATGGTCCTTTCTGTAAAACGCTGTCTTTCAAAAGTGTTCTGATTTCCTTAAACACAAATGCCTTGTTTTGGTAATTTGTAATATAATACAGTGACATCCAGATATTTCAAGTGCATCTTAAACATCAAAACACTTTTTGGGGCCACTGAACCATTATAATCATATGAAAATGTGAATGCTTTAATTTATTTCAGGCTAATTTAAATATTCTGTGTCTACTGCAAAGAATATTCTGAGTATTTGATGCTTCTGCGTGTTGGAATACAAAAATCCGTGAAATTTTGTAGATAAAATGTAAAACAGCAGCCACTCTGGCGCCTGTCACTCACACTGAATCCCATCTGAAACCCCTTCATCATACTGACATCTGAAAGATGCAAATGAGAAAT
Source organism: Labeo catla (assembly GCA_012976165.1). Classification (NCBI taxonomy): domain Eukaryota; kingdom Metazoa; phylum Chordata; class Actinopteri; order Cypriniformes; family Cyprinidae; genus Labeo; species Labeo catla. Next base: position 124,411 of record VONZ01000397.1, on the reverse strand, counting down.
ATCTTGAGAGGGACTGAAGGAATTTCAGAGGAGCAAATGGAGAGGCAAAGAAATGCGACGCGTGACAAGAATGGAGATGACGTCCAAAAGGACACAAAGTGATTGGACATGCAACAGTGGCGTATTTTAATCGTGTGCGTCACAGGTTCAGGGCATTCCTGTGTGAAATGGGTGTGTCTTTGACGTCACAAGCCTCTAGGGTTTCCTGTCTTCTGATTGACTACAGCATACGCCACTGTTACGCCACTCTTCAATTGGATGAAACATTCAACTGACTCACCACCATATGCTAACGTACATATTTATGCTAATTGCTCATGCAATCTTCCTTCCAACACAACTGCTTATGTTTACATTTAATTTGCATGGAATTTTATCGGTTGGAAGGAACGTTCAGCCAATTGGATCATTTTTTGACAAGTCACAAAATCAAATAATAATGTGATAATATTTAAATCAACAGAAGGACAAACATGTTGGGATGTGCACAAGAATATAAAGCTATAAAGCAAAAGAAAAATATTTAATATTCTAGTGCTTGTCTGTAACCATGAATAGTAATGATTAATCATGAGATTAAAAAACACTGAATGTGAATGATCAAATGTGGGCTGAGACCATTCACAGTTGCCATGCCAACACTAATTGTGCATGCTAGCATGAAGCCCATTGTAAATAGCTGGAGAGGATGTTAGCGTGAGGGTTAGTTAATCGCTGTGGACAGCTATCATCACACATTAGAGCAGCCGAGAGGCCACCAGGAGGCCTTTTTGTGCACAAACTGTGCAGAAGGGCAACATTTCCATTTTAGGTCAAGGACCTCTGCTTTCAAAGTAATATAAAATGAGCTGCAATTATTTGATGTGTTAACTAAACAAAAAATATACACTATTTGGCTTTAGAAGTGTCTTGACATTCTTAAACATCATTAAAAATGTGCTCAAAGTAAAACCTCATTTTGGCCAAAATCATATAGTAGAATTGCATGCTTACTACATGGAAAAACCAATCCCTGAATGCTGAAAAAACAATAAAGCAAAAGAAATGCTGATTATAAATATATAATTCAATACTAGAATACAAATGGACCCACGTATTTTAGATATTGTGTATCGCTGCTAACATCAAACTCTAATACAAATCAACTGTGCATTGAATCCCCCATGCATTTCATGCAAAAAGCCCTATTTGAGCTGCTGCCTATAGTAAAGCGTTCCAAATCAGTCACGTTTGCCTATACAGGCTGCAAATGGCAAGGCGGCTCACTGTTGTGGAACAGAGCTATAGAGTCAGAAACACACTCCATGATTCATGCTCTCGCACACACACAAAGACACTGAAATTATCTCTTTTTCTGCCCAGCAGGGAAACCCACTTATTCATCCCCATGGCAACCACAAGAATGAAAAAAGACGCCCATGATGTCTAAAAGAGAAATGGCCTGTCAAAAGTCAGCCATTTTCTTGTACGGCGTGCAGGATTCAGTGTTACTTTGTCTCACATGGACAGGTTAATCTTGCCAAACATGTCGCTGGAATCAGCATACATGCATGATTACAACACATTTGAGCTTGTATCAATGATTATACATACATGGGTTTGTATAAACCTCATACAGGAAACAGTGCTGAGCCACAGTTTAAAGTCAACATGAAAGGCAAAATGCAACCTATTTCATTTCCGTAATATGACGTATTTCTGAGTTAAATGGAATATTAAATTAAAAATGAATAACATACAATAAAGTTCAGGGAGATTCATATCTCTGCAAAGGAACTGAACAATATGAGCATAGTGTGAAATCATGTTAACTTGCATGTATTGTTGCTAATATAAACACACAATGACATATTTCATAGGTTGAACCCATTAGTTAGTATCACCCTGGTTCCCTTGACAAAAAGCCAATAGGATTTTGCCATTTACTTTTGGATTATTGTAGAAAATAATCTCTGTAGCCAACAAACATGTCTGATTTTTAGGTGGTGTCACAGTTGTGAAATTTCATGGGCAAAAAAGGTTAATTATTTGTGACCCTGAACTACAAAACCAGTCTAGGGCGGGTATATTTGTAGCATTATCTAACAATACATTGTATGGGTCAAAATTATCAATTTTTCCTTAATGCCAAAAATCATTCGTATATTTAAGTAAAGATCATGTTCCATGAAGATATTGTGTACATTTCCTACCGTAAATATATCAAAACTTAATTTTTGATCAGTATGATGCATGCTAAGAACTTGGACAAATTTAAAGGTGATTTTCTCAATATTTTCTATTTTTTTTTGCATCACCAGATTCCAGATTTTCAAATAGTTGTATCTCAGCCAAATATTATCCTATCCTAACAAACCATAAATCAATAAAGCTTATTTTTTCAGATTTCAGATGACGTATAAATCTCAATTAAAAAAAAAAGACCCTTATGAGTGGTTTTGTGGTCCTGGGTCACATGTATGAATAGAAGTCACTTTCAAACCAAGCAGATTTCTGTTGGTCAAAATGGTAAATTTGCTTGAACACAATGTGAAATCTGCATTGGGAAAACTTTCGTCTTCATACGAATTTCACAATCATGTGTTAAAATGACTGGATTTTGTCTGTGTAAATTTGACAAACAACGGTAAACCTTTACAACTTTTGTTCATCAAGATAACCTATATATTTGGACGCATCATGAATGAATAATGAATTTTAAAGTCTAAATAGAATCAGTAGAAGTAAAAAGCTAAAGTTATGCAATAAACAGGGCCTTATGATTTCCGCAATGCGGAAAACGCAGAATCCAGTCAAAAAAAATGTAAAAAAAAAATCCAGTCAAAAAAAATTTATTGTATAACGCAGAATGTCATGGAATTTGCCAAATATTGGATTAATACTAAAATCAAAAGTAGGTCAGTACACTTAAATCAAAACACGATTTGGACTAGTGTTTGTGAATATTATGCCGCAAAAATATGTCGCAGACGCGCAATTTCATTTACTACACACATACTGCGTGTGCGTGGCTCTCACTGTATTTTTAGCCTCTGCCGCCTGAATATACGAATACATGAACATGATCTCTACAACTGCTCTAAGAGTCATTCATGAGCATTTTACCATTTCTTTTTAGAGAAACTATTGTCGTATCACATACAAACAGAAACTTAAATGTCTTCACAGAAAGCTGTCAAAATTAAAGTTAGGTTAAACTTGAAGAAAATGTGACAGAAATATATTACTGTATTTAATGCAATTACAGCACTACTAATAAAATTGTTATTAAAACATTGTTTAAGGAACATTTACCAGAATTTATTTACTAGGAAAAATGTAAATACACAACACAGTTTTTCTAAAAGTAAATAAATAAATAAATAAAAACAAATAAATTCTTTATAGGGTCAATTAATTAGAGATGCTTTTGATTATTACAATTTAATGAAACCATTAAAATTAATGGAAAATGCTGAATTTGGTAAAAATAAAAAAGAACTTGAGAAAAAAAAATATAATATAGGGCCTTATAAAGGTATTTTTGTTCAACTTTAAATATATAGCTGTTAAACTGTGTAACTTTCATTATTTCAATTAATTAGACATGCTTTCTCTTCAAGATTTTTTTATTTACCATTAAAGCAGAATCTAGAAAAAATGGAATCCAGAAAAATTTAAACAGAAATTTAGGAACAAAAACAAAAAACCCCAACAGAATTTGGGAAATAATAAAACAGATTTTATAGGGCCCTGTATTATTAATTATCAAAAATTATCACCACTAAGCCTCTGACAACACTTTTGACCATTATTTAAAGTTATAATAGTTATAATTGTAAAGGCTATGAAAGTGGACTAGTGAGTAGACTATTTTAATCTTTGAATAAAGATTTTTAACGTCTCCAACAGTTAGCGGAGACATTAAACTGCCTTAAAATAACATGTAAAAGTGAGGTATTATTTGCATTTTATGTCATAGAATAAAAAAGTGAAAATATCTTGAGCTTGTGTTTATTAACTGACCTCATTTCAGGCATTTACCAAAAATCCATTGAAAAAAACCAATGACCCGTTGGTTTTAGGACTCATTCCTGCAGTGCTCTATAAATGCTTGTCAATAAGTAAATATGCTAATTCTGGCCACAGATTCATCTGATTGGTCCATTGGTTTAAAAAAACGACAAAATCAAAATTGAAACTATTTTAACTTGAAACAACATACACTCTTAAAAATAAAGGTTCTTTATTAGCATTCATGGTTCCATGAAGAACCTTTAACATTTGTGGAATCTTTTCATTGCACAAAAGTTGAAATGGAAAATGTTCTTTACACTAAGAAAAAATTTTTTTTTTTTTTATAAGAACTGTTCACTGAAAGGTTCTTTGGGGAGCCTAAAATGGTTCTTTTCTGGCATCACTGCAAAAAAAGTGCTGTAAAAGCTGATAAAAGTGCTATTTTAACAAGCAAAGGCATCTATCTAGCACGTTTACATACATCGATAATTCAAAAAGCAGAATGCAATTTGTGAACTGCCCCTAAAACTAGTAAAAAGGGTCAATTCTGATTTAATATTGACTTCAAACTGCCCTAGGACAGCCGTGCCATATGATTTGAAGAAAACATGGGTGACCTTCTGACGCAAAGTATTATGACATTATGAAGATCATCTCTGTTTCGCACCTCCTCTCACTGCATTTGTCTTTGTTTGTCTCCGTCGCCCACCTCTCTTTTTCTGGGTGGTGATGGGGCAGAACAGTATTGACAGCCCCTCCACGGCCCACTGGTCAAGAGTGAGCGCTTGACGCCCCTCGTCTCCCGCTTCCACAGGCCAGAAGAGGGTTGTCATAGAAACAGACCATCTGAGGTTAAGGATTCGAACGGAGTACGTGTGTGACTCCTCCGGTGTTTCTCTCTGCAGGTTGGCCCACTGAAAAATTGGGTCAGCACTGAGCCCTTTTTCTGCCATTAACATTTACCTACACAGACAGGTGGGCTGGAGGGTTGCCAATGTGTTTGGAGTGGCTGCTAGATGATTGCTTAATGACACAAAGCAAAAAGTGCCAAAATCTTTATGCAAAAATCTCCTTCAATGGCTTTTTGGGGTTTTATCAGCCACTAGGTGAAAACCATAAATTGATTATTGATTGCTAAAAGTGTAAAAATACAATGCACCTTAACAATTTATGTGATTTGTGGGGAATCTTAAATATTTTAATAGTTAAAATAAATCCACATAGTGAAACCTCACAGGTCTACCATTCAAAAATTGCTTTTTAACATTAATAATAATCAGAAATTAATGATTTCTGAGGGTTTATGTGACACTGAAAACTTGCTAATGCTAAAAACTCAGCTTTGATCGCAGGAACAAATTACATTTTACAATATAGTCACATGGAAAATGGCTATTTTAAAGTGTAATAATATTTCACAACATTACTGATTTTACTGTATTTTTAATCAAATAAACAACAAAAAAAAAACTTGATTTCTGAAGGATTATGTGACACTGAAGACTGGAGTAATGATGCTAAAAATTCTGCTTTGCATCACAGGAATAAATTGCATTTTTAAATATATTCACATAGCAAACAGTTATTTGGAATTGTAATAATATTTCACAATATTACAGATTTTACTGTATTTTTAATCAAATAAACAACGAAAAAACTTGATTTCTGAAGGATTATGTGACACTGAAGTTTGGAGTAATAATGCTGAAAATTCTGCTTCGATCGCAGGAATAAATTTCATATTACAATATAGTCACATGGAAAATGGTTATTTTAAAGTGTAATAATATTTCACAATATTACTGATTTTACCGTATTTTTAATCAAATAAACAACAAAAAAACCCTTGATTTCTGAAGAATTATGTGACACTGAAGACTGGAGTAATGATGCTGAAAATTCTGCTTTGCATCACAGAAATAAATTGCATTTTAAAATATATTCACATAGCAAACAGTTATTTGGAATTGTAATAATATTTCACAATATTTGGGTTTTACTGTATTTTTAATCAGATAATCAACAAAAAAACCCTTGATTTCTGACGGATTATGTGACACTAAAGACTTAAGTAACGATGCTGAAAAATCTGCTTTGATCGCAGGAATAAATTACATTTTACAATATAGTCACATGGAAAATGGCTATTTTAAAGTGTAATAATATTTCACAATATTACTGTTTTTACTGTATTTTTGATCAAATACATATAGCCTTGGTAAGCAGAAAAGAAACTTCCCTTTTAAAAAGAAACTTTTGAACGGTATTTAGCTGTATGCTGAACATGAATTACTCTGTTAATGGCTATAATTGCATCATGCAGATTTTTCCCATTCCTTTTCCAAGTCAGTGGAAACTGGAGAAGCCGAAAACTCAGCTAGTTAGAGCTCTATTCGAATCCTTAGCCCTAAATATGAGACATTAATAGTGACCACTAACAAAAAAGGGTGAAAAGCTACTTAAGTAAATGTATTTTATGTAACCCTCCACATCCTAGATACAGAAAATGGATGTTAAAAGTGCGTCACACACACAAACACACTCCACACTCTCCCCCACACGATTGCAGCCGTCCATGAGTCTCGCCACCCAGACGCGCCTCTTTCAGATGATAAATGCCTTTGTGCTCTGCCGTTAAACATCTCTCTATTGTCTTTATGATTATGGCTGCACAGATAACAGCAATATTTCTGTTCATTGGCTTCCCTCTGCTTAGCGTCGGTGTGGTCATTAATATTGTCAGGATGGCTGATAGCGACCCTGCCGCCATTTATCAAAGCAGAAACTCACTAATCATATGCACATACGACCTGAGCATTAATATCACTACAGCTGCAATAACTGACAGCAGAGGAAAGCCCAACGCTGAGAGATCTTCAGCTGACCTTGAGACTGCATGCATCTCTGCGTTTATCTCTGTGAGACTGCAGAACGGGGTGGAAACAAGACGTGACCACACATGCTACTGTATATAAGCTGATTGCACTTAGTGCTATCTGTTTTCTAAATGCATGAGCTTGTTGTGAACAATGTATCCATGCATATGTATTTCATTTTTAAATTTACTTTTGACCTTATTATTTATATACAACTCAAAATTACAGACTTCTCTGGTGGCATATGGCAATTTTCTCCAATCATTTTGTCTACTTAAACTCCACCCTTTTCTTAAAATTGACTGCAAACTCACAATTCAGATCTGACAGATTCATCCAATCAACAACCAGTGGACAGAACCAAATCCCACCCTACATTTTTTTAACATTTTTTATATAATCTGTTATACATTTGGATGTATGGAAGCTTGTTTTTGCCACAGAATAAAAATAGAAAAGGTAATTGCGACTTACAATCTCACAATTCTGACTTTTTTTCACAGTATCTCGCAATTCTGATAGAAATGAAAGAAAACAAAAAGTCAAAATTGTGAGATACTGTATAAAAATCTGAAATGCAAGAAATAAAGACAGAACTGTGACATAAAAAGTATCAATTACCTTTTTTAATTTTTTATTCCATGCCGGAAAAAAACAACTAATTGTGAGATGTACTTTCAAAATTTTGAGAAGAAAAGTCAGAAGTCTAAATTGTGAGATATAAATATTTATATATTTCATGGCAGAAATGGCCTTTCATATGAATGTACATCACAATATTGGCATTTAGATGTCTTCAAGCCAGGACTTTGATCAAACATATAAAGTTTGGTACAGACTGAACATGGTATGTTTAAGTGTGAAACATGACATTTCCTGTTACCAACAGGTGACGCTATATCTATAATTGCATACTGTCATGTAGATGTCTTCAGGCCAGGGCTCTTTCCAAACATGTGAAGTCTAGTGCAGATTGGAAATTACATGCTTAAGTTAGCGTAAAACAAGTAATCTCCTGTTGCCAGCAGTTGGCGCTATGATTATAACAGTATATTGGCCTTTAGATGTCTTCAGGCCAGGACTCTTATCGAACGTGTGAAGTTTGGAGCAGATCGGACATTGTATAGCTGAGTTATAACAGCATCCTTTTACATGGTGAAACTTCGAAATTTGTCAGGCCGCCATGGACACGCCCTTCAACGAAAACTCGAGATCTTCGCAATTTAGCCTTTAAAGAAGACTGACCAAATATAGTGTTGATGTCATTAAATCTATAGGAGGAGATCATCAGAACATAATACACGCCACTTCCTGTTGCCAGCAGGTGGCGCTATGACTATGACTGAATATGGGCACAAGCATGTGTTCAGGACAGGACTCTTATCAAACGTGAATTTTGTTGCAGGTCGGACATATTATGCCTGAATTATAACAACTTCCTTTTTCATGGCGAAACATCGAAGTTTGTCAGGCCGCCACAGACACGCCCTTCAATGAAAACTCAAGATCTTCGCAACTGAACGTCATAAAGGGCATTAGATTACACTGACCAAATTTGGTGTTGATCTACTTAAATCAGGAGGAGTTTCTTTAAATACAACGCCTGAAAATGGCAAAAACAGCACAAAATTTGCTGAGAAAATTCTAAATAACAGACTTCCTGTTGGGTTTCCTGTCGGGACTTTTTTTTTTTATAGGTATTGGTGTGTTACATGTGTCTACTGAAATTCATATATGTACATGAAATGTAGCTGGAGAGGCAGTTTGTTAAAATTTTATAGGTGCCGCTATGGAGCCATTTTGACACACCCACTTCTGAATCCCACATCAGATGTAAATTTTCACCACTTTTGGTGTGTGTGCAAAGTCTCATGAGTTTTCAAGCAAGTTTTGGCCCTCAAAAATGTGATTCATTTTGGAGGAAATCAAGAAGAAGAAGAAGAAACAGCAATTCCATTAGAAAGATCTGTCGCTACTTCAGTTTCATCACAACTTTAAAAATATTCAGAGGCTACACTTCTGAAGGGAAAATAAAACATCTTAAATCAGCCAAGGCTGGTGTGTAGGCTGGTTTACAGAGGTTTTGGACTAGCTGTCAACCAGCTAAACCACCTGGTCAGGCTAGACAACCAATTAATCCAATAAGTGTCTTTCCCTAGTTTATATTGCCATTTTTCATAAGAGTAGAGGAATCAGACTGCTGTTTACACTGTTTCCAAAACGTATTACAATATCCATCAATCAATCCATCCTCTATGACAGGTAGGTAAGCAATGTTTGGCTAATTTGCTAAAGTTAATCATCTATTTAATTAGTGGCAGGTACAGGGGACAAGCCACCAGATACTAATTACCTGCTCACAGATACGATATGTCAGTACATGGAGTCAAATGGCCCTACGGAATTAACTAGAGTTTTATAATTTCTAAAGAAAACATGAGTGGTACTTGCCAACATGAAAGTCACTTCCATTGTGCGACGAAATCCACGAAATGTACTCTGTCGTGTGTAATGTCACTAAATTTGGCATATTTTAAACGAATAAAACGAAAGTAAGTCTGTACACTTAATTAAAAGGTTATATGGACCAGTGTTTGTAAACATTAAACCGTTGCTGTTTAAATATCAGCGGCGCAGTTTTGTCTACTACACATATTAAAGGAAGCAAACATAAACTTAAAGGTCAACCCGCCAAAATAAAAGTCCGGTCTAACTTGGAGAAATTATGACAGAAATATAATATATTGTGCAGTAAAACGTACTTGTCAAGTTAATAGCAACAAAGTTTATTAAAACACGATTTTTAAAGTATTATCACGCAATATCAACATTTTAATTCATGTTTTAATTTATACCTCAGTTGTGCAGCACACTGTCAAAAAGTAATTTTTTTCAATTTAATTTTATTAACAATTTAATCTTAAATTGAGAAATAATCTTAATTAATATTAAACATTTAAAGTAGAAAAAAGTGGAGAAAGCTTCTTAGAAAAATACTGCTCTTCTGGAACCTTTAAACAGTTTTAAACAGTAAATGTAAACCTATGGGATTTTATTAGCATGTTTTAATCTTTACTAGGTGAAAATCATCATTTGAACTGCTTGTTAAACACAAAAACAAATCGCACAGTTCCTTCACATCTGTAGAACTAATGGAGCTGGACACTATTTTGTATGTTTACATCTAGGCTTTGAAATTTGAATAAACCTCTAACCTAACCTTAAGTATAAGCAAACACCACTTACTAATCTAGCATTCAAGGAATTCAGAATAATTATAACCACTTTTCTGACTGAAATCTCATGTAATGCTGCCCTTTCCTAAAATGGAGAAATTTTAAAGGATTTAAAGGCTTGTTTAGTAACCGAAAGATACAGTTGACGTCTATTCAGACTTGCAGTAAGGATCATAGTATGACTTTTGACAGAGAAAAAAAGCATTTGGGGTTTCATGATGTTTCTGGACAGGACTAAAAATAGAAATTAATCATCTTGTCATTGTGGTGTCAAGACAGCCTAAGGGAGTATAAACCCCACCAATCTGATTCGCTGCCCTTGTACATCTTATGTCAAACTACCTCTCTGTCAAAATATATACATCCGGTGTTCATCAATTGCATAGTTTCCTGTGACCTTTGATAGAGGACATTCCCTATTTCTAGCACACACACACACATGATTCTCCTCTTCCAACCTCTGCAACACTTTATCAACTTGCTTAACAGCTGCACATAATGCACTGAGGCTGGAATTAACCCTCCGTTATCAGCCTGATCTCTCCCTGTCCATTCATCTCTGAAAGCCCTCGCCACCCACAGATTTTCTAACTAAAGCCCTGATTGCTCAGGTATTGACCGTGTGCGAATGAGAGCAAGCTGTAGGTGCCTGTGGCTGGTTACACACATGCACTTTTCAAGGTCATGTAACAATGGGTGTCCATCAGCGGCATGCATGCTGGGACAGAGTGATGTGACAGGTTGCTTACACGCAAAAAAGTAATTACAAAGCTCTGACACATAATACTTGATATCGAGCCAGAAATCTACTTGACTGCAACAAGTGCTGTGAATATCCAACTGATGCTTTGTAGATATTGGATTGTCTCTTAAATGACAACCTATTTGTCAACAAACGATTCATGTCACGTTCACATCACATATGGCGGTATCTCTGTAAAAGATCGTAAACACATTGGCATTCATTTCACAGGACATGCATTATGCGCACTGAACAGCAGCGGTTTTGGTGTCACAGTTGAATGTTTGACTTTCAGGTGCTGGAGACATTGAAAGACACCGGGGACACTCATTGCCATGCAAACGACTGCTTGTGCATGCAAAACAAGAGTGACAATAGACTGCGCACCGATGCATGAAGACCTGTGTGCGTGCATGATGCTTTGAGCTGCTCTATGTCAAATGACGTCAAAAACGGGGAAAAAAAACAGAAAACAGGACATTTCAGAGGGAAAACATCAGAAAATAATCATGCATCTTAACTGGGAGAAAGGAGAATAACAATTTTGCACAGAGTGAGAATAAAAAGAAATATAGTTTTTAACATTTTAAAGGAATGTAAGTGATGTTTGCACATGCAAAACTTATCGGCATGTTACTAGAGTGATTCAGTGGCTCCAAAAAATGGCCTAAATTGGCTTGATTTAGAGCTGTTAAAAGCTGGGGTTATTTTTCAGCTTAGTTTGTTGCCAAAGCAAACAAGTCTCATACCATGGTGGATGCAGATCAAGAAACTGCAATGCGCTGATGCAGACAGCCAAAAATCAACACCAGTTTACTGGAAATGTTCTTTGCTTGCCAACAGTGACATTGCACCAAAGAGAGAACACCACAGATAGAAGAATTTGCATTTTGCTCAAAAGGAAAACATTAAAGGGCACAGCCACCTCTAAGCAAAGCAAAGCCTGATTTTAGCATGCAAAAACTGCAGTGAAACATCTTGATGTTTGCATGTTGTGCCATAAAATGGAGGCACCACGCCTCCTGCTGGATGTAGGCTGGTATCACAATGATAGCTCAGATCAAAGGTTAACTTGTAAAAGACACTGAGCTTTACACTTTTACCCCCTCAAATTGTTCTTATGGTGATGTAGCAGTGCTTGTGCTGTGACCATACAGATCTTTCAATAACAGTACATTAATTTTTATATTTTTCAAAAAGGAATGTATTGCAGTATTAAGCCTGATTAATTTAGTCCAGGGTTTCTGCTGGTGTCATGAAGGTTATGAATACATTAAAGGGAGCACAATGTCAATGTTTATCAAAGTTTAAAAACTACAGTTTAAACAGATGTTCATTACATTTTAATTCATTTAATTCATCTTAATTTTGCTTTAAGCGTAAGCTCATCAATTTTGTTCAGCTTCTAAGGAAAGACTGCTTATGTCATTTTGTATCTCAAGTAAATATATCTTGATTTGTACTTAAAAAGCTATTAATTTTTACAATGCATGCAACATTTAATGACATGACTTTGAATTTAAGTCTCTTCTGCTCAGATTTCAGACCTTTTTAAGGCTTTCATTTGTGAAGACTTAAGACTTTTAAGACCAACAGAAACCCTGTAATCATAATATTACAAAAGACAATTGTTTAGATTCAGTCTGCAGATATGATACAACAAATTTTCAAAGAGCACTATAGTTCTCGGTCTGCCACTGCTGCAACCTGAATATAAACTATTTTAATTTTAAAATTTTATTTTAATAAATTGGGCATTGCAGCTAGACAACATTTACTGCCTTACATACACTTCCTTAGCAAGCTTTAAATTGTTTTTATGTGCAATCTTTGAAGGACATCTTACATCTTAATACAATTTGGGTCTATATTGCATTAAAAGTATGAAGTACAGTTAGTGGCTGTTATGATTTTTTGCCATTATTCCACTTATGAAGAAACTGTTTAAAGCCGTGGACTTGCAAGGCCTGTTCAACTGCAAGAATATTAACTTAAAAACAAATAACATTCACCAATTCTCTGGAGCTTAAAAGAGTGACACCCACAAATGATATGACACACTTAAGTATTATCCCAAGATTACTGCATCAAAAATGACAATTTCCCAGGCAATTACTATTTTGATTTTCAAGACCTTTATTGAATTTCTAAATGTGTGTAATATTCATCTCAACAGATGAGAGACAATAAAAAACATGAGGAAAAAAATAACAATGAGTGCTTGTTGAAGCCCTGAATGGGTAAATATGAAGCATGGCATCTAAAACAGCACTTTAGATTAAGAGACATGTTTCTGTTGCTGTGATAAAGAAAATATGATTTTAAAAAATTCAGTCAAAACTAATTCTTTCTAATGAAAACGCTGAAGATGCCTCTGTAACCATTTTAAGCAACTTTACAGCAACATATAAAAAGAAACAAAGATAACACACACTTATCTTAGATTATGACTGTGCAAGTGGCACTGAGCAATGCTTATTACTAAAAATTCACTGTCAAAACCTTAATAAGTTCACTTACAGGCCTCAAACATTTTTATAATACAGTATTGCGTTTAACAAATGCTGTCAGAACCGATAATCAGCTACTTGATTATGCTGAAAACACAGTGCAGATTCTCCAGACTGTAAGCTCTCTAGGAATGAAAATACACAATTAAAGATGTCAATAGTTATACAAGTGCTTCCAGCTAACTGTTTAAGCCGAACAGATTTTGAAAATGACACTGCAGATGAGATCTTAAATCATACCAGCAATCCTAAATGTGTGTGTATGTTGAATAAATAAACAACATCCTGGCATCCAGTATGTTTGTTCAAAGGAAAAAAAAAAACAGCCTTTATCATGACGAATTTAGGGAAAAAGTGTGGCGTAAAGCTTTCGTGCAGCTTTTGACACAGTAAGTAGTCTGAGAATGCGTTTTCCAGGTTTTTTAGATTTTAAGGAACATCAGCTGTGCAAAAATAAGGCCACAGTTCTTTGCCCTTAAGAACCGTTCTCGCTTTTCGCTTGTTTGGAAGCCGGCTCTTCGTTATCTTTCCCATTCGACTCAAGAGGTCTCTTCTTTGGACTGGCTTGTTCTGCTGAAAAAGAAAACACACTTCTGTTTTCAAACTTGACTAAAGGAACAGAAATTCAAAGCAGGTGGACCAGTGGATATACTACATGTCTTTGAGTGATTAAACTAATAAAATGCCTAGCTAATCTCTAGCTAATAATGATTTATGCCAACAATCTGTCATAAGTAATATAATTATACTTCTAAATGTTTTTTTTTTGGTAAATGAGAAATGTGACACTGGACCACAAAATCAGTCAGCATAGGCATATTTGTAGCAACAGCCAACAATACATTGTATGGGTCATAATTATCGATTTTTCTTGTCAAAAATCATTAGGATAGAAAGTATAGATCATGATCCATTAAGATATTTTGTTAATTTCCAACCATAAATATATCAAAACTTAATTTTTGATTAGTAATATGCATTGCTAAGAACTTGGACAACTTTAAAGACAATTTTCTTAATATTTAGATTTTTTTTTGCACCCTCAGATTCCAGATTTTCAAATATTGTCCTATTTTAACAAACCATACATCGATGGAAAGCTTATTAGTTCATCTTTTAGATTACATATAAATCTCATTTTTTTAAAAATTGACCCTTATGACTGGTTTTGTGGTCCACGGTCACATATTACCAAGCATGAGAACTAAAATAAATTAAAAAAATATAAATATAAATAAAAATATATAATTAAAACAAAATAATGATACATATTATATTATTGTTTTACATTTATATTATTAAAAAAAAAAAAAAAATTACTATTACTTTTTACAAGAAAATACGGTTACACTTTATTTTAAAGTGTCTTTATTACAGTGTAATTATACATTTAACTACCAAGTAATATTAATGAACTACATGCACTTACTATATGATTAGGGTTTGGCTTAGGGTTACCTGTTACTTGTAATTATGTATAAGTAGTTATTATAATAGTAAGTACATGTAACATGTAACAAGGACACCTTAAAATAAAGTGTAATTGAAAATGCTACTTCAGTCTTTATGCTTCGAAATTTCACATAATTCAATTTGATACTTGCTGTTTCTTTTGAGAAATTTACGGTCACACTTTATTTAAAGGACCAATTCTCAATATTAGCTAGTTGCTTATTAGCATGCATATTACCAGCATATTGGCTGTTCATTAGTACTTCTAAAACACATATTAATGCATTTTTATTATATTTTAGATCCTTTAAATCAGACCACCGTACCTAAACTTAACTGCCTTACTAACTATTAATAAGCAGCAAATTAAGAGTTAGAGGCAAAAGTTGTAGTTAATAGTGAGAATTGGTCCTCGAGCTAAAGAGTGACCAAATTTACTAGTTTACAAGGTTTTACACCTTTTATTTCAGTGTATGTGACATCAGTCGAAGAGGGAATGACACCAGAAAGTCTCTTTTACCTTCATCTCCCTCGTCATCGCTATCAAACTTGGTCTTCTTTCCCCTGAACTGGGTCTGTTCTCTTCCTCCTCGATCCCTGCGTCCTCCCCTGCCTCTTCCACGACCCCTGTGACCTCCTACAATGACATGGCACATGTGTTAAACTGTGAGATCTTTAAGTTCAGATACTTGCATATGCATTTACTGTGTCTTTTTAATTACCTCTGCCTCCTTTGCGTCTGTTTATGGACTCCTGCTGATCCTCGATGATTTTCTTCAGCGTCTCCATTTCTACGTCTCCCTCCAGTACCTCCCACTGAACAACCTGCTCTTTTACCTTCGGTTCTTCTCCTCCCTGAGCCTCTCGGACCTTCTGCAGGGCCTCCTGGGCGTTTGAGTGAAACAGGATGGTGCCCTGAGGAGGATATCAAAGACAGAAATTATTGGAGGAAGACATATTTAAGGTAGAACTCATTGCCAATAAAGCTCGAACATAAATACATGGACAACATCTCCAGAACTACTCTTCATGAACATTTTGCCATTTAATTTGCGTAAAACTAGCGTCGTATCATATACACACAGAAATTTAAAGGAATTCACAACAACCTGTCAAAATAAAAGTTTGGTTTAACTTCAAGACACTGTGGCAGAAATTTAATTTTCATTAATTAAAAGATAAATGAAATCAATGTTATATGCCTTTTTTTGATAACTAGAAAAAATTAAATACTCTGAGAATTTCTGAGGGGGAAAAACATTACATAAGGCTACTGTAACAATAAATAGAATAATTAAAAATAATTAAAAATCAAAATTAAAATAATTAAACAAGCTAAAACAATAACAATAAAATATACGGTGAGAAAAAAATAAAACATTTCATTGAGCTCTAAGCATGTCATTTTTGTTAAAGTTTTAATAAATTGATGTGAAATGGCATAAGTTTCAATAATTTGATTAATTAGACATGCTTTTTGATTAATAAAATTTAATGTAACCTTTAAAAAGGTGTCCAGAAAAATTAAATGGAAAAAACGGAATTCAGAAAAAGTTAAAACGGAAAAAAAACATCTGGGAAAAAATAAAACTAAATAATGATTTCATAGGGCCCTACAGAAGATGTCTATTTCCATAAATGCTGATCTTTTGAACTTTCTATTCATCAAATAATCCTGAAAAAAAAAAAAAAAAAGTCTCAGTTTCTATAAAAATATTAAGCAGCAAATCAGCATATTAGAATGATTACTGAAATATCATGCAACACTGAAAACTGGAGTAACGATGCTGAAAATTCAACATTGCATCACAGGAATAAATTACACTTTAACATATCGGGATAGAAACCAGTTATTTGAAATTGTAATAATATTTCACAATATTACTATTTTTACTGTATTTTTATACAAATGCAGCTTCGGTGAGCAGAAAAGACTTCTTTATAAAAAGAAAAAAAAATTACACATTTAAAATAAATAAATAATTATTTTGCATTTTGCTTTTTAAATTGCATTTTATTTATATATATATATATATATATATATATAAAATAATATATTTATAATATAAAAAATAACATTGTCTAGACTTGAATGTGACCATTTTTTCTGAAATATGTTCATTTCTTACCTCTTTAGCTCCTCTGGTGAAATCAATCCATTTGATCTGCGCATGTTCAGAGAAGATCGCGTGGAAATCCTCTCTTGAGGTCTGACCCAATTCACCGGAGAACTTCAGCAGACAGCCTCTCTGATCATTCAAGGATTTCTGGGAAAACAGAAAAGCCATATTTTAGCAACCTAGTCACATCTGAGAACTTGCTTTATTTGCTTTTCCACATGAAAACTCACCAGCTCTTCTTCTTCTGCTTGTTTCTGCTTGTCCTCCTTTTCACTAAAATGCACATTTACCAATTATAGCATTGCTCATCACACTTTTTTTGGTAGAAAATATGTTGCAGTGCATTACCTTTTTGCTTTAGCTTTTGCTTCCACCCGATTCTGCTTCCTCTCAGCCAGCTTTTTAGAAAAGTAGTCCTCTCTATAGATAAAGAGGTTAAAGGTTAACAAAACTCTCACACCAGTGTATTCAAGGCCATTCGGATACTAGGAAAACAACATGCAATGCTCAGAGACAAATGAGGAACTGAACTGCAGAAGCACCTAGTGCTGTCACGATACCAAAACTGACTTCGATACGATACCTGACTAAAATATCACGATACCACTACTGAACCGATACTACGGAAAAAACATAGAACAGGAAAAGTAATTTAATAATAGATGATCCAAGTGGAGATCATAGTTATTTATCTATTAAAACAAAGTATTTTTTTTATCTATTAAAACAAAGCATTTCGTCCCATAATAATAATCACATGCCAGTGCCACTACACAGGATTATGGTAAACAACTACGAGCCTACAAGTAACAAACAAAAGGACAACTACAATAAAACAAAGACACAAATTAAATAAAGAGGGCCCTATGAAATCTGATTTATTGTTTCCTAAATACCATTTTAATTTTTCTAGACTCTATTTTAATGGTTACATTAAAAAAATAAAAAATAAAAAATAATAAAATATATATATATATATATATATATATATATATAAATAAATAATTGAAATCATAAAACTTGCAGAATTTCACGAAATCATAAAACTTGCAGAATTTAACAGCAATTTATTTAAAGTTTAAGAAAAAATTACATGTTTTTAAGGCCCTATGAAATGTTATTATTTTCTGTTTTCCATTAATTTTCTGGATTCTATTTTAATAATCAAAAGCATGTCTAATACATTTATAATGGATAATTACATTTGATAAACAGGCATGTGATTGGCTAAGGACAAAAAAGCAGGAAAATATACTAAGACAACCCCCCCCCCACGCCGATCAAACTGGTGGTGGATCTATATGGATAGTAAAGCAGAACCCATAACAACTTATTTGAACAAAAAAATACATTGTAATTTATTTAACATGCAACTTTTTTTTTGTACAGTATGACACATAACAACTTATTTGGTGGATGTGTAACAGTGGGAATCAAAAGCAAGTGTCTTGTCCACTGCTCCATCACCACCTCTCTCTATAACAACAACCATGACAAAAAAATATATTTTAACTTATTTTTGTACACACTGTGGGTAGTAACTACAGTACTGGTACAACAGTATTTTCTTTAGCGGCTATAGAAAACCATTCCCTTCCGTTCCCTTTAGTTACTGTTGCTATGTCCGACAAGCGACGCATAATATAATAAAATATTGAATGGGAATATACGCTGCACTTGACCTATCACTACAAGACGACTCGACAGATTCGGCAGCATTCATTCGCGGAAAAATCATTAGGCCTACATAGTCTGCATGTAGATTCCTTTAAATGTTAAGGGGAAGATTAAAAAAGAGAAACTGGGTCTGTGAATTCAATTCTCACAGAATCACAATTGAATTCACAATTGAATTCATATCTTGCTACTCAGTCAGAATCTCATTAACCTGGAGTCCCAGTCTCTGTCACAATAATCATATAGGCTATGTGATGTTTTAGGCCTATTTTGCAGACATCCATTTAAAATGTAGGCAATGGCTTATAAAGAACCTTTTTTCCATATCCACTTAGGTTTCTCAGCTTGCACTCTAGCATTTGTGTGGTCCAGGTAACGTTAGCTTTGCATAAAAAAATGGTTATCATTCGCATGGCTACTTTTACTTGAGTAAAGAAGTTAAATCAGTACTTCTACTTTTACCAGAGTATTTTTTAACACAAGTATCTGTATTTGCGGCCATCAGATTCAGTGAGCTATATATTTAATATAATAATTAAAATATAATTATTTATTTTTCATTAGACTATTTTTTGGTGCCCCCTCAGCACTCGGTACCCTACGCACAGTGCGTGATGCGCGTGGTGGGAGCGGCAGCGCTAAATGAACCTTATTGAAAAGTGTTAACTTACCATCTTATCAGTTAACGGTTAATAATCGGATAATGATTTGCGGTTGTCGGCTGGGAAAATTAACCGAAATGAGCGACTGAGGTAACTTACACTGCGCAGCAGGGAGCTTGATTGACAGGTGATCTGACCAATCATACTTCGCCAGCCGTTATTTGCGAACGGTCGCAAATACGTCCTTGTTGATACTTGGAAAGGAAGGAAAAATGCATCTCTTTGCCATCTGATGTGTCGCCCGGTGTGGCCCTGTTGCTCGGGGACGGCGATTGTGGTTCCGTCCCGGGTTACCATGGTGACGGCTGTCGATGCCCCTTTTTTACAGATCTGCATGATTCACATAGGTCACATTTTCAGGTCGAAAAATCCGGAATTCCGGATTAATCCGGAAAAATCACATCCCTGGATAAAGAATTTATTTATTATAGGCTATTTATTTCTTCAAAAATAAATGGTAAATATTTCTTACACATTGATTTAGTAATGTTTTGATTAGTAGAAGTAGTATTATCTTTACATTCAGTAAGATCTTAATATATTTCTGACCATCAAGGTAAACCGAACTTTTATTTTGACGGGTTGCTGTGAAGACCTTTAGGATCTTCATTATGTGACGATAGTTTCCGTAAAAGAAACGGTAAAATGCTCATGAAGTGACTCTCAGAGCAGTTCTAGAGATTATGTTCATGTGTTCATGTACTCATATATTGAGGCACAAAGGCTGAAAACACCGTGAGCATCACGTGTATGTGTGTAGTAAACAAAACTGCGCATCTGCACCATTCACTAACACAGACACACAGAAATACGGCTCTTATTAAAATGCATTCTTAAAGTACCGGTACTAGTAAATGCAGAATCGTACCGTTTTAAAAAGCAGGGTATCGTGATACTTTTTAATTACCAGTATATCGCGCGACACTAGAAGCACCTACTTCATCATGACAATCATCTCGTTCCCTTTGTACTCCTTGACATCAGCGCGCTCCACAAAAGCCTTGGCAGCTTCTTCAGACTCTAAAACTGCAAAAATCGATCCCTGCAGACAACAACAGCAATGTAAAAAGAAAAATTTGATGGCATATATACAAGATCTTCACAGTAAAATAGTTTTACAATACTAAGTACAGTTTAAGTACTGTAATATTGTATGCCCAAATGTTGTTACCTAAAATAAGTTTGAAATTACACTTGAAAAAAAAAAAAAACATGCAAAACTGTTTTACTTAGAAACTGAAGTAAACTTCAACCAACACATTAAGCTAAAGGTGACTTGAAATTTTGAGACTGAAAAAAAAAAAAAAAAAAAAAAAAATCAAGATTTTTCTTGTAAAATGTAATCTAAATATCTGTTTTGTTGACATTTTTTACAGTGTACTTAAATTAATAAAACTAAAAAAATAAATTAAAGCTAAATAGAAATATTTAAAGAATTAATAAAAATTATAAAAGGCACAAACATACTAAAACAACTGAAAATTTAAATAATTTTAATAACATTCATACTTTATAAATAATAACAATGGTCTGATTAAAAAAAATAATTCCTGCATTTTTCTTTTTGAAAGGTATTTCATTATTGTGTCAAGTCTTACTTTGAAAGTCTTTTGGGGTCCTTTCCTCATGTAGACGTTCTCAACTGTGCCTTTATCTGCAAACCACTCTTTGATCTCATCCAGCGTGGTTTCAAGAGGAAAACCTTTCTGTTGAATTTAAACATTAACATCAGTCAACCAACAGAAGCATGTGGCTTGACAAAAGAGAAAAACAATAGAATCCAATAATACTAACAGGACATGATGACATGTTAAAAAGCTATTATAAGCAGTTTGTTTTAGGGCAAAGGTAATGCCAGGAGGCAGAAAGAGGAACTTCATGTCACCGTTTCCATCCTCTCACCATGTAGATGGATTTGTGTTTGACCAGATCCCTGTATTCCTCATTGTTCTCTGGAAGAGGTTTGTTCGGATTTCGTCTTATTTTGGTTTTGTCCTCGCTGACCTCCAGAAGACCCGTTTTAGATTTTTGCAGCGACTCGACAATAACAGCTGCGTCTGACGTGAGAGTCTTTAGTCTGTGAGGACAAATACAAAATGAGAGACAAAAACAACAGCAGCAAAAACCCTAACGCTCAAAGCCATGTGATTTACACGTTATGTGGACTGACACAACTATTTTGAGTTTTTAAACATTAACATTTTTTTTTAAAAGGAATATTTTGTAATTAGTACCTATTTATTCATGCAACAACATATTATGGTGACCATAAAACTACAGGGTATATGAAGGTAAATTTAACACTTTTTAAGATCAAGCTAAGGAAATAAGGAATAAACTGAAGGGAACACAATGAAAAAAAAGTGACGTAGTATACAAAACTCTCAGTGTTTTGTTTTCCAGTGCAAATACCTTAAGACACATTTACTTGAGAAGCACAATTACAAAATTGTCCAAATAAAGTGAGTTTGTGATTAAAACAAGAACAAATATCTGACAATAGGCTCAGAAAAAAACAACTTAACATAAAAAGCAAACATGTTTTAACGTCAATGTCTTTTTTTAGTTTTTGTTTTAATTACTTAATTTTGCTCATTTACTCAGACTTCATATCTTTATTTTGCATCTGTATCTAAATGTATCTTGATTTAAGGGTTCTTTTATGTATTTTTATTATAGAACAAAACAAAAATACTGAGGAAAATTGTTTTTCTGCAGTGCATGTAACATTTAATGCCATGACTTTATGAAATTATGTCTTTCTGCTCAGTTTTACAACCTCTTTATGCACTTAATTTGTGGAAGGGTGAATTAAACAATTTCAGAATGTATAATTTCCAGAAACATGATGCATTTCTCTTGTGTTTACCTATTAAATTTCAGCATGGTCTCCAGAGTCACCCAGCCATCATCTAACTGCAGCTGCTCCTTCAGAAACTTGTCTCGAGGGAGATTGTGGTCACCAAAATAGTACTAAACACACAGAAACATCAACATTCATGTTATTCATTTGAATGAAGGTTTTGAAGTAAAAATAATAATAATAATAATAATAATAATAATCTAATTAGGGTGCTTATCATATTACCTCAATCTGTTCTGCAACCTTCTTCTCCAGAGGAGACATTTCCTGATTGTCTGCCATCTCTGCTGGGATTTAAAAGAAAAATATTTATTTTAGATTTTATTTTATATTTTGCAAAAGTGCAAAAAGTCTGTAAACACTCTTAAGTGTTTCTTTTTTTGCATTTTCTACAAACGTGACATCACAAATCTGTATTATCAGCATAACAATTTAAATTACATGATTGTGTTGAAATATTTGCGTGAACTTCAGACACCGGCGTGACTAGACAAGTGTGTGATTCTCCAACCACGTGTGAGTACAGCAAAACTCACGCATGCACCTTTCTGTTTTATATTGAGTGCTGACTGTTGAAGTGAATAAATCCAGTTTTAAACAGGACTAAAACTAACCTGTTTCTAGGCTGTAAATTCGCCCAATAGTTGTAATAAATACGCTATAAATATTTATAAATCATGTACGCCATGCGCGCCACATGTCAGAGAATGAATCTGAACAAACATCGCGCCCAATCTGTCATAGCTGTTTTTCTGCCCGTTCTGAAGCAACGCAACACTGTAAACATCAGAAAAAACAATACTGCAAAAACACCATACTCACTTTACGTGCGTTCCGATCTGTCTGGTCTCAATCAAACGCCACACTAACGCTATCCGAACGTGAATCAACGGGTGGCGTCGCGTTGTTATGACGTCACGCAGAGACCGGGGGAAGAATTCTGGGAAAGGGAGTCCATTCATTTCCTGAGGGTTGTATTTTTACGTAAACATCGAGCATCTCTTTTAAAATAATTTTATTTTCAATCATTTAAAATTACTTTTTTAGTTTTAATTAACATTAGCATTTGTACCATACGCCACAGGCAATTTATTAATAAATATTTCAGCCGTTTTACTTGAAATGTGTCACTTTAGTTAGAAAACGTTGGAATATTGTTTTAATTCGTAACGTTGTTGTTGTTTTATATATTATATAAGCAAAAAAGCCAGCTGCATGAGATGCATGATATCAACCTTATTTTTCCGTAAGAGAGGACTTGGTCATTTGTACATTTTATGGGTGTGGCTTCCGGTCTCATTAGCATTCATCTATTATTAGGTGTACCAAACACCTTGTTTTCCTGCAAAGTAATGTCTTACCATGTTATTTTAATCCATTATCTTAATTATGAACACAGTGATTTGTATTGCAAATGGTATTACCATTTACTGCATGTTGTTATTCTTCTCCTTATCGCGGCTAATGAACCGGAAGTCTCGTCCGTAGGCTTACATCCGTGTTGAAGAATGTGGATAACGTATAATTTTAACTAATAGCAGCTTAAGTGGTTTGTGCAGCCGGGTCCTGTTACTTCATAACATTACCATCCACAAAGTGCTGGACTCAGTTTGTGTTTCATTAAATTATGGCTGGTATCTAGGCTAAGTTTAACCTTCATTCACATACAATCATTTATTTAAAGAAACAAAAGGCAATACTTAATTTAGACTGGATACAGTATTTTATTACTTTATAATCAGACACTAAACATATGCATGGCCTCTGTCACAAGTACAAAGGACACAAGATTTGTTGTAAATATTAACAGGAACAAGGTCTCAGTTTTGGAGAATATGGCGATGCTGCAGTCGTATGAAAGAACTTTTCTGACATGCAAGCTTTATGTTAATTTATAAACGAATACTGGAGTCCCTGTCCATTCATCTCTGTTTGCTTTGAATACAGCACTCTGAATCAGGCTGCATTTACAATACACATCTAAAATTCAAGCTCGTTCAGGAACAAACATTCACAACACTGTTTATCTAAAGTCAAGAGGAACACGTCTGAGCCCAAACTGCTGTTATCAGGAACCAGCATGAGTTACTATGAACCTGCTGGCTTTTGAAACATACAGTGGAGTCAAAAAGTCTGAAACCATATTAAAAATCTGAAAATAAATCAACTGTTTACACATTTTAACAATAATAATAAATAGGAAATTAAAATGTAAAATGTCTGACAACAAACATGTAAACTTCTTTGTAAAGATGATCAGATTTTCTTATTTTATTGTTGTAATCAATGTATTATATTTATTTGTAATATATAATCAAAATAAAAATATTAATACAATATAATAAAAACAAATTGATAATATAACCCTAAAATAAAAACATTACTAGCAGTCTTAGACTTTTGGGGTCCACTGTATATATGCAAATATGCCGCTAACAAGCAGATTAGGATTTCCAATAATAATAATAATAATAATAATAATACCATTCATATTATATCTTCTGCATTTAAATATTAAACATTTCATAGTAGTACCAAACTGCCAGGCTGTTTTAATTCTTACAACATGACAATAATGGTATTCACTGGCATAGTATTTATATATAGGGAGGATTTTCATCATGCAGATTTTAGAATAAATATTTAGCCAGCATGTTAAAACATTTACATTTGTTCATTTTAATTTTCTGCAGCAAACCGCAGTAGATCAAATATTAAGCACCTCAAACTGTTAAATTATTTGTAATATACATCCAAACAGTGAGCTTATTTTATGATAAAATCTCAATGAGATTTAACATGTAAACCTGAAATTGCACATGCACTGAAACCAAAACAAAAACTCAATTATGACAGACATTACACCATGCCCGAATTAGTTTATCAAGTAGATTAGGGGGAAATGGGCTATAATAGGAGTTCATGCACATGATGCATTTACTGCAGAATAAACATGTGATATTCTGTTAGTTCAGTGAGTCTGTAGTTTGTCACAATATTGCCTATATTACTCAATTAGAGCTCTTAATTCCCTGAGGATCTCATTGCCACTAGTCCAAGGCATTATTTTCGCCGGGAGAGATTCCGAACCCTCTGAAATGGCTTTGCACAACAGTTTCTCAAGGGTGAATCCTTTCCTAGGCATTGCAATATCCGCTCCTTTCAATTCTTTAACAGGACAAAAGTCATTTCCTCCATCTCCTATATAGCAAATCCTCTCATAATGCACATCGGCTTTAGCCTGCTGCTCTTTGAAATCACGCAGCACCTTCCTCTTGCACAGGTTTATGGGACATTGCTCACAGTCATGAGCGTGAAAGCAGCGCAAAGTCATATAGCCCCGTGCATCTATGTTGGCGGGGTTGGTGAAGACGTCATCTACAGCAGACTTCAACCCTGATGCATGCAAAACCCACTCTATGAAGATGCTGTTAGAATCGGAGATGATAATACAGTCGATGTCTTTCTTATTCTCAGATATGAAGGTCAGGAGCTCGATCATGCCGTCGGTGAACGGGATGCTCTCCATGACCGAGCGCATGTGCTCCGGCCGGACGGACTGGTCTCCGATGTAGGTCAAGACTCGACCCATATACTCGGTCCAGCGGCCGCTCTGGTATGACTTCTTCAGCCAGTCCGGTAACTTCTGCTCGGGAGTGGAGCGGATCACCCATGTGTCGCTGTTGTCATCCACTATAGTGTGATCGAAGTCGAATACTACTAAGGTCTTCATTCTACGCTGGAAATAAGACAAAAACACATTATTGACATAGGGACCGACAAACAGATGTTCAATATTCAATATATCTTTCTCAGAAACGCAAGTAACGAGATGCGTGTAAGCAAATTAAATATGTACTAACCTCAAGGAGCAGCCTGACTGAATTATTCGTTTTCGTTAGCGGTTATGAGACCG
The DNA here is from genome assembly GCA_012976165.1 of Labeo catla. Taxonomy (NCBI): domain Eukaryota; kingdom Metazoa; phylum Chordata; class Actinopteri; order Cypriniformes; family Cyprinidae; genus Labeo; species Labeo catla. Next base: position 98,361 of record VONZ01000397.1, on the reverse strand, counting down.
ACACTTGCCCTCAACACAAAGCATGATTAGTCACTGCCCCGCATACGACGGCTCGTCTCTAATAGGCGGCCGCTCACGTCAATCAAACGTTTTGCGACGCTCTGATTGGTCACCCGAATCGTCAGAACTTGGGTCGTTCTTGCTTTCATTTTCTAGTCATTCATTCAAAAACGTGAATCAGTTTATTCTGAATGACAGCGGAATTGTCTTAAAATACAGACACTACTAGTAAAATATTTTAGAATAGTAGAGTCATAAAGCTACGACATAACGCAAATTCAGACGTCAGCACAATTTAAGTCTGAAACGCAAATGTCAAGCATGAATAAAGTGAAAAAAAACACAATTTTTGATTAAGACTGTTTTCTGAAATGTTAAAATATGGAAACGAGGTGTTATCTAACTCATTTAATACATTTCGAGAAGGCAAATCTGAACATTGTTATAAAGCCAGGTTCAAATGTCGTTTCATTTTGTTGAAATTTTTAAAACAGGATTTTAAGATCTCTTTATATCACTTAATGAATATACTGCCAAGAGCTAGAAAAATATTTCATGTTTTTATGAATAAAATATATTAGGCAAATGATATGTGAACAAACCTTTAAACACCTTGAGAAAACAGAAATAAGATGGAAAAAAGTTAAGTGTAACCAACTTTTTCTTTAACGCGGAAGTAAGCTTATGGGTGAGACTTCCGCTTCATTAGGAAATAACGAGAATAATGGCGTCAATAAACGGGAAAACTGTTTGCGCTACAAACCAGTGTTCATAATAAAAATAATTAAAATAGTATGGTAAGACACCAATTTGCAATGTCAAGCAGCAAAACGAGCTGTTTTGTACAGCTAAAATTAGCTGGAGGCAGATGAGACCGGAAGCCAGAGCCATTAAATTTACAAATGGCCACGCCCACTCTTACATGAAGAGAAACATCCATGCTGCTAAAGTTGAGATTTCTGGCTCAGTACAGGGAAAAAAAAAAACATTTTGAGAATACCTTTTTTTTTTTTTAGATCTCTCCTAATTGAAATGTACAAACTCTAATAATTAAAATATAATAATTGTAGGTTTCAGATTTTTTCTTTTCAATAATCTGAAAGAAAAGTTATGTTAAGCTAAATAGTTCAATCTCACAACTGACCAGTGCATGAAAAAAAAAAGTTTTGACTTGAGTATACTTTTAGATCAAGACTTAAGGAAAAACTGTGATATAGAAAAATATGCTAAAATATAAAAATGCTAAGATAAATGCAAATGCTAAAACAAAACTAGATATGAAACACTAAAATCAGTTTCTGTTCACTAAATGATGCTATTAAAGTATTCATGCTTTTAAGGATTTGCTATAATGTTCAAACATCTGAATGTAAAAATAAGTGAACTGTGTAAAATATCCAAAATCAGCCAAAACACATACATGAAGAAAATCTCTACCAACATATTCTGCATCCTTTATTCCTAATTGCACTTGAATAACGATTTCAATAAACAGGACCACTAAAAGTCAAGTTCACAGGTTCAGTATCAATTTTTATTTGTCAAATTCAACAGAACCTAACATTGTCATCTCTTTACAAACATAAAGCCCTTACAAAACTCCAATGTACGCAAACCTGTCCCCAACAAACCCCTTTTAAAAAACACAGCTCAGATCAGACAGAAAAACAATTAAACGACCATTTTCACTAAATGTCGGGATATGGGCAAGAAAATGAAAACAAACATCAGATAAAAGCAGGACAAATAACCGATTTGATTGAAACAAATTAGGACTTTGTGGTCCGTATCAGTCATTAAAAAAAAAAATATTCCAGGCTTTCAGGAGAAGAGCATGTCTGCTTCACACGATGACTAAAATATGTCTCTTTGTATCGACTGTTGTACAGCAAGTCATCGATGGGGAAAAAGAAAACAAAAAATGGAGTGGTACATGCAGTCTCTCAATCAGTGTCACTGGAAGAGGAGTCCTTTTTCTTTGCATCTTTGCTTGGACTTTTAGATTTGTCCTTCGCCCTCTCTTTTGATTTCGGACTCTCGCTTCTTTTTCTTTTCTTCTGTTTATCAGCATCGCTCTCAGAGTCGCTGCTTCCGCTGTCACTCTTTTCTCTCCTCTTCCTACCGCTCTGTCGATCATCTCTTTCTCGGCTTCTCTGTCTCTGGGAGGATCGTTCTTTGGAGCTCCTGTCTCGTCCTCTGGTCTCTTTGCTCTTTGACTCCTCTGTGCTCTTCCTCTTGTTTCTGTCTTCTGCGTCTCTCCCGCGGTCCCGTCTGTCTCGATCTCTGCTTCTCGACCGGCGAGATGATCTTCTGTCTCGGCTGCTGCTGTGGCGTCTGTCACGGCCTCTGTCACGTGACTGGCCACGCTTGTCGCGGCCTCGGGACCGGGACCTCCGTGACGCATCGCGGCCCTTTTCTCTGCTTCTTGACCGGTCACGTCGCTGCTCTCCATTCTTCTTCTTTTCCACCTCCTTCGACTTTTCCTTCTCATCTCCTTCCGGATGTTGTTTGCTCCTTTCTTTGCTTCTGTCTTTTTGCTCGCCCTCCTTCTCTCGCTCTTTTGCATCTTTTTCTTTCCTGTCCTTGCTGCTTGAGCGTCCCCGTTTGTCGTCCGCTTTACTGTGCTTTTCCTTCTCTCTTTTCTTTTCTTTGCTCTTGCTCCGGCTGCGAGCTTTCTTCTTTTCTGCATCGGCATCTGTCTTTTTCCGTGCGTCCCTATCTCTGCTTTTAGAGCGATGTTTGTCCCTCTTCCTGTCTCTTCCTCTAGAGGGACTGCGTGATTTGTCACGCTTTGCATCTCTCTTTTCTCGTTCGGAGTTCTTTTTTGCTGCTTCTTGTCCTGCAGCTTTGTTCTCGCCAGCTGGTTCAGTGGCTTCTGTCTTTTCCTCTGACATATCTCCTCTGGAAAAAAAACATACAAAATATTTATTGTCATGTAAGACTAATAAATTTAATATTTATTTAGTAAATTATATAATATAGATAATCCTTGAGTGCAAGTAATGTTTTGAAACAGCGCAAGGGAAAGTAAACAAAAAGTCAAGTTAATAAACTCTTCACTGCATGAATCCTGGATGCAATATTTGCATGCACTATATAATAAGACATACTTGTCCCCTTTGATCCATCGTTCCTGGGTGGCAGCTGTGTTGGCTTTAGCTTTCTGTGTCCTTTGCATTTCCTGCCTCCAGTGTGGAGGTGTCTCACTGCGGCGAAATCGATCCCATGATCGCGAGCGAGATCTAGACGGTGTCCGGTAGCGCTACAGAAAGTAAATAAATAAAAATTAGCTTTTTATGTTCACTAAAATCAAAATCAAATCATAAGTAAAACAAAACATGCATCATTCAAGTAAAGGAACCGTTGGTTTTTTTTTTTTTTTTTAAAGAAATGACTACTTGTTTAGTAATGATGTGATAAATTGACCAAAAGGGATATCTATAATATTAAAAAAGTGTTAAACTAATGTGCTGTCCTTTTGAACTTTCTATTAAATCAAAGAATCCTGAAAATAAATGCATCATGGTTTCCATAAATATATAAAGCAGCACAAGTGATGTTCTTGAGTAGCAAATAAGAATATTAAAATAAATTCTGTGACACTGAAAACAAAAATAATGATGCTAAAAAAAAACAGCTTTGATCACAGCAATAAATTACATTTTAATATGTATTCAAATATAAAACAATTATTTTAAATTGTTAAAATGTTTCACAATTATACTGTTGTAACTACATTTTTTTTATTCAAATAAATGCAGCCTTTGTGACTATAAGAGACGTCTTTCGAAAATCTTACCGACCACAAAGTTTAAGTGAATTGTAAAGCAAACTATATTTATTCTCTCACCCTCGGTCCTCTTCCTTTAATTCTTCGCCCTGATCTGGTCATCACCAGTCTTGTGCGGTTTGGCCTAGAGTTCGCCATGGGTCTGGAATATAATTAAAAATTTTTTTTTAAATAAAATAAAATAAAAATCACACAATATAAATATTAATCCATGTGTGTACAACAAATAAACCTCCACAGCATTACTGGATGAAGTATTAAAATCTCACATCCTACCTGTCCCTTTCTCTCTCTCTCTCCTTCTCCCTGTCTCTTTCTCTTTGTCTGTCTTTCCCAGAGTCCTCCTTTTGCTTTTCTTTAACCTGCTCCTCTTCTTTAGCCTTCTGGGGGCTTCGCCTCATTAGGAAGCGGTTTTCTGGAATGGGCGGGACTTCCTCTGGGCGGATGGTTGACACTGGTTGGGGTTCAGCCTCTTCCTCATCAGACCTACAGAAAAAGACATTAAAATTTTCTGTTCGCAAGTCCTTGTGGACAGAAAGTGAAAACAGCATTGAATGCAAATAATAATAAATAAACCAAAGAAAAATTGTGGTTATGTAGCATATAAAAATAAACTGGTATTGGAATATTTTAAGTGAAAATAAAACCCATATCTTGTGTTACTGACGTCACAAGTTGTGCATCCAAACAAACTCTAAAGAACTCTAGTGCAAATTTGCAAACAATTTGTAAAAACTAGTCAAATTAGCCAGATGCCCTTATCCTTAAAAACCATGAGTAATACTAGACTAAGATAAATGAAAATACAACCCAGACCACATTCAAATTCACTTTCAGCAAGGATGAAAATGGTTTCTATAAAGTTACAAAACATGAATTACAGAATCACCCCCCCGAAACACATGGAATGTAAATACTTCAAACTTTGAAGCATTTTATATTAGTGCTGTTAAAGGGTGAAAGACTCTCATAAATGTGTAAATGATGACTGTACCCTTTCTTGTCTTTCTTCTTGTGTTTCTGTTCTTTCTTTTTCTTGTGTTCCTTCTTATGTTTCTTCCGTCGTTTCTTCTCCTTCTCTGATTCCTCTGAGTCCGAGGAGCTGTCTGAGGAAGAGTCGTCGTCACTCTCGCTGGATGACTGATGCTTCTTCTTTTCTTTCTTTGCTGAATGAAGTTGAAGCAATATTTTAAAACACATTATCATTTGTCTGGAAAAAAATGTGTCTGTACGGTTGAACCAAGATTACATTTTTGTTAATAAAAGTTTAGAAGAACTGATCTAAAACATTCATGATTGCATTAAAGTCAAGTCTAGACACAAGTAACCTTAGTGACAAATAAATATTGATATCCATATTGATAAACACTGGACTGTTTCAAAACAATTGAAGTTAATTAATAAGCGAGTACAATCAAGGCACAAGTTCATTTGTCTACTCTTAATGAACTGACTGGCTCTAAATGGAATACTTGTGTATAAAATATATAATGAATGAGATGGAAAAACAGTGACTACATCTAAAACCTTTGGATGGCGCAATGTTTTATGCTTTCATTCGATAACCACTACTAATAAATTGCATTATGATAATTGCATACACACACATTAATGTAATAAAACAAAAAAATGGAATCCAGAAATATTACAAATAAAAAATAAATAAAACATTTCATCTGAACAAATAAAAATTTTTTACTATTTAAATTTATCTTAAGAAGAGTAAAGAAAAACTATAATATAGGAGGAAAAAAAACATCCAGAAAAATTCAAACAGAAAGTAAAACTGATTTTATAGGGTCAGCCTACTTAGGCCCTTACACAATAACGCAATAAAAATAAAGGTAAAGGCTATAGCTGTCCTCACGCCATGTCGTAATTACTGTAATTCTGAGATGACAACACTTGCATCGCTCCAGAACTTGTAAGCTCAAAAGAGTTATAACTTGGACCACATGACCTCCGCCTGATTCATTTAGGTGCTACTCACGTTCTATCTCTGAGTCTGATGACATGAACAGCTCAGAGTAGAACATCACATGCTGTCATCTCTGATTTATGGTAATTACATCATGGTGTGATCGCAGCTTAATAACGTAAAACCAGCATTTATAATACTTTAGGCCTTAAACAAGAGAAAATAAAATATGAAATATCACCTTTAGATTTTGGAACAAGTTCCCCACAGTTGAGCACTTTGACCTCTGCGTAGGGTCGGCTGTTGGTATCCGTCTTCTGACTCTCGATCGTTCGGATCAGGTCCTGGCCGGAGATCACCTGACCAAACACCACATGAATTCTGAGGAAAAAGCAACAAGGCCTGTTAAACACTGCAGAAGGTATTTATGTTACCTAGCAGTTGGTACACAATGTTGTGCTGCACACTTACCCGTCCAAGTGAGGAGTTGGTTTTGTAGTTCTATGGTCAGGGACACAAAACAGTGAGGCAGAATGTAAATATACATCTAACGAACACAAAAACAGTGATTAATGCACACCATAAATCGATCTGAGTCATTATCATTTGCAGTTCATAACTAGATCAAGACCAAACCAACGCACTGAGGACATATACACATACATATAAACTATAATAAACTATAGTCGCAGATCAACGCCCCTTTTCCAAGAGAATGGTATAATCCAAGAGGTCAGTAGAGGCGTCCCCTAAAAAAGCTAGTATGCTGGACTCACATGAAGAACTGTGAGCCATTGGTGTCTTTCCCTCTGTTTGCCATCGACAGCAGGAACTCCTTGGTATGTTTCATTGAGAAGCTCTCATCTAGACAATAAAATAACAGAATATTGAACTCACTGTTGTTATTGACAAGGTTTATATAGTGCTTAAATACAACTGAAGCATATGGTAACAAACTTTTAGTTGCTATAGGTTAGTTCAGTTAAAGTTATAAAATTATTAAAACAAAAATGGAAGCTAAATAGAAATAATACGGATTGAAATCTAAAATCTGTTTCATGCTGACCCATTTTAACCATTTTAATTTATTGATTTATAAACCTGGTCACTCAAGTCAATGAAGAATAAATTTAACAAAAAGACTTTAAAATTTCACTTCGTTCTGGAACTGTCAATCAAAAACTAGCTGCAATGTTTTAATTTGCACATGTTTATGAAGTGGAAAAAAGACACCCACCTTCAAAGAAACCTCCGTATATAGATTCACCACCTCTGCCGTTTCCTGTTATGACAAACATTTCCGTCAAATGTCATCACACATAGGATAAACATGATTAAAAAAAACCCAAAAGACAGCAGTACCTTCACTGAAGTCTCCTCCTTGTATCATAAAATCCTTTACTATCCTGTGGAACAGACTTCCTTTGTAGTGCAAAGGTTTCTGGGTAGTCTTGCCAATTCCTCTCTCACCTGGAGACAGAGATTGAAGAAAAACCAAACGATATATAAACACAGACCTGGAAGACATCTCTCACGAGACAGTGATTTTACAGCATTAAATGTTTTGAATCTAATTAGATACATTGTTGAAACGATAGTTCCTCTGACTAAGAAGAAAATATAAATGATCCCTTAAGTAATTACAAATAAATTATAAATAGCAAATTATAAAACATAAATAGAGATATCAAAAGAGATATTCTAAATTATAAACATAGATATGTAAAATTAATTCAGAAGAAAATCAAAAGAAAAACATATAAATATTTGACACCTGTGCACAGGCAGCGGAAGTTTTCACATGTTTTGGGACACACATCAGAGAAAAGCTCTATGATCACTCGTCCCGCTGCAGAAAGGAAAATCAGAAGCAGAAAATTATCATACAGGAAATACATCCCACATGTTCAGTTACTGAAGAGCAGTTGTGCACTACGTCTTACCTGGCACATTACCGATGCCAATGTCAAAGAAGCAGCGAGGACGCTGCGCCTTCACCCCCATCGCACTGCAAGCACAAAACACAACTAGTCCAGCAACTCATCTGTGCTTACAGACCTAATAATACACGGAAACCGAAACCTGTTTCACTAGTGTAACAAGACTAATACAGAAACTAACAGACTCCATAATGGGCAAAATCTTTCGGTTTTGTTGTGAAAGATGTTTGACAGATTTGAAAAAATTCACCATGGAGAACATTAATATTTCATATTGCTTACTTAGCACAGCCTCTTTCCCTCATGTCAATAGTTATCATGCCTAACTCATATTGAGCCTGAATGTCAGTCTCGGCACTTTCCCTATCTACAAAATAACACAAACGGCCATGAACATGTCTAATATGTCTCTGCGACTTGTTTTTATGTTACCTTTGAGATTATCGATGGCTTTAAAATAAAACGACATTAAAATGCTTATTCTTCGAGATGCTGCACACGTGAAACCACCAACAGCAGCACACCTCGTGTATCCCAGTTTGTTTAAACTGAATATTTATCTAACTAGTTTTAAGATACGGTTTAATTAGTTCTATTTGTTTATACCAGCACTAAAATCGCAACGTTTTGCCTTATAAAGATTGAATGACTAGCATGCTAACTTGCTACATCCGTTCATTACTGAGTATATTAAGATTTCGATTTCGTTTTACTTTTTGTACAAATCATATTGAACTGTAATGTGCATATTTTTGACAGGAAGTATAACTTACATGTTTGATCCAAGCTAAACAAATTCTACTAAAAGGAAGAGAACATTAACAACATGGACTGTCGTTCTCGTGCCCTCAGCGCGCAGGTCTATAAAAGATGGCGCCGTGACGATCAGCGGTGCATTCTGGGTAAAAACATAAACCGCCTGAACTAGAGGCTACGGAAACTTAAAGAGGACAAAAATCAAATGTGATTTGAAATTCAGCCTGCATCCCAACGTGCATACTATCCATGCTAAATTCTATGTGACAGAAGTAATTTTCAATACTATTTAGGGCAGATAGGGTGGATAGTACGCACATTGGGAAGCAGGGTCAGTCTGAGTTTAATCATAGAGTTAAGTGGTTTCAACATACATTATGTATAAATGAAATCTTGTGTACGTTGTTAAAGTTTGTTTACTTACTCTCATTTATCTGTTTTGCTCTCAGAAAGATTGGCGTAAAAATTAATGTCACTGAATTATTATTATTATTTATTTATTTTAAGTCAAAAAGTGGAGTTTACGAGCGCAAAGAAGCGCATGTCTTTAAAAAAATAGCTTGGGAAAATTTAATAAAAACATAAACGTATAGTATTTAACGAAAATAAACACCTTATTCACAGGTTTTTAAGTGTTGGTGGACTTTTTTAGCATTTAGCTGCGTCTCACGTCATGAGGAATTTTAGTTCGAACGCGATTAATCGGTATCCATGGCAACGTTCTGTTGATGTTTCCGTAAACCTGACTATCTCATCAGCGACTTGCATCGATTATTGAGTTGATAGTTGAGTTAATCGATTGATCGCTAGCTTTCACGATTGTGATTGTTTAGTTCAGTTTCATTTCGTGTGGTGAAATCTGAACACTAAAACGGTTTCAACATGCCTTGTGTTCATTATAAGTTTCGAAGTAAACTCACTCATGACACGATCCCGTTTGAAGGCCTTCACATCACTCTGAGAGAGTTAAAACGACAAATTATGAGGCTGGAGAGACTGAAGCTCTGTGACCTGCAGATCAACAGCGCACAAACCAATGAAGGTGAGTCCAGCTCCACATCACACTATACTAAACTAAATATATAGAATACAAACTGATGAATGTGAGTGAAACTAATGGTTTTATTGGTGTTTTTGCTGTCAGAATACACTGATGATGAAGCGCTCATTCCCAACAACACGTCCGTCATCGTCAGACGAATCCCTGGTTTTGGGATGAAATCCACAAACAAAAGATTTGTCAAGTAAGTCATGTGAAATGAACACAACTTATATTACTTAGATATAATATTAAGAATTATCAGTCTGTGATTATTGTTTTAGTAATTTGAACTCTTTGTTGTTTGATTTTGCAGTAATCGGCCTGAACCATCATGTGGATCTTCACAAACAGTATGTAGAAAAGAGATTGCATTGGTCTTCATGTTTAATAACTCTATTTGGTAAGGTTTTTCATCTAATATTCGATTCGTATGGTTATTTTTCTGCACTAAAATATGGAACATCGTCAGCTAGCTACTCCAGTATATTACTGATAAAAACATAAACATTATGTTTTACAATGTTACACTCTTTTTGATCAAAGTGTCAGGAAAAGCCACTTGCTTGTTGCGAATCGATGGTAAGTCCAATTCCACTGTACGATTTTAAATTATATTCTCTATGCACTATTGTACCATTTTGACTTAGGTTTTCTGTATGAACAAACCACATTTTCTGTATAATCACTGCAGAATACAATATACGTTATACAATAAAACTATTAAAAATTCTTTAACATTCAAGGCCCGGCGTGTTCATTTTGATTGAGTTTCTGTAGACGAGCGTCTCATTCATGTCTCATTTATGTCTTGTTCATGTCTCTGGTCTCTAAACTCTAGACAGACTTGACCTCATTATTATCTTAAATAAGCCTTGTGTCTCGTCACAGACGTAAAACTCCTCTTGTGTTCATGTTTATTTCAGCAGGAGGTTGGTGATTCTTCACCAGTTTCACTGTTTCAGCTTCTGAAGGTATTGAAATAAATGAGAAATACACTCTGCTGCACTGAAGTGTCATAATAAAGACAAAAGTGCTGAATATCAAAACACAATGTACAGTTGCTTAAGCAGAAATCCCACAATGACACACAAGCAGCTTTGTTCAGAAGGTTTAAGTGTTTTAGTGATAAACATTAAAATATGCAAATGCCTGTGAAACAGACTGAGAATCTGGCTGAGGCAAATGCATCAGAGGAGAACAAACTCAAAGCTGTGATGTTCCAGTCCAGTTTGTGCTATTACTCCAGCAGGTGAGTGTTCAGACATTGACAGGCTCTGAATCTATGATATATGAGAGATGCTTATGATTCTGATATTCATCAGTGATGCGATGAAGTTGGTCGGACTGCTTCCTCCAAACTACATTTGTTTCCGCTGTGGGATTCCTGGACATCACATTAAAAACTGCCCGACCAATGGGGTAACTGGGCTTTGAGAGATTACAGCTCCTGTTCCCTGTTAGTCTGAGTTTGCTCAGAGTTTAAATGTCACTTATGAATTCACAGGACAGACGTTTTGCTTCTTGTAAACGCATACGGAAATGCGCAGGGATTCCTCGTAGTTTCCTGGTGGAGGTGGATGATCCAGACAGAAAGGGAGTCATGATGAACCGCAGTGGGAAATACGTCATTCCCATTATAGATGCGTGAGTTTACTCTGCTTGGTCTTGCGTGTTTGTTAAAGTCTTGTTGTGTTTGAATCATGTTGTGTTTGATTTGTTCAGTGAGGCCTATGCAACTGGAAAGAAAGAGAAGCTGCCTTTCTCACCCCAGGATGAGCATTCAACCTCATTTTCAACCTCATCCGATCCGGTTCCTGCCGTGCTGCTGTGTCTGATCTGTAAGGATCTGCTGACTGATGCTGTGATGATTCCCTGCTGCAGGAGCAGCTACTGTGATGAATGTGAGTGTCTATTCATCTAAACATGAGTCAGAAACAAACAAGCTGTTTTTGATAATCTTCCGGTCTCAGGTATCAGAACGTGTTTGCTGGAGTCTGACAGACATGTTTGTCCAACCTGCATTCAGTCAGATGTTTCTCCTGACGCTTTAACTGCAAACACTGTTTTGTGTCAAGTAAGACCTTAAACACTGTTTCTTCTTGTAGTTTGTGTAGATCTTCTGCATCTGCAGAACTATTTTATGCTTCTTTCTCACACAGGAGGTGAATCATTTTAGGAATGAAACCAGAACCAGAATGAAACCAAACCACAGCCGTCAGTCCCGGTCACCCATCCCAGAATCCTCAACAAAGAGGCGTCAGGATGTGAGAGGGAATCGTTCCCGCTCCAGATCTCCTCTAAACAGATATACAGACCAGAAGAGACCACGTTACTGAAAGACAGACTTTCAGTCCTGCATTGGCTCCAAGCTCTCCAAGAAACACAAGCAGCAATTATATACGTATATATATATATTTAATTTGCTATATTTTATATTAGCTTGATATTTTACAAACATTTAGAAATAAATATGAATGTATATATTGTAGATATTTTATTAATTTAATAAAGGTTATATAAACTATATCAAATAGTGGTATATTTATTAATATATATACAGTGCTGCTTGAAAGTTTGTGAACCCTTTAGAATTTTCTACATTTTTGCATAAATGTAACACAAAACATCATCAGATTTTCACACAAGTCCTGAAAGTTGACAAAGAAAACTAAATCAAACAAACCAAAAATATATGTCATTTATTTACTGAGATTCAGTGTTAAATATTTGCGAGTTAAAAAAGTATGTGAATCTTTGCTTTCAGTATCTGCTGTGACCCCTTTTTAAAGCAATAACCGCAGGTTCACAGATGGAATAATGTTCTTATGCTGGAATGAAGCCTTTTTCTTTTTTCAAACATAACACTTCTCACTTAGACCCACAAAGTTTTATTTTGGTCTCATCCGCCCTCTGACTTGTCCACATGATCTTTAGCAAACTGCAGACTGACAGCAGTGTTTTTTTTTTATTTTTTTATGGAGAGTTGTGGCTTTCTCCTTGCCAATCATACCATGGTTTTCCAGTGTTCTCCTGATGATGGACTCACGAACATTTATATTAACTAATGTGAGAAGGTCTTTATGTGCTTAATAGTTACCCTGAGGTCCTTTGCAAACTTGCAGACTATCACAAGTCTTGCTTTGGAGTGATCTTTGTTGGCTGACCACTCCTAGGGAGGGTAATAGTGGTCTTGAATTTCTTGTTTAATTGTAAATAATCTGTCTGACTGGATTTGCAGGGTCCAAACTTTTTAGAGATGGTTTTGTAACATTTTCTAGCCGGATGAGCAACAACAACTCTTTTTCTGAGGTTCTCAGAGATCTACTTTGTTCATGCCATGATTCACTTCCACAAACATGCTCAGACTTTGATAAATTCCTGTTCTTTAATTCAAAACATTGCATACACTGGCACCTGATATTCATCCTATTGATTGATAACACATCTGAACAAATGGACAAATTTCACATTAAAATTAACTGCTAATTTTAGAGATTCACATACTTTTGCAACTCACAAATATTTAACACTGGACCTTTTTTCTCAAGAAATAAATGACAACCTATATATTTTCATCTCATTTGTTTGATTGGGTTCTCTTTGTCAACTTTCAGGACTTGCGTGGAAATCTGATTAACGTTTTGTTCATATTTATGCAGAAATATAGAAAATTCTAAAGGGTTCACAAACATTTAGGCAGCATACACACACACACACACACACACACACACAATGCTGCCTAAATGTTTGTGAACCCTTTAGAATTTTCTACACATATAATACTAACATATTGCAGTTAAAACAAAGTAACTAGCTGGTCCTAGCTAAATATAGGACTTTGTTTTTGCAATCATCAGAGAAGCTAAGCATCAGTCTGCTAAAAAACACAACAAGTTAGTATGGTTTAAAAATGTTTATTTTACAAAAAAAAAAAAAATGCACATACATTTAGTAACTTTGTATTTTTGAAGTAGAGAACTAGAGTTTATTTTTATTACAGTATAATAACATTACAGAAATGCGCCTGTTCTTGCTTACATTGTTCTGTCAATTTGTCATGGCATTATACGAGAAATGGCTCATGTTCACACACATACAGTACACACACCCTTCACGTTTGTCTAAAATGTAAAAGAAACACACTTTAGGGAACCCAAAAGCTTTTTATTTGCACTTTTATGAAAAGGGTTTAGTTCCCTTGGCTCCTCATTTTAGACTAGATATGAATGACTACAGACAGCTGTGTTCTGAGGTCAAAGGTCACACTTGGGGTTTGATTTAGAGTTTGGGCATCCTGGCAGCATTCAGACGCATACCAACGCAGGAAGAGCCGGAAGCGTAGCGCATTTCTCTCAGCATCCCGCTCCATGACTTTTTGTCATCTTCATACCTGTGAAAGAAAACAGGTCAATGCATAAATTGGCATTCAGTTCTATGCTGGACCTATTTCAGTGCTACTTCTTAGAACTTGATTAATTAATTGATCTGTTGAGCTGGACACAGAATCAGGATGACTTACTGCCAAACGTCAGTGATCTCGGAGGGTCCGATGTTTTTATCCTCCAGCTCTACGATAGCAAAGCCACCAATTGCAAAGAGGTTTCCTCCGCTGCTCACGAGATTTACAGAGCTGCGCTCCTGAGGGAACTCTGTGAATGCGTCCCACCTAGGAGCAAATCATATTAATGTAATACAGTGTATTTAATTTTTACATGCAGAAGCAGTGAATGACAGAAAAGATGGATAAGCACAGGAAGACGACATCTAGAACTGTAAATCTCTGTACACATACAATATTATTGTTTCATATCACAAGCAAACCTGGAACCTGCATAGTATTTGTGATTGTGGACCACAAAACCAGTCATAAGGGTCAATTCTTTGAAAATTAGATTTATACATCATCTGAAAGTTGAATAAATAAGCTTTCCATTGATGTATGGTTTGTTAGGATAGGCATGAGATTTGGCTAAGATCTGAAAATCTGGAATCTGAGGGTGCAAAAAAATCAAAATACTGAGAAAATCACCTTTAAAGTTGTCCAAATGAAGTTCTTAGCAATGCATATTACTAAACAAAAAAGTTTTGATATATTTACGCTTGGAAATGTACAAAATATCTTCATGTAACATGATCTTTACTTAATATCCTAATGATTTTTGGCATAAAAGAAAAATGTATAAGTTTGATCCATACAATTTATTGTTGGCTATATATATATATATATATCACAAATATATCTGTGCTACTTATGACTTATGTTATTGTTAGCTAAAACTAAAACTACTAAATTGTCATTATTTGAAATAAAGCTGAAATAAACTAAAATGCTACATGAAACACTTAAGAAAATAGAATTAGAAATGTTACCTTGACATCTAACTGAAATAAAATAAGTACTAAAATTACTAGAATTGAAATAAAAATAAATGGACATGCACATTACAAAATACTAAACATTAAACTAAAATTAGATTAAATATATATATTATTATTATATATATTAAGATATATATATATATATATATATATATATAACATGGATGAGGAATCATACTTGTTTGTTCCAAAATCGTAGGCTTCAGATAAAGCTGTAAGTCCATCTTCATTCACTCCCCCAGCTACGATGATTTTTCCCTTATGAACTACGGCACCAAACATCGCTCTGGGCGTCTTCATAGCAGCCAGTTCTCTCCATTCTGATTGCTTGTGGTTGTACACAAACATTTTATTGAGAGCTTTGCTGTGAGAAAAGAGATTTATTTACTTTCAGAATTTCAAATTTCAAACATGCAGAGCAGTAGGTGCAACACACAGGCAGAAACAGTGCACAGTTTGGCAAGCTTTCTTTACTTTTAGTTCTTCAGGTGTTTAGTAATAATATTATTTGCTTTTTATGGAATGAAGAGCACTTTTAAGTTTCAACAAGCTGAAAAGATGAATGCATCATTGCTTGTTCATGATCAGAGCCCAAGTGTCACATAAGATTGTTGAGGAACTTTGATGGATCACAGGCAGCTGCAAACTACACCATATGTTCCCGAGCACCACTGATCTCAGTTTCACACACACACACACACACACACACACACTTACTTGTCATCTGTCTTTCCTCCAATGCAGTATACCAGGTTGTTATGTGAGACGACAGAATGGCCGTGAATACGCAGAGGAAGTTTCTTGGTCTCGTGCCATTTCATCTTTCTGCAATGACATGAAATACTATTGAAGCCACACAAGTGTGAAAAGCAGAATCAGCAGTTGCACAGACAAAGATTTTGAATTCATACTCAGTGTCGTAACACATGACGGAGTCGAGGGACTCGTTGGTCTGCAGGTCTTTGCCAGCGATGGCGAACAGCAGGTTTTCACTTTCGCCGAGACTGAACAGGCATCGAGGGCTGGGCATAGGTGGCATTGCCCTCCAATCAGCAGCAATACTGTCCAGCTGGATAAGACAGAAGAGTTTTAATATGACAAATAAGTATCATGATACTCATTAACATTAGAGTAGATATCTTTACCCTAATAATGAACAAATTCATTAATTTAGATTCATGTTCATTTACCCTGTTGAAAAAAACAGCATATGCTGGTTGGGTAGGTTTTGAAGCATGGATGCTGGTTTGAGGTGGTTTAAGTTGGTCCTTAGCTGGTACAAACCAGCTAAGAACCAGCTTAAACCAGCTCATGACCAGCTAAAGACCAGTTTTAACCAGCTCAAACCAGCATCCATGCTTCAAAACCTAACTCAACAGGGTATAAACATAGGCTAATATTGTTTATGTTTACATAAATTGTGGCAAAATGTTACTACATTATCACCCAGCTCTTCATATAAAGTTAGATATATGTGACCCTGGACCACAAAACCAGTCTTAAGTCGCTGGGGTATATTTGTAGCAATAGCCAAAAATACATTGTATGGGTCAAAATTATAGATTTTTTTTTATGCCAAAAAACATTAGGAAATTAAGTAAAGATCATGTTCCATGGAGATATTTAGTAAAATTCCTACTGTAAATGTATCCAAACTTAATTTTTAATTACTAATATACATTGCTAAGAACTTCATTTGGAAACTTTAAAGGTGATTTTCTCAATATTTAGATTTTTTTGCACCATCAAATTCCATTTATTCAAATAATTGTATCTCATCCAAAGGTTTCAGGGAAAAATTGACCCTTATGACTGGTTTTGTGGTCCAGTGTCACATATATGCATACATACTGTATTCTTGCGTAGTACATTTGCATATATACTACATAGCAAAACTGCTAGATCTCTTATATTGCCACAGATTTTAAAATATATTATCATCCACCTCTAATCTGCTAAATTCATAAGATATTATTAATACTAACATATTGATTTTCTGCAAAGCTTCTTTGAAACCATGTGTATTGTAAGCAGCACTATATAAATAAAATTGGCCTGGTATACATAGCTAAGTCATATTTGTTTATAATACATTCATGTTAATTTGTACAACTTGAAATAATGAAAACGCATTAGTATATGTAGAATATAAAATAAACCTAAATCCTGTAAAAGTACTGATCATTGTTAGTTAATGTTATCCAGATTTAATAATTTACAACAATAAAGTGTTACTATTAAAGCAGCTCAATCAACCTAAAAAGTAACTAGGAAAATGATTCAAGTTTGCAGATTTTAGTTAATTCAGTTTAAAGACTCCAAAAAGACAAATGTCCATGCTAGTCCAGAGACCAGTTGCATAAACAGCCGCTATGTTAAGACTGTGTCTTAAGAACTAGCTTGACCAACTAGCGACTAGTCTAAGAAGTTTATGCAACCGGACCCTGGTCTAGCTAGCTAGCGTGGACCAGCATGAACATCTTGGAAAAGACCATGAATGTCCCTGTTGGTAAAGCTAGTTTAAGAAACCTAGGGCTGGTTTCACAGAGAGGGCTTAGACTAAGCCAGGATTAGGCCATAGTTCAGTTTATAGTTCATAAACATGCCTTAGAAAAAACATTACAGGTGTGCATCTGGGCACTGACATATTTCAAGTTTCTTTCAGTTGAAACAACACAGACTTTTGTTCTGGGACTAGGCTTAAACCATGTCTGTGAAACCAGGGGCTAGTGTGGTTACCATCACATCAGCATCCAGTATTCAAAGTTATTTTGTACCTGGTAGAAGTAGCACTGCAGTGGAGTCTCTTTGCTCTCTTCGTCGACAAACAGGCCACCGATGATAAAGAGCTGGTTCTTCTTGGTGCAGAGACTCACGTGGTTCTTCGGCACCTGCTCTGCCATGGCAGCCAAAAAGCACTCATTCTCGGCCACGTCGTATGCCACGGCGGCCGTGTCATTGATCATGAGGATCAGGTCTCGTCCGTACATCCCCAGTCTACGATTATCGTTCAAGTAACCCGGCAGGAGCTCCTCTTCCTCCTCTGCCCCAGCCTCTCCGTTCACCTCTCCTTCCTTCTTGACTTTGGGTTTCTTCTCGGGGAGTTTTCCTCCGAAGGCATCTTTGACAACTTGCAGCTTCTTCAAGAGCTCTGGGTCAGCCTTGATGATGTCATCGGTCTCGACTTTCTCCCGGAAGTACTTCTCCGGGAGAAGTCGGAAGCGAATGCACTCGAACACTTCGCTCAGACTTTTGGCACGTTTGGCCTTGTCGCTGCGCACCCACTTCATCACCGACTCAAACACGACCTCCTCCTTCTCCACGTTCAATGTGTCTCCTCCAATCAGGGCTAAGAGCTCATGAGGCGCCAGCTGAAGGAACTCCTCCTCGGCAGCCACGGTTTCAAAACGGTCTGCGATGAAATCACGTGCCGCTATGGCGAGCCTGGGAACGCCGAGAACCAGGCCGAGCCTGAAGACGGCGAGACAATTAGACAGTGACAGCTTCTTCTGGAGGTAGTTCACACATACTGTAAACACTGAGGGAATCTGGAATCGGTTCGCCACTGCGAAGATCTCCTGAACGTTGTCGTCCGTCAAATCAATCTCTGCAGAATACAGATACTGGATGATCATATCCATGATATTGGGATCAACATCATCCAGAACAACTTCCTTGCCGCTTTCCTTCTCCTTGCCATCTTCGGAGAAGAAGAGCTCTCTGAAGTACGGACTACAGGCGGCCATGATCAGGCGGTGGCAGGGAAAGCTGCGGTCGCCGATTTTCAAAGTGCAGTCCACGAACTTGTTCTCATTCAGAAGTTCCTTCAGTCCATCCTGAAGCAAGGTGCTCTGGAACAGCCGCAGCTCCTCCTTTATGGCTTTAGGATCCATAATGTTTCAAGGGAGTTGAAGGATAAGAGAATAAAAAGGGAAGAAGGTGGCTGCAGGTCTGCTCGCCACACCGTCCAGGCTGGAAAAGGACAGAGGGCTGAAAAGATTCCCAGAGTGAAGGGTCTGTCATTTAATCCTGCCGTTCTAAATATAACCCGCCCGGCTCTTGTCTACCCCCACTGCCTCTGTCATCCCTCAATCGAAGAAGGAGATCCCAATGTGATGGCCAGCCTAGACGCCAGCTGACATGTAAAGATCTGAGGAGGCCTATGAGTCTGCAAATTTTACCAATCCCAATGTATTCTTCTATACTTTGTCTGCAAGTTTTTATGCGAGTGTCTTTGAGTGCGATTCCCCACTTTAATGAAGGGTTCACTAGCAGTGTTTGGAGACAGCTGTGGCTACAACAGGTGATGAGCCATTTTCAGCTGCCTCAGCCACTCGGTGTCTTGAGTCAAACTTTATTATTCACACGTCAGATCCTGGGAGGAGATGAAACTCTTAGTTTAGTTGGTTATACTCTCAGAAAAATTGTGCAGAAGTTGTCACCTTGAGGGATACAGTAGTTTCAAAGTCACCCAAAGAGTATAAATCACTCTTGAGGGGACATTTTTGTACCTATTTCACCAATAAACAGTTGATAAGTAGTACCTTAAAGGATTAGTTCACTTCCAGAACAACAATTTACAGATAATACACTCACCCCCTTGTCATCCAAGATGTTCATGTCTTTCTTTCCTCAGTCGTAAAGAAATTTCTTATGTTTCTTGTGATATGAAATGTATTTTTCTTGAGGAAAACATTTCAGGAATTATCTACATATAGTGGACTTCCATGGTGCTCCTAAGTTTGAACTTCCAAAATGCAATTTAAATGCAGCTTCAGATGGATCTAAACGATCCCAGTCAAGGTCTTTTCTAGCGAAACGATCGAAAACAAATTGACAGTTTATATACTTTTTAACCTCAAATGCTGGTCTTGTCTTGTTTCTGTGAAGCGCACACGTAGTCTGTTTTCCGGGTCAAACAGTTAGGGTATGTTAAAAAAAACCCCATCTCATTTTCTTCTCCAACTTCAAAATTGTCCTACGTCGCTGTTTTACCTTTTTTTGTAAAGGCCATTTGATCCATTTGTTGACTTTGTAAACACTAGGTCGGTACTAGGGCTGTGCGGTATACCGGTACTGTAAAAATACCAGTATATATTTTATTTCAAACGGTTCTATACTATCATTTTGATCAATTAGGTATTTTACATGCTGCTGTAAGCTCTAGTGCTTCCCAAATTGCTGCGAAATGGGTAAACGTGACAACAGAATAAGGCAATGGATTATCAAACAGATGTAACTCCATCAACGCGCTCAAAACTAGTAAATAAAGACAACAGTAGAAATTAATAGTGTTGTTTTTGGCGGCCTGTTTTAATTTTAGTTTTAGTCTAGTCTTTGTATGAAGCTGTCATTTTAGTTTTTATTAGTTTTAGTCACGTTCATACTCTTTTTAGTCAAGTTTTAGTCAACTAAAAGTCTGATCATTTTAGTCTTATTTTAGTCATAATTATCCATGACTATTTTCGTCTAGTTTTAGTCGACGAAAACTGACGACCTTTTAGTTTAGTTTTAGTCGACAAAAACTGATGACATTTAATCTAGTTTTAGTCAATGAAAATTGTATTTTAGTCTCTTTTTAGTAATGCAATTCTATTTAACCCAGTCAATATAGTACAAGTACCTAGTCCTATAGTCAAGATACAAATATGCGCACGTGATTGGTGTGTGTGAAACGGTGATCACAAAACTTTCCCTGGAGTCTGCCATTGGACCGGCAAAGCAATTTCCCTGAAGCATTGGCTCTGATCTGTCATATAGCCTATTAGGGCTTAAACGGATCGCAGTCGATCCGTGATACGTACGGACCAGGTCAAAACCCTACCTCTCGGCATGTGATTTCGCAGGTTAATTTGCCAATTTACACGTTCAAGCTATTTAAAACCACAAGAAGAAGAAACGAAACAGAACTTGATTCGTTACTTGCGCGCTGTTCTCGCATACACACAGAGCGAGTTGATTCCCCTTTCACCTCTCCCTAGGCTGCTCTGAAGCGGGTCTGTGTCGGCTCAGAATTTAGTGTAAAGACGCAATGCCGCATTAAAGCACTATACCGGGTCTGACCCGCCTCAGTCCCTAGTATCAAAGGCGACGCAATGCTGTTTTGATTCAGTGTAAATGAAACGCGAAACAGTCATGGTGAGAGCCAGTCATGATTTCGTTTTCAGTTCATTTTTTCATTTTATTTATATTATCTTATTATTATAGCGGGTAGAATAAGTACGTTTTGGGTAAATTAATTTTTTCATATCCTCGCAAGTCGCCACTCATGGTTCTCAGCTTGTCTTGAAAGAGAGGACTCTCTTTTCGTTATTTTCTCGCTTTTGCATGCAAGTTAACTGTTTGGTTACATCAGAAACAAGTTTCTCAGTCATGAGGAAAGTAGGAAACTGGCTCCGAACTTCAATAGCACATATCTTCAATTTCCCTCTTTTCACTCGCTTTCCTTCGTTTTTATATAGCTAATGCGCAGTGCACATTTTACTTTCACTTTTAAATTAGCGGCATTCCGCGTCAGTTGCTTGAATCCAATTCAAGCTACAGCAAAATACAACGTTAAACTCACTTAGCCTATAAATTAAACTATAAATTAAACCATGGAACTTTTATTAACAAAACGAATACAAATAGCTTACACCATGCTATATGCCTAATATAAAATAACTAATAACTTAGGCTAGGCCTACATAAAAGGAACCAAATAAATATAAGAAACGTAGAACGTTTATTAGCAAAACGAATAAGAAATAAATTACACAAAGTAAAAATCAGCAAACACTGCAGAACCAAATAAATAAGAAACGAATGTTCAAAAAAACAAACAAAAAACAAAAACATTGTACACTGTAGCACGCGCAGGAAATTTGAATTTATTGCCGTTACATTTTAAAATGTCATGTTTTTATTTATTTCGTATTTTATATTATTTGTTCTTTTTTATATTTGTTATGTAATTTTATAGTATTTGTATTTGTTAAAACTAATTTTAAAATGTTATTTTAAAAGATGTATTTTTTCCCACTATTTTAATTCCTGTGTAAATGCATTTATGCCGCTTCAGAACCGCATTAAACGGTCTATGTAAACGCACATTTATGCCGCTTCAGATTCAGTTTCTGTGCCGCCTTTGCTGTGTAAAGATGCCATAAAAATCACTTGCTGTAGCTCTGCTACTAAATTTATTTAAAAATGTACAGCTATGATCAGCTGTTTCCATCTTGGCTTAACTTTCAATGTTGTTACTGGAAAATGCTTTCATCTGGATGCGGTGCGGACGCGCCTGAAAAAAAAAAAACGAGCACGTAGCACCGTCTGCGGGTCGTGACCGCAACGCTTCCGTTATGAGCGAGGCTACCGCGCGTCTACATTTGAAATAACGAACTTGAGCGCGCAAAAGACGCGATATGTGAACGGCCCCTTAGTAAAACAACAAAGCTATTGCTGTTCATGGAACTGTAATTAATCATTATACAGTGTGATAAATTCTGGTTCGTTAGTCCATTGGATCGGATTGCTTTCTCACTACAACCGAACCGCTCCAGTGTTCGTTTGAAAGCGTACTGAGACCACCTCTTCAAGGAGGTCTCGGTACGCTTCTTTGGTCCGCTTTTGGTGCGCACTCGAGTGCGATTGCTACATTCACACCTGCCCAAACGAACCGCACCAAGAGGGAAAACGAACTCTAGTGCGATTCAACCGAACTAAATGAGGCAGGTGTGAAAACACCCTAAGATGCATACGCATGAGGGTTTGCGGTTACGTCGCAATAATGGAAGTATTTCTGTTTTAAACCATGAAGGCGAGCCAATGGATATCAAATTTTACGCAATAGTTATGCCGGTGAACGTCTTAACTTTAGTTTTAACTTTACAATTCACTATATAGAAAGTGAAAGTAAAAAATAACTTACAGAGTTTTCTAACGCTGCAATATGGCGCATTTTCCCTCAGACACGAATCTACTTCAATATGTGCTGATAACGGTATGTAACTGTCTAATAGTCTTAATAATTGTAATTTCAGGCCTTTAATCCCCCCTTTTCCGCGAGTGGGGCTTGAGAAAGTGACATCGCCTGCGTCTGCGCAGTGCGATCTGATGCAGCCCACTTCAGAAATACTGCAAAATAATAATAATAACGCGACTAAACAAAACGAAATAACGTTATAACATTTCGTTTCGTCTCGTTTTGGTCAACGGAAATGAAGAGACATTTTTGCATAGTTTTTACGTTTTTATTCGTCAACAATATTGCATTATACATTTAATTATAGTCATCGTCACAAGACCAGCATTTACGTTGCGTCTCGTCTCGTTTTCGTCACGTGATAAAGGTTCGTTGACGACGATATTTAGTCATAATTTTCGTTGACAAAAGCAACACTACAAATGAAATATGGCATTGTTTTGCATACAAAACAGATGATAAAGGTGAATGAACTGACCACCTGTATGCAAGCTGTGCTATAAATCGTGTTGCCACAGGAGGCAATACCTCAAATCTTTCCAAGCATCATTCATCATTCATAAATTCAGGTTTAATTAAGTTTTATTTACAATTGATCAATGGACATAACTTACCTAAGATGTGGTACAGAGTAAACTACATTTCATTTATTACATTAATGCCAATTCAGTGAATTATGACAGTGTTGGAATATTACAGTATTGCTATCATGTGTTATTACAGTATAAATCATGTGTTGCCACAGGAGGCAATACATCAAATCTTGCCAAGCATTTGTCACTTGCTCATCCTGATCTGTAATGCGAATTTAGAGATCAACAGGTGAGTGCATCATTCATCATTCATAAATTCAAGTTTAATTAATTTTTATTTACAATTGATCAACGCACATAACTTACCTAAGATATGGTGTAGAGTAAACACGAAACCTCAAATGTGTGTGTGTGACATGCTAGAACCACTTTAGCTTTGGTCACATAATATTTGCACCTGCATTTCAAACAATCAAATATTAACAGAATTTGAATAAAGCAAGATTTTTGCTATATTAATTTTAGTATCAATAATATGTAGGTAATGTTTCTGCCGTGCCGCCGACCGCTAATATGAAGCAGCCGAGAGAGCGACATTTATATTTAATGCTTTTTCTTTGAGTCTGAGTCTGAAATCTGAAAACAATCGGAGAGAGAGATAACATGATTTTGAATACTTTGTTAGAATAACACTTTACAGTAAAGCAACCTTTGTTAAAATTCAATATAGGTAAGCTGACCTAACAGTATTACAGCACTTGTTAATCTAGGTCAATAATTAGCTATAAATGATAAATTAACTAATACATATTTAGTACATTACACCCATCCTATCCTCTTTTTAAAACTGAACTAAACTCACTTCTAAAATCTATTTATCTTTTTTTTTTTATTAATGTGTAAGTGTTTGTGTTTGTCATTTGTTTAATTTATAATTACTGGTTATTATTTTATAGTTTTGTATGTGATCCCTTGGCTATGTTCTTGTACTATCTGTTCAAGCATTTATAAAATATACACTACCGTTCAAAAGTTTGGGGTCAGTACATTTTTATTGTTTCTTTTTTTTTTTTTTTTTAAGAAATTAATACTTTTATTCACCAAGGATGTATTAAGTTAATAATTAAAAGTTTATTAAAAGTTAATAATAAATAATTTACATTGTTATAAAATATTTATATTTTGAATAAACACTGTACTTTTTAAACTTATTCATGAAAGAATCCTGAAAAAAAAAATCACAGGTTCCAAAAAATATTTGGCAGCACAACTGTTGATATTATCCAACATTGATCATTCTAATAATAAATCCGCATATTAGAATGATTTCTGAAGGATCATGTGACACTTAAGACTGGAGTAACAGCTGATAAAAATTCAGCTTTTCATCACAGGAATAAATTCTATTTTAAAGTGTGTTAAAATAAAAAACATTATTTTATATTGTAAAAACATTTTGCAATATTACTGTTTTTTTTTTCTATATTTTTAATCAAATAAATGCAGCCTTGATGAGCATAAAAGACTTCTTTAAAGACTATTACAAGTCTTACTGACCCCAAACTTTTGAACGGTAGTGTATATATATAAATATATAAAAATATATATAACTATTTAGTACATTACTTACTAAATTGTTTTCAATTCACTTATCTTTTATGGCTAGTTATTTGTCACCTATGGCATTGATTTAGTATCAATACCAAGGAATCACATTCTGGTATCGTACCAAAGCCAAAATTATGGTAATCGAGCCATCCCTAGTCGGTACTTCTGCAGCGATGTAGGATGATTTTGAAGTTGGGGAAGAAAATGAGATAGGAGTTTGAGCGTTTGAAGTTAAAAAGAATATAAATTGTTAATTTGTTTAGAAAATGATCGATCGTTTCGCTAGATAAGACCCTTCTTCCTCGGCTGGGATTGTTTAGAGCCATTTGAAGCTGCATTTAAACTACATTTTGGAAGTTAAACTGCACTTGGAGGCACTATTGAAGTCCACTATATGGAGATAATCCCTGAAATGTTTTTCCTCAAGAAACATAATTTCTTTACGACTGAAGAAAGAAAGACATGAACATCTTGGATGACAAAGGGGTGAGTACATTATCTGTACATTTTTGTTCTGGAAGTGAACAACTCTTTTAAGGGTACATATTACTGCTCTAAGCTACAAACATGCACCTTTTAGGGGTAGATGGGGCACAAAGTTGTCCTTTTAACCCTTTAACTGTAACCCCCCATTTTTTTAAAATAGGCATGAAAGTGCACTGTCCGAACTTAAATTGTTGTAATTCATGAACACTTTGGAATACAGATCTAAGGTTGGTCACTTTTTAAAGAAGACAGTCAGCAGATTATGAATTTTTTCAAAAAAATAAAATATTAATAAGTTATAGAAGTTTAAATGTAGTAAAAAGACAATGCATTGTACCATTTTTATTTTATTTTATATAAAATACATATTTTACATAACAGGTTTTACCCTAAATTTGATATCAAATTGAAGCCTTATGTCTAAATAAGTTATGTTCCAAATTTGAAGTTGATATTAAAAAAATTGAGGTTCCTGTAAAAGTTTGTTTGGGGCGTTATACCACAAACAGCCACCGGGTGCCATACAAACTCTATAGAATTTTTTTAAATGCATTTTTCTGTCACAAACATCTACATTTCTCTGTGAATTTTACTTCTATCACAAAATAACCACCAAATATGAAATCCTGAGACTCATGGTAACACAATGTCCGATTTCAAAATGGTTTTCATAGGATGATATATAATTTATGATGATTACTAAAATGTTTGATAGAGAAAAATGAAAATGAAAAAAAGAGTGCCAAGCGTCCCACAGGTGGGACGGTGACAGTTGAAGGGTTAAAGCTACTACCCCAGATGTACCTCTAAAGATACAATTTTTGCATATTTTTTCTGACTGTGTGGAAAACACTGCAGTATTTGGAGTCACAAAATACTGTATTGACCATCACAAATATATGGGATTTCATGTTTTTCCAACTCTAGCAAATGGTTCTAGAATGATCTCAGGGCTCAGAGGAGAGCGTCAGTCACACTAGAGACACTATTACTAAATTTAAAACAGACAGAAAGGTGTTGGGGGAAGGAGACGTGTAATTTAAGTCAAAGCATAAGGGACAGATGTGTGAGACTGTTAAAGAGGAAGCATGAGGACATATTAATGACAAGCAAGAGTGAAAAATATACCAGTTTAATTGACAGAGGTTAGCTAAGGTTTATTCAACATTTAGGATTTATTTTAGATTCTGTTTTCTCCGAAGTGTATATATTTGAACAAATCCAGTTATTTCATGCAATAATTAAAAAACTGAATGGTGTAGTTACGGCACCAGCAGCAGTAGTTAACTGGTTCATGCTAACATGCCAAAACTTGACCTTTTACTTTAGTAAACAAGTGATTGGTCACATGAACAAAAAACTGGCACGACGCAGGTCATGCACTTCCAGGACTGCCATTGAGATGAACGGGAATGCTAACGGATTGCTTTCTCAGACATCGCAATATCAAAATACTGCACCTTCATTTCTCTCCAAGAGCGGGCAGTGTGTAACCTCTAAGCCACTAGAAAACATCTGCCATGTTACCTCATTAGAAATCCATTTTAACCAGCACAAATCCTTCTTGAGCTAAACATAAATTGCAGAAAATCTGGATTTGTTGACAATGTGACCGCCAGTCACAAAATATTTTATTACAAAAAGTACAAGATACAAAATGACAAGCTTTGACACAGAGTACATTAGTTCTCAAAATCAAGACTACATTTAATTTATTACATTAATGGCAATTCAGTGAATTATGACAGTGTTGGAATATTACAGTATTGCTTATTCACAGTTCTGCAGGTTGTGATTTGAAAGTACTGTGCTTTATCAACGAGCTACTCTAAATGAAATGTCCTCTCCTACCAATTTTTCATATACTTTGTGTATTTCAGTGCATTAGAAAGTGTGGCACTACAAACAAAGGAAAATGCATCCGATGGATATCAGCCTCCTGAATGCAAAGAAAAGACTATATGACTATATGGCAGAAAATGCTGTCCATTTTCATTTGCAGTAACAGGGATAAGTTCAATTCAAGTGTGTACTTTACCTGCTCTCACGACCACACATGTCTTTTTGCACTCTTCTTCTGTGTCAAAGCGATTACGGTTCCCATCACAGCCTCCGTACCAGAACTGAGCGCAGGCGTTGGCCTGCCGGTCATAGTACCAGCGGATGTTATAGTCCCGACATGGGCCCTGATCCAGGAGCAGCTCACAACGCGGGTCCACAGATACAACCTCTGAACATAAATTATTGCTGTTGTTATTAATGTGAATCTAACGATAGACTCTTTTTCTATTGTTCTATTTGTTCATCATGCATTTTAACAAAAGAAAACTGCAGCTGACATTAGATGATGATCAGCAGCAGACTTTGCGCTTTTTAAGAAGTAAGTGAATAAGAATCAAGTAAAAGTGAGAGTATGAGTAAAATGTTTCATTTGAAGTCTAAAAATAGCCAGGTATATTAATTTTCCCCCAAAAAATGAATGATTAACTAAGAAATCAAGGATTTGTCCTCTTTCCACACTAGTATTATCTATTGCCAAATGTTTTTCTGTACACTACGTTCAAAAGTTTTGGGTTGGTATGATTTTTTTAATGTATTTAATGCCTCTCCTGCTCACCAAGGCTGCATTTATTTAATTAAAAATACAGTAAAACAGTAAAATTTGTGAAATATTATTAATATTTAAAACAGGATCATTACTCCAGGCTTCAGTGTCACATGATCCTTCAGAAATTATTCTAATATGCTGATTTGCTGCTCAGGAAACATTTCTAATCATTATCAATGTTGAAAACACTGGTGGTTCATATTTTTGTGGAAACCGTGATAAGATAAAAAGAACAGCAATTATATAAAATGGAAAACCGTTTTAACAATATAAAAGTCTCCACCACAACTTTTGTTCAGTTTAATGCATGCTTGCTAATTTGCTAAAAATGCTGATCCCTAACTTTGAACGGTAGTGTATTTTGTCATCTGTTAGTGAGTGTGTTACAGTATGGTTTTACCTTTAGGTAATGGTGGTCGCGGTGCTGGTATATACCGCACCGAGGTTGACGTGTTCACAGTTGTTGATGTTGAAGATGATGTTGTTGATGATGATGAAGATGTTGTACCTGACGAAGGTCTACGATGTGTGAATGTCCCAGTGACTGTTGGAGTATTTCCTCTACCGCTGCTCTGCTCTGAAGTGTTTGTGTCTGGTGTCTCAGGTAAACGCTCAACCTCCTGTGAGAATATTACAAATGCAAAAAACACTCAAAACATTGTCTGCTCAAAAAGTGTCTGGTCACTGTTGAGACCATCAGTGCACTAACCTCATTAACGTCTGGACCAAACGTGTCTCCTCTCCTGCTCTCATGAGTGACAGTGTTCGTCCTACAGTGTGTTCCTGTGTTCTCTCTGTGGCCTTCATTTACGTTGGTAACATACCTATACCCGCCGTTACCATTGATGTGGTTGCCGTTAATACCGTATCTGTTTTGAAAGCCAATAATGCGACTGAAGATAAGAGATCCGTTCTCATCCTTACAGAGCTGATTGACCAGTTTGGACTCCAGAGCTGTGTAAGAGTGAATTAAAAAGACAGAAAAGCAATATTAGATATTTGATTCTACCCAAATGTAAACATTTGATGAACTCCAGATTAAGCCATTCATTGTATTTAAAAATTATATTTTAAAATGTAATTTATTCCTGTGATCAAAGCTAGATTTTTAGCATCATTACCCAAGTGACATGATACTTCAGAAATCATTCTAATATGCCAATTTGCTGCTCAAAAAAAAACAGCTGAGTAGAATTTTTTCAGGTTTCTTTGATGAATAGAAAGTTCAGAAGAACAGCATTTATCTGGAAGAGAAATCTTTTGCAACATTATAAATGTCTTTATCATCACTTTTGATCATTTTAAAGCATCTAAATAAAAATATTAAATTAAATAAAAATATTAATATCTATATAATTGACACTGATTCCTAGTTTTTAAATAGAATAGTGTACACACGTGGACAAAATTGTTGGTACCCTTCGGTCAATGAAAGAAAAACTCACAATGGTCACAGAAATAACTTTAATCTGACAAAAGTAATAATAAATAAAAGATTCTATGAATGTTAACCAAAGAAAGTCAGACATTGCTTTTCAGCCATGCTTCAATGGAATTATTTTAAAAAATAAACTCATGAAACAGGCCTAGACAAAAATGATGGTACTCCTAACTTAATATTTTGTTGCACAACCTTTTGAGGCAATCACTGCAATCAAACGATTCCTGTAACTGTCAATGAGACTTCTGCACCTCTCAGCAGGTATTTTGGCCCACTCCTCATGAGCAAACTGCTCCAGTTATTTCCAATTTGAAGGGTGCCTTTTCCAGACAGCATGTTTCAGCTCCTTCCAAAGATGCTCAATAGGATTGAGGTCAGGGCTCATAGAAGGCCACTTTAGAATAGTCCAATGTTTTCCTCTTGACCATTCTTGGGTGTTTTTAGCTGTGTGTTTTGGGTCATTGTCCTGTAGCAAGACCCATGACATGCGACTGAGACCAAGCTTTCTGACACTTTCCAGCACATTTCTCTCTAGAATCCCTTGATAGTCTTGAGATTTCATTGTACCCTGCACAGATTCAAGACACCCTGTGCCAGATGCAGCAAAGCAGCCCCAAAACATAACAGAGCCTCCTCCATGTTTCACAATAGGGACAGTGTTCTTTTCTTGATATGCTTCATTTTTCCGTCTGTGAACATAGAGCTGATGTGCCTTGGCAAAAAGTTCCATTTTTGTCTCATCTGTCCATAGGACATTCTCCCAGAAGCTTTGTGGCTTGTCAACATGTAGTTTGGCATATTCCAGTCTGGCTTTTTTATGATTTGTTTTCAACAATGGTGTCCTCCTTGGTCGTCTCCCATGTAGTCCACTTTGGCTCAAACAACGACGGATGGTGCGATCTGACACTGATGTTCCTTGAGCATGAAGTTCATCTTGGATCTCTTTAGACGTCTTTCTGGGCTCTTTTGTTACCATTCGGATTATCCATCTCTTTGATTTGTCATCAATTTTCCTCCTGCGGCCACGTCCAGGGAGGTTGGCTACAGTCCCATGGATCTTACATTTCTGAATAATATGTGCAACTGTATTCACAGGAACATCTAGCTGCTTGGAGATGGTCTTATAGCCTTTACCTTTAACATGCTTGTCTATAAATTTCTTTCTAATCTCCTGAGACAGCTCTTTCCTTCGCTTCCTCTAGTCCATGTTGAGTGTGGTACACACCATGTCACCAAACAACACAGTAACTACCTGGAGCCCTATATATAGGCCCACTGACTGATTACAAGATTGTAGACACCTGTGATGCTAATTAGTGGACACACCTTGAATTAACATGTCCCTTTGGTCACATTATTTTCAGTCTTTTCTAGGGGTACCATCATTTTTGTCTAGGCCTGTTCCATGAGTTTATTTTTTTAAATAATTCCGTTGAAGCATGGTTGAAAAGCAATGTCTGACTTTCATTGGTTAACATTCATAGAATTTTTATTTGTTATTACTTTTGTCAGATTAAAGTTATTTCTGTGACCACTGTGAGTTTTTCTTTCATTGACCGAAGGGTACCAACAATTTTGTCCATGTGTGTATAATGTTTTAAAAGCTTTTTATTTCAGATAAATGCTGATCTTTGGATCTTTCTATTCATCAAAGAATGCTGAAAATGTACTCAACAGTTTCATATATTGATAAAAATAATAATATTAATAAATGTTTATTGGACAACAAATCAGAACTTTAGAATGATTTCTGAAGGATCAAGTGATACTGAAGACTGAAGTAATGATGCTGATTTGATCACAGAAATAAATTACATAAAAAAAATAAATAAATAAACTGTTTTTGCTGTACTTTGGATCAAATAAATGCAGGCTTGGTGAGCAGAAAAGACTTCTTTAAAAAACTTTAAAATCTTACTGTCCAAAAACCTTTTTACTGGTAGTGTATAATTCATTGCAATTTTATTGTAATAAATTAAAAATAACTGTAACTAAAAACTTGAATTATCCAGGCATTTTAATTCATAACTGCTGTACCTCAAAGTAAGTGTATGATCATACAAAATGCAAATATTTAGCATCTGAATGTATTTAAGTTAGACCAAAATGTCTTAAATTTTTAGAAGTGCGATCAAATAATGAGTCAAGATAAAAAAGGGATATGAAAAAAAAGCATCTTGCACATATTGAAGATTGTTTGCATATCTCCATATGTATTGCATGCAAACATATGTACCTTCATACAGCAGAAGTATTTGGCATTCAGCCTCACGTTTGGTGTATCTTTTACCTGGCAAGGTGTTGAAGTCGTCTATGCAGAACATGTGCTCACTGTCAGGGTCCGACGCAATGAGATTGAGCTCCTGCAGAAACTCTTTATGTGTCAGATCACTAATCCCCAGAGCGTACATTTCAATGTTGGCTGCATGCGCCTCCCTGACAGCGACTTCCAGCTTCACAGGCTCCCGTATATCCGTTTGCCCATCTGTGATGACAATAGCAACCTTTTTCACCCCAGTTCTTGCGCTGTAAAACGCTTCCTGAGTAGCTTTGCGGATGGCAGAGCCGGTGTACGTGCCCTCGCCGACATAATGAACCCTGCCTATCGCTTGTTTGACGTCTTCTTTGGTCATGTAGCGAGCGAGGTTGAACTCAAGCTGGGCGTCTAGGCTGTACAAAACGAGACCGACTCGGGTGGCATCCGGCCCAACGGTGAGTCTGTCGACTAATGCGATCATAAAGTCCTTGATGATCTTAAAGTTTTCAGGCCCGACACTTTCAGAGCTGTCAATCACAAACACCAGCTCCATAGGAGTGTCTTCACACCTGACTCCACAGCCTGAAAGACAGTACAGGACATTTCATGAATTTTATATACTACTGTTCAAAAGTTTCCAGATGAGTAACTTTTTTTAAAAATAATTAATGCTTTTCATTAATCATCAGGAAGGATGCATTAAATTAAATTAAATTAAATTAGACCCTCTAACTCTAGCAATCTCTATTCTATTTTAGTCTTTAAAAAAACAGCTTGACCCATTAAGACTCGTTTTCTAACTGCTTGTTAAAAAAAAAAACAAAAAAAACAAACAAACGCTAGCTTCTCTATATAATTAACAAAAAAGGACTCTAACACTAGCTTGCTATATCCCTTTTCTATTTTATCTGTTTTCTTTTTATTTATTATAAAATTAACAAAAAAACAAACAAACAAAAAAACCCTTGCTATGTGTACTATGTTAGGCTAACTGAGACTTGTCATAGCACTTGCTTATCATTGCTCTTTTGTTGATTTGGATTGCTTCCATTGTCCTCATTTGTAAGTCGCTTTGGATAAAAGCATCTGCTAAATGACTAAATGTAAATATAAATGTACAACTGATTAAAAGTAACAATTTACAATATAGATTTCTATTTCCAATCAGTACTGTTCTTTTAAACTTACTATGCATTAAAAAAAACTGCATCATGGTTTACACAAAAATACAGTAGTGTTTCTTAAGCAGCAAATCATCATTTTAGAATGATTTCTAAATGATCATGTGACTTTAAAGACTGGAGTAATGATGCTGAAAAATCAGCTTTGCATCACAGGAATAAATTATATTTAAAAATATATTACAATAGAAAACATTTATTTTGAATCATAAAAAATTTTCACAATATTACTATTTTTCCTGTAGTTTTAATCAAATATATGCAGTCTTGGTGAGCCTAAGAGACTTCAGTTAAAAAACCTCACCAACCCCAAACTTTTTGAACAGTATATAAAGCAAATTATGTTCAAATGTAATGTGAGATACACATACCGCAAATCTCCCTGATCATTCTGATTATGTCTTCCCTCTAAAAACAAATAAACATCATATTTGAGTCGCTCAAATGCATATGAAATGCATGCATGTTTAAAATGCATATTATATTTTGAATGTAATTTGATGTAAAAGAAGTAAAAGACACACCGTTAGTCCAGATTCACCTTTGATTCCTGGTCTCCCCTGAAACAAGTAAGTTGGGGAGTTATAATGCATGTCAAAATATAAAAACAGGGAAATTAAAGGGACATTTAATAAACAATTTTCCTATGTGGCACACATAGAAATGTTTGTTTTTATATAATAGTGAGAAGCTCTTACTGATTCCTGTTGTTCTTAAATGTGACCCTGGACCACAAAACCAGTCATGAGTAGCACCGGTATATTTGTAGCAATAGCCAAAAATACATTGTATGGGTCCAAATTATAGATTTTTCCTTTATGCCAAATATCATTAGGATATTAGAAGTAAAGATCATGTTCCATGAAAATATTTTGTAAATTTCCTACTGTAAATATATCAAAACTTAATTTCTGAGTAGTAACATGCATTGCTAAAACTTCTTTTGGACAGTGTTTGAGGTGATTTTCTCAGTATTTTGACTGTGACTGGTTTTGCGGTCCAGGGTCACAAATGTTTAATTTTTACTAGTTGTTTCAAACACTTGATTTTTTATGCATTTTTGTAGCATATGTATTGCATTGCATGCTATTGAACCACCTTACCGCCTACTATTTAGGCTGCATCCTATATGAAATAGCAACTCATATACATTATAACTGATTTAAAATACTTCACACAGATAGCAACTCTGGTAAAGTTGAGGTTAATTTACTAACTGCTTGTCCAGGAATGCCAGGATCTCCCATATCACCTTTAACCCCTTTCATCCCCCTCTCACCCTGAGCTCCACGATCCCCCTGAAAAACACAAATGGGCTTTATATTAATAAAACTGTATGAACATTCAATCACAACGCAGATTATATAACAAAACCTGAGACCTTTGACCCGGGCATTCCCTCTCCAGGAGGTCCTCTTGGCCCGCTCACACCCTGTGAGCCCTGATCGCCCTGCAATTGTGCATAAGACCTGCTGTTAGGTTTGAAAACGCATATATACATATTAAACTCTTAATGATTTGTGTATGCCAGTGACTCACCTTTGGACCCTGTAGGCCTTGTCCTGGTGGCCCAGTCGGTCCAGGAGGTCCTGGTCTTCCCATATTGCCCTGGTTCGTTCAGAAACAGATTATTAACACAAATCAAAAGGGGAAAAACACATTCAGATTCATTGGTGCTGAGATGAAAGCAGCACTGGAACATCTGGAATGACGTTTAAATTACTGGATTACATTATCCGGATTTGTTGGACACATGTAAAAGATTTGGAGCAGGTGTGTGTGCGTATCTTGTGGTTAATATACGATCACGGATACAGTACTATGATAAATGTGGTGTTAAAATGATGGGGTAATTGATGAAGTCTTTGAGGAGTGGCATGTATTCCATGGGAAGTTCATTCAGGGAGACAGATCACAATTTAGAGGGATGACAGACAGAAAAAAAATGCAGCAACTCACATTTTAAACAAAGCATTTCAAATTATTAATTGTGGGAACAGTTAGCCACATTTGTTTGCAGATGCTATTTCATTTATACCGTTCAAATGTTTGATGTTGGTTAGATAATTTAGTTTTAGAAAAAAATCTCTTCTGTTCACCAAGGTTCCATTTATTTAATCAAAAATACAGTAAAAACACTGAAATAGTAAAATGTTATTACAGTTTAAAATAAGTGTTTTCTATGTGAATATATTGTAAAATGTAATTTATGTGATCAAAACTGAAAAAGCATCATTACTCCTGTCTTCAGAGTCACATGATCCCTCAAAAATCATTCTTACACTGTGTGCATAATTATTAGGCATGTTGATAATCTGGTCATATTTTTTTCCCAAGCACATTTAACCACAATTCCGAACCACAACAATCTTAATAACTACTATTAATTTTGTATTTAATCATTTGTAAGTGATATATAACTGTTCGTGAAGGCTGGAAGTGAAAAACTCCTTATGTTCAGGTGTGCAGAATTATTAGGCATGTTTTCTTTTACAGATAAAATGAGCCAAAAAAGAGATTTAACCCAGACTGAAAAGTCCAAATTATTAAATGCCCATGAGAAGAATGCAATACTAATGCATTACAAGAATTTGCAAAGTTAAGGCTTGACCATTGGACAGAGAAATGCTTGTTGAGTCTGCATGGTCAGAAAAAACAGGTGGAGAAGAAAAGATGCATGTTAACTGCAAAAGAATTAGGAATTAAGGTGAAGAATTAGGTGTGACACCATCAGGAACCGTTTCCAGTTCTCCAGCGCCACCATTTTCCAGAACTGCAACCGACCTGGAGTCTTCAGAAGTACAATGTGTCAGGTTCTCAGAGACTTTGCTTGGTAAAAAATCCTAAAAAGTGCCCCTGACTTAATAAGAATAACAAGTTGACGTGTTGTGAAATACATGAACACAGTTTTTTTTTTATTTTTTTTTTATAGGCTTTATAGACAGATAAGTTGAGAGTGACTCTTGAAGGACAAGCATCACATTCTCTTGTACCTCTGATTCAAGAATTTATCTTCCAAAATCTGGCAGTAAGTTTTGGGAGTTCATTTTAGTCCATCTCTGCAAGTCAGACTTTTCAGGATAGGAGACTAAACATGAACTCCCAAAATGTACTGCCAGATTTTGGAAGATAAATTCTTGAATCAGAGGTACAAGAGAATGTGATGCTTGTCCTTCATGAGTCACTCTCAACTTATTTGTCTATAAAGCCTATAAAAAAAAAAAAAAAACTGTCTTCATGTATTTCACAACACGTCAGCTTGTTATTCTTATTAAGTCAGGGGCATTTTTTAGGATTTTTTACCAAGCAAAGTCTCTGAGAACCTGACACATTGTACTTCTGAAGACTCCAGGTAGGTTGCAGTTCTGGAAAATGGTGGCGCTGGAGACTAAATGGTTCCTGATGGTGTCACACCTAATTCTTCACCTTAATTCCTAATTCTTTTGCAGTTAGCATGCGTCTTTTCTTCTCCACCTTTTTTTTCTCACCGTGCTGACCCGACGAGCATTTCTCAGTCCAATGGTCAAGCCTTAACTTTGCGAATTCTAGTATTGCATTAGTATTGCATTCTTCTCATTGGAATTTAATAATTTTTGACTTTTCAGTCTGGGTTAAATCTCTTTTTTGGCTTATGTATGTGTAAAAGAAAACATGCCTAATAATTCTGCACACCTGAATATAAGGAGTTTTTCACTTCCAGCCTTCATGGACAATTATATATCACATATAAATGATTAAATACAATATTAACAGTAGTTATTAAGACTGATGTGGTTTGGAATTGGTAAAATGTGTTTGGAAAAAAAAATATGACCAGAATATCAACATGCCTAATAATTATGCACACAGTGTATATGCTGATTCGCAGCTCAAGAAACATTTTTCATTATTATTAATGTTGCAAACAGTGGTGCATTTTTTTCTTAAGATTGTCTAATAAATAGCCAGTTCAAAATAACAAAAAAATAAGAATTCATACATCATAAATTTGTAATTTTACACGTGATTATTTGCTTACATTTTATTGAGCTTTGTATTTTGTGTATGCTATTGCACAAACATGTTATTTATTTAATTGCAATTCTTATTTACATGTATTATACTCTTCCATCTCAGTTTGAAATCTTACAGCTCAATGGAAATGGATCTAATGCAAGATGTTAGCTAAATCAAGGCTAAGAAGGGCTGGATGAGCTTGACAAAATACATACAGGTAGTCCTTGTATTCCTTCCCCTGGAGGTCCAGATGGGCCTGGTAAACCTCTGAAGCCAATATCACCCTGAGACACAGTCATGATACAACCTGTGTTTACACCCCACTTGATCATAACATTCATATATCGAATATCTGCTTTAGACGACACATAAAAACAGTTCTAACCTTTGGTCCAGGTATTCCTATGCCCTCTGGACCAGGTTCCCCTGGAGGACCAGGAAGACCAGGAAGACCCTGTAAACAAATGACACACACAGCAACAACAAAATATGACTTCATGGCTAATTAGGAGAACATTATAGAATGAAGTCACAAACATGGAATGGATTACAATAAAAGCCTGTCAATGTTATTTTACTCACTGAGGGACCAGGATAACCGTCCCCTTTTGGTCCACTAAGACCAGGAGGACCTGGGTCACCATGATCACCCTGCGAAACAAAGCATGAGCAATCCATTAATGTTTGATCAAGACTGACACCAGATTGATGACACAGGTTTTAATAATAATAAAGAATTAAATGAACCTTTGGTCCAGGAAGTCCATATCCTGTCTCTCCTACTGGACCAAATGGACCTGGCGGGCCTGCTTCACCCTACAATGAGACAATACAAAGCTTTTTTACAGACATACCATGCATGTAAAGGTTTTTTTTACAATGGCCGAAAGAGCTCAATGCGCTGCAAATTAAAAAAACACCTGCAAATTAAGAAAACATCTTCATTAGTTTGACAGCACATGTGCTGCAAATACTCACAACACAACCAAACACAAAAACGTGCTACAAATAGTCATGACAATTTAAGTGACGAATCTGGCTGGGACATGCTTATCATCCTCTGACAAGTGCTATTTCTGTCTATTTTAACATCCTGATCATATGATTCCTTGGCTCTTTTTTTTAATATTATTAGCCTAAATAAGCTGACGACACACACAATTACTGTAACTGTGAAACGTTATGTAAGCTGGCTACTTTTACAACTTCCCTTACCAAAATGAACCATGGTTTTAGTATTAAAATCAACAAATACCCTATTCATTATATATATATATATATATATATAAGTTAAACTATGGTAAATTAAAAACACTAACCATCTAACCATACTTTAACCATGGTATGTACACAAACGGTAATCAATACGCAGGAAAAAAACAACAAGATGGTTACTACACTTTTACTATAATAAAACAAAAATGGTTAATTTTCATAAGCCTTGCTGGGTTTCCCACCATTGTGGTCTGTGCTTGCAGCGCATTTTTGCAGCGTGTTTCTGTATTTGGTTGTGTTGTGAGTATTTGCAGCACTTGTGCTGTCAAACTGATGAAGATGTTTTCTTAATTTGCTGGTGCTTTTTCTATTTGCATGTGTTTTTTTAAGTTGCAATGCGTTGAGCTCTCTCTGCCACTGTATTTTTGGTACATATATTGTGGGATCCTCAAATCAGAAAGTGACTTGTGAAAACTAATTTTTCTTTGTTTTATACAGGGTTCCCCCTCCTTGGTTAACTTCAGATTCAAGGAACTTTCAATGACTTTCCAGGTCCAACACCCTCAAAATTAAGGACTTTATGTGGGGACACATTTCAAGTGAGAGCAAGGTTACATTGTGTTACCTTGTAAGATACATTGTTACAGTTTTCATGCGTCAACACACAACTATGCCAAAAAGCATTTTTTATTTATTTATTTTTGGCCATATGTGACCCTGGACCACAAAACCAGTCCAGGGAGAGCAAGACAAAACGAGCATTTGAGATTAAAAAGTATTTAAATTGTATTTTTTTAATGAAAATAACCGATTGTTTCACTAGACAAGACCCTTCTTCCTCGGCTGGGATCATTTACAACCGCATTTGGGATCGTTTGAAGCTGCATTAAAACTGCATTTTGGAAGTTCAAACTCGGGGCACCATATCAGTCCATTATATGGAGAAAAATCCTGAAATATTTTCCTCAAAAAACACTATTTCTTTACAACTGAATAAAAGAAAGACATCATGGATGACAAGGGGGTGAGTACATTATCTGTAACTTGTTGTTCTGGAAGTGGACTTCTTCTTTAAGAAAAGATCATGTTCCATGAAGATTTTTAGTAAATTTCCTACCATAAATATATAAAAACTTAATTTTTGATTAGTAATATGCATTGCTAAGATCTTCATTTGGACAACTTTAAAAGTGATTTTCTCAAACATCTCAAACATTTTCAAATAGTTGCATTTTGGCCAACTATTGTCCTATCCTAACAAACATTAATCAATTGAAAGCTTATTTATTCAACTTCAGATGCATGATGTATAAATCTCAATTTCAAAAAATTAACCCTTATGACTGGTTTTGTGGTCCAGGGTCACATATGACAGAGGTCTTATGCGTAAATGTGCGTAACAAACATAAATCAAGCAAGCTAGTATGCATAGGCCACAAAGTATCTACGTTTATTTATGTATTATGTACGTTTACAAAGACTTTCCTGGGCCTTGAATTTTTTTTTTTTGAGATTCACAAACTTTTAAGGATTTCAAGGACCTGTGGGAAACCGCAGAACCTGATTTTACCAAGTACGACATGTTCCTGGATCAACATCTTTGTTGACCTTGGAACAACACTGTGATTAACCAATCAGATTTGAAAAATCACTTTATAGTTTTTGTGAAGTTTAGGCTTACAATCAGTGTTTGGTGCTTGTACATTAGTGTCATTCATCTATTATTTCCTCTGATTTTAGGGGTTACTCATGGGTAAGGTTAGGTTTAGGTGTAGGGATGTGGTCAAGATTACATTTTTGGATTAAAATGTTGTTCCAGGGTCAACAAAATATGTTGACCCAGGAACACATCTAACTCAGCAAAATCAGGACGTGCGTGGGAACCCTGTTCATATTACAAATACCAAAAACTTGGTTTATTTCCAGTTCGCAATAGAAAAGTTTTTACTTTTGGTCCTGTTATAGCACGTCCCGGTAATCCAGGCAATCCCAGTCTCCCTGGGGTGCCAGGCTCTCCCTACAAAGAGATTAATAAAGAACAGAAGGACATTTTATATAATATGTTATATAATGTTTATGTAGCAAAAGACAAAATATTCCAGATTCACCAATAAGAACTAGGCACTCACCTTTGACCCTGAGGGCCCAGCTATTCCTGGTGGCCCTGCTAACCCACAGATTCCCCGCTGACCCTGATCACCCTAAACAACATCACATTAGAAAAAACACTACATCAATAAGCATCAAGTCGGTGTTCACAGTTAAAGAACTCATTGAAACAGGAAGTTCGAAGATTGACATGTATGTCAATCTCACCACCAAAACTTCAGTTTTCATTTGATGGTCTTTAAGATAATTTTTGAAAGTTAAACGTGAGAAAACGTGAGAAAAGTGAAAGAGATACTTTTTCACCCTGGATGCCCACTCCTGCTGCTCCATCAGTGCCCCTCAACCCAGGAGCTCCTGGTTCTCCCTGAAATACACACAGTGATGAACGTATGTGGCCTTTTCTGAGGTGTTGATGCTAACTAAAATGACTAAAATAATTCAAGAGATTAATGTGTGGCTGCTACCTTCTGTCCTGGAGCTCCATCCTCTCCTGGTAAACCTGGTAGTCCTGATAACCCCGGAGAACCAGGTTCCCCCTTCACACAATAATTCAAATATTAGTCTAGTTTTATATGGTTTCTAGCAGGTCTAAGCTTGACATTGATTACTATCTAGTACAAGGTGGTCTAATCTGATCAAGAGGGATGTTCAGCTGGGTTAACAGCTGATGTATCTAATTTTCAACCTAGTAGACAATCTTAATCAAGCTGGTTAGAGTTGGTACAGTAGATAAGCAAAAAGACCTGTTCCAAAAATTAAACTAACAACCTCATGTTGCTATGACCTGGTGTCTTAAGTGGGTTGCTTAGCTATTTTAACAAGCAAAACTACTGTGATCAAGAAGCTTCATCAGAAAAATGTACAGACTTTGCGTTAACGGTTGGTCTATGTGGTAATAAAGTATATCAAGCAGGACATCCAAACGCTCACCTATCATTCCCCGTAGAGCTGAAGATCTTTGCCCGAACCCGATGAAACCCGACAGGACCCGACAGGTTCAGTCGGGCTCGGGCTTAATTTATATCATTTTACACGGGCTCGGGCTTGCGCTCCGGCTTGCCCGGTAAATGAGCGGTCATGTGATGCGTTTCGATTAGCGCGAGAAAGATGCGAAAATGGATGCTGAGGAGGTGAAACGGAGGCTTGCCTCTGGTGATTACGTTTCGGCAAAATTAGCCAGATCAATACTATGCATCCCGGCCAGTCGCAGCAGCAGTAAAATGGTGTTCAGTGATGCTGGACGCACCATCAGTGAGCGCAGGGCCGCGCTGAAACTTAATCTTAATTTCGTTATTGCCAAAAACCCATCTTAATTTAGAACTTATCATAATTTAATCTGTTAAGAAAGAGTCTTTTTTATTGGTGCGTTGGCCTATTTATAGGCTAAGTGTACGCCTATTTAGAGTGCTAAAATGTTACGATGTTACAGAGGACTTATTATATTTATTTGTTCCAACTTCCAAGTGGCCTATAGCCTACGTTAGTCATTAATAAATTCTGTTAAAACATGTAAAAATGACTCATTCTTGACAAAAGGCAAAAGAGCTGTGTGCTTGCGCACATTTGAATAATGTCGGGCTGCAAACGGGTTCGGGCTTTTAAAAAGCTGTCAATCAAAATATAGTTGTCGGGCTCGGGCACTGTCCGGCCTAACTTTTAAGGCCTGATTACAGCTCTAATTCCCTGACCTCAAATATGGCTTATCATCTAAAATATGTAAGTAGTAGCACTATGCAAGTGTCTGTGCAGGGTGAGAACGCTGAATTATAGATGGAGGCGCCAGTGTGTTCACTTGCTCTGTCATTTTTGGTCATAGAGTTAAAGTAATACAGCTGTCGAATCTGTAAAGACTACGTTTATTTGTGTGCACTCACAATAACAACAAAATGTTGCGCTTTTGTAAAATAATGAAAGTAAACAGGATGCGCTTTCTGCCTTCTCTGTGAACTTGAACGTGAAACTTTGAAACTCCGTGGACAGGCCTTATAGACATGAAAAATATACTGTATCTATAGAGTTAAATGTCTACTTTCAAATGAACCAATTCAAATAGAAACAATATTCTCTGATTATGTAATCTGTATGAAACGTGCATACAGGTGCATCACTACCGCGGAGAGGATGCACCTGTATTAACCACTTCTCTCAAACTGAAAACAAAGAAAGCACTAGACACATTCAGAATTATTATATCTGCCGATGTGCTGTGGCAAGCTTTATGAGGGCAGCCCGAGTTTGTATTTATTTCCAGTTAGTAATTTTAGTGCTTAAACTTAAACTTACTTCAGCAAGCTTTTTGTCTAAAATTTATATTTTATTTTATTTTAACTAAATAACAGCAAAGAGAAAAGAAGGACTTGATTGGATCATAAAAAATACATTTTGATAAA
Source organism: Labeo catla (assembly GCA_012976165.1). NCBI lineage: Eukaryota > Metazoa > Chordata > Actinopteri > Cypriniformes > Cyprinidae > Labeo > Labeo catla. Next base: position 55,749 of record VONZ01000397.1, on the reverse strand, counting down.
AGACAAGTTTTTTCTCACAAGAGCAAAACTGAATTAAGAAAGGCAGAATAGTGAACTCTAATTTCTTGTTGACATTACATTAAGAGTAAAGTGAAGTGAAGACTTACTTTAGCTCCTGGTTCTCCTGCTCCTCTCTCTCCTGGTGCACCGATCTCACCTGGTAAACCTTGATCGCCCTTCAAGAGCACATTTGTAAACATACAGATGATTTCATAAGTCATCAAATAACGTTTATTCAACCCTTTTACTATTTGAAGTTCTGACAGTGTTTATAGCATGATGGGAAGCTCTTGCCTTTGGTCCAGGGTAGCCCTCACCCGGTGGGCCTCTGCTTCCCGGGGGTCCACGTGACCCTTCCACACCCTAAAACAAGCATATCCAAAAATGCATAGATGTACAGTGCATTTTTAAGTCATGCTCACGTCATAAGTTTATCAGTACCTTCTCTCCTTGGATCCCTACTCCAGGAAACCCCACTGGTCCTGGAAGACCAGGAGGACCAAAATCACCCTTAAGAGAATAAAAAGAAATATAGCAATTACAGAGTCAAGAATAAGCAAATCTGTCAGCTCATGTACAATCTAGTTATTAAAATAATTTGTAGTGTGCAGATACAACATTGATATTCATATATGTCTAGGCCTCGGGCTGAGTACTGATTGCACTGCAGGCTGTGACATGATACTTCAAAAGCCACAGAGAAGGGTTTAATAATGCAAATAATGCAAATAGTTACACCAGAAACTTTTCAGAGCTTCTAAAAAAGTTTTTGAAGAAAACTAAATCTCTAGTATAGAGCAGCTTTAGGGTACAATCAACTTACTTATGAGATATGAGCTCGAAAAAGAAAAGGATTAAAGGAAAAGTTCACATAAAAATCAAATTTCTTTCAATCAATCTGAATGTTTTACCTTGTCTCCTCTAATGCCAGTACCTGCTGGTCCTCTAGGTCCTTTCAGCCCCTCCAGACCCCTCTCTCCCTGTAAAAGACAAATTTAAACTATAAAATTTATACCATGCATTGCCATCCCACTTTCACATATTTTTTTTGGTTATCCTGGTAATCACACAGAACATTAATTGAGGTCAGAGATCACAAAATTCAGACATTTCAAAGGTTCTTTCATATAAACCATGCACACAAGACACAACTGGAATAAAAAACATATTAAACCTCTTCATAACCTTGATATGACTCTGCACACTGCATTCTGAAAATAATGATCTGTAACCAGTGACGTGTTACCTTTGGTCCTGGTAAACCCTCTCCTGGAGGGCCCTTCTCTCCTGGTACACCCTGCGGCCCCTGTGGCCCCTTCAGAGTAAACATGATTGTAGAGGTTAATACAATGACTTCATTGTGGCCAAAACCTCTACTGAGCATGATCACTTGCATATCTTTACCGGTACACCTGGCTCACCCAGCCCAGGAGGCCCGGGAGGACCCATTCTGCCCTGAAACCCCATATCACCCTGCAGATTGAAAAGACACACGTTATGATCACAGATAAGAATTCATTGGGTTCCTGATCTCACAGGGTTAATATAAAAGCCAACCTTTGGTCCAGGAAGCCCAATGCCAGTCTCGCCCTGTATTCCTGGCGGTCCGGGAAAGCCTCTCTCACCCTGAAAAAGCAGAAACACTGAGAACAATAATTCAATCCAAATAATCCAATATTAAAGCATAATTTGGGAACTCAGTGCTCTCCACTGAATAGACCCGATTAGAGCAGCATTAATGGTTCAAAGTGAACTAGTCATCATTCTGCTCTGCTAAAGGCCTTTAAAATCAAATTTAAGACTTTTTTAGACCTGTACAAATAAATTGAATACCATAAGTCTATATAGAAAATGAAATAAAATAAAAAATATAGCTGCAAGCAGTAATTACCGGGGTTCAAGTGCTTAAAGCATTTAAGCATATAAAGAAAAAGATATAATATTTAGCAAGGCTGTACCCACCTAAATCAATGTTTAAAAAGCATTTTTGGCAAATCCAGGTAATTTACCATAGAAATATGATGTTTTTTATTGTTATAGCACCAGCTGTGGTCCGATCCCCTTAAAACTTTGCATGCTTGTTTAGGATCACCTGTCGCATGTGCTCAGCAGGTTTCGTGAAGTGTTGAGTTTTCCTTATAGGATTTTGGGTAAATCTAAACAGGCCCCTTTTCTAAATGACCCTGTTATAGTTTCCAAAAGGGTACATTTCAACATTTTTTTTATCATTATTGGTCTAGAGAATCCAGAGAATCGTTTTTTTTCCAGATTGAGCGAAAAAACTAGAACTATTTCACAAAACTAGGTGTTTTACATCTCATTTAACAAATGATTTGATTGACAGCAGTGGTTCTAGAGGCAAAGTTGCCCGGAATGAGGAGTTCTATCACATGATACGAAGATCATGCGGATGTGTGAAAAACGGTGCAACATACAAACGTTTAAAAATGTAATATTGCCCCCAGTAGCCGATTTCTTTCAAATTTCTCTCAGACCTTTGGAGCAGTGAGTCGAACAGGGCCACCAAGTTTTGTTACGATCTGTCTCTGTTAAGCTCAAAGTTTGTCGCCCAATGACAGCCATGTTTTTTGAGATACGCAAATGTCCTTGTAGACACTTGAGGCACTTTGTACCAAGACCGTGCACACTGATTTTTATGTTGATAAGACAAATCATTGCCCAGTCATAGCCATTTTTATGTTTTTACAGCATTCTTACAGCGCTACTAAGTGGCCAAGCTCCACGATTTTTTTCCTTTGACCTCAGACTGAGCTCTTCAGAAAGAGTTTGGTGTAGATATCTCCATTCAGGAGTTACAGACATTTTACTGAAAGTGGCATTTTGAACATTTTGGCGCCCCTTTGCAACAATGAGTTGAAAGTTAAACTGTTTTTTGATAAATATTGATACTCACTTACAAGAGAATCTTTATGCACTGGTTTGCTTACGATCAGGCGAAAAACCTAGGACTAGTTCACAAAAATAGGTTTTTCAAAAAATCCAAAATACCTGCAAATTTCACCAGGCTCACGATCCAATCTGAGGCATGCATTTTGTCCGAAGTGAGCCAAGGAATCCAACCATATAAGACGCTTGAGCTTGCGACTGACAGTTTAGGAGTTATGAGCAATTTTGTAATTTTGGGGCAAGTCTGGGTCACATTGTCGGGGGTGTGAGTACTACCATCCCTTCAAGTTTCAAGTCTCTACGGCTTAGGGTTTGGTCTGCACGATCAATTTTATGTGAAGATTGCTGATCTAACAACTACAATAGGGTTTCTGCGCTACGCGCTTAAACCACTAATGAATGCATCTTAGATTCTTTTATTTAATTAAACTAACTAGGGTAAACAACTGCAAAACAAGGTAACTGTTACTGTTTATAACGCACAAAACATGTTTTATTCAATATATCCATATGTATTTAAATTGGTTTATTTAGTAATAACTCAATACATAGGAATTAGAAGTTGACTGATATTGGATTTTGCTAATATGACAATCAGAGAAAGACAGTAAAAAGATTATTGTGCCTTTAATAATAAAATTTAGATATTAAATGTGTTAAACAACATTTTTCCATTCCACTTTTCCATTGTTTTTCTATGTAAACATGCTAAACAGACATGTTTGACCGTTGCACTCACATCTCACATTTTTTGCAGCTTTCACTCACGACAAGCTGTACTAAATACACAGTGCTCCAGTTAAACGAAAGTCAGCTTTTAAAAAACAAGTCTTGAGACATTTCTCATTGTTTCTGGCATGTCATGAGAGTGAATGGACCACATTTACATCTAAATAGTGATTCATCTACATGGAACGCATCCCAAAACTCAAACTGCTTACGTCATCTGGATTCAGTCAGATTCACTGAATATAAAGTCGATGTGCTTGTCATCAAGTCTGTGTTAATATGGGTACCAAAATAAACACATGCTGCTTTAAACAGAAGACTTAACTTTAAGGGAATGCTTTGAATATCAGCAGGATGATGTTATAAAAATCATTTCATGACTATTATAGGAACACGTCTGCATGCTTTCTTTCACTGGGCAGATGCAACTGGGGGTCTTTGAAGACACATGGCTCATGTCAGACATACTAAAGTAAAGACTGCAATTACTGTGTTCAGACACATTAGGCAGAACACCTTCACCTGTCAAAGACAGAAATACTGATTTGTGCTGCGACACATGCATGCAAGTCCAGACATTAATCTGTAGCTCAGATGGCAGCCATCAGTATGTCAAAAAAGAACATTCCAGAAAAAAAATTAAGTGTTGAGTTCTTCTTAGTAGCACACAGATGCATATCAGCACTGACAGAGAACTAGATGAGCTTTTGAGTGTCAAAATTGATAAAAAAATAACCAATACAAGCCTAATGAATTCTTTCCCAGAATGCTTTTAAAGTCATTTTTTTTAGCATGGCAGCACCCTGCAAGCCCATACATGGGATTTAAGCCTGCAGAAATATTTCTATCATACATGAACACAGAAGAACGCTCATGGCTTCTTTATTGGTAGATGGTTCCTTAAAGTGCCTTTAACCTTCATGAAACATTTCTATTTTACAAAAGGTTCTTTAAAGTGAAAAAGGTTCTTCATGATTATTAAAGATCATTAAGATTTTTTTTATTATTTTATTATTTGCTGGAACCCAAAATGGTTATTTTATGGCATCACTGTAAAAACCTTCTTTTGGAACTTTTATTTTGAAAAGTGTAATTTTCCACCTGCTATCTAAAAAAAAAAAAAAAAACGCTGCATTGTTAAAACAAACCCACTTTTTTGCCCGGTAGGCCTTCAGGTCCAATATCTCCATTAGGTCCAGGCACACCCTGTAGAGAAACACAACAGAGTGAATACAGTAAACTACTTATGGAAAAAGAGGAAATGCTTGTTTCGCAAATGACGTTTAAAGACAAACCTGCAGTCCTCGGCTTCCTCTGACACCAACAGGACCCTCCGGACCCTTTAAGAGAATCAGATTTACTCCAATAAAAATACAGTAAATTATTGTGCAAGAATTACACTGTAGGTGTGAAGTGTCACTCACTCGGTCTCCTTTGACTCCTGGTGTCCCACATTCTCCTCTCTCACCCTAAAAATATTGTTTTTTAATAGTCAGTGCCACTTAGTATACACACAGGATATCAGTCTTATCAAAAAGCTGTTTTATTTTTCATAAATGGTCACCACCATGCTGACATATACAGTACATAATTCATTCAAAAAACACATTTATCCAATGTGACAGAAATGTAATGTTTGAAGCAATTTATCATATATGGCAAAATTACATTTTAAAAGTTATATAACGCCATTCTATATTAACAGTTAAAAATCTTTGTAGCATCAGCCAGTACAAGCAGACACAAGAAATCATTTAGTGTACCATTAAGGACTGCATGTAAGAAGTACAAAATATTTGTTTACTATTCTATTCATGCATCTGGCAGATGCTTTTAAATTAACTTAAATTGCATTTTAAAGTATACGTTTGTTTAGATCAGTTCATGCATTAGTTGGAAATCTAACCATGGGATGGCATTGCTAGCACCACCGATAATCAGTCTATGATGTATCATCTTACCTTTTCTCCTTTGTATCCAGGTTTCCCCTAATGATCAATACAGAACACATGGTGAGAAAGAGGCATTACACAAGCAGATAATGTCAGAATAGAGTTGCTTTAGGTTCACCTCTGTCCCGTCTCGTCCAGGAGGACCACTGAATCCACTCTCTCCCTGCAGGAAGTACAATATATTTTAACAAATATAGTAAGCAAGTAATATTTATTTCTATAGTACCTTCCAAGAGCAGGTGTCACAAAGTGCTTTACAAGAAAATTGTAAAATGAAGAATAAAACAGACATGGCAATTAAAAAAGACCAAATTAAACAAAAGCAAGTTCGAACAAATGAGTTTTCAGCTGCTTTTTAAAAATGTCCATCGAGTCCACAGATCTCAGTTTCAGAGGAAGAGCGTTCCACAGCTTGGGAGCAACTACTTCAAAGTTACAGTCTCCTTTTGTCTTTAATCTAGAACGTGGAACAACGAGCGGAATCTGATTTGAGGATCTCAGATTCCTACTAGAGTTATAGGGTTGCAACATCTCTTTTATATACACAGGGGCATGACCATGCAACGCTCTAAAAACCATCACAAGAATTTTAAAATGAATTCTAAATTTGACAGCGAGCCAGTGTAAAGAAATTAAAATGGGGGTTACGTGAGATCTCTTTGATGAGCATTTTGAACCACCTGTAAACGTTTGAGGGATGAATTACTAAGACAGGTAAAAAGTGAGTTGCAATAAGCAAGGTGGGAGGAAATAAATTCCTGTATAATCATTTCCATCCCCGCTGTGGACACTGACCTCAACTTTGCTATGTTTTTTAACTAATAAAAGTGTTTCGAACCAAATAATTCACATGTTGATCGAGATTGAAGGTTAATTAAAGATATCTTTGACCTTTTGTCCTTTAGGTCCTGGACTTCCATCTTCACCCGGACGACCCTTTTTACCCTGTGGTTCTCAGAGAAAGAGTGTTAACTTACTAATGATTCAGATTCTGACATACACAGTAGATCATTCTTTCAACAGTGTAAGGATGAAGAAAAATTTGTTGAAGTGGTATAATTCTTGGGTGTAGAATTATTTATTTATATTAATGTGCTCCCTTCTAGACATTAAAAATTCTTTACATTAATAAAGAAATAAAATTGCATTAATAGGCTTAAAGGAGAAGTCCACTTCCAGAACAACAATTTATAGATAATGTACTCACCCCCTTGTCATCCAAGATGTTCATGTCTTTCTTTCTTCGGTTGTAAAGAAATTTAGGGGGTTTTTTTTAACTGTGTATTCTGACTCAAGACAGTTAGGGTATGTCGAAAAAATACAATCGCATTTTCTCTCTCAACTTCAAAAACCATTTCAAAGAAAGAAAGACATGAACATCTTGGATGACAAGGGGGTGAGTACATTATCTGTAAATTTTTGTTCTGGAAGTGGACTTCTGTAATAGGCTTAAGCTTAAAACAGCAGTGGAGCAGTTTTCTTTCAAAATGTTTTCAATATCTGAATTATTTATTTTACAGCAATATTCAAAGTTCTGTCCATCAAATCAAATGCCAGAAGTCTGACTAATTTGGTGCTTTCGTTGTTTTTTTCCAGCTTTATGCTCCTTTTTGGGTATTGACAGAAATTATTATAAACAGTCGATGTATGGACAACAGCTGTGGAGATAGTACAAAAATAATAGCAGGTAATAACAGGTTCTGACATAAGCATGAATAATTAAAGCACTTTCAATTTTTGGCTGAACCATTAATTTTATGATTATCCATAACTTTTGCATGTTCAGCCAGTTAGACCACTTTGATCAATCTGGTGGGTGTTTGTTCTCTTTTTAATCAAAATTGTGTGGAAAGACAAAATCACAGAATTTATTTTTAAACTATGGTGTGTTGAAGCATTGTGTGAGGGACCAGAAAGAGTTTTAAGAAGGTTTGACACTTACAGGGGGTCCACTGTGTCCTCGCTCTCCTTTCTCACAAGTGCATTTTCGGGCAAGTGGACACTGTTGGACAAATACACAAAAGCACTGCTTTAGTTACAACAAATAATGTCACTCATAAGTGTGCTGAATGCATTCTGTCAGACAAACACTTACCACTTCATTAGCCACCTCAGTCTAGAAGGAAACAAAAGTGAAAAAAGTGAATTAACAAAAAACACAACTGTACAAGAATTACAGGCAATGTACAATAATTACATTAACAATAACAACTGTGGCATGTTCTAGTATCAAACATCTGACGTAAACTGAAAAGTAGGTGAATATCTGTCTGTAGGTGGTTTCTGAGATATGCTGTCATGAGCTAATTCACTTTTTTTTTTTTTTAAATGAACATTAAATATGTAATACTAGACACTGTAAGCTGTCAAGGCAGGTTCCTAAACATTATAAGCCCAGTTAACCCTCAGAGCTACAGAATAAAGCTGAATTTCCACATGTGTACCAAATGGCAGGCTGATTTTTTGTTAGACGTTTCTCATGTCAGTTTTAGTGTGCGTGCATTTGCATAATAGGTGCACATGTGTATGAATGAGAAAAACAGACAGAGAGAAAGAGGAACAACATTTCTTGGATGAAAAATCAAGTTCAAGGACAGTGATGATAGACAGATGCTGTAATCTGGAAATCACAGACACTCATAAGAACAAAGAAAATTTCATAGCAGCACATTAAAGGAGTCCACTTCCAGAACAAAGATTTACAGATAATGTACTCGCCCCCTTGTCATCCAAGATGTTCATGTCTGTATTTCTTCAGTCGTAAAGAAACTACGTTTTTTGAGGAAAATATTTCTGCATTTTTCTCCATATAATGGACTGATATGGTGCCCCGATTTTGAACTTCCTAAATGCAGTTTAAATGTGCCTTCAAACTATCCCAAATGCGGTTGTAAACAATCCCAGCCGAGGAAGAAGGGTCTCATCTAGTGAAACGACTGGTCATTTTCATTAAAAAAATACAATTTAAATACTTTTTAATCTTAAACGCTCGTCTTGTCTTGCTCTGCCTAAACACTATGTATTCTGGCTCAAGACAATTAGGGTACACTCTCAGAAAAAAAGTTACAGTTCTGTCGCTGGGGCGGTACCCTAAGGTACAAAAGTGAAAAGGTACATCTTTGTACCTTACCTACCCCTAAACAGTACATATTAGTACCTTAAAGGTATATTTTAGTACTTTGAAAGTACATATCGGTACTTTCGAGGTACATATTGATACCTTAAAGGTACATATTTGTACCTTTTCACTTTGTACCTTAGGGTACTGCCCCAGTGACAGAACTGTAACTTTTTTTCTGATAGTGTATGTTGAAAAACTCCAATCGTATTCTCAAAAACCATTTCAAAATCATCCTACGTCGCTGCAGAAGTACCGACCCAGTCTTTGCAAAGTGAACATGCAAAGAAGATCAAACACCCTTAACAAAAAAGGTAAAACAGCGATATAGGACGATTGTGAAGTTGAGGGAGAACATGAGATGGGAGTTTTTCGACAAACCCTAACTGTCATGAACCGGAAAAAAAACAGTCCAGGCAGAGTACGACAAGACGAGCGTTTGACATTAAAAAGTATATAAATTGTATTATTTTTATGAAAATAACCAATCGTTTCACTAGATCAGACCCTTTTTTCTCGGATGGGATTGTTTGAAGCTGCATTTAAACTGCATTTTGGAAGTTCAAACGCGGAGCACCATATCAGCCCATTATATATGGAGAAAAATGCAGAAATGTTTTCCTCAAAAAACGTAATTTCTTTACGACTGAAGAAAGAAATACATGAACATCTTGGATTACAAGGGGGTGAGTACAATATATGTGAATCTTTGTTTTGGAAGCGGACTTCTCCTTTAAGTCATTTCATCTTGAATGTAAACATCAGATGCTGTTGACATAATGACACATTGAAAAGCTGCATATCTTATTTAACTTGAAACGTGTGCGATGAGTAACTTCACACTTAGCTTGAACAACAGCTGATTAGCAGATGTAAACACAATGGATGAGACAGTCATGCAGCAGAGAAGACAATACTGTTGCATGAGATTTGAATGCTCCTGGCCTGCGATTAAAGCTCCTGATTGTGCTTTTCTTGTCTCACTAACAAGCACCTGCATCAACAGTCTTTCCAGAGCAGCTAGCGTGCAGAAAGCTGGGTGAGATATTCATCCCGCATGCAGGATCATGCTGCTCGTAGTACCCTAAAGCTCTGACCCGGCACAAAGTCAATGCAAAACAGATGTTCCCCACGCAAATACTGCAACCCGCTAACTGTTATTTAGTTATTCCAGTAGACCTGCTAAGAAAAAACTCGTACCAGCCTAAGGTGGTCAAACAGGTCAACTGGATCCACCAGATATATTTTCATTCAAAAGCGTGGAAAAAAATTCTAAAATATTTTGTTCATGAAAACATCTCCCTATTTGACTATATCAGATGCACAGTGGAGAAACTAAATAGAATAATCACAATATATGTACTGGTATAAAGTATAAAATATAAAATCAGAGTAAGCTGGAGTATTTTTACCTACCACAAATGTCTCTATTACAGATATCACTCTTATGCCCGACCACTGAGCCTAAAATCAGCCAGTCTTACTGGAAAGAAAGTGATCAAACTGGTCTAGTAGTCTACCAGCTCTAACCAGCATGATGAAGATCCACCAGGTCAACCTCAGCCCCATAAACTGGTACTGTGGTTGACTAAAACCACCTAAACATGCCTATTACCAGCTTGGACCTTCTAAAACCCTGCAAAACTAAACCATTTATCACCTTAAATGTAGTTTTTGACTGGATATTCCAGCAGGGAACGGAAACAATTTACTGGAAGTCTGAGAATGCGAATCTACCTGGTGCACAGTAGATGTTTTTCTCAAATGTTTCTACCTCAAATGTTTCTACCCATGTTTCTACCTCATCTTCTGTTGAAAAAAACCCAAAGAAACACAGCATTCCTCCTTATGGTGGTGCAACATCATTAACCAGCTTAACCATCACCCCAACAGCTTTTCTACCAGCTAAAAACTAGAATGGTCAAGACCTACCAGGGGCTGGATTCAACATTCTTAAGAATAATATTTGTCTTAAAGGAGAAGTCCACTTCTAGAACAACAACTTACAGATAATGTACTCACCCCCTTCTCATCCAAGATGTTCATGTCTTTCTTTCTTCAGTCGTAAAGAAATTATGTTTTTTGAGGAAAACATTTCAGGATTTTTCTCCATACAATAGACTGATATGGTGTCCCTATTTTGAACTTCCAAAATGCAGTTTAAATGCGGCTGCAAACAATCCTAAATGCGATTGTAAATGATTCCAGCCGAGGAAGAAGAGTCTTATCTAGCGAAACGATCGGTTATTTTCATTTAAAAAATACAATTTAAATACTTTTTAATCTCAAACGCTCATCTTGCCTTGCTCTGCCTGAACTCTGTGTATTCTGGCTCAAGACAGGGTATGTCGAAAAACTCTGTATCGTATTTTCTCCCTCAACTTCAAAAATCATTTCAAAATTATCCTACATCGCTGCAGAAGTTCTGGCCTAGTGTTTGAAGATCAAACATCCTTAACAGAAAAGGTGAAACAGCAATATAGGAAGATTTTGAAGTTGAGGGAGAACATGAGATGGGAGATTTTCGACATACCCTAACTGTCTTAAGCCAGAATGCACAAAGTTCAGGGAAAGCGGGGCAAGCGTTTGAGATAAAAAAAATTATTTTCGATCGTTCCGATCGTTTCGCTAGATAAGACCCTTCTTCCTCGGCTGGGATTGTTTACAACCGCATTTGGGATCGTTTGAAGCTGCATTTAAACTGCATTTTGGAAGCTGAAATATATCAGTCCATTAAATGGAGAAAAATCCTGTAATGTTTTCCTCAAACAACATAATTTCTTTACGACTTAAGAAAGAAAGACATGAACATCTTGGATGACAAGGGGGCGAGTACATTATCTGTAAATTGTTGTTCTGGAAGTGCCATTTTTTAAATTTTCAAATGAAAGAAGTTTAAATTTTTGAAATGTTATATTCCAAAAAATACTTCTAAAGAAAGTTTTTATCTTCTTAGGAATGCCTATTATATTTTTTTCTAAGTCAAAACTTAGATAATTGCACTTACAGATTTCTTAGAATCTATTTTAAGAACTCCTAACTCTTTTTTTTAAAGATAATTATTTGTGAATCTGGCCCTAGGTAAAATTTGACAAATCCATCAGTTTAAAGCACCAGTGTTTTTCCAGTCTGAAAGAACACTTAAAACCATCAAACGCTGTTTCTGGCAGGATTTTTGGCAGGTGTGATGTCACCGGCTTGGTCATCTCTCCTGTGATCTGCTGTTTTCTATTATCAGAGAAGCTCAGGGGAAACTCTAGCAGGAGACAGCAGCACTGGCTAACATTCAGTCGTAAGTCTCCCGACCATGTGCAGATGCTGAGTGTGCTGTGAAACACGGAGGTCAGCTCACCACATTAAAGACATTCTGTAAGTTTATACATCTCCAGACCCACTAAGATCCAGCATTCCTGACTACTAATAGGAAACAATGCTAAAACCGTCAGCCAAACCCACAAGGAAGGAACTGTCAAATGTTTGTAATAAAACTGTGATAAAACAGATGGATGGACATGACATGTTTCATTGGGGGACACGCTTGACCAGATGTTGGCACCAAGCTTTTTTTTTCTTGTTTGTTTGCATGCATGCTTTGCATTACTTTTAACAGGAAACATAGAGGGAATGGTTTCAGGAAATTACACAAGCAAGACTTGAACTTGCATCACTTGGCCAAAAGCACACCATGGTTCAAAATACAATTGGTACTATGCTCTAGACAACTTCTTAAATCACCCTTAGGGTTTTTAAATTTTATCTTAATTTACTCATTATGCCCTTGATGTCCTGTTGAAGGAATTCATAATCAACTTTTTCCATGTCCTCAGGACAGATATGGAGATAAGACAGCCCATTTTCCATAACTGCATGAACAGTGCTCTCTGTAGCACAAACCCTGACACACGCATGCCTTTCTTAATCTGAGATCCCTTGAGAGATATAAATCCTTCATTTAGGCCATCACAAGCATCTGACCTTTATCATTTCTACACTTCAAAGTTCAAAGATGTTTCTCATTCATGACATTTTTTTCAAACATTCCTCATTACAGTTCAGATCATTAGGTCTTAAAAGAATTTAAAGTCTGTGTAAAGGCAATTCAGAGAATTGTTTCTAAACACATTATAAATGTTAGAAATGTGTTGCTGAAAACATGTTACAAAGACTAAACTGAATTAAGCCTAAACTGAACTAAATGAAGTACTGAATTGTGGAGTTTTTCATTCAACATTTTTGTATTCAGGATTTTTTGGACGGGCCCGAAATCACTGGAGCAACTGAGTATGGCCCTTCCGCTATCACGATAATAACTACAGCGCATTAGCATCAGTAGTTCGCCCACTCAACTGCAAATTACGGTCATTACCATTACTACAGCCTACAGTTTGCTAGTTAGCTATGCCTTGCTACTGACAGTTTTCCCGCTAGTGGGCGTGTTTTGAGCACTAACAGCGGACACGCCCCCAGCATTTGAGATCAGAGAATACTACTTATTTTTTCAAGATTTTGAAAACTCAGAACACATATTTAATATTGCTTGACACTGACTTTATATAGAAATTTTGTTGCTATAGACCAATTTACTGTTTGCAAACAGTGATGGCGTTTTTTTGTGGGGCAGAGCCTATCTGGTTGCAGAAAATGACCGTTTTTAAGTGGCAGTCAATGGAAGCCATGAAATAAAAGAATAAAAAGGTAAACTTGAGTTGATATTTCAAAATTCTGACTTTATTCTCGCAATTCTGAGAAGAAAAATAAACTCGTATTTCTCTCTTTTGAGTTTATATCCCACACTTCTGACTTTTTTCCCCTCAGAATGGACAAACTCGCTATTGCTGAGTTAAATTGAGTTATAAAGTCTGAAATATGACATATAAACTTGCGTTTGCAAAGTCAGAATATGTGGAATAAAATAGGTTAATGTAAAATGTTATAGCTTAAAACAGTATTTCATGCTGTAACTGTAGGGCTAATATAATATGTCCCTATGAACTGCATATGTAAATATTATGTAGACCTATTGTTTAAATCAAATTTATGCTTTAAAAGTAGAGTAATCATAGCAAGCGGTTTTGATGACAGTATTCCATAAAAATCATTTGCATTCCGATTCTGACATCCAAAAGACAGAACAACACATTTTATCTCTTATTCTGTGGATTTTCCACGTTTCTCTCCGCTTGTTACCAGTGTTTTTCTGCAACCACTATGCGTGTGCAGCTGCAAGTGACGTAACTCTTCTGTCTATTTGAAATTGGTCTGTTGAGAGACTTCCAACAGCACTGTAAGCCTAAGTAGATTGTAGAAGTCATTAGCACCAATTGCCTCTATGAACAATTTAAGACTGGAATAAACTACACTAGGGGTGCTCAACCCTGTTCCTGGAGATCTACCTTCCTGCAAAGTTCAGCTCCAACCCTGATCAAACACACCTGAACCAACTAATTGAGACCTGAAGGAGCACTTGATAATTACATACAGGTGTGTTTCATCAGGTTTGGAACTAAACTCTGCAGGAAGGTAGTTCCCCAGGAACAGGGTTGAGAACTCCTGCACTACACGTCTTTTGCATAGATTTTTGCCCCGATCTTCAGTCTGAAAAAAGTTAACGCTTGTTGCTGAAAGTCAAAGCCTTCAGGGTTTGGGCAGTCGGAATCGACAGATTTTACAGAAAATTGTAGTTTATGAAAAAAAGTTTATAAAAGACACAGACTTTATCTTCAGACTTAGATTCCATCCAGATTCCCTTCTGAGCCAATTTTAGAACACACATTGTTTTCGTTTGTCTGCTAGCAATGATGCACACATTTCTGCAAAAATTTGTTTTCAGAATGTTCACACAGAACACTACTTTTCTATTGTTTTTCTATGGAAACGTGCTACAAGGACATATTTGACCGTTACACCCGAACTTGTAAGACTTTTGTTTATCTTCAGAACACAAATGAAGACATTTTTTTCTAATGAATTCTGAGGGATTTACCACTACCACTTCAATGTTTCAAAAAGTTCATAAGGAGATCGACAAAACAATCCATATCAATTGAGTGGTTTAGCACAGATGCTAAATTCTGAAGACATATTTACATTGATCAGTGAACATAAACAGAAGCTCAACCATACCTGCTTGACGCGAGAGAACAAACCTCATTGGTTCTCACATGTCAAGCAAGCATGCATGTATTGATTATTGTTCTTATGTAATTTAAAGTCTAAAATAAATCTGTTCATTATATAAATGTCACGTTCGATGTACAAGAAATGAGGTGAGGGTCCAAAATGCAGGGAAGGGAAATTTTAATAAAACAAAACACAAATAAACAAACCAAAAGGCCAACACGGCACAACACGACTAGAATCAAAACAGGATCAAAACAGGATCAAAACAGAGGAACACACACGAAGACATACAAGACAAAAGACAATGCAGACCTGAACAGGAGTGAGAAGTGAGAGTTCTTATACAATAGTCCAGAGTGTGAACAGCTGTGAGCGTAATCAGTGCAAATGACAAGACAGACGTGAACAATCAGGGGAGTGCAGTGCAAGGGGAACAGGGAAGACCCACAGCCCCGATCATGACAGTACCCCCTCCCTACGGAACGGCTTCCAGACGTTCCCAAAGTCTGGAGGGAGGAGGTACGGAGGAAGGCAACTCAGGGGGAGGGACGGCGGGCCAGGCCCGTGCAGCGCAGTCACCGCCGCGTCAGGAACAGAGAGAGCGGTCACCGCCGCGTCAGGAACAGAGGGAGCGGTCACCGCCGCGTCCGGAACAGAGAGCGCGGTCGCCGCCGCGTCCGGAACAGAGAGCGCGGTCACCGCCGCGTCCGGAACAGAAGGCACGGTGAGGGCCACGTCAGGAACAGCGAGCGCAGCCGCCTCCGCGTCAGGAACGGAGATAGCGGTCGCCGCCGCATCCGGAACGGAGAGCGCGGTCACCGCCACGTCAGGAACGGAGAGCGCGGTCCCCGCCGCGTCCGGAGCAGAGAGCGCGGTCACCGCCGCGTCCGGAGCAGAGAGCGCGGTCACCGCCGCGTCCGGAACAGAAGGCACGGTGAGGGCCACGTCAGGAACAGCGAGCGCAGCCGCCTCCGCGTCAGGAACGGAGATAGCGGTCGCCGCCGCGTCAGAAACAGAGATAGCGGTCGCCGCCGCGTCAGAAACAGAGATAGCGGTCGCCGCCGCCTGCCCGAGGAAGAGCGTCTCCGCCCCCGCCAGAAAGCAGGGCCGCATCTGCGCAACCTCGGCCCTACAGGCGTCCATCCCCGCCAGACAGGCGTAGATGAGCTCGAAACGGGCGGCCGACGCCGCCTCAAAGGACATTCCCGCCGTGTCGGGAAAAGAGCGGGTGGTCGCCGCCCCCAAACGCGCGTCCGCCGTCGCCAAACGGGGAAGCTTCGCCTCCCCGAAAAAAATCCTCCCCGCTGGACCCATCTTGGAGGTCTGCATTCTGTCACGTTGGGTGTACGGAAAAATGAGGTGAGGGTCCAAAATGCAGGGAAGGGAAATTTTAATAAAACAAAACACAAATAAACATAAACCAAAAGGCCAACACGGCACAAACAGAATACTAAATAAATAAACAGGGAACACGGTCAAGGCCAGATCAGGAACACACAAAAGTACATACAAGACAAAAGACAATGCAGACCTCAACAGGAGTGAGAAGTGAGAGTTCTTATACAATAGTCCAGAGTGTGAACAGCTGTGAGCGTAATCAGTGCAAATGACAAGACAGACGTGAACAATCAGGGGAGTGCAGTGCAAGGGGAACAGCGACCTCGAGAGGCTGAGGGAAGACCCACAGCCCCGATCATGACAATAAACCAATCGGGTCTCTTCAGAAAATTTAGACTAAACCGCTCAATTCATATGAATTTGTTTTACGATCAATTTATGAACTTTGAAGCATCAAAGTGGTAGTTGCATAGACTCTCAGTGGAGGGACAGAAATCTCTCAGATTTCATTAAAAATATCTTCATTTGTGTTTCCGAACAAGAATAAAAGTCTTTCCATTTTGGAATGACACGAGGATGTGTAAATGAACAGAACTATTCCTTTAAATACGTTTAAAGGGATAGTTTACCCAAAAATGAAATTATAGATTGAAATCTAGATGAAAATCTAGAGAAGCTAGAGATTACGGTTTATCCCTTGGTTTTATTAACCATGGTTTTATTATAGTAAATGTGTAGTTACCATGTTTTTTTGGCGCATTGATTACCATTTGTATAATAGTTTTACTACAAATACCATGGTTAAACTATGGTTAGTGAAGCAAGACCATGGGTAATTTGTGGTTACCATGATTTAACTATAGTAACCATGGTTTTTTGGTTTTATTTGTAGTAAAACCATGGTTAATTTTCATGAGGAATGAAGTTATAAATATAGATATTTTTCTTACAAAAATGTATCGATTCGCTTCAGAATTAGCCTTTTTTTAGAGCCTTAGAGCCATGTGGAGCACTTTTTATGATGGATGGATGCACTTTATTGGGCTTCAAAATCTCAACACCTATTCACTGCCATTATAAAGCTTGGAAAAGCCAGGACATTTTTTAATATAACTCTGATTGTATTCATCTGAAAGATGAAAGTCATACACCTAGGATGACTTGAAGGCGAGTAAATCATGGGGTAATTTTCATTTTTGGGTGAACTATCCCTTTAAGGAGACAAGTTTGCTTAAAAAAAAAATTTCCTGTGGGAAAACAAAAAGCACTACTCACAATCTCTTTGCCGATCTTGTCCAAGACTCCCTTGTCCTGTAGGTTGTGTACGTAGCGGGCGGTCGAAGGACTGGCCAGTAAGCGCAGCTGTTCCATATTGGCAGCGGATGTGAAACCCACTGTGAAGAATTTAATCCCTTTGTTCTTGGCATCAGCTAAAGCAGAGACGATATCAGGATTCTTGGGATGCGACTCGCCATCGTACAGCAAAATGGCCACCTTCATGGTGCCACAGTCAGACTCCTCCTGATAGATGCGTGTGAGGTTGGTGATGGCATAGGTGGTGTAGGTACCGTGCCCTATGTACGGCATGGGACCGATGTGGTCCTGGAAGGTGGGCACGCCCTTCCAATCTTTAAAGAACTGTTCAATGATCACATGACTGCTGTACTGAAGAACAGCAGCTCTGAAGCTCAAAACCTGTCCGGTTTGGAGGCGGACATTCTGGATCCAGCTAACGAGATCAGTAACGAAACGCTTCTCTTGGGCATGGCTGTCTTTGGCACTTTCTGAGCTGTCCACCAAAAATGCCAGGTCTAAATGACAGCCCTCACCTGAAAGATGGAAAAAAGTACTAAGCATTAACGCAAAAATATCCATTCAAAACGCCAGACGTCGATTACATTTTCAAACATCTTTGTATTGTGACCAAACATTGACATGAAACTTGACTCCTGGTGTCATATTGGTTTAAGTTTTATGGTGTTTGACAGCGTTTCTGTTTTTTTTTTTTTCTTTTGGAGCTTGAATGCTGCAAATAGGGACCATTCTTCCAAAAGATTCTTCAGAAATTCTTATTATGGCCCGCAGAAAAAATAACACAGAACCAGGCTTGTAACCAAAACCATAATAATAATAAAATATATTTTTGGATTCCTTGAAATAAAATGAACTTACATAAAATAAAATATAAAAACTTTACATGTATTTTATTTCAGCCAGTTGACAAAGCAACATTGCATTTTAATATAAAAATAGTAAAAGTACTAAAAACAAAAAAAAATACTAATATAATAATAATAAAATATAATTTTAAAATGATTATTTTAAAATGAAAACAGAAAATCTAAAAATAAAATGTAATTCAGAATATTAAGACAAACTACAATATATTAGTGATACTAAACTAACACTGCAGCAGTTTGGGACAACATGAAGGTAAATTTTTGGGGTGAACTATTTCTTTAAGCGACACTAAAAGACAGCGAGTGACTCCTATTTGACTCAAATCCTTTGATAACTGTTTAGGTAATACATAAATAACGTAAAGTGCCAAAAAATGTAAAGGTAAAAGTAAATGTGAACCAGCTGAAATGACCCCAGTCTCCAGTAAATTACATTTATGATGAAGAAGAAACACGTCAAAGAGGACGTTTGCCCCAGGGTAGTGAGCAGAGTTTAGATCAAATTCAGGAGCCCTGAAGAGCAGAGCAGACCGTGAGGTGGCAAACGTCATATATGAACTGTTTTTGCTCTTGAGAATTATTGAAATCAGTTTCATATATTAAAAAAATCATAATCAACCACACCCTTTTCCTGCCTGACAGACGCATGAATGAAATCTTGATTATCTCATGCCACCTGTACCAAAACCTTCCTTGTGATTAATTCAAACTAAATGTTTTTTTTTGTTTTTTTTTTAAATAAAAAAGCAAATACAGCATTTTACAACCTGGCTGTGTTGTGCTGAACAGCAAGAAATATTTACCATTGTTTTTTGGGATGACGTTTGAGGTGATTTGTTTATTTTTGTTTCTTCCTTTTCTATAGTCAAGATCATCCAGCTGAGCCAAAACAAGCTGCACTCCTAACAGCAAAACCAGCCAGCTTACACACAGCCGTATCATCACTACAGTAGGAGAGAGACAAACAGATGCCAATGCAATATTAAGGATGGATAACCATATTCTCAGATGCATCATATGCCTTGCCTCATTCAAAGTGTGCAATTAGTGTCTGCTTATGTAATTTCCATCTTATATACTCAAAACAGCGTATCATTATCATTTCAAAAATGTAATAGCAAAAAATGTATTCTCTCATCAGTCTCATTTATCTGAACTATTCTAATATATTACTGAATTACAAAATTGCAAGCAAAATGTGCACTTACTGTGTGAAGCAGCTCTAACTTCAATACAGTGCAGGCTTGAGTCCAACCAAAAATCAGCAGCTGAATGATGAAGATCAGAAGCTCATGACAGACTTTACAACCTCTTCTCTGTGTCAGAACCACATGCAATCAAAAGTTGCCTACAGAATGATTGAGAATCACTGGATATATGTGAAGAGTGCATGGGTTTGCTGTAAAAAGGCAAGAACTGTAATAATGTGCATCAGCTCCATTCATGTGAAGCATCTACTGCCATCCAGAGGAACACTGATATACAGAACTCCTCCCGTGAACCCACCCATGTGTACATACAGTACACATATAGTGCTGCATAATATATATAATGCATGGCTGTGCATTATTGTAACAAATACGGTATTCATTTTTAAATCAGTTGCACTTATAAGAATTTTTATTTTCAAATAATATGTTGTAATTTTTAACAAATAATGTAGATTAAAAAGTACATACTGATCTGTTAAGCATTGTTTTATATTTGTTATCATGAAAATGACTAAATGTTCTCAAAATGGATTGAAAGCACTGTAAAATGTTTTTATCTTCAAACCATCCAAAATGCATATTTGGATACATTTAGTATTACATCACTTGCTGGCCACTGGACCTTTGAAAGTGAATGGGTGCCGTCAGAATGAGAGTCCAAACTGAATGAGAATGTGAATCCAAGGCATTTTTTAACTTTAAACTGCAGAAAACAAGGTACCGTTTTGTCGCTGAGCGGTACCCTAAGGTACAAAAGTGAAAAGGCACATCTTTGTACCTTACCTACCCCTAAACGGTACATGTTAGTACCTTAAAGGTACATGTGACCCTTAAGTCGCTGGGTTAGATTAAATATTGTCCTATCCCAACAAACCATACATCAATGGAAAGCTTATTTTTTCAGCTTTCAGGTGGTTTATTAATCTCAATTTTGAAAAATTGACCCTTATGACTGGTTTTGTGGTCCAGGGTCACATATTAGTACGTTAAATGTACATATTTGTATCTTTTGTTAGAGTACCACCCCAGCGACAGAACTGTATCTTTTTTTCTGACAGTGTGCTACACTTAGTACTAAAATACTAAGTTCTTTATGCATAAAATTGCTTTTTCCAGTGAAAAGATCATTTCGTCTGAATCAGGAGAGAAATATGCACAGGGAAAACTGTTCAGAACTTTTTTTAACTGGTAGACTGGTGGTTTTTGATGTGAGAGGACAAAAGGAACTGGACGTTTTTTGAGGTATTTTGGCCAGAAATGGAGGTTTAAACATCTTCATGATGGATTATTTCTAAATAACATGCAGTTTTTCACTTCACAAGATGTTAACTGAGTGGTGTGGGTTACTGACATTTTAATCAGCTGTTTAACCATTCACTGCAGAGGATCCATTGGTGAGCAAGTGATGTAATGCTACATTTCTACAAATCTGATAAAGAAACAAACTTATTTACATCTAGGATGACCTGAGGGTGAAGAAATTGTAAACAAATTTTCATTTTATATAATATAGAATGTCCTCATGCAGCCCAACTTTTCCACCGATATTCTTTTTAGCTAGGACAAAAATCAAGAATCTTGCGAATTACCATTGATATCACCCAAACAATGTGAAACTGCCTGCTTTTAGCTGCCAGTAGGGCAGATTGTTACAGTAAATATTGTGGAATAAGGTTCCACCAAAGGTTATGTGAACTATAACAATCATTGTTTCACATGCCAGGAGTGTATAATCGCTTGTGCATCCTAAATAAACCCTGAAGACTTTGAATGAATCTCCTGTATGTGTGTGTTTCATTCTCTTCCCATAATTCCGCTGATATTATGATAGGGGAGCGTGGTGAATTGTTCCTTTCTTCATTCCAATATGACATTTGACAACTACTTAAATCATCTATGAAGTTCATTTGTGATTTTTCTCTAAACTAAGCATAGATCTTAATGATTCTGTACGTAAAAACTTTAAACTCAATTACTGTACATGTCAGCCGTATCTCAAAAATGCTTAAAGGACTAATGGAAAATCTCCAGCACGAATCGTTAACATCCTGACCTGTTGTGATATACAGCTTCATGCCATGCATGTCAGCACACTGTGCAGAAACACCTCAGCACTTTACACCAATGAACTGAAGCTGAAACATCAAAGCATGCATGTTCAAAGCACACGGGGCAGTAATAAAACAATAAAACATGTGAATCTGAGCAGAAATATAAATTCAGGGGTTTTTTTTGCACATGATGAAGACAGGGTTTATAGTGAACAGAGCTGGAACCAATCAGGATGACATCCTTCTCAGAGATTCTCTCGCAGAGCTGCATAAATGTATAAACTATCAATATACGCTGTAGCATATTGTTCTCGTCACATATATATCAGAAAAATATGAACAGTGCACATATTTTATGGTCCTGCTTCAGTAGAGAAGCACCATATAATCTCTGTAAAAGTCTAGTCATAAAATAAAACCAAGTGCAATATAAAAACATCTAATGTTCCAGTCACAACACGGCACTGAAGAAGGTCATGCTGTGACCAAAACATTTGCCGTTCCTTAGTAAAACTCTTTTTTCCCTGGCATTTCCTTTGTTTTGTCTTTTTCATAGTGTGTGAACCTTTTCTGTAACTTTTTGCCTTTTTGGATTGCTTTGAGTTTATATATTATATTATATTACATATATATATATATATATATATATATATAGTTGGTGATTTCTTCAATTAGTAAAAAGTGCAACTTCAAAGTAGCATTAATAGCATTAATTTACATTTTAAATCATCACCATTAAACTTTATTAAGGACACACGTAATCCAAAAACAGACAATACAACCTACAAAAATAAACAAACTAAAAAAAGAATAATAAAAAAAAACAAACAGAATCCACAATATCACATATTTACATACAAACTAAAACGCCAGTGGTTCCACATACTGGGGAAAATCTGCTCTATAAAGTACAGTTTCCACAGACATTGAGCACATACTAAATTTGTATATCAGCATAATAGCTATTGCATACATCATACAACGCTGTCTGTAGATGTTCCTATCATCAGACAAGTCATCAGTTATATAATGTCCTAGGTATTTAACCTCATCACATACATTAAGGTGAAATACCAGAGAGAGAGAAGTCAGGAAATTAGAGTTTCCTGTTCTCCCTACTCATAATAATCATAATACTATTTAACATTGTGTTTAATAAAAAGTCTAAACCATATTGAGAGCAAACCCTCAATAGGTGTTAAGAATGCTTGCTATATGGACAAAAAAATCACCAAGTGGTGATGATGGTGTTACCAAGCATACAACCTGTTCAACAGCTGTTTGGCAGCTTTAATAAATTGTCTATACAAACATTAAAGAGAAAGGGAGACAAAATGCTTCCCTGTCTAACTCCATTGCTTACATTAAATGGAGCAGACACAAAGTTAACCCATTTGTACATGCACTGAGTGACGAGCATACCAAAAAAAACAGATTCTCACTAGAGATTTAGGAACTCCTCAGAACTCCTCAGAAGTCAGGACAAACTGTTCCAACTTATTTAGTAAGGCCGTCTCAAGGACTTTAGCTAAAGAACCGGTTAAAACAAACTGCAAGCAGAGGAGAGAGTTTTCTATTTGCAAATTTTAAATGTTCAAATAAAGAGCTACCATCAGAGTAATTCCAAGTCAGTATTTTCCATAATTAAATTTCAACTCCTAAATTTTATTTTATTTTTTAAATTTTAGTAGGTTAATTCAAGTAATGCGATTTTTCCTAAATTAGAATGACTTGCCATATATTTCACCCAGAATGAAATATGAGATTGTTCACCTGGACTTCATCTGTGTTTTCATATGGTTGATTCCAAGAAAGCTGAACCTCACTGAGAGCAGCCTCACATCCATCATCATCCTCACATGGATCTCTGGACATCTTTACAGCTTCTTACATGCAGTGAAGTCAGAAACGCCTGAAAAAAAGTCAGTCAGGTTCATATCATCTATCAGCATACGGGACTACAGAGGGGTTTGTTTTAATGATGCAGAAATTCTTCAACATCTGCACTGTGAGGCTATCCATTATAATATATTAATTCTAGGACATTAGTAATATGATTATCCTTATTATTAACTTTAATAGCAAAATCGTTTAGGTGAAACAGAGTAGAGGAGTAGTTTGGAAAAGAATGCAAATGAATCTGAAACCTTTTTATAAAAAGAAATGACTACTATGCACATCTAAAAATTGGAAAAGAAAATTCACTTACTTTTGTAGTGCCATCTGCGACCTGGAAAGCAAATGATTGACAACTCATTTGATTAGGAAACATACAGTAGCTGTAGCCTGGAGGAAAGTAAATGAGACATCATCTTAATAATTTAGACATATACCATTTATGAGTCAATGCCATGTGTGCATTCTGCCTGAGGATCCATAGGTGATCCTTCACAATTCTCCTGCCGTAAGCAACTTTATCGTTCATGTTCAGACCTATTTATAAAACTAGTGGAGCATGCCATCATGATCATCATTATGTGGAGAGCAGACCAGGCCTAAGTGAGTTCCAAAATCAAGTCTGCATAATTTCAATAATTTCAAACAAATTAGAATAACTTTTGTCAGACTGGAATTACACAGATAACATGTAAAGTCTGAAGATAGAAGCTCAGGGAATCATAAAGAGAACACTTATTAGTGAGAGAACTCTATGATAGTTTTTGTGACTGTATTAGTTTGTTGTAGGTTTTTTTTTTTTTTTGGCAAACAGAAAAAAAACATGTTTAACACTCTAACTGGTGTACTAACAATGAACATGCATGTATAATTTTTTTCATCTTTTTTCCTTGCAAGTTATAAAAATTTTAACAACACAGCCTTTTTTACTACATCTCAAATTAAGTATGGGGTTAACAGTCGTGTGAATGAACATGATAAAACTATGTACATGAACATGATAAAACTAATAGTTATCACCTTACTTATATAGATTACATTGATAATTGCAAAAAAAGTTTTTGTATGACAAGTTTTCTAAAATGTTAGGTTTCAATAAGCAAATGAGGCATTATTTACTGAAATATGTGCTAATTTGCATAAATTTCTAGTACAAAAATCTAAACACTGGATGAAGTCAGTTTCAAAATTCTTGTTTAATTTTTTTTTTTTGACACATTAGAGTTAAATGTTTTCAGAGAAAACATAACAGACAGAAAACAATATATTTTCACAATTCTTTTGGTATTTAAAATGTTGTATATAATCAAGCAAATTATATATGAACAAATCCCTCTGTAAAAACCTTCAGGATATAGGCAGGAATAAAAATTTTAAGTTTGGTGTGTGTAAGTGCTACTGAAGTGGAGATTTATGGCCCAGTGTAGGAAAAACTCACTTGAAAAAACTCATTTTGAGAAAACGGCCTTTATAAAATATGTATTGCAATTGAAATCTATTGACACAAATAGATGCTATATTTGTGTCAATAGGTGCTATAAAAGAAACACTCAACAGTGTTTTTTGGATGTTTTCTTTCCACTAGTCTAAAAAAAAAAACACTTTGTGAAAAACCAAAAATCCCAAAATCTCAGACTTGACAGGTGCATGAAAAAACAGTGTTTTTGCCTGCAGTGTCTCACATTAAAACTTTTTTTGGAAAAAAAGGAAAACTTCGCAGTCAGCATTTTATGTAGCTTAAATATATATGATTTAATTATATATTACAAATAATTTAATTATATATTACATGCACTGCGTATTTACCTTGATATTTCTTTTCCTTCACTTATGGCTATATATATATTATATCACACAATAAATTGAATTTTTTATATTTTCATTCTTAATTTAGATCACAACCGTTTTAAAAATACATTTCGAGCAGTTTCCAATTAATTTCATAACGAGTTGGGAGGTACCAAAATTGAAGAATCGCCTATCTTGTCAGTCCTTTGTTTGTTTTGTTCTGTTAGCAAAGATCTGGATAAGAACTAAAGACGAACCTGTTATTAGAGGTGGGCGATGCAGAGCTACCAGCATTCCAGATGATTTTACTTGATTTTTGTTGATATAAAATTAGGCTACGCTAGGTCATGAGCATTGCAATGATTTTGCATATTGGCGTGTAACTACATAAAAGTACGAAAATATGAGTATGACAGACTCACTGCTTCTCTGATTTAAACTGCAGCAACACAAATGTCTGTAGAGTTCAAATCATTTTGTGAGTTAATGAATCGATTCGAAAATATGTTTTAACAATTGATTTTCCACACGTCAGTATTCCTGTGTATACTAAAATGTTTAAGTGAGAAAAAAATTGAGTACATACTGATGTTTATGTACAACGTATTGGTCGTATTTATGTTATGTGGTGTATATAAATGCTGTAGTATAAACATTAAAATTAATTGATTCAATATTCTTGTTTATTTAGCATGGAAAACATTCTCAGTTATTAGATTTTATTTTGCTTTATATAATAAACATTTTTAACCTACCTGGTGAAATGATTACAGTATAGTCCCTCTGAAAAAAACAAAACATTTCAGAGATTTCAGAAAAAATATAGGCCTATGCAATGGCAATGATCCTGCATGATCATGTGCCAGCAGAGGGCAGCAGAACCGTGTCTATGTACATTTATACCAGAAACCTGCCAGTTCAAACAAAATCAATTTTTTTTTGTTTTTTTTTTTTTTACAAAAAGAAATACCAGATGTTCAAAACAAAGTTTCACAATAATAATATATACCTCAAGGATGTATTAGTCCATTTTGTCTAAAAGCACTGAAGCTATTTCAAAGTGACAAAGCCATAAAGTCAAGCAAACTACCAAATGTCTGATTCCCAGCATCCTCTGGTTCATTTGCATTTAGACATATCTTTCCAAAGACCAACATCGCACAAACTTGTGAAGTCTAAAGCAAAACACATTACCATGTGCAGCACTGTTTCAATCAAATAAAATCTGGATAAATAAAATTTGGATGTGGAGTTTGTCTGCTTTCGCAAAATTAGAATTTAACACAAATAAATAAACAAAATTAATCGTTAGGTTACAATTAAATTAAATTGTTATCTGTAATCTGAAATTAACAAATTAAAAGAATTAATTAGATTGCAGAATATGCAAATGAATATGCAAACTGAGTTTGCGTACAAAAAGTCACATTGCAACAAATGTTAAAATGTCTCCTTGTTTCTTTTTTAGACTCCAGTTCATCAAAAAAAAGACAAAAATCAATTTTCCATCACATGTTTTTTTCAATAAGCACACAAATGAATCCATGTAGAGAATGAGAGGAACTGACATGCCTATTGAAATAACAAATGACGTCTTTTTCTTCTCACAATAATGTTAATCTCATTCCTGAAAAGGGCAATATTAAAGA
The DNA here is from genome assembly GCA_012976165.1 of Labeo catla. Classification (NCBI taxonomy): domain Eukaryota; kingdom Metazoa; phylum Chordata; class Actinopteri; order Cypriniformes; family Cyprinidae; genus Labeo; species Labeo catla. The sequence goes on along the minus strand of VONZ01000397.1, from coordinate 28,810 downwards.
CTGAGGGAGGATCTGCCGGTTTTCGATGAATGCATTAATAGACCAGCAAAAACCAGAAACATCAAATTCTACCAGGCGACTGGTGGATTCATTTCCGCCTCAGTCCATCCCCCTCCTTGTTTTAACTAGCAAATTAGTAATATCATTGACACAGATGACAACATGCGCTGATCAAGATGTTTTGTGGACATAATTCATTCATAAAGCCGGGTGATTTCTCACTGTCTGTTGTCTCGATCTCCTCGAGGGTCTCAGGGGTGATGCAGGAGCGGCCACAGGCTCTCATGCTGATGTATTATCTGGCATATGCAAGCTATGAATTATCAAGGAAAAAGAGTCAATTATCCAGTTCTGAAAGAGACTCGGGCTGCTGTGGCCTCAGGGCCTTCTGAATTTACAAAATCATTTCATGGAGAAGAACGCTGAGGAGCCAAGGGACTCCAGACGAGTGAAGAGTGTGTCCACACACATACACAAACACACAGAGTCCACAACCCTCTCAGCTTCACCATCCAGGCCAGAAAGCACATTTTGAACTCCTCGATAATAATCCATATTTAGAAACACTGATTTTGCGCAGATGGAAAAGCTTCGCCGTGACAGGCAGCATTTAACGCGTCCCACTTCTTTCTTCTTCCTCCCATTAAAAATCAAAGTGGGTTCTGATTAACTGTGGCCCGTCTAATGTTGGGGATGATGGCAGCGGTACGGAACAGACCATTACGGTCTTGCGGCATTCATAATCGTGCCATGTTTCATTCCTTTTTGGTTTGAAATTTCCAGTCGAGCTGCTTGACTAGTTTGAGCTAATGAAAAAAAGAATAATGTGGTTTGTAAACAGAAGTGAAATACACTTCCCTTATCGTTAGCCTGTGACGGGACACAAAGTGCGAGAGGTTTAAGGTGAGGGCGAGAGATGCAAATTGGCTTTGGCAGCTCCTCATGAAAAAAATAAGTGGACATCCAGCTGTCTATAATTACAATGACATGATTTGATTCAATATGTGTCCCCTGGACCACAAAACTAGACATGAGGTTCAATAACTTTCCATTGATGTATGGTTTGTTAGGATAGGACAATATTTGGCCGAGATACAACTACTGGAAAATCTGGAATCTGAGGGTGCAAAAAAACCAAAATATTGAGAAAATCGCCTTTAAGGTTGTCCAAATGAAGTTCTTAGCAATGCATATTACTAATCAAAAATTAAGTTTTAATTTATATTTACGGTAGGAAATTTACAAATATCTTCATGGAACATAATCTTTACTTAATATCCTAAAGATTTTGGCATAAAATTGAAAATTTTGACCCAAACAATGTATTGTCGGCTATTGCTACAAATACACCCGTGCTACTTATGACTGGTTTTGTGGTCCAGGGTCACATATGTGCCATAATAATGGCAGATTTACAGCAAATTAGTTAATTTTAAAAATGTATAACCTCTTCAGGTTATGGGTGGCAAACAGGGAAATACTACAATCCTTGCAGTGTAATTTATGAAATACACGTTATAGATCCATTATGTACACTACTGCTCAAAAAATTATTATACATTTATTCAGTAAGGATGCATTAAATTAATCAAAAGTGGCATTAAAGACATGTATAATGTTACAAAAGATTCGTTTTTTAAAGCAGATTTGTGGACACTAAAAAAAAAAACACCTTAAAAAAGTTTTCAACTTAAAGTGTTCGTGCCGCCTTAAAATTTTAAGTTTACTCAACTCAAATATCAACGTTTTCCATGTAGTACAACTTAACATTTCATGTTGACTAAACTTAAAATTTTAAGGCAGTACAGATACTTTTTTCAGTTGTTTTTTTTCAGTGAAGGATCATGGGACATTAAAGAATGTAGTAATGGTGCTAAAAATTCAGCTTTGCATCTCAGTAATAAATTACATTTTAAAATATATTCATATAGAAAACAGCTACTTTAAATTGCAATAACATTTCACAATTTTACTGTTTTTACGTTTTTTTGAATCAAATAAATGCAGCCTTGGTGAGCAGAAGAGAATTCTTTTGATGCAAACTGTGTTGCTCCATCGATATTCAGCACACAGAGTTTTTTATAACTTTCAATTTTTATCATGAATGCATGCAGCATGACTTAAAAGAGCACATTTAAACAGTTTGCGGTGCTAATCATTACAAAAGTGCATTATCGAAAGAGCTTTGTTAGTGCGGTGTTGTCATGCGGATTTACCACAGTCAGGCCTTTGTTGAAACGGAAAAATTTTATTCGCTTGCCTCGCAAGTCTGTGTTTTATTTCTGTGCTTCATTCAGGGGTACATGCTTTCTTACTTATCCAAACAGCCGGTCGGTTTTGATTCTTCTAATCTGTCTGTGCCTCTCTCGGTACAGTAAGCATTTGAGAAAGCACTTATTGAGAGAGAAGGAGAAAGGCTTGAACCTCTCCTGAAGAGGTGAGCTCCATCTCCACTCAGGGCTTAAGTGACAGGTAAATTGCAAGTTAAGTGGGGAACACAGCCTTTTAACAAGAGGCTTCGAGCCGCTGCAAATCCTCCTTAGTCTCTAATCTGAATACAAAAGCTTGAGGCGGGGTGGATTAAATTTGACCCCTGAATGAGGTGTTTGTTCCAGCCGAGGAGCCACTTTAGCCGAGAGGAGCGAGCCAGGTTTACGTTTCCTTTTGTGCGACGCGGCCGCGTTTAAAAACAACAGGGCCACAATGAATTCTCTTCAGAGGCTCATTTTCCCCGGGACAAAGGAAAGTGTAGAGCCGCCGGCTTCCCCCGCAGGCTCGCCTATTTACCCGAGTCTTTGCTGTAGACGACTCTAAAAGACTGTTTATTTAATTGGGGATGAAATGCCATAACGGGCTCCGCTATCGGTGGCGCAGGAAAACAAATCCAGCTTTCTTTCGCGACAGGCTGAAAGGGGAGAAGGGCCGCAGAGAGAGCGAGAGGGGGAAAGCGCTTTTGGGTTGTCAACTTTTTAGAGGCTTAGAGTCAAACCTATCCGGGCTCAGGGAAGAGAAGTCGGGTGTTAGGGAGGCAAAATGACTCGTGATAGAAGGTGTTTGCGGCTCAAGTCGGGGGGAATCGTCTTCGCTCGCAGGATGAGGGTTGGACTAATTGATTCTCTGAAGTTTCCTGTCGTAGATTATGACTACAGGTACGACTGGATCCTTGAAAACACACACACACACACACACACACACACACACCGGCAGGAAAGCAGTCTTAGGGAATCAAAGGGAAGATGAGAGCTGCCAAACATAGCGTGAAAATACTGGGATAAGAGGATGTGAGTGTGTGTGTGTGCCAATGAGAAGTGCTGTACTTATCAAGCAGCTATATTAAGGGGTCGAATCAAACACTTTTTAAAAATTATTATTATTTAGCTTCCACACAACAGTTTAAAATTATTTCTCATTACCATTTTCAAATCTATTTTTGACCTTTACAAATAAACAAGCCATTTTTTAGTTCCTAGTTCACACTTTAAAAACTTTACAGAGAAATGGGCTGCATTTATTTGATCAAAATACAGTAAAAACAACAAAAATTGTAAAATATTATTACAATTTAAAATTATTGTTTTTATTTGAATATGTTTTAAAATGTAATTTATTTCTATGATCAAAGCTGAATTTTCAGCATCATTACTCCAGTCTTCAGTGTCACATGATCCATCAGAAATCATTCTGATATGCTGATTTGCTGCTTAATAAACATTTCTGATTATCATCAATGTTGAAAACAGAAAACCGCAATCATTTTTTGTTTCAGGATTCTTTGATGAACAGAAAGTTCAAAAGAACAGCACTGATTTGAAACAAACATTTTGTAACATTATAAATGTCTTTACTGTTACTATTGATCATTTTAATGCATTCTTAAATGTGTGAATTTTTTTTAAAGCTTTTTTAAAGGGGACAGTAATTTACTGTTTTTTTATAATGCTGTTTTATCCAAAAATCAAGTATAAAATGTGATTCCGTCTGATGTGACCCCTATAGAGAACCAAGGCAGAGGTGAAACAGGCCGTGCTTTCTGTGGCCAATAAGCGTTAAGGCTTATATCCTGCTGTAAGATGTCATATAAGAGTGTAAAATGGCTTGCTTAGTGAGCAAGACTCGCGCGGGCCCTGCGAGAGCCATAACTCAAGCTCTATCGAGCTCCCAGCATTCCCCTACAGCCTCTGATCCTGTACAGTAATAATTGTACTCATGTCACGCTGGTAATTATCATTGATCTACAGAGAGCGGGTCAGACGCACTTGGAAATGATTCATGCCTGACACGGGACGGTCTTGCTCTTTCTCAGCGGGTAACAACAGTGATGAAGCGCTGCTAAGGGGGCGGCTCTCCACCCGCGCGTCCGGCATCAGACGGCAGCTCTTAGCCGCCTAATAAAGCATAGCTCCTGTTTCTCAATCTGAGAGGTTTATTTTGGCCCCAGACACTGACATGCACCCCTCAAGGCCACAAGCTATCATTATCAAAATCATTACAGGAAACTATAAGACCATAAAATCTGAACTTTTCTAATCACAGACATCATGGAGGTGAATAGCATTCATTCTCAGCTCGTGGTTATAGTGCTCTGAAGAATACAGCACAAAAGCGCTTGCTAGCCATAACTTCACAATGGGAGATTTATGAATAAAGTTGGTGAAACGCATCAAGTATAGCATTTCACTCAATATTTGAAAGATTATTCTCATTATCCAAGGCAAAATATTTCACTGGGTTCATGCAAACCTATAATAGGACTGGTTTAAAATATTGATTTCTGATTCATCTCAATTTACATTTGAAAAATACATAGTCTTAAAGTTTACTGATCACATCTTGATGATGTCCCAAATCTGGCATGGTGTTAGTTGCTCTGCACACATAGCTCTAAGATGTGCTCTTAAATATGAAAAAAATATGTTTGAGCAACTAAAATTAATAGGTGGTAAAGATAAGTATGAGCCGTATTAATTAAAACATTAGTTTAATATTTCACTTACCTGACTGGAAATGATAAGAAAAAACACAAATGTTTAGTTTATGATTAGTACAGCCCAAAACATAACAATAACTGACCATTTCAGCAGCAATAATCAGCAAAATATGAGTTTCATTCAGTTCAGTGGCATTGTTTATGTACAGTGCTGCCAATATGGTTGACTGATGATGAGTTGAAAAAACACTCTATTAGCCCAGCTAACAAAAATATTAGGCGTTTTAGAAAGTTTTTTCTTGGGTATGCGAAAGGTTACAGGAACATTCCATTTTATAATTTTGAAAACATTACAGGAACATTTTTGAATACATTACGGGAACATTTTTGAATGTTCTCTGAACCATTTGAAACGTGTAGTAACATTTTAAAAAATCTATGGTGAAACCCCAACTAATACATACCAGGAAAAAACATTCCATGAACAATGTATAAATTATGTTTTTGTGCTAATGTTTTGATCATTTGTTTATAAATTGGGGAGAACCTTGTCGGAACGTTCAAGAGCACTCATTAAGGAACGTCTAATTTGGCCGCTAGCATCCCTTTCTAACTGTTATAAGGTTATGAAACCTAACCCTAACTGTATAGTTACTTGCCTAAAATCATAACAAATGCATGTTGGAGTCAAACCAACATAAGAAATCGTTAGGCTGCTATTTTAGGAGATATACGCACAATTTGGTCAGTTAACCCGGATGTGCAGATACATTGGCAATACTCGGACGTAAACAACACCATGCACTGCATGGTTAATGTACTACTGAATACTTTATTCTGCTAATTTATTCTGTCTAAACCATGAAAAAAACGTGTGAACACTGCTATATCATATAGAGAAGAACCTACTTAGCTGAAAAGGGCGCAATAGTTTGACCAACTAAAGTTAATAGGTGGTAAAGATACGTAGCAGTATTAAAGGAGAAGTCCACTTCCAAAACAAAGATTCACATATAATGTACTCACCCTTTTGTCATCCAAGATGTTCATGTCTTTCTTTCTTCAGTCGCAAAGAAATTATGTTTTTTGAGGAAAACATTTCAGGATTTTTCTCCATATAATGGACTGATATAATGCCCCGATTTTGAACTTCCAAAATGCAGTTTAAATGCAGCTTCAAACGATCCCAGATGTGGTTGTAAACGATCCCAGCCGAGAAAGAAGGGTCTTATTTGGCGTAACAATCGGTTATTTTAATAAAAATAATACAATTTATGTACTTTTTAATGCCAAACGCTCTTCTTGTCTTACTCTGCCTGGACTGTTTTTGTTCCGGTTCATGACAGTTGTATGGTATGTCGAAAAACTTCGTACTATATCGAAATCGTACTATATCGCTTTTTTACATTTTTGTTAAAGGTGTTTGATCTTCTTTGCATGTTCACTTTGCAAAGACTGGGTCGGTACTTCTGCAGTGATGTAGGATGATTTTGAAATGATTTTTGTATTTGAGGGAGAAAATACGATTGGAGTTTTTCCTATACCCTAACTGTCTTGAGCCAGAATACACAGAGTTCAGGGAGAGCAAGGCAAGACGAGCGTTTCAGATTAAAAAGTATTTAAATCGTATTTTTTTTTTTAAATTAAAATAACTGATCGTTTCGCTAGATAAGACCCTTCTTCCTCGGCTGGGATCGTTTACAACCGCATTTGGGATCATTTGAAGCTGCATTTAAACTGCTTTTTGGAAGTTCAAAATCGGGGCACCATACCAGTCCATTATGTGGAGAAAAATGCTTAAATGTTTTCCTTAAAAAACATAATTTCTTTACGACCGAAGAAAGACAGACTGGAGGGGGTGAGTACTTATATGTGAATCTTTGTTTTGGAAGTGGACTTCTCCTTTAAGAACAGTCTTGAGAACATTTTCTGTTATCTGAAAGAACACTCATTCACGAACGCCTAATTTGGCCGCTAGCTTCTCTTTCTGACCGTTATAAGGTTATGTAACCTAACCCTGACTGTAGTTACTTATGTAAAATTATAACAAATGCGTGTTGGAGTCAACCCAACATAAGAAATCGTTAGCTCGTTAGCCTATTTTACGAGATATACGTAAGAAGTTAACGTAAGAAGGTTCACCTCAAATCCATCCGTCAGTGGGACGTTGTCAGGTCCTAAAAAACATACAAATTAATTCATACGAATATCAATTTTAACAAGCTTTTCTTGTCACCAACCATTTTTCTGTTATTCTGATTATGCTAGTCACCTCATAACACGGAACAGCGCTCAAAACTGGTGATCTATCTTCTAAAGTCGATAAAAATATATTGTAATACATAAAGATACCTTTATGTAACCTTATATTTTGTTTGTCGTCGACTGTTTATAAAGCCAACTCGGGCGTTTTGGGTCCACGACATTTGTTTCCTCCATAATCGGCGTAAGAAAACGAAATATTTACGTTGAGGCGCCATCTTGTGGTACACGTCACTGTAAAGTGGAACGCGAAATTGCCATAGTAATATTTGTCACCACAATCAGGAGTATGATTTGTTTTGTTTTGCATTGTCATCAATTAGATTAAACTGATAAAAAATTAAATCTTAAATCTTTTTCTTACATGTTTTTAATGTGAGAAAAAGACTTCACTAATCATGTCACATTTTATTTTATTATAAAATGTATTGGTTTTAAGAATAACAAAAGTTGTTTGGAGTTGGTTTTCACCCTATTAAGTGTGGAAAAAGCCATTCCTAAACAATACAATTTTCCTCTGGGATGGAATGAATATGAAAAAGAGTGTGCAATGTCTTAATTTCCCTATTTAATGAAACAGATGAATGTGTCTTTCCATTTCAGGCCTCTCTCTGTTGACAGCGAGGGAAAAAGCAATTGTGTATCTGTGTGTGTTTGGCAAGGGAGGAGGGTGCAAGGTTGAAGGAGGTGAGATTGAGTGAGCAGGCCAGACAATCAGTTTTCTTTTTTGCGGCCATTGGAGCGGGGGGTGGGCATGTCACCATCAGACAGAACCCCATTTCCTGCGATTAAGCCCTCCAAAAATATTCCATTTGTCAGTGTCACGGCCCCGACACACTGCAGCCACTCAGCCATGTCTGTTGACTATGTCACCCTGCAATTTACATCAGCCACTGACAATATTATCTCACTGATAATGTCCTACGGCCTCCTGCCTCCATCAGATGTGCGTTCCAGCACTCACGGCCCGTCGACATGCTCGCGCCGCTCACAAAGTCTACTTGTATGGTTGACTGGTGGTGTGCTGTCAATATTTGGATAATATGGTTTCGTTAGCAATGTTTTCTAAAAAGTGGCGTTCAAATCATTTACAAAAATAAAAAATGTTTGACACACTACCAGTCAAAAGTTTTTGAACAGTAAGATTTTCAATGTTTTTAAAGAGGTCTCTTATGCTCACCAAGACTGCATTTATTTAATCCAAAGTACAGCAAAAAGAGAAAAATATTAAAATATTTTTACTATTTAAAATAACTGTTTTCTATTTGAATATATTTTAAAATGTAATTTATTCCTGTGTTCAAAGCTGAATTTTTAGCATCATTACTCCAGTCTTCAGTGACTTTATATACTATACCTTTCAAAAGCTTGGAGTCAATTTTTTTAAGGAATTATAAAAAATGAATAAATATATTTAATGTAATGATAATAAAAAATCTGCTTTGAAATATTTTTAAATTATATTCAGATAGGAAACAGTTATTTCAAATATATTTGCTGTACTTTAGATTAAATAAATGCAGGCTCAGTGAGCAGAAGAGACTTTTAGAAATATCTTTTGACTGGTAGTATGTCTATATGTATTCATATTTTTAATAACCAAATGGCAATTAGTTTAATGCATTTACAGGATGCATAAAAATCAGAATATGAGCAAATTTAGATTAATATTAAAACAATGCTACATTTATACACACATCATTTTCAGAATGATGGTTAAAGCTTTTTCTGAAAAAGACGTTTTTGGAACTTAAGTGTATTACAGCAAAAAAACAGTGAAAACTTAAAAATTTAACACAACCTAATGCTTTTTAGATTCTTCTGACTATTGTCTTAAATATTGTCCTAAGTAAAACTACAACTTTTTACCAACATTTGGGGATTTTTGACACAGGTTTTAATGCAGTTTCAAGTAATTCACATGCATTTTTTTAATATTTGTGACTCAAAAGATGTAAACTGAAAAATATGTTGCTCCTTTACAATGCATTAAAATGCATATTCAAGATGCAATGTTTGCACAGAATTCCAGTTAATACAAGCGTATCGCTGAGTGTCTTATTCAGACTTCTAGACATGCATTTACATCAATAAAATATGACCAAATTCTGAAACTGTCACGTGCACATAAACATAGCTGCTGATAAACTTCGCACATCCTCACTCTAAACAAAACCAGGCTTTTGCCAGGGTTGGACCGACATGACCCACAAGCGTGCAAAAGACGGAAATACACTAGAGGACAGGCGAAACACATTTCCATCTTAACCACTCGAAAATGTTCAGAAAAAAAGTGTTTCTGTATTAATAGGAGTCCATTACGATCTCTGATGGCAAACCCTCGCTGTCCTGCTCCTGTGTTTTCTCTCTCCTGACAGGCAGCGGCGTTCGCCCTGACTTGATGACTAGACTCAATCACCTGTGACAGAGTTGATTTGATGTCACTTGCCAGGTCTCTCCATTTGTTTGAGCACTTAAGAGGTAATTGTGTGACATCTTAGAAACGACGACTTGCTTCAGGAGAGCACGGTGGAGCTGATGAACCAGGCGCGGGGTGGAAGAGTGAAGCTGTTATTAATGACATCTATTTTCTCCAGTATCCACTGGGAGAGACAGAGAAAGAGAGCTACTGGAAGAAATGCCATAGTTCATCACAACTATCAAACATATACATATTAAAGGTCACATTAAAGATCATATTAGTTACTCACTATTCATGTCGTTCTGAAATCCACATGCTGTTAGTTTTTCTGTGGAGCACAAAAATGAGGTTTTAAGCATTTTTGGTGGAACTCTTTGATAATATTTATTTCATCTCCGAACACATTCTTCCCTTACATGCCCCTTGGTTTTCAGCCATATTATATTCCAGGATGAAGAATGTTCGGATTAAGCTGCTCTTGACCCATCACCTCCATTGTTCTGCCGTTTTTGCCTGAGGCTACAGAGAAACAAAACTATTTGAAAAGTCTTTGCAGGGCATCTGATAAGAATGACCAGCATTATGAGATCATTCACAGAGATGGTGCACTCATCATGACACTTTTAAATACTGGGTTCTCCTTTCTACTTTTGCACAATTAAGTTATCCATAACCAAGCTAACTAGTGACCAGAGTTTAGATGAGAAGTCCACATCCAGAACAACAATTTACAAATAATGTACTCACCCCCTTGTCATTCAAGATGTTCATGTCTTTCTGTCTTCAGTCGTGCAGAAATTATGGTTTTTGAGGAAACATTTCAGGATTTTTCTCCATATAATGGACTTCATTGGTGACCCGATTTTGAACTTCCAAAATGTAGTTTAAATGCAGCTTCAAAGGGCTCTAAACGATCCCAGCCGAGGAAGAAGGGTCTTATCTAGGGTCATTTTTTTCTGAAAATAAATTTTTTTTTACTTTTTAAGCACAAAAGCTTGTGTAGCACAGGCTCTGGGATGCGTGTCCGTGATGCTACATACTGTTGAATCATGTCGAAAGGTCACGCGGAACTACAGACCCAGTGTTTACAAAGCGAATGCGCAAAGACTAAGAAAGTGCAAGTAAGTTTGTAAATGCTGTTTATAAACAAAAGGTACAACGATGTCCTCCTCTCAGTACACAGACGATGAACTTACACATGATTCGTAGTAGTGATGGGAAGTTTGGATCATTTTACCGACTCGGACTTTGAGTCTCGTTCAGTGAAATGAACAAATCTTTTTTCGAGTCATTTCATTCATTTTAGCAAAATATAATTAAAATGTTACGTGTTACTTCCTTAACACATCTACTGCTTACACAAACGTTGATCACACTACAAACAAGACAAAACTATAATGCTATAAGAAACAGAAAAGATTAATTCATTGTTTACCTGGGTCTTTAGTCTATGATTAGCTCACCTCTTATCTTTGAGTCGTTCGTTCATCTCGCGACAGCCCCATAAGATGAACGAACATCTCGAAAAACCCAAAGATTTGAAACAGGTGAACTAATTCCAGTACAGAACGTAATAGGATGTTGCACATGCGCGACTGAATGAATCACTCCCTGAGACGACTCGTTTGTCCCGAGCCACATAAAAGATTCATTCAAAATGAAAGAATCGTTCAAGAACGACCCATTACTAATTCGTAGCATCGTGGACGCGCATCCCAGAGCCTGTGCTATGCAAGCTGTTGTGCTTAAAACGTATACAAATTTTTATTTTCTGAAAAAAATGACAGATTGTTTCGCTGGATAAGACCCTTCTTTCTCGGCTGTGATCGTTTAAGCTGCATTTAAACTACATTTTGGAAATTCAAATCGGGGCATTAATGAAGTCCATTATATGGAGAAAAATCCTGGAAGGCTTTCCAAGTGAAGACAGAAAGACATGAACATCTTGGATGACAAGGGGGTGAGTAAATTAATTGTAAATTGTTGCTCTGAAAGTGGACTTCTCCTTTAACTCCTGTCACCCATGTAGCCATTGCAATGAAATCAACAGATTACATTCTTTAAAAAAAATCATTATGGTTCTATATTGAACATTGTAACATTCTTCACTCATATCAAAGTTCCATACACTACCAGTCAAAAGTTTTTGAACAGTGAGATTTTTAAAGTTTTTTAAAGAAGTTTCTTCTTCTCTGCATTTATTTGATCCAAAGTACAGCAAAAACAGTAACAATTTTGAAATATTTTTACTATTTAAAATATTAAATATATGATTTGAATTTTTGATGATTTGAATATGTTTAAAAATGTAATTTATTCATCATCCGTTTTAGCATCATCACTCCAGTCACATGATCAAAGAATCCTGAAAAATGTTTACATTTTAAATATTGATAATAATAATAATAATGTTTCTTGAACAGCAAATAAGCATATTAGAATGATTTCGGAAGGATCATGTGACACTGAAGACTAAAGTAATGATGCTGAAAATTCAGCTTTTAAAATATATTAAAATAGAAAAGTTATTTTAAATAGTAAAAATATTTCAAAATTGTACTGTTTTTGCTGTACTTTAGAACGAATAAATGCAGGCTTGGTGAGCAGAAGAGACTTCTTTAAAAAACATTAAAAATCTTACTGTTCAAAATCTTTTGACTGCTAGTGTATGAAACCAAAGAAAATTATTATTATTAGTATTCATAGAAAATATTGCTACCAATGGCACCTTGTCTTTCCTAACAAGTCACAAAGTCACTTTCTTTCAGTACTTTTTTTTGGGAAAAAAGGTCCAAAATCTGTCACTGGGGCAGTGCTGTTTTGAAAGGTACAAATATGTACCAAATAAGTACAGTTCAGGTATCAATATGTACTTACTTGCTCAGTAGGTACTTATTTGCAGCCTTTAGGGGTAAATAGGTACAAATGTGTACCTTTTGAAAGGGTGCCATCCCACTAACAGCTTTTGGACCTTTTTTTACTGAGAGTGTATATTATGTATCTACACAAAAATGAATTGTGATAAAACTGTGACACCCAGTCTCCTCTATGATATTCTTACAAACTTTTCACCTACAAGAGAAAGAACTTGCATGATTTCATATAATTATATGCATTTCCCTACAGATAAATCTCAAGCCAGTGCCAGTTTATTTCCCCATGCCAAAAGGCTTTTCCTCAATTTCCTTCTCATACATTTGTTTGTTATCTCAGGGAGGGATTTCAAGAGATTCAAAGCTGATCAAGACACAAAAGCATATAGCGGATAAAAGACACTTAGGTAATTGGTTTAGAGCGGCTCTTCGGCGTGGTAAAACTCATCCTCTTTCTTCTCACTTTGTTTTCTTCTTTATCACTGTGACTTAACTCTGGAGAAGAGAAAAGTAGGTGAGAAAGCAAAAGGGAAGACAAAGCGGGAAAGGGAAGAGGCTTTTAGGATGAGCAGAAGGGAGATCAGAAGCACTGAAGGAGCTGTAAACTGCTTCAGGAGACGCCGCTCGGGTTTTATCTGGCTGAGAGCTGCAGGCAGCTGCTATCATTTACTGTATCACTTCTCATGTTAAGAGAATGGTAAAGTAAAAAAAGGTGACATGAACACATTACTTTTTGTACACTATACACTATACTGCTTAGAAGTTTAGGAATTTTTTGAAAGACATTAATAATTTTATTCAGCAAGGATGTATTGAACTGATCAAAAGTGACAGCGAAGACATTTATAATGTTACAAAATTTCTATTTCAATTAAATTTTGTTTGAAATTTCTATGAATTCCACAAAAAAATATTTGACAGCACAACTTCAACACTGATAATAATCAGAAATGTTTCTTGAGCAGAAAATAATGATTTCTGAAGGATTATGTGACACTGAAGACTGTAGTAAAGATGCTGAAAATTCAGATTTGATCACCGGAATAAATTACATTTTACAATATATTCACATAGAAAACAGTTATTTTAAATTCTATTAATATTTCACATTTTTACTGTTTTTACTGTATTTTTATTCAAATACATGCAGCCTTAATGAGCAGAAGAGACTTGAATTAAAGGAAAATCTTTAAAAACGACCCCAAATTTTAAGAAATTACGTGCATACATTTATTCTTATTTGAGACACTGTATGAATATTTTTCTATTTTTCTGTGATCTAATATATATATATATATATATATATATATAATTTTTATTATTATATACACATAATATATACTTTATATATACATAAAATTTTTAATGACTTTTTGTGACTACTATTAATGTAAAATATGTGAAATAGTAGATGTTTACCATTAGATACTATTAGATATATACATTTTAAAGTCTTCATCCAATGTTTGTCCAACATGTGTAGTTGGATAGCAATTTCATCAATAAAAAAATATTGTATGGGGTCTTGATGTTGAGGGAAAAAAAAACTTTACACAATGCAACCAAAACAACGCATGCATCCTTCAGTTTTTTTTTTGTTTTTTTTTTGTTTTTTGTTTTTTGTTTTGTTTTGTTTTGTTTGTTTTTTTGTACATTTCCTACACTAAATATATCAAAACAATTTTTGATTAGTAGTACACATTGCAAAGAACTTCATTTGGACAACTTTAAAGGTGATTCTCTCAGTATTTAGATTTTTTTACAACACTTCCAGATTTTCAGATAGGTGTATCTCGGCCAAATATTGTCCTGTCCTAACAAAAAAGCTAATTTAGTCAGCTTTCAGATGAAGTATAAATCTCGATTTTAAAAAATTGACCCTTATGACTGGTTTTGTAGTCCTGGGTCACATATTGTCGTTTTAATTTGTGTTAAATCACGAGGTTAAGTGTGACTGAAATCTTCATCAATAAAAATGGTGTACGCGGTCAGGACATTGAGTAAAACACAGCAACAACGACAGTGTCATTTCTCCTGCTCTCCATATGGAAATAACCCGTGAGAAAGGTGCTTACTGGGGACAGATAACAGGAAAGATGAGCAGCTACGGATTAGAGACTGGAGGCGATTATGGCCAAAAGGAGGTGTGTGTGTCTGTATGTGTGTGTGTGTTTATAGGGGGGACTGATTCCTCTGTGAGTGTGTAAGTGTGTGTCTGGGCTGCTGGATATAAAGGAATATTAATCTGGGTTTAGTACGAGCAGGACCCCACAAACGGCTCAAGCAAACAGAGCTTAGAGGAGGCCAAGCCTCACAGAAAGTCCTAAATCTTCACATTAGCTCCCCACGTTTCTTCTACTGAACCCATAAGCTCTTTTTCTAAAGGACATCACAAACAACTCGCAACCCCCCAGCACTACCCCTGCGCCACCCCGCACCCTCGCAGACCCACAAAATCAAGACGGATTTGACAATCCAAGATTGCTGGGAATTTATAAGTCCCAGACCGAAGTGGATCGGCGGAGATTAGACGGACCCCTCCCGGCCCGAACCCGAGGAGGCAGGGAGCCACCAAAACTGCGCTCCTCTCCCAACGGTATGTCCTACTTCTGCATCTGTCAGCCACTGGGGAGGCAGGAGCCACTTTATAGGGTGGAAATGAAAGGCAGGTACATTTAGACTAACCTACATTCCCTTACTATTGCCATAGACATACGTAGCTGTTCTGTTTGACAGCTGTTTTATCCGCTGATGGAGGTCTGTATCATTTTGTAGGCACTCTACACTTTATACCATGGTGAAACCTAGTACGTTTGAATTTTAATTAAAAAATACATGAAACAAAAATATATACAGTATTTGTCTGTTCTGTGTTTCAAGGTGCTCATTTCATTTTTTTTAAACATTTGTACTTTGTAATTGTTAATAAAATGTTGTAAAAATTGTTAATAAAAATGCACTTTAATTTTGAGTAAAATATTTTATATAAAAAAAGCGAACATGATGAATAATTTTGTAGTTTATGCTTTATAACCTATTGCCTACTGTCTGATTAACAACTAAACAAACAAGCAAATAAATAATTTGCCTCTAGTGTGTCTGTTTCAAGGCTTTTACTTAATGTTTTTTTATAAATATATATATATATATATATATATATTTAACTTAGTTAACTTTGTAATTGTCAATAAAATGTTAATAAAAATGCACTTTAATTGTGAGTCAAATATTTTATATAAAAAAATTAAAGTAAACATGATGCATGATTTTGGAGCTGATGCTTTATAACCTATTGCCATTATTAAAATTTAGATAATTACAAAAATATTTTTTAAAAAACTGTCTGACTAAACAATCAAGCAAGCAAATAAACAAACAAACAAACCAACAAACAAATAAATAAAATTATTTGCCTGTTCTATGCCTGTTTTAAGGCTTTTACTTAATGTTTTTTTAATTTCATATTTAACTTTGTAATTGTCAAAAAAAAGTTAATAAAAGGCACTTTACTCCTAATAAAAATATTTTTATATATTAAAGTAAACATGAGGCATGGTTTTAGATCTGATGCTTAATACCCTATTCCCATCATTAAAATTCCGACTTTACTAAATAATAAAAGAATTTATTTAGACACATATATTATTTATTATATAAATTCTATGCAAAATTGTTCTATGCATGTGTTTCAAGGCTTTTATGCAATTTACTTTTACTTTGTGAATAAAAAATGTTAATTAATATGCCCTTTAATTCTGATTAAAGTAGTTTTATATTAAAAAGTTAAAGTAATCAGGGTGCATTTTGGAACAGATGCATTATACACCATTCCCATCATTAATGTTTGTATTTTTAAAACTGTATAATTGTACAAAAAACTATATTTGTTAAATTAATTATTGCTACTCCAATATACTTTAAAGTAACTTTTAATATCATTTTAGTATAACATTAAAAGTCCTATGTGAGGACTGCAAGGATGACACACTCTTTATTAATATAAAAATTATTAATATATAAATATTTTCCATATGCTTTAATGCTATTATCAAGCTTTATAAACTTGATAAACTGCATGACAGCATTATCTGCATGATAACTACACAATCTACCATATAGACATTATGTAATGTAGAACCACGCACATTTTGTAAAATGACACTTATTATGAAAAGCACTATACAAATAAATGCAAATTGCGTTGAACTAAAAATCCCTGCATAGCAATGCTCTGGCAACCACCCAGAACGCCACAGCATCAATAGTAGAAAGTTTTGCATAACACACTCACATTTTGCTAGGAGAATCTAAAGCATCTAGTAATTTAGCTCTGATATTAATATAACATGTACTGTGAGAGTTGCAGTGTGATGTTTGGAACAGGACGCAGGGGGTTTGGAGGCCCAGCAGTCAGCAGGTAGGCTGAGGTGAGGGATTTAACTACAGATACTAAACCTTATTCTGTCACCTGCGGTTCTCAGGCAGGGTGTAAACCAGGAGAAGCTGCTGTCCTGCCGAGTTTCATTAACCTGCCTGCATGTCCCTAAAACCCTGCTTTACGCTTAATCAAACTGCAGCCGCTGCAGCCTCAGCACTAGTCAGGGGCACCTGAGCGGATCGCACACGCTTTTCCCAGCATCCACCGCAGGCCGGATGTGTGATGGACCCGACACAGCTTCAGTCCAACGAGGGTCGACTAAAATAAGAAAGAGAGACAGGTGTGCACTGTATTATTATATAACAGAGGTCAGAGATTAATATATGTCAGATTATATTTATTAAGGAAGAGTAACTGTCTGAGATGAGAAACGAACCAGCTATAATTGACAACATCATTTATTAAAAAATGTAAATAAAAAAGGTACAGTTGAAGCCAAAAGTTTACATACACCTTGCAGAATCTGCAAAATGTTAATTATTTAACCAAAGTAAGAGGGATCATGCAAAATGCATGTTATTTTTTTATTTAGTACTGACCTGAAAAAGATATTTCCCTGGTGAAAAAAAAACATATGCTGGTAGGTATGTTTTGATGCTGGCTTAAGCTGGTCCTTTGCTGGTTTATGCTGGTCCTTGACCAGCAACATGACCAGCATAAACCAGCAAAGGACCATCTTAAACCAGCATCAAAACATACCTAACCAGCATATGCAGTTTTTTTCACCAAGGTTTACATAAAAGACATTTACATATAGTCCACAAGAGAAAATAATAACTGAATTTATAAAAATGACCCCATTCAAAAATTTACATACACTTAATTCTTAATACTGTGTTGTTACCTTAATGATACATGGAGTTTTTTTGTTTATTGATAGTTGTTCATGAGTCCCTTGTTTATCCTGAACAGTTAAACTGCCTGCTGTTCTTTAGAAAAATCCTTCAGGTCCCACAAATTCTTTGGTTTTTCAGCATTTTTTTTGTATTTGAACCCTTTCCAACAATGACTGTATGATTTTGAGATCCATCTTCTCACACTGAGAGACTCATATGCAACTATTACAGAAGGTTCAAACGCTCACTGATGCTTCAGAAAGACACACAATGCATTAAGAGCCGGGGGGTGAAAACTTTTGGAATTTCAAGATCAGGGTAAATTTTACTTATTTTGTCTTCTGGAAAACATGTAAGCATCTTCTGTAGCTTCTGAAGGGCAGTACTAAATGAAAAAAATATGATATTTATAGGAAAAATAAGAACTTTCATTCTGTTCAAAAGTTTTCACCCCCCGGCTCTTAACGCATTGTGTTTCCTTCGGGAGCATCAGTGAGTGTTTGAACCTTCTGTAATAGTTGCATATGAGTCCCTCAGTTGTCCTCAGTGTGAAAAGATAGATCTCAAAATCAAACAGTTGTTGTAAAGGGTTTAAATACACAAAGAGGCTGAAAAACCAAAGAATTTGTGGGACCTGAAGGATTTTTCTGAAGAACAGCAGGCAGTTTAACTGTTCAGAACAAACAAGGGACTCATGAACAACTATCACTAAACAAAAAACACAGCTGTGGATTATTCAGGTAACAACACAGTATTAAGAATCAAGTGTATGTAAACTTTTGAACAAGGTCATTTTTATAAATTCAGCTATTATTTACTCTTATGGATTATATGTAAACATCTTTTATGTGAAATATCTTATTCAGGTCAGTACTAAATAAAAAGTAACATGCATTTGGTTTGATTCCTCTTATTTTGGCATTTGAACGCATTTCGGGGTTGTTGCCCACCAACCCCTGTCAAATCAAAGCAACCCATGTTCTTGTTAACAAACTAACAGGCCTACTCTAGTTTTCCCACAACCCCCAATCACTTTAATATTCACGACATCTGCTGCACTCAGCTGTGTAACGCACACGTTTAGCAGGCCTGTGTAGCGCGATCCCGTCCTCATTCCCTCAGTGGACGGTCAGCTGATGCTGTGGGCCTGAGGCGCTGCTGCCCAGCAGCCGGCCCTCCGACAGCGACTTGCACAGATCAATCTTCCTCTGACACTTCATTTAGACTGCATTAATGTGGAATTAGAAGCCATTATGGCCATTGGCAGGCCTTGACAGTCCTGAAACGTGAGCAGTTATCCAGCCTCCTGGGAACCGTCATGAATTTGAATGGACCAGATAAAGCTTATCCAGCCCCCGCTACAAAGCTCAATAAGTCATTCGATTTTTTTTAGCTGCACATTTTCATTCAGCACTGTCATCACTGTTTTTAAACAGCTAAAGGAATGTGCAAGGAATTTATTTAGCTGTATTGCTGTCTATCGAGTGTAAATGAAATGCTGGAATGGTGTTATCAACCACACAACAGCAGTTAATGAGTTACACGGTACTGTGTTACATTGTCTGGACAACAATCTACACCATAATGCTGATATCAATATACAACGAAGATACTAAGAAGCCGTTTTTATCATTCTATTCTATTATTGTAATATTTTCTGTGTTTTATTTCTTTAGTTGGCTTTTATTTATTCAGATGTTTGATGTTTTATTGATGTTTGTGTTTTATCATATCCATTGTTGTGTTTTACATTTGAGTGCCAGTAGAGTAGGATTACTAAATTTCACCGTATACAAGTATACAATGACAATAAAGATTTTCAAAATAAAACATTTTTGGATATTTTTCTATTCCCTGTATGTTGCAATAACTTTCATAATTTATACTCAAAAACAAATTTAACATAATAAAATGTTGGTACATTTCCGCTTGGTTGAACAGATTAATCTTAAAAGTCCACTTCCAGAATAAAAATGTCTTGATAATTTACTCGCCCCCATGGCATCCAAGAAGTTCATATCTTTTTTTGAGGAAAAGTTTTTGAAGAAAACATTCCAGGATTTTTCTCCATGTAGTGGACCTAAATGGTGGTCAGTGGGTTGAAGGTCCAAACAGCAGTTTCTGTGCAGCTTCAAAGAGCTCTACATGATCCCAGCAGAAGAATAAAGATCTTATTTAGTGAAACTATGGGGAAAAAAAATTACATACTTTTTAACCATGCTCGTCTCCAATAAGTGAACATAAACACTTTCATTTCAAAGTTTACTCTCCTGATACATTTCAGTGTAAAGCATGCTGGAAATTAATACAATCACAAAAAGGGAAAACCTCAACTTCCAAATGAGTCAACTTCCATTTTTTACACAGTGGCACAGTGTTAACCAAGCCTATGCTGTAACACGACCTCATAAAATTGTGTTTTATTGACACATAAATGTAGATATTTAGCATATTCAATCTAATTTTGTGTAAATACATCTTAACATTTGGCAGAAATTGCGGCTGATATTACTTCTAGTTCATTTGATTGAAAGGTCAAGTCAAACACATTACATTGTGGGATACAGGTCTGGCTGCAAACTGCACATTTTAGCATATGAAGCAGGTCATCTGGCTATTCTATAGCGAAAATATGCATATATGCACAATATACATATTTTTGGCAGCAAGAGTAAGATCAGTATAGTAGCAAAAAAATTCAAACATACTGTAGTCATACTGTAAAAATTTTTTTTTTGACGTTTTGAAGATTATTGGTACAAGCAATTACTAAAAACTACAATTTTCTACTAAAATTTCATGTTTAATTCAATGTTACTTGCCATTTCTTTGTAGTTAATTGTGAAATGTATTAGCAGTTTCCGAGTGAAAATTGGTTTAACCCTTTAACTGTCACTCCCATTTTTGAAAACAGACATAAAATGCACTATCCAGACAATGAAAATATTTTGTAATATGATTTTGATATACGTTTTCCATGGTAATGCAATGTCTGATTTTAAAATGCCTTTCAAAGGATGAATTTTGAGATTTTAAGTTTTGAGCTGATATATAATTTCTTATGATATCTAAAGGGAAAAAGGCAATAAAGAAAGTCTTTGTGACCAAGGTCAGAACTCATGTTATGATGTAGATTTTTTAAGTGGCACTCTTGACATATATTAATCTATTACTTTTCCTACATAATTTCTAACACAAAAATATGGTAAAATATCTATTTAGGAGTCTAGTAAACGTAGGCGTCAGTTGACGGTGACAGTTAAAGGGTTAAAGTAAATCCAACACTGATTTCAGAGTAGTAACTGTCATATGTCCTTCACATTACAACTGTTACCCATCGGCTGCTATGTTGGAATTAACAGCCCAATATTGTTCATATTTTGAAGCATTTTCTGCCCTTTCAGTAGGGCTGTTCGATTCCGAACATTTTGGAATCGAGTCCGATTCCGATTTCTGGTTCTGGAATTGATGGGATTCGATTCCAAGAATCAATTCCTCACTGTTGTTTTCGATTCTTCTTCGATTCTTGTTTTTTTAGATTGGAGGAACTTAATTTCGCCATCACTGTAGGATATAAAAGTCTTAGAAAGTAACCTTTTCATAATATGAAGCTTTGTTTTTATAAATTATGATACATTTCTGTATTTAAATTATTTTTATCTGCGTTGCCCATGAAATTAGTCATAGCCCACAGCAGTGTACATGCGTTTATTGCATGAATGAAACAAGACGTGTACGGTTCAGCTGAATGATGTTACTTCAACCGTATGCGTTGCACAAAATTAACAAACTGTACACTAAAACAAAATAACCAGAACATTAACAACAACATTGCTATAAGAGCTTGTGCTTTATCTGTCAGTCAGACGCTCACTCTCCGCCACTTATCTGTGCTCTCGGTGCTTTCAAAATGATCACAGGCTGATAGAAAGGTTAAAAATAGCATTTTATTTAAGATGGAAATAGGATCAAGACCCTCGATCACGTCATGATCTATTCTTTTGTGCAGCGCTCATGTGGACAACATAAGCCAGTTCCACCTTAAAATAACTTCTGAATCATTTTTGAACTGGTTCATTAAAACGATCTATCCAAAAGAACCTTTTTGTGGAAACGAATCAGACTTCTAATCACTATTAGCGAGCAAAGCTGCATCTTCAAACTCAGATATGCTCAGTACCGACTGTTTTCATTCAGTTTATTTTCGTGAATCGACGTTCAGCGACGTTTGATGACAGCAGCCTTCGTATGATGCAGCCGTTCGTTTGAGAGGCGCCCATATAAGCTTTGTTTGAACTGAAAACGGCTCTGAATGGGGAGTCGATTCCACCGACGGAATCAATTCCAACCTTTGGAATCGACTCTCGATTCCCAACGCCTCGGAATCGAGGAATCGATTCTTTTTGGAATCGATTCCCAGGCCTACCTTTCAGTGTTTTCGGATCTAATTTTAGTTATTTTTTATTATCATAAACACTTAATATTAGCTACACATTGACAAACACTCACCTCTGACATCTCACATCCAATATTTGCTAACTACAGAACCAGTAAGAATACTAAAACTCACAACTAGAATAGAGCAATTATTGTAATATATCAAATGCAGGATGACTAGGGACATTTTTGGTTACTTGTAGTGGAATTTTTGCTCCACTCTTAAAAATAAAGGTTCAAAAAGGGTGTTCACATAGAAGAACCATATTAGTAGCCCAAAGAAACCATTCATGAACTTTTTTTTTGCTGTGTGAGCATTTAAAGCATCAAAAGAATCTTTCCTACTATAAAGAACCGTTTGTCCGGATTCCATGGACGTTAAAGGTTCTTCATGGAACAACCAATTCTAATTAAGAATCTTAATTTTAGCAACACCTGCTTAATTTTTGACCTTGCTCTTGTGTCACAACGTAAATGTCAGATAGTTTGGCTTCACGCTGTTCCCTCATCTCAGTGTGACTCCTTTTGATTAGGCTGCTCATGGTGTCTTCAATCACACAGTAATTAGGATTAAATAAGCAAAAGCTATATGCAAGAGCAAAAGCACATTATATATCTACACCACGAACGTGGCCTGTGTAAAAATATCTCTCCACCCCACATGAAAGCCATATGAAGGGGTGACTTGATAATCACATCACGGCTATCTTTCAGACGTGAATGTACGAGATGACCCTGGTCGCCTTTGCATGGGTGCGTGTTATGAATGCAGTCTGCTTCCCCTCCTCCTTTCACTGTTGGTGACCAGGAGAGTGAGAGGCACACCGATACTCCTTAAGGAGCTTTGCTCTTGGGAGGAAACCTAATCTTCTTTTTTAACGCCATCCCAAAGCTCCTCGCAGACTCTGAAAAGAAGGGGGCGGAGTCCCGTGCTGAGTATCTCTGTCCCCACGAGACAGCGTCGCCCCGGCGATCACACTCGGGGGAATTAAGCGCTCTATACACGGGGTAAATCCCTCCGTCTGGACGCTGCAGTGCCTCCTACAGGCTGGGTATTTATTCAGCTCTCTCATTTGTTTTATAAACAACTACCTAAAGAGAAACAGGCTGGATCCTGACTCACATATAATCTATACTACATAGTGTGCAAGATTAGGATAAAATGTCATGCTTTCTGCAAAAATATTACTTGTTTTCAACATTCATAATAATCAGAAATGTTTTCTTGAGCAGCAAATCAGCACATTAGAATGGTTTCTGAAGAATCATGCGACACTGAAAAGTGGATTGCTGAAAATTCAGCTTTGCATCACAGGAATAAATTGCATTTTAAAAAATATAACAACAGAAAATTGGTATTTCAAATTGAAATAATATTTCACAATTTTACTGTTTTTACTGTATTTTTGATCAAACAAATGCAGCTTTGGTGAGCATAAAATCTTCTTTCAAATCTTACTTTTGAACAGTGATGTATGCACTACCAGTCAAAAGTTTTGGCATGGTAAGATTTTTAATGTTTTTGTAAAGAATTCCCTTCTGCTCATCAAGCCTGCATTTATTTGAGCCAAAATACAGCAACAGCAGTAATATTGTGAAATATTTATACTACTTAAAATAACTTTATTAATTATAGAAATTAACACTTTTATTTAGCAAGGATGCTTTAAATTGATCAAAAGTGATGATAAAGACATTTATAATGTTACAAAAGATTTTTATGTCAGATAAATGTTGTTCTTCTTTCTATTCATCAAAGAAAAGAAACTGAAAGAAATCCAGCTGTTTTCCATAATAATAATAATAATAATGATACATGTTTTTTGAGCAGCAAATCAGAATGATTTCGGAAGGATCATGTGACACTGAAGACTGGAGTAATAATGTTGAAAATTCAGCTTTGATCACAGGAATAAATTACATTTTAAAATATATTGGAATATAAAACAGTTATTTTAAATAGTAAAAATATTTCAGACTGTTACTGTTTTTGCCGTACTTTGGATCAAATAAATGCAGGCTTGGTGAGCAGAAGAGACTTCTTTAAAAAACATTAAAAACTTTTGACTGGTAGTGTATTTAACAAAAACAACAGCCTTTTTAAAATGTTGCTTCTTTAAGTATTATTTTAGTGAATTTAATTTATTAATTTTAAGTATTTAATTTAGTGAAACAGTTGTATGTCTCACATTGTACTGTGTATGTACTTTTCCAGCACAATATATGACTTTTTAATGTGGTTGAAGCAGTTTTAAACGTCCAGGACTGTTATCCCTCCAAAAAAGGGCTGCCCTAGTGAAAAATAAATATACTAAAATGTATTTAAAATACATTTATTTCATGCCACAAGTATACTACAAAAACATTTAAATATTATGTACTTAATAAAAATATCCCCCAAATTTTACTAAACTGTATATATACTTGAGTATATTTGATTGTGCTAAAGTGGAACTATTGCAAGTATACTTCAGTACACTCTTTCAGTACACTTTAAATATTTTGCATTTAAAGGCTGATATTTTTTAAATATCATACAATCCTCATCAATAGTGACATTAAAACATAGTTTAGGCTTAATATTATAAAAAGGTACACTGTGCATAAGTAGTACTCCAAATAAAGTTTAATTACAATTTTTATATCAGTAAGTCTCGAGCGATATGTCAGTAAATATGTTAATATATTTGAACTATACTTAAATAAATGCATTTTAAATCTATTACTTTTTTACTAAGGTGGAAAGATATAGTAATAACGGAAGGACAGAAAAACAGACTAAAAACGTGTGTTGACAACATCGGTGTGTTTGAGACACGCGTTCATTGTGCCGACACATACAGAGACAGTCCACGGCTCTCTCGCTCAGTACAAGAGGTCACGGTAAATATTAACTCTGACAGAGCGCTGTGAAAATCTCAGGCGGTTTTATGGGAGGAAGGTGTGAGAGATTACAGATCCAGAGATTCCTGTGAGGACAGACAAGTGACATAACTTTTCATCTCGCAAACTCCTGGTCTGACTTTCTGACCTTCTCTTTAAGATCCCTGCCAGTATTCACAAAACAAACACATAGTATTCAGAAATCACAGACTCTTGTGTACTTTAGCCTTTACACCCATTTAAACAACTTCAGGCGTGTTAGCTCTTCTGTTAAACACAATGTGGTCGATCTGAACATATGGTTCAGTGCTTTTGACCAGACATTTCTCAGCTGAAGATTAAAGTGACCATCCTTCTAGCGTGTCCATGCGAAAGAGAGAGAGCGTGTTTAGATGATGCCAGAGCAGGTCAAAATGAAGGCAAGCTGCAGGTATTTTTAATAAAGGTGTGACATTCTGACAGGACCCTGATAATACAGTCCTCACACTAGCTTAAGACAGACAGGAAGTATATAAGGAATTTAAAACCAAAAGAATTAACCGAGAGCAACAGCTTTGACAGCTCAACCACAGCACTCTGGAAAGATGTTATTTCTAACATGGCGTTTTATACCGTAAATGTATTTTATCAAGCGCTAAAGTTACAGTAAAATTCTGAAATAATATTGCCATTTAAAATAACTGGTTTCTATTTGAATATATGCGAAAATGTAATTTATTTCTGTGATCAAAGCGAAATTTTCAGCATCATTACTCCAGTCTTCAGTGTCACATGATCCTTCAGAAATCATTCTAATATACTGATTTGCTGCTCAAGAGACATTTCTTATTAATTATCTTAGTTGATATTAATTTAAACATTTACCAATACATTATTAAAGGGGTCATCGGATGCCCATTTTCCACAAGTTGATATGATTCTTTAGGGTCTTAATGAAAAGTCTATAATATACTTCGGTTAAAACTTCTCAATGGTTTTGAAAAACAACACCTTTTTTTCCCTGTCAAAATCAGTTCTGCAAAAATCATCCCATTCTGAGGGATTGTTCCTTTAAATGCAAATGAGCTCTGCTCACCCCGCCCCTCTCTTCTCTCTGTGGAGTGACCGGCTGTGCTCAGAGAGATTGTTTACTTTAGCTGCATTTAGCGCTTTTAGCCGCAAAACTTGCTAACTAGTACGTTATTAGGAAAGGTGATTGCAGAGCTTCATAAAAAACCCCTTATACTCACTTCTGCTGTAAGTGAAGCTGGATCACAAATGATTTGCGTGATCATAGACGCATTTATGTAGATCGGGAGCCGCATTCCCTTCACAAACAAATGTAATCTACTGCATCTTCAGCGGCTCAGATGTCGGGAGTAAATGACAACCGCTATGTTCATTATTACATCCAGCAACACAACACCTCAATCGCTCAATCTGAGATATTCTTGTCTAACTTACATCCCTGCTCCGGCATTGAAACAATGGAGGTCAGGCGGTGACAGCTGATCTGAGGTAAGACGCTCATGTCAGTCAACTTTCGTGGGAGTGGCCTCTGTGAGTGTGATGGGGATATGTGACCCTGGACCACAAAACCAGTCATAAGGGTCAATTTTTCGAAATTGAGATTTATATATCATCTAAAAGCTGAATAAACAAGTTTTCCATTGATGTATGGTTTGTTATAAAAGGACAATATTTGGCTGAGATACAGCTATATGGACATCTGGAATCGGATGGTGCAAAAAATTTCGATTTTGATTTTTGATATTGAGAAAATCGCCTTGTCCAAATGAAGTTCTTAATAATGCATATTACTATTTAAAAATTAAGTTTTGATATATTTACAGTAGAAATTTTACAAAATATCTTCATGGAACATGATTTTTACTTAATTTCCTAATGATTTTTGGCATAAAAGAAAAATCAATAATTTTGACCCATATAATGTATTTTTGGCTATTGCTACAAATATACCCCAGCGACTTAAGACTGGTTTTGTGGTCCAGGGTCACATATTATTTTTACAGATTAATTAAAAACCACTGCATTGATTTTTATCATTATAGGGTAGATTTGTACATGCACTGCCAACACACATTAATGTTCAAACAACATGTAAAAGTGAACTTTGCATGACCCCTTTAAAAGAAAGTTTGCAACTGTTACTATTATCTTGAGATAACAGCTAAAAATTAACAACTATATTTTTATTAATTAATATTAATAAGGATTAATAAATATGATAACAAATGCTCATGGTTCGTTAATTTACATTAATGCATTAACTACTGTTAACTATCTTATTGTAAAGTGTTACCAAGAATCATTAAAAAGTTTCATTTTTTATTAATATTTATTTTTATTCTTTTTATTATTAGTAGTATTATTTACTTATGAATATTATTTATTTATTTGTAAATATTTTTTAAAAATTACATTTTTTAATTTTATTTCATTTTATTTGCAATTTAATTTCTCTTTGGTATACATTACATTAATTTTTTATTTTTTTTTATCTAATTTTTTAATATGTTTTGCAAGATCCGATTATTTCCACCCAAAGTCGCTCTTGCAGGTTTTTCAGGTTGTGAGTGCGTTTCCTCTCCATCTCCAGTGCCACCCACCGAGACAACAGCAAAATAGGACAAATTAATGGTTATCTTTACAATGTAAGGGTTAAGCAGTCTGTTAAATTAATTAGGAATTTCACAGCTGTGAATTTAATGGCAAGTTGGAGTGCTAAGTTCATCAAGTGAGCTCTAATAGCTCTCAATCTGCTCAGTGTGTACATCAGAAGCACTGGGGTGGGGTGGGTTCCTCATATACATTATATCTTGAGATGTCTTAGACACACTTGTCATGAAACCAAAAGTAAAATACACACACTGTACAGTGAGGGGCCCGGGATTCTATTTTGGGGGAATAATAGTATTTTTTCCCCCTGCCGGAGCCTTTCATGTCATTTAGAGAGGTGTTTAATAAGGATGGGCACTAAGAGGATTATGATCCCATTTGGCCATGGCCCCGTTGAGACGGGGGGTTGTGGGGGGGCATCCTTCTCACTGTCAAAACTCATTTCCCTCATAAATGATCAGCAAGATGACAATCCCATATTCTGGAAATGTGCTCCAATCTCCTCTCCTCACTGGGTTAATGAAGACCGAGAGCGAGGTGTCCTGATCAGCCACGACTGGAAGTGTAAAGTCATGTACATCGCAGAGAGAGAAGCTAAAACCTGCCTTTTTGGAGACAATAGAAGCCATGCAAAATGTATATAAATATGATCATAATTATCATTAATGGCAGAGTTAGGCCTGTTTAACACTTAATAAAAGGTTGCAGTATTCACACTGTAGTAGCTCACCATAGGGAAAATGTAAGTGTGTTACAAACAGAGTTTTGCTGCGGAAAAACTATTAAGAAAATACAGAGAAAATGTTCTGCATTGCACTGTAAAAAAAAAAAAAATTGTAAATTTTACGGTAAAAAATGGCAGCTGTGGTTACAGTAGCAACGTTTTAGGTTTTACAGTTTTAGCTTAAATTTACATTTAACCCTTTAATTGTCACTTTCTTTGTCACAATTTTTATAATTCATGAACGAAAACATTTTGTAATGATGATTTTGATGTACAATTTCCATGGTAATGCAATGTCTGATTTTAAAATTAGAATTTTGAGATTTTAAGTTTTTTAGTTGATATATAATTTCTTTTAGATTTCTACTGCGTGATAAAGAAAAAGGCAA